>CP129450.1:759166-1508333 GCA_030445155.1 Quercus variabilis | reverse complement strand
TCAAAGGGTGTGGTAAGTGTTTGGGCTATCAACCTCTCAATGGTATGGAAATGGAGAGGGAAGATTTGAGGAAATACCACAAGCAAGTGTATAGAGAAATGTGGGGATGAAAATCTCTAATTCTCAATATGTTTGGCTAGGGATTTCTCTCTGAAGCATTTTTCAACATTTGTGGGTAATAAGGGTATATATAGGATAGGCACAGAAAGTGTAAGTCATTCAGTACAGGCTGGCAGAACAGATTGTCTCGCAGGTGTCTCGCGGGAAGGTCTTACCCGCGAGATACTCGCGAGACACAGCTGTCTCCACCTGGCCTAACTCTTTGCATTCCAGCATGTGCAGGGCACATAATTCACTTCGCGGGAAACTAGATTATGACATACTCGTGAGAATTCTTCAACGTTCAAATGCTTGAGTCTTTACACACTCTCTCTCTATTACACAACCCTTACAACAAATTCCACAATAGATACAAGGTATAAACGATTGATAATAATTACAATCAAATTTTGCACGGAATAAAAGCCAACAAAATACATAGTTGTAAATAACAACTTTACAATCTCCCCCTTTGGCTATTCCGTGACAAAACCCTAAAACAGACTCTAGACTTAAACGTGAGATTAGGAACAAAGGCAAAACTCATTCACACCTAATCTAGAACCTGAAAAGCTCTTGAAACATATGAACAAGTATCTCCTGAAACAAAACAACACAATAATATCATTGTATGCAAAAAAACTTGAAAAGCATATGGAGCAATATTAGCATGATCAAGCAAAATGGAATAAAAACAATAGACTATGGCAAGATCAAACAAGCAATCACTATACAAAAGTGATCACTATGCTCATTCACATAAGGAATGAACATCCGAATATGCAAGATGATAAGCTCATTTGAAGAGCATCTTTTGCAAATCCAACACTTAACCAATGCGAAATACACGAAGTATTTGCATCTGGGAACAATCCTACATAGGCATAAGAGTGAGATACAGAAGTAAAATGTATGACATTAAACATCAAGTACACAAGCAAAAAGGCTGCATAATCAAGGTACTACATATGCATGGCACAAACCATAAAAACCTACAAAAATGCAATGAAACAAACCCTAAAAGCTTACAAAAGCAACATGGATACAAACAAGATATGCTACAAAGCATAAAGATAGTCACAAAAACTGAAATGATACTTAAATTAAAACAGAGCAGTAAATACTGTAATCATAAAGTAGATAACTAACAAAACATAAACTAATAAAACCGTCTTTGAGTCAACAACCAATAACCAATGAGACTAAGTCTAAGGCTATGCTCCCCCTAACACTGTGCAAGCTTTTCTCCAGCTCCCCCTCAAAATTTTCTCCACTTTTTTGACCGAAATGGCCAAAAGGGTAGAACTGGTCAGACTCGGAGTCTGATCCATAAGCGAAGGACAAGTCTTGAATCTGTGATGATAATACGGTGATCTGTCTTTGGAGGTATGCGAACTGATCTGCTGTGTGCTGCACATGGGAGTCAAGCACTGTAGACATCTGATCCATTTTAGCTAGTAACTGATCAAGTCTGCTTAAACCCTGTGTTGGAGCAGAAGACGATGGCTGTGCTGACGTCTCTAGAGCAGAAGTGAACCTATCAATCTCCTCTTCAGTATCTCCTCCCTTATCTTGTACAACACGAGGTTGTGGGATGGTATGCACACCAGTATTGGAACCTATGATGTGGGCTGTGCTCCTAGTCAATGTATTAGCACCAATGGGATAGTCCCTTTGAACCACCGTAAGACCATTTGGGAATTTCAGCTTCGTCTTTGCAATGAATCCCATGATCAGTGAGGGAAAAGGCAGTATGGTTCTTGAATTCTACTTCGTAATGCTCTTCTTCAGAATGTGGAAGATGTGGCTGTAGATATCAATCTCCCTGTGAGTGAAAAGGTCGTATAGAAACCTCGTCCTTGGAGCTGATAGTGTGGTAAGGTTGGTGACCAGATACAGGTTATGGATCATCACATAACTTAATGTTCTCATCTCTGGAGAAAACCTGATTGTATCCATTGATGACTTCTTTGGTGATCCTCCAAGAGTCGTTATCATTTCCTCAATCAAACCTAACCTTTCGTCATATTGAACTGACATAGGCTGAGACGGAGGACGTATCTCTAACAAGTCTTGAATACTGTTCCTTGTGATCACGAATTCCTTCTGCCTCACCCAGCAAATTATCTTGTCATCTTCCATATCAGCATTTGAGAAAAACTCTCTAATAATTTCTGAGTACACAGTCCCAACTGGATTTAACAACTTGGTCCAAGTTCTTTCTTGGAGCGCATCCAAAATGAAGGTGTGCTTAAGAGCCTCTAATTGAACTACCTGTTCCATGACAATGGTTGCTCTCTTGTAGCAGTCATTGAACTTCATATCAGCTTTAGCAGACTTGAAGTGATCAGAATCAGTACGTGCTCGCTTTGAGGATGATTTCTTCTTAGCTGCATGCTTGGTGGGAGACATTTGCAAAATTGCACAGGACAGATGGGAAACAAGTGCACAAAACACTAAACATAACATAAAACTTGATTAGATTCAAGGTAGTCCCTAAAACAAATGAAAGACCTTAAAACATAGCCTAGTTAACTCTGAGCAACATGCTTAAACCACCAAACCAATAAAACACAAACACAATGCATGAAAATAAGTAACAGTGCATGTGTGTGCGTCTGTGTGTATGTGTTAATGCATGTGTGTGCAGCAAAAGATGCATGATGGTGTAGCACCAGATGCATGAGGGGTGCCTAGGTGTGTGCCTAGTGTGTGCATGGCATGGCATTGAGGCACAAAATGGGCAAAATGTGTAAAACACATGAACAATGACCACACTGAGTGAAACATGGTCAAACAAGTGAAAACCCATAGATTGAAATCACTTGATTCCAATTAGGCATAAAAATGTCACTCAGACATTTTGACAAACACTTAGCATACACAAATGTACTCTAAGCATGAACAATACATGAACATGTGAAAATCTACCCTCAATATATGTTAAAATGCCACAAGGGGCCAACACAGATGCACAAAAGACAAATAGGTCTCAGCTCAATCAAAGAAATTGAAAAAATTTCACTTGAAAAAGAAACCCAACCCAATTTTTCGAAAATCCCCAATTTTGAAACCCTAAGCATATAACACTACAAAATCTAGGAAAATTATGAAGAAAATGTTGAAGGAAACATACCTTGATGTAGAAACTGCAGAAGAATGCTTGAAATTGATGGGGTTTTGAAAGAAATTGATTTTGGGTTGAAAAGGGGTTCGAAAGAGGTTATGCGTGTTTGTGATTTGAAAAACTGTCACATCTACTATATAAAACTGAAAACACGTGCTTTTCGTGGGTTATAGAGTAGCGAAATAGTCGTGAAACATTCGCGAGAATGGCCATTGAAGCACATTAAATTTCGCGAGAAGCACTAGGTCGCGAGACAGTCGCGATACTCTCTGTCTGAATTTGGAAAAATCCAGTTTTTGCAAACAGCATTTCGCGAGAAGCTGTTGGTCGCGATACAGTCGCAAGAGTTTCTGTGTGACATGATGAAAAAATTATTTCTCTCAAACGCTTTTTGCGGGAAGCTCTAAGTCGCGAGATTCTCGCGAAATAACCTCTGAACCAGTTTTTGAAGAAAAACACAGAAATGCATTTTGAACAAAAACAAAGAACACAAAAGTATAAAATCACTTTCAAAAACAAATAAAACACTCAAAAATCTTTTTGGATTTGATCAACAACTATTTTAGCATACACATCACATTTGACCATGTACAATCACACAAATGAGATAAGCGTTCATTAAATCAAAATCTTATGTGTTGTGGGTGAGTATCAAGTGTGAAATAGTTCCTAGACCAGAGTGAAACTTCAATGATCAATTCAATCGAGTCATACACAACTGATACGAAATCAAGTGGACTATCTCAATTATAGAAATAAGTATATATGACCTCTCGCAAATTGATTACATAACTTAGAAGCTTTTCATTTGGCTTTTGCATATGGCATAACAATTGGTCCATTTTATTTTGTTTGGACAAAAACATCTCATTTTGAGATTGGTGCTTGAAATTTATAATATTTCAACATTGATAATTAGCCTTTGCCTTTTTGAGCACCATACATTTCAAAATATAAGTCGCTTTCCCTTTTTTCTGGTCAAATACTAATATGTGCGACAGACTTTTGCAGCTCGATATCTCTTTTCATTTGGAGATTTACATTTAGTGAGCTTTTTTGCAAAAAAGATAAAGTGTGAAGAGAAATAGACACAAGTCTATGCAAGTATCAAGACCATCAAGACTATTGACCAATCATTCATGACAAACTTGAAGATCTATTTACAACAGTCACACATAATTTTCAAGATTTCTTCCACGAAGATAAATGTACATACATAACAAGCTAAGCTTGTAAATGCACTACGCCATAAGTATGAAGGTACTAGGCGAAACTCACTTGTGACATACACAAATCAAGTGATCAAACTTTTTGAGATTTTTCAATTTTTATAGGTTTTGGAACACACTAAAAAATAAATTGAAATAAAGAAAGATCAACAAAGCAAAAACAAAAACAGGCACAAGCCAAACAGGTAAAAGAAACATGCTATAAAATGAAGACAATGCATGATAAGATGCAACAACAAGTGTCCCTAATCATCAGAAGAATTTATGCATGGACATGTTAAAATGCTTATGCATGAGTAACCCTCTTCACCCACACGTCATGTGCGTTTGGGGTGATATCCTTGACGGATTGGGTACGAGAGTTTGGACTTTCAAACCTTCTGGTGAAACTCTCCAAGCAAGTGGTGAAGGCGCCGATCATCTTCATCACATCCGTAATTCCGGGATCACGGTTTTGGCTTCTTGATTGCTCACCACCCCAAGCTCTAATATCATTTCTTCTTCCTCGTGATCGAGGAACATTTGCATTATTGTTTGCTCTCAGCTTTTGACAGTTGGGTTGGTGTGTCCTTGCAATTTGCAATAGTGACACACATAATCCGTCCTAGGACCCTATTGTGATCTTGGGAGAGATCTTCCTCTGGTTTCATGTTTGACCACAGATTGATTTCGGGGCTTATTCACCATTTATTACTCAGCCACATTCTTCTTCTTTACATCCTTAACTTTCTCAAGAATGGACTCTTCTACAACTGTCTCGTTTGCCTTTACAAACTTTACTTCTTTGGTGACTTTGGCTGATGAGCAACTTCCTCCGGTGTATCCCAACCCGGACTTGTCTGAGGAAGGTTTTTGAGATGATATAACATCTTCTAACTTCTGGGAGGAGACTCTTTCTATCTTGGCATGAGCTTGCACTACCTCTTGCTCAATAAACCTCACCTTTGTATAGGCTTCAGACAGCTCACCATTTAGTGTCTCAATCTCACATTTAGCCTCTTTATATCTGACCAAGAGACTTCTGTGGTCCTCCTTAGCTCTTTTCATCTTCTTCACAGCCGCCTTGGCTACCCTTGTATACTCTCCCGACTTCTCAAGTAGTAAGGAGTAATTTTCTTGAAGATTAGTTGTATTCTCTTCCTCTTCATCATCTGATTCTTCCACAATCCCAATAGACTCTGAGTCAGAATGCTCACCAAGCTCCTTCACAAGTGCACCCAAGTCATTCAAGGAATTCACATGAGCAATGGTCATGAAGGCGAAGTAGTTTCCCTCTCTGTCACAGCTCTCTTCCGAGTCAGAATCAGAAGAGTCTGAATCACTTAGCGTTGTGGCATAAGTCTTGCCTTTTTCCTTCAGAAAATTTGGACACTCCTTCTTTAGATGTCCATGGCCATTGCACTCATAGCACACAATGTCTGAAGGAGGTTGAGAATCATTCCCTTCTTTCCTCTTAAACTCTTTCCTATCGCCTCTTGAAGATGAAAACTTCCCTCTGTTGAACGGTTTACCACTGTTCTTCATCTTCAGAAATTTGCAGAAGTTCTTTGCAAGAAATGCTACTTCCTTCTCCAATCCATCTTCTTCAGAGGAATCATTTGTTCTTTCCGTGATGGTTTTAAAAGCAAGCGATTTACTCGTCTTATGAGAAGGCAGTCCCAGCTCATATGTTTGGAGAGACCCAATTAGCTCTTGGATTTTGATCTCATCCAAGTCTTTACTCTCTTCTATGGCTATAACTTTTGCTCTAAAACTTTCAGGCAAGGACCTCAATATTTTTCTCACCACCTTAGTATCTTCAATCTTTTCCCTAAGATTGAGTTTAGCAATTACAATTTCATTGAGCTTCCCATAGAATGAATCAAACGGTTCATCATCACCCATCTTGAGCTCTTCAAATTTAGTGGTAAGCATCTGAAGTTTTGTGTCCTTAACTTTTTTTGTACCCTCATAGGTAGTCTCCAAAATCTCCCAAGCTTCTTTGGCTACTGTCATATAAGAGATCCTGTGAAATTCATCAGGAAACACACCACAAAAAATAGCATTTAAAGTTTTACTATTATCATTGGCTGCTGCGAGAGCTGCCATATCCCAAGTGGACTTAGGAGCCTCCGGCTTAGTCCAACCTATCTCAACCACATCCCAGACGGTATCATCTATAAAGCATAAAAATGCTCTCATTTTGACTTTTCAGAACGCATAATTGTTCCCATTAAAAAATGGTAGAACATGGAGCGATTGAGACCGGTCCATCTTAAAATAGGGTCAAGGATCACACTCAGGTATTTAAACCACAGCAAGTGTACCCGCTCTGATACCAATTGAAAGCTCGAAAATGTGTTGAAAACACAAGAGTAATTTAGACCCCCAAATTAAAATTACGGCTTGGTTAATTTTACGCTAACTTAATACTAAGTGCGGAATAGTGTAAACACAAGCGTATAAACAAGACAACTACTCTAATCCATATTTAAAGCAACACAACAGTAAAAATGAAATAAACAAGAGTAGGGAAGAAGGATGCAAACACAGATAATACCGAGACGTGTTATCGAAGAGAAAATCAAAGAACTCGGCGAAAAATCTCTCCGCTGCCCTCAAAGCGGAAATCGATTCACTAGACAATTAGTTGGGATACATGGGTTCGCAAGAGACCCTCCAAGCCTAATCTACCCGATGTACCTAAACTCTCTAAGCTCCTATTCCAACAAGGCTTCTCGGAACCGTGTCTTGTCTAGCTCTCCGGATCCCACAACAAGCTCCATGTTGCATTTGCCATCCTTAACTTCTTCCAATGCTTCCCAGCAGTAACAAAACGTCACATAACACTCTTAAAGGGTGTGGTAAGTGTTTGGGCTATCAACCTCTCAATGGTATGGAAATGGAGAGGGAAGAGTTGAGAAAATACCACAAGCAAGTGTATAGAGAAAGGTGGGGATAACAATCTCTAATTCTCAATGTGTTTGGCTAGGGTTTTCTCTCTAAAGCATTTTTCAACATTTGTGGGTAATGAGGGTATATATAGGATAGACACAGAAAGTGTGAGTCATTCAGTACTGGCTAGCAGAACAGATTGCCACGCGAGTGTTTCGCGGGAAGACCTTACCCGCGAGATACTCGCGAGACACAACTGTCTCCACCTGGCTTGACTCTTTGCATTCCAGCATGTGCAAGACACATAATTCACTTCGTTGGAAGCTAGATCGCGACATACCCGCGAAAATTCTTCAGCCTTTAAATTGGCTGAGACAGTAAAATTCGAGCCTAACTAGGAATGATAGCACTATGATAAAAGGAAATGCACATTCATTTTAATGAATCATAAGTTAAGCAACCAAAAGATAAGGAAAAGAAAAACTGTGAGTTATTACAAACTTTTCCTATCAAACAAAAACGTTGTTATTGTCTAACCAAATCAATTGCGTATCAAACTTTGGCAGTGATCAAAGTTAAAAACCGTGGCACAATGTGAGAGGTGAGTCGTGGAACATAGAAATGTGGAATGGCATAGTCCCTTCAAAAATCAAGGAGTGAAAACCTCGAACCATTTGGGCCGTAAACTCACGGCTGGTGGAAAGTTTTGATGAGCCCAAAGTCGTGGCACGTCCATTACATACCGACACCACCATGTGTGGACAACTGAGACCATGTCAACCAATGACCTTTCGACAACACAGGATGCCTATTGAAACAACAAAGCAAACTTGATGGGCTGTAAACAGTAACAGTAGACACTGCCATAATATGCAAGACGTGGATCCCAAATATCCACTACTCTGCTTGCTGATCCTCCGACACTCTCTCTATATATATCACTCTGAGACCAAAAATAAATGCCACAACCACTTACGACTACATTTTCTACTACCTAGTACCTACTTGATCACTCATAGCCTATTAGTGAGTTCAATATACAAAAGCTCTTTGGTAATAATGGCAGCCTCATCTGCAATGCAATCCATCTTGGCAAGCCCTTTGACCCGTGTAGTTTCTAACAGGTCTACTAGGGTAAACCAGTTTCTAACTATTCCCACCAGTTATGTGTCACCTGTGCCAAGAAATACTAGCAGCATGCGAGTGCGTTGCATGGCAAAGGTAATGAAATGCTACCTCATCGTGAAAAATATATATATATATATATATATATATTTCCTACCTCTCCTTCTGGGCTTCATGTTTTTCTTCCTCCTCTTCTTCTTCTTCTTTCTTTCTTTCTTTCTTTCTTTCTTTCTTCTTCCTTTGGTTTCGGTCTGCTACCTGACTACCTCTTCTTTGTTTTTTGTTTTTTGAACAACAAAAGCAATTCTTTGTTTTGTGGTGTTTGTGAGCCCCACGTAATACTGATTCCTTCCAAGCTCTTTTGTTTTGTCCACTTGAATTTAATTAAAAAAAAAAAAAAAATTTCTTTGTCTTGTTTTTGTGAACCTCACGTGACTCATAATATTTTTTTTAGAAGAAAAGTAAACAGAAAACTCGACAAAGGCATAATATCACATAACTTACTCCTTAACATGGAAACTTTCAGCCTTCTAATCCCACAGTCGCTAAAATTAGAAAAAGCATAGGATTATAAAAAAAATTTACTTCTTTTTCTCACAATTGTGATGTGAGAGTGTGATTGATGAAAAAAATATTATGACTCATATTTGATTGATGGTTAATCACTCATAATTTATCACGTAAAAATTGTAACAAAAGAGTTATGAAATAATTATGGTCCCATAATTAATCTTAAAATTAACATCTACTTTTTTTTTTCTTTTTTTTTCATTTCATATTATTACCCTCATTATATTCTATATATAATTGAACTAATAACTGTTGTTTCACATTACTTAAAAGAGTGTGTTGTATGTAGTATAATTTGCTCTATCCTCCCTTAAAAGTTACTATAACTTTTGAGTGGAGTTGTGAAATGTTTTTGTGTTATAACTTCTTTCCCTCTCCATTGTGTGTGTTTGTTTCTCAAAAATAAAAATAAAAAAACTGTTGCTATGGTTGTTATTATTATTATTATTATTAAACTGATATTTGAGAATAAAAATAACCTATTAGTTGAAATATTTACTTATAAATATAAAGCCTTTAATAATTTATTATATGAATTTTCTTATCAATAATATACATATATATATATATATATATTTATAAAATATTGGTAAGCCTGAAACAGTATGAAACAGGTTCTGAAACGATATTCATAACATTGATGAAATCTATGCATCATGACATTTTGATTCTTATTTTTGTGGAAAATTCAAATTCTGATAGAAATAATTTAACATTCATATTATTATGATATGCTAATTGATTTATAATTATAAGTAAAGTTCATGACCGCACGATTCTTTGTCTTTGCTCTTTGCAGAAAGAGCAACCAGATTTGACAATTTCTACACCCAAGGTAACTACCCTTAACCCAAGGATACTTCATCTCTTTTTTATCTCTTTTTTTTTTTTTTTTTTCTTTTTCTTTTTTTCCCACTCATTAACCCTAGATATACAATAACAATATTTCTTGAAGATCCATTTTTTTACCAATTAGTTTAAGCACACACAATTATTCATTAATTTTTTTCACAACTTGCTCAGCAAATTATAATTAGAGCAAAATTATTTTCACACAAATTTATTATTAATCCAAATTTAACTTTGCACAACTTATAATATGTCACTTTGATTTTGTGAAATTTTTGTCTTTTAAGTTTATTCATTTTTTTTTTTTTTACTTTTTGAGTAATACTAGAAATAAAATTATAATCAGTAATATGGCTTGTTCGGATCAAAGTAATATAATTCTTACTTGTTTCTGCTAAATAATGATACTTTTATTAAGCTCCAAGCAAAGTAAGTCATGTCAACCTTTGTGGAAAATATTGTTAATAGTTATGTTTATAACATTAGTTAAGAGTATTTTGTGACGGGTGCTTCACCGTGATTGACAGGCCAGCACAAACTTCTTAGAGTTGTTCGCATTCAGTGGGGCTGCACCAGAGAGGATCAATGGTAGACTAGCAATGATAGGCTTTGTTTCTGCAATGGTAGTGGAGTTCTCCAATGGCGAGGATGTGTTTGCCCAGATATCAAATGGTGGAATCCCATGGTTCTTAGGAACTAGCATTGTGCTCACTCTTGCATCTCTAATTCCTTTGTTGAAGGGAATCAGTGTGGAGTCCAAGTCAGATGGGGTGATGACCTCAGATGCTGAGATGTGGAATGGGAGGTTTGCCATGTTGGGTTTGGTTGCTCTTGCCCTCACCGAATATGCCAAGGGTGGAACCCTTATTTAGGTCTCTAATGTACTGACTCAGGCCAACTTGTGTTAATGAATATTTAATTTCCATGTAATTTGGAAAGAAAATCATGTAATTTGTTTTTCAGTAAATTAAATTTCAAGTTTATAAAGGAATAAAAACTTATATGCAAATGAGTTTATCAAAGTTAGTGGTCCTCTCTAAATATGTTTATCTACTCTCGCCATGGCCATACACGTAGAAAGATTGGAAAATTTTAAGCTCTAAGGTTCACATTAATATTTCAATTTATATTCTTTATGGCCTGTAGAGCGGATCTGCAGCAGAACAAAGTGAATAAAATGTGTGTTTTATTAGATGATAATTAGTTAATTACAAGCCTTTCATAGTAGATATTTTATATTTATAACTACCTCAAAGCGAAGCAATGACCTCATAACATGAAATATGTTGATTTTTAGTAGTGCAAGTACGACCCACGTAATACAATAGGACTTAATGCAGACATAATATTCGCAAACTTGCTTGCATGATACAATTTACAATTTCAAGCTAATTCTTGATGGAAATTTTTTGGTGAAAATAGTTTTTCGTGTTTTTTTATTTATTTATAAGTAGCATAAAAATAATAATTCAAAAGAAATCATCTTTGATCAATGAAAAATCTTATTAAAAATATGATTTACTTTTTAGAGACTATTTTCAACTAATTTTTTTTTGGAAAATAGCTTTATTTCACACCAATACTAAATAAAGAAAGCTAAAAAACAATATGGAAACTATTAAAAACAACTATATCTCATTTTGAGGCCACTACCAATAATATAACAAAATGAGATAGTTTTTCAAAAAAAAAAAAAGAAGTCATTTTTTTGATAACATTTATGTCAAAACAAACATAGCATAATTTCATTTTAATTTTGGTTAGAAACAAATTTATCAAACTTTTTATTGTCAATGACTTCATTTGAGTAATAATTATTCAAAATTAAAAAATAAATATTTACTACTCTCATGACTAATTTATATTATATACATGTCAAAGCTATAACTATATTAGATCATTTATGTAATTACTCACTCAAATTTGAGTGTTATCTATCTATCTAGGTGGTTCAATGTTTGTGTATTACAAATTTACATAGTAGTCAATTCTAAGTCTATTATAGTCAAACTGGCCAAAATATTTGTTTCATGCAATAAATTGAAACAGCTAATCCTTTTGTTAAATCTCAACTCAAATTTTAATTTATTTTGACCGAGACCCATTCTCAAACCTCTTTTTCTTTTTTTCTTTTTTTTTGTTCCTTCTATTTTAGTTTCTATTTCTATCTTCTATTCTCTTATCTCTTTTTCTCTCATGTAAAATGAATTTTATTTTATTCATGTACAAATTAATCGAAAATAAAAATACTTTGAATTCAAAGAATGGCTGGTGCATGAAAGGTTGGACCCGTATTGGCTAGGGGAGTCCTAGCTGCTGTACTTCAAAGGCTCTTAGCCCACAGCCCGTCCATACCCTTTGGGCCTAGTGAATGAGTCTTCACTTATAATGGCTTTAGACCCAAAACAATGCTAATTTGGGCTCTTGTATGCGGTACAAAGTACTAACAGAGCTCAGGGCTAGTTTACCACTACAAAGTACCAAGTACAAGCTAACAGAACTCGATGTTAAGTCATGAAGATTTATAATCTACAGAAGGAAGATTTCTTCTGATTCCCACAAAAATTCTAGCTGGAACAACAAGAAGGTGGTGCTAACTCATATATGGAATTTGGAAACAACAAATCACTACAACAAAAATACTGTCCTAATGCATTGCATAGTATCACAGACACTGTCTTATTGTATCTAAACAATCCATACATATGGGATTTAGTTCTATAGGACTCGCATGGATTCCGAATAGGTCTCACATTATAGAATCTCAAACTTCATATATCTATATTGTTAATTCCCTAGAGAATTTCTGCCTTCTTATAGTCTTAGAAAAGATTACTTGAAATTCTTCAATTATTAAGAGAGAGAGAGAGTTTCAGCTTATAGCAAACGCTCCTGATTATAGTAGCTCTTTATCACTAGATCAAGACACCAATAAATTTTTAATGTAGGCAGAGATTAAACCTCAGATCTCTTATTCAAATCTAATACACCGTGTTGCAGACAGGAACATCCTTTGCCTTGGTTTATTTTCTTGCTCCAAGAGAGACCCTCGTATAATCAAAAAAAATATCAAAGTCTCAAAAAAAACCAGAGGAAAATCTAAAAATTACGACTACATCCCCATAGTAAGGTCCTACAACCTCAACCTCAAGCCCAAACACCAACACCATTTCTCAACCACAAAATCCCCTATCTCTTGCTCTCCCATCTACCATTATTCCTCCGATGCATCGGCGCCACTTATCGCTAGCAGGACTTCTGGCAAGGGTGACTTGATAAGGTTTTTGGCCGGATCGTGAGAATTTAGGGTTCATTGAATGGCTCCGACACGTACACGCGGAGCGAACAACAAGGCGAAGGCGAAGAGGCAATTAAGTGTGGGTGATCTTGTCCTTGCTAAGGTCAAGGGCTTCCCCACTTGGCCTGCCAAGGTTTCCCTCTTCTCTCTTTACTACTACTGCTACTGCTAGGTTTATTTATTTATTTATTTATTTATTAATTAGTATATGTGTTTCATTGTTTTTGGGGAACTATAGGTTGTTGTAGTATCTGACTATGGTAGTTGTTCTAGCCAAAATTGGGAATTAACCCCATTTTCCCAACTATATAGTTAGTAGGCACGGTTTCAAAAGTATATATATTACTAACATCTCGTGCCTATGAAACCAAGTAGTTCATAATCACAAGTTTACAAAATTACATCTAAAGCATATCCTAATACTATAAGATTGTTGGTTATCTTACCAATGGATTTAACCAATACCAAATCAAATAACTAGGACCAGCTCTAGCACATTAGACTATATACTAAACAGACAATTGCCTAAGGCTTTCAAATAAAAGAATATCCTATAATTTTAGTCCCACAGTACCAATACCATACTTTTATATCAACTTAAAGTTAATTATATCTTAACCCCATTGCCTTAAGGAAAAAAAAAAAGAAAAGAAAAAAAGAGAGAGATACATATCTAATCGAAGAAAAAAAAATTTCCACCTTTTCGCTCTCTGGCATCTCTTAAAAATCATTCACCATTAAACACCCTAAATTGAATTAGCTTATTTTGTTTAATTTACTTAGTGGAGTAATCATTGCATTTGGTAAAGAGAGAAAAAAAATTAACATTGAAATAGTTTTTTCTTTCCCCAAACCTAAATCTAGGCCTATCCACGAGTTGGGCTGGGTCAATTTTGGACCCAACCCAGACTCGACCCGCTGGTGTTGAATGGAGGAACCAGAAATCGACCGTTGGAATCAATTGGTTGAGTCGATTTCAGGTGAGGGTGAGCGTCGGTCGGTTTGGTCGGTCGTCGAAAACTAAAAAAATTCATCGAAATCTGCAAAAAACATCGATGAAATCTGGAAAAAGTTGCAACAATCTGCACTTTTTTCTTTGAAATCTTCATTTTTTCGCTAAAAATTGCTGAAATTTGGCCGAATTTGGCTTGTTTTTGCAGATTTGGCAGGATTTTTTATATGGCTCTGGTTGAGTTCGGGTTGCTCGGGCTTTGGAGAAGCAGACCCTCAACCGGCCGGTGTCGATTCTTAAAAACAGAAACCTACTGCCGATCGACTAGACCTTCGATTCGAACTGGAATTGGGTCGGCATCAAGCGGTTTGGCCGTATTGTCGGGCTCCGATCAGGTCTGGACAGCCCTACCTAAATCCATTCACCCGTTTTTACTAGTACATTAATAGTTCTCCTCTAAATATGACCAAACAATCTCAAGTGGCTATCCCTCTTTTTTCCTATAATCATATAAAAATAATAAAAATATTGTAACAAATGACAACATCTTACATTGTTTTACTATTATTTTAAATGAGGGTTACAATAGGTATGGTGTTATAAAATTATTCATTTTCATTCTCTCTCATGGTAATCCCAAAAGAAGGTTACTTACACTCCATTTCTTCTCAAACATCCAAACACAACAATTTAGTTCCACACCTTTTTCCACCAAGAGCTTGTAGCTCAACTGACACATCCTGGCATTCCCAATGGACACATCATTCAAATCCCATTCCCCTAACTATCGAATTATTAAAAAAAAAAAAAAAGGTTCCATTTCTTTTCCTTCGTTAATAATGCACTCATTCCATTTCTTTATGAACTTTCAAAAAAAGCCTAAAACAAAAATAAATATAATTACTAATCAACATACTCATAGTTATATATTTATGTCTTTTCCTTTCCTTCAAACACACTTGAACACAGACACACACACTCACTCCATCCTATTCCTTCATGAACTTCCAAGCATAGTGTTAGTGTCACTGTAACATCAATTTCGTTATCAATTCAAAATCTTTGTGCATTCACAACGTAAACAAATCAGCTCCAATTGCATCATCATCATCAAAATTAAACATAAAAAAAAAAAAAAAAAACTTCTCTTTTCTACGCCTACACTCTTAACCACAATTTTCAAGACCCCAAATTTTTCTCAGCAACCAAACACATCCCAAATCGAGGAAAAAAAATAAAACATACGTACTGATTCTGGAATCCAAAAGTGGACCCTGGTGTTAGGACATATATGTTTCACATGTTAGGAACATATGTCACTATTTTATGTAATTGGCTAATTCTTTGGCAAAACACACTTTACTTATAATTTGGTAGATCTATGATGTGTTTAATACTTCAAGAAACCTTGTTTCAAGTCCAAGTATTAAAGCCATGCAAGTCTGTCCAAGAATCAAGTGTGAAAAGTGTTGTTCATTAAAACTTGACAGTTAACGTCTATCGAGACTTAGAGCTGTCTGAATCCCGTGGCTCGACAACAACTCGATAGATCGGGTATCTGTTGAGGTTTCTGAAACTCAGATTTTTGAGTCTGTTTTTCATTAAATCTATGATTATATGTTTGGGCTTTCTTTTCTCACAACTTTAAACATATAAAAGGATTATTTTAAGGGCCGTCAAAGGTGACACAAGTTGCACGAGAGTTGAGCAAAGTTTTGTTCAAGCAAATTGTGATGGGAGACAAAATTTGCCCTAGTTCATCTTTCTTGTGAAGAAGTTGTTGTGTTTGTACACCGTAGGATTTTGTAACCAAACAACTTTTTGATCTTCATCGTGTGATGAATTGAAAAACTTTGCAGTTAACATTCTTCTCTAGTTGGTGATTGAAGTCGCGTACTGGGATCCGCGCAATTGATTAGTCACGTATTGGGAGCCGTGCATTGAAAAAGAAAGATTGTTACTACAAAATAAGTCCAATTGGGTATTAGCCAGGGTAATGGTTCAACTGTAGGTTGGTATAAGGTATTGGGATTCTTTTACTTATAACCGCTTGTTGTGATAATAGTAGATTCTCGGGAGTGGTGATCTTAAAATCAACCCGGTGGGGTTTTTGCCGTGTAGGTTTTCTCCATTCGTAAATAAATCACCGTGTCAATTTATTTTTCACTGCATACTTAGTTTATTTGGTGATTTGCTTGTGCTACCACGCTCATTGCATGTAATTGAACCTAATTAATTCACTTGGTTAATTAATTGGTTAATTCATCACAATGGGTCAATATGTTTTTGGCCTATCACCTGGTCTTCATTGTCCCATCGGTGAGACAGCACTGACGGCATCAGAACGGTGACCGACATGTCTTTCTCCAGCAGCTTCCATCGAGTCCGAGAAAGCAGAGGTGGTGAGATTGAGGAGAAGGAAAGTGAAGGACAAAATTGGGTTTTGGAATTGAAAGGGTACGATTGAGATTATTGAAGAAGAAGAAAAAGTCGACGATTTTGCCATTTCTTTTATAAAGGAGGAGCAAAATACTAAAATAGTAATTGAATTAATTTTTTTTTTATTCGGCCGAAAAAAAATATTTATAATTTATAAGTTTGGTAACGTGTTTTTAGTTAGTTTAATTTGGTTTTTAGATTTGATTTCTTTCCATTCAAAATAAAAAGTTTATCTATCTCATCAAAAAGAAAAAAAAAAGTTTGTCTATCAATCTTTCTCTCCTCTCATTTTCATTTGTGAGGATAAGTTACGCAAATTACCATTTTAAGCTAATTTTCAATGGAAAACCTTTTATGAATTTTTTTTTCTTTTGCATTTTTTTATATTTGGTAATATAAAAAAAAAATCAAAAGAAATTTATTTTTTGGTCAATGAAAAATCATATTCCAAGAAGATAAAACTTAGGTACAATACTATTCCTTAGGTTCTCCACTTAAAATTGAGTCATGTGATTACTTAACTAAAAAATACACTTCTACCCATGAGGAAAATTCACATGGCAGAATCTTAAGAGGAGAATCTAAGAAACAACACCTAGATACTGTACCTAATTCTTGCCTATTCCAAAAATATGACTTATTTTTTACAAATTGTTTTTAACTAAAATATTTTGAAAAACAATTTTATCTCAGAGCATGCTAAATAAAGGAAGTTAAGAGTCAATATAAATACTATTGAAAACAATTCTATCTCATTTTGAGGCCACTATTAAATATTTTTGAAAAAAAATGATATAATTTTCCAAAAAGTATCTCATTTTTTAGATAACATTAATACCAAAACAAACTATAGTGTAATTTTAATTTAATTTTGGTTTAGAAAAAATTTGATCAAATTTTTTATTGTCAAACACCTCATTTGAGTAATAATTATTCAAAACTCAAAAATTAATATTTACATTTTTTTTGCAAAAGGGAATTTATTTAAACAAAACTTCAAATTACAAAGTCTCGCAAGTATGAAATACCCAAAGCATCCAAAAATAACAGGTACAAAATAGAGGAAGGGAGGTGCGAGTATAAAATAAAGCTATCACTACTAGAAGACCCTTCCTTTGCCAAAAGGTCCACACATTGGTTCCTTTCGTGGAAGATGCAGTGGATGTGGGCAGGGACAGAGCCATTGTACGACTAATTTTTAAAAAAAAATATATTATTATTATTATTATTATTATTATTATTATTATTATTATTATTATTATTATTATTATTATTATTATTATTATCTGTGTGTGTGTGTGTGTACTAATTTTAGTAATTTTATTATATAATATTACATTTTGCTCCCCTTAAACAATATTATTGATTTTTTTTTTAAAGAATAATGCTATACTCACAAATCTTTTTTACAACGTTATTACAAACTGTTTTGGTAGCAAATTCTTATTGATTCGCATATAAAGTATGGACCCATCACTTACATTATTTTTTTACTTACCAATAACCACTTATTACATCAACAATTTATAAAAAAATTTGTAGTTTTAGCATTTTCCTTATTTTAGTGACCATAAATAATTTATAAAACTAAAATCTAAAACATAATATACTAGCCTAAAAAAAATTTAGGAATCAAAGATTGAAACCGTCGTACCCAACCAACAATAAAGTCACCCCGCCTAAGTCAAAGCTTTAGCTCCGTCCCTGGATGTGAGTTTCCTCAAGAAATTGGAGAAAGGACTTGCAATCATATATCAAAGCACTACAAAGGTGATATGAATTAGTTAAGGCATCATGCTATGTAAGGATTGTGACCATAACTTTTGCATCTTGTTCAACGATGAGTTTCCTGATATTTAGATTCTTTGCTAAAACCAAAACATCACAAACGCCCCAAAGTTCAACAATCGTGGCTAGTCTTTTAAAATTAAAGAATTAAGATATGACTGTCTCATCTTTTGATTTACCAAAAAATTGTAAAGGTTTTGATAGCTTACGTGGAGAAAAATAAAATTCATGCAAAATTTTGAGACAAAAACAATAACTTAACCAAAGATGTGATAGCTTAAGTATCCCATAATATTCAAACTACTACTCCCCCATGCACAAAATGTACAACATATTTCCTGATAAAATAAAAAAATAATTATAATATATCTGGTTATAATCAAAATTGGCTCAGACAGTAAAATTCGAGCCTAACTAGGAATGATAGCACTATGATAAAAGGAAATGCACATTCATTAACATTTTGAACCATAAGTTAAGCAACCAAAAGAAAAGGAAAAGAAAAACTGTGAGTTATTACAAACTTTTCCTATCAAACAAAAACGTTGCTATTGTCTAACCAAATCAATTGCGTATCAAACTTTGGCAGTGATCAAAGTATAAAACCGTGGCACAATGTGAGAGGTGAGTCGTAGAGGTAGAGCATAGAAATGTGGAATGGCAACGTCCCTTCAAAAATCAAAGAGCGAAAACCTCGAACCATTTGGGCCGTAAACTCACAGCTGGTGGAAAGTTCTGATGAGCCCAAAGTCGTGCCACGTGCATTACATACCGACACCACAATGTGTGGACAGCTGAGCCCATGTCACCCAATGACCTTTCGAGGACACAGGATAACTATTGTAAAAAAAAAAAAAAACAAACTTGATGGGCTGTAAACAGTAAACAGTAGACACTGCCATAATATGCTAGACGTGGATCCTAAATAACCACTACACTGCTTGCTGAACCTCCGACACTCTCTCTATATATATCACTCTGAGACCAAACATAAATGCCACAACCACTTATTACTTCATTTTCTACTACCTAGTACCTACTTGATCGCTCATAGCCTATTAGTGAGTTCAATATACAAAAGCTCTTTGGTAATAATGGCAGCCTCATCTGCAATGCAATCCATCTTGGCAAGCCCTTTGTCCCGTGTAGTTTCTAACAAGTCTACTAGGGTAAACCAGTTTCTAACTATTCCCACTAGTTATGTGTCACCTGTGCCAAGAAATACTAGCAGCATGCGAGTGCGTTGCATGGCAAAGGTAATGAAATGCTACCTCATCGTGAAAATATATATATATATATATATATATATATATTTCCTACCTCTCTTTCTGGGTTTCATGTTTTTCTTCCTCCTCTTCTTCTTCTTCTTCTTTCTTTCTTTCTTTCTTTCTTCTTCCTCTGGTTTCGGTCTGCTACCTGACTACCTCTTCTTTGTTTTTTGTTTTTTGAACAACAAAAGCAATTCTTTGTTCTGTGGTGTTTGTGAGCCCCACGTAATACTCATTCCTTCCAAGCTCTTTTGTTTTGTCCACTTGAATTTAATTTAAAAAAAAAAATTTCTTTGTCTTGTTTTTGTGAACCTCACGTGACTCATAATATTTTTTTTAAAAGGAAAGTAAACAGAGAACACGACAAAGGTATAATATTACATAACTTACCCCTTAACGTGGAAACTTTTAGCCTTTTAATTCCACAGTCACTAAAATTAGAAAAAGCATAGGATTATAAATAAAATTTACTTTTTTTTCTCACAATTGTGATGTGAGAGTGTGATTGAGGAAAAAAATATTATGACTCAAATTTGATTGATGGTTAACCACTCATAATTTATCACGTAAGAATTGTGACAAAAGAATTATGAAATAATTATGGTCCTATAATTAATCTTAAAATTAACATCTACTTTTGTCTTCTTCTTTTTTCATTTCATATTATTACCCTCATTATATTCTATATATAATTGAACTAATAATTGTTGTTTTACATTACTTAAAAGAGTGTTGTGTGTAGTATAATTTGCTCTATCCTCCCTTAAAAGTTACTATGGCTTTTGAGTAGAGTTGTGAAATGCTTTTGTATTATAACTTTTTTCCCTCTCCATTGTGTGTGTTTGTTTATAAAAATAAAAAAAAAAAAAAAAAAAAAAAAAAAAAAAAAAAAAAACTGTTGTTATGGTTGTTATTATTATTATTATTATTGAACTGATATTTGAGATTAAAAATAACCTATTAGTTGAAATATTTACTTATAAATATAAAGCCTTTAATAATTTATTATATGAATTTTTTTATCAATAATATATATATATATATATATAATATTGGTAAGCCTGAAACAGTACAAAATAGGTTCTGAAACGATATTCATAACATTGATGAAATCTATGCATCATGACATTTTGATTCTTATTTTTGTGGAAAATTCAAATTCTGATAGAAATAAATTAACATTCATATTATTATGATATGCTAATTGATTTATAATTATAAGTAAAGTTCATGACCGTACGATTCTTTGTCTTTGCACTTTGCAGAAAGAGCAACCAGATGTGACAATTTCTACACCCAAGGTAACTACTCTTAACCAAAGGATACTTCATCTCTTTTTTAGCTCTCTTTTTTTTTTTTTTTTTTTTTGCTTTTTTTTTTTTTCCCACTCATTAACCCTAGATATGCAATAACAATATTTCTTGAAGATCCATTTTTTTACCAATTAGTTTAAGCACACACAATTATTCATTAATTTTTTTCACAACTTGCTCAGCAAATTATAATTAAAGCAAAATTATTTTCACCCAAATTTATTATTAATCCAAATTTAATTATGCACAACTTATAATATGTCACTTTGATTTTGTGAAATTTTTGTCTTTTAAGTTTATTCATTTTTTTTTTTACTTTTTGAGTAATACTAGAGATACAATTATAATCAGTTATATGGCTTGTTCGGATGAAAGTAATATAATTCTTACTTGTTTCTACTAAATAATCATACTTTTATTAAGCTCCAAGCAAAGTAAGTCATGCCAACCTTTATGGAAAATGTTGTCAATAGTTATGTGTATAACATTCGTTAAGAGTATTTTGTGACGGGTGCTTCACCGTGATTGACAGACCAGCACAAACTTCTTAGACTTGTTCGCATTCAGTGGGGCTGCACCAGAGAGGATCAATGGCAGACTAGCAATGATAGGCTTTGTTTCTGCAATGGTAGTGGAGTTATCCAATGGCGAGGATGTGTTTGCCGAAATATCAGATGGTGGAATCCCATGGTTCTTAGGAACTAGCATTGTGCTCACGCTTGCATCTCTAATTCCTTTGTTTAAGGGAATCAGCGTGGAGTCCAAGTCAGAGGGGGTGATGACCTCAGATGCTGAGATGTGGAATGGGAGGTTTGCCATGTTGGGTTTGGTTGCTCTTGCCCTCACCGAATATGTCAAGGGTGGAACCCTTATTTAGGTCTCTAATGTACTGACTCAGGCCAACTTGTGTTAATGAATATTTAATTTCCATGTAATTTGGAAAGCAAATCATGTAATTTGTTTTTCAGTAAATTAAATTTCAAGTTTATAAAGGAATAAAAACTTATATGCAAATGAGTTTATCAAAATTAGAGGTCCTCTCTAAATATGTTTGTCTACTCTTGCCGTTGCCATACACATAGAAAGATTGGAAAATTTTAAGCTCTAAGGTTCACATTAATATTTCAATTAATATTCCTAATGGCCTGTAGAGCGGATCTGCAACAGAACAAAGTGAATAAAATGTGTTATTAGATGATAATTAGTTAATTACAAGCCTTTCATAGTAGATATTTTATATTTATAACTACCTCGAAGCGAAGCTATGACCACATAACATGAAATATGTTGATTTTTAGTAGTACAAGTACGACCCACGTAATACAATAGGACTTAATGCAGACATAATATTTGCAAACTTGCATGCATGATACAAATTACCATTTCAAGCTAATTCTTGATGGAAATTGTTTTGTGAAAATAGTTTTTCGTGTTTATTTATTTATATATTTATAAGTAGCATAAAAATAGTAATTCAAAACAAATTATCTTTGATCAATGAAAAATCTTATTAAAAATATGATTTATATTTTAGAGATTGTTTTCAACTAAATTTTTCTGGAAAACAGCTTTATTTCACCCCAATACTAAATAAAAAAAGTTAAAAAACAATATGGAAACTATTAAAAACAACTCTATCTCATTTTGAGGCCACTACCAATAATATAAAAAAAAAAAAGGATAGTTTTTCAAAAAAAAAAAAAAAAGAGTCATTTTTTAGATATCATTAATGTCAAAACAAACATAGCATAATTTCATTTTAATTTTAATTAGAAACAAATTTACCAAACTTTTTATTGTCACATGACTTCATTTAAGTAATAATTATTCAAAATTCAAAAATAAATATTTACTACTCTCATGACTAATTGATATTATATATATGTCAAAGTTATTGCTACGTTAGATCACTTATGTAAATTACTCACTCAAATTTGAGTGTTATCCATCTATCTAGGTGGTTCAATGTTTGTGTATTACAAATTTACATAATAGTCAATTCTAAGTCTATTGTAGTCAAAATGGTCAAAATATTTGTTTCATGCAATAAATTGAAACAGTTAATCCTTTTGTTATAATTTATTTTGACCGAGACCCATTCTCAAAGCTCTTTTTTTTTTTTTTTTCCTTCTATTTGTACCTTTATTAGTTTCTATTTCTATCTTCTATTCTCTTATCTCTTTTTCTCTCATATAAAATGAATTTTATTTTATTCATGTACAAATTAATTGAAAATAAAAATACTTTGAATTCAAAGAATGGCTGGTGTATGAAAAGTTGGAGCCGTATTGGTTAGGGGAGTCCTAGCTGCCGCCCATACCCGTTGGGCCAAGTGAATGAGTCTTAGACCCAAAACAATGCTAATTTGGGGATTCACATCCCGTGCAATAGCTAGGGTATTGCACGGGGTGCAATAGTTCTAATATCAACCATTGATCTAATCAAACGGTTGTAAAGGGTTGGCACGTCATCGATCCCTGTCTCATTATTTTTTTCTCCACTTTCTCCCACTTCACTTCCCTTTCTCTCTCTCTCTCTCTCTCTCTCTTTTAGATTCACCAAATTTAAAAAATTTTCTCTCTTCCGCCAAACCTTGCCGTACGTGGGACACCGGCGTCGAATCTCCATGATCATGGCTACAAATGGAAGCTTCTGAGACCCCACACGACCACCACCAGCGGTGCTTGCCGGCTTGACCTTTTCCTCTCCCAACGTCTCCCTGTTTTCTCGTTCTCTCAAGTCCAGCTGTGGCCAAGCTTCTGTTTGCCCCTTCTCTGGTAGTGCTTCTCAGCAGCATCACCAGCGTTGGTGGCCATCGGGTCCTCATTTTGTCCTTAATTTATTTTCTCTTCTATTTTTTTTTTCTCTTTATGTTTGCTTTTAAACATGACTGAAACCTATGTTTTTTTTTTGTTTTTTTTTTTTATTTAGTTTTGATTAGTTTGATATTGGGTTTTCTTGATGCATGTAAAGTCTGGTGATTTTTCTTGGGTTGGATTTTTTTGGGTATGGCAGAATGTTCAATTGGCAATACCCCTGTTCTATTTTATTTTAACGTTGATCTTGGAAATGCATAGAAGATGTTTGTGAAAATGTCTATTAGAAACTTTGAAGTAATGTTAAGCTCACTGATGATAAAAATAATTAGGGGTTTTTGTCAATTTTTGTTGTTTTGGTATGTAGGTTTTTTTCTCCTCTTGTTTGCTTACCGATTTTAGGGTAAAAGGGATGAGATTTACTCTTCTAATAATGTGACTTCATTTGTTTATTAGATATTACTTCATTATATATTCAGAGAAGTCGTTTTCTATGTATAGAAAACGACTTCGGAGAAGTCGTCTTCCTTGTATAGAAGACGACTTCGGAGAAGTCGTTTTCTTTGTATAGAAGTCTTCTTTGTATAGAAGACGACTTCTCTGAAGTCTTCTTCATAGAAACCCAGACCTGCAAATCCAAAACTCAGGCGACCAATCAATCCAAAAAAAAAACGAAACCCAAACAGGAATGACAACGAATGACCCCGTCGAACGGACCTGACTCGGGGTTTGGTCAGAATCGGCGCCTAGTGAAATCGGCGCCTGGGTTCGTCGCCTAGGTTCTTCGCCGTCGGTGTTGCTGGGTTCGTCGGGGTCTGGTGAAATCGGCGCCTGGGTTCGTCGGCGCCTGCTTGCTGGTCGGTGTTTGGGTTCGTCGGCACCTGGGTTCTTCGTGCTTCGCCTGGGTTTGCTGGGTTCGCTCGTTGGTGTTGCTGGTGTGTTCGTCGGCACCTGGGTCCTTCGTGCTTCGCCTGGGTTCGTTTGCTTCTCTTCTGTGACAACACAACTGAAAGTGTGTGGCATTGGGTTTTTGGGCAAATCGACTCCAGCGGAGTCGTTTTGAATACAAAGAAAACGACTCCACTGGAGTCGTTTTCAATACATTGAAAACGACTCAAGTGGAGTCGTTTTCTTTGTATTCAAAACGACTCCGCTGGAGTCGATTTCTATGTATTAAAAATGCGTACAAAAGTTTTATGAACAGTGAAATCGACTCCTCTGAAGTCGAATTGTTAGAAATGCAATATGTTTGAAACGTTGCCTAACTAATAAAATTGTTTGGGTTTTGTAGTTAATTTCTTAAAAAACCCGGGAGAAAGTGGAGAAAAAAATAATGAGACAGGGATCGATGACGTGCCAACCCCTTACAACCGTTGGATTAGATCAATGGTTGATATTAGAACTATTGCACCCCGTGCAATACCCTAGCTATTGCACGGGATGTGAATCCCTAATTTGGGGTCTTGTATGCAGTACAAAATAAAATCAAAACCTTCTATCTCTTTCTCTCTCTTCTGTCATTATTCCTCCGATGCGCCGGTGCCACGTATCGCCGGCGGGACTTCTAGCAAAGGCGACTTGATAGGGTTTTTGGCCGGATCGTGAGAATTTAGGGTTTGTTGAATGGCTCCGGCGCGTAGACGCGGAGGGAACAACAAGGCGAAGGCGAAGAAGAGGCAGTTAAGTGTGGGCGATCTTGTCCTTGCTAAGGTCAAGGGCTTCCCGGCTTGGCCTGCCAAGGTTTCCCTCTTCTCTCTTTACTGCGACTGCTACTGCTAGGGTTTGTTTTTGTAAATAGCTTTTGTTGAATATGTGTTTACAGATTAGCAAACCTGAAGAATTTAAGCATCAGCCTGATCCCAAGCAATACTTCGTCGAATTCTTTGGTACAAAAGAAATGTAAGTATTTCTTACACATTGTGATGTAATTTCATTAACCCTTTTTTTTTTTGTTAATATTTGTTTCTTCTTGAAATATTATCTTGGAAAGGCTAAATATTTGTTGTCCAACAATATCCAATCTTTGGGGTATCACATACTTGTTGATCAAAAGTAATGTTAGATTGAAGTTTTCCAAATTGGTATTATGTGTGCTACACATTTGACCTCATATATTTACATTGAAGTATTACTGGTCCCTTATTGAGCATTCACATCTCCCATATCCTATAGCTCTGGTTCGCTTGGTTTTCATTGTGGAGAGAAAAAAGTATTGATGGGGAAAACATGTGGAAGCTAATTATGAATCATGATGTGAAGTTTTATGTAGAAATAACTTGGTTGTTTCAGAATTGTGGGGCAGTTTTATGGGTATTGTTTTAAAATAAGAATTTATAGTTCTTATGCAGTTCATTGTTGGAATCACGGTAAATTAACTTCAGCCTATCCCTAACTCCATACATCACAATGTATGGAAAGGACATATGCAGCATGCACTGCATTGCCAATTCATAGGTAGGGGCTTTTCAAAAATATTTAAAGCTGAAGTACTTTGAGAAGTAGCTCTTAATTTGCTTCTCAAAATCCCTAAAAAGCATTAATTGCCTCACAAAATTGGCGAAGAGCATACAAAAACCCTTGGCTGAGATCAAGTTTGCTTCTCATTTTCAAAAGCCAAAGCACCCTTGGAAAAGCTTAAGAAACTAGGTCTTAGTATGGAAATTTTGTAAGATTAATTTGTGTGGGCATTTCCATTAGGGGAGATTGAATTTTAATTTGATTATCATCTTTGAGGATTTTATAATTGAAGGAAATATTTGGAGGTTACTTGGGAGATACTTTGACATACTAAACTTATTATGATAATGTGAGTTGACTTTATAAATTGTGTAGGTTTGTATGTAATAGTTGGTTTTATTATAGTGTTGATTTTTAAGTGTTTATATATTGCAACACACACACATACACACATATATTACCTCTTTATCAATCTATTTTATTTTCAAATAATTGTTTTTATTGTTCTTGCATTAAACATTTACCTATAAAAAAAATTGTTTTTACTATTGACCTGTGCTAATTACTGTGTGAATTTTGGTTAAAGCTGCCCCATTCAGTGGCTTAGAATGAAATGAAAGTAGTAGAAAAGAGGTAAATAATGCTTTTGAATTGAGTGGAGGTTTATGATATATACTATTATATAAAGTGTGTGTTTGGATCTTGATTATAGGCCAGCTTATTGCTTTTTTCCCCCATACTATTTATGGGTCCCGCGTGAGTCTCTTACTTATTTTATTTAGTTTTTACTTTTTATCTACATTATTTTCAGTAAAAAGCTAGATAAGTTGTTTCCAAATGGACACAAAGTGAGGCCTTTAGTTGGTGTCACATTTTGAACTCTATGACTTGTCAATACATATATGCGTATTAGTTATTGGTCAACTTATCTCATTCATTCCTAGGCACAAATGAGCAAAGCACTTGTTTAGAAACCTTAACAGGCCATGATGTACTCTTAATAGGCCATGACGTACTCTTCCTCTAACTCATCAAACCAGTTTAAATATAAAACCAATAATTCCATACACATTTGAAGCAGCAAAATTTACAGCATCAAAGTATCATTTGTTCATTGTTTACATGTTATTGATATGCATCCTTATTGATGGTTTTTTTTTTTCACTGTAATAATTTCAGTTTTCTTCACCATATTGTATTACTTAATTTATGATTTTTTTAAGAAATATTTGATTAAGTTGTTTTTGTTCATCATATAGTAGCTGGATGTGTTTATTTGATTTCAGTGAGGCTGCTTTAGTGTAATATATATTCTTAATCCTTTAAATATTGATTTTTTTTTTCAATGGCAACCCCAAGGGGTAGCACAATTGGTTGCAGACCACACCCCAGAATGTTCTCATTTCTTAAAATATTGTACTGTTCTAATACATTTAGTGTTTGGGTAAGCAATATTTGTCTGATGTAGAGCCTCGCTATCATTTACATGTCTGCTGCTGGCTGAGACGACCAGCCCTATGCAGTAACCCGTTTGCATTATCTGTACGCTCCAACATGTGATGTTTACTGTTTATTGACATTATCCTATCAGAGATCCACGCATATTTTAAAGATAACCCATCAAGTTTTCTTTCTCTTTGGTTTGTGTACGTGGTTATAATTTTAACTGAAAATTTTGTCCATTTTAGGTATTTAGCGATCTTAAAGATAGGTTGAAATGTTCTAGGTCAATTTGCAGGTTAAGTTAATTTGGTAAGAAATCTATGATATACTTTGGTTGTATGAAAACTGGTTGAAATTCTGTGTTATTTCTCTTATGGGATGGTTCTCCCATCCATTTCTGTTTGCATTGTGTTTCTTATTCTCTCATTGATTAAGTTGACAATCTCAGGAATTTAGCTTCTTACTTTTACCTTTGGTTACTTCTCCTCCATTCACAGAGGTTTTGTTGCCCCTGCGGATATTCAGGCATTCACTAATGAGCTAAAGAGTAAATTGTCTGCCCGATGTCAGGGCAAAACAGTTAGGCTCTTTTCTCAAGCTGTGAACAAAATCTGTGTGGCATTTGATGAGCTACAAAATAAGAAATCAAGTGGTTTCAGAGATGGTGCCGATAAATCTGATGTTGGGTGTGAGGCTCTATCTGTTAATGAGGTAGAGGTTGACTTAAAGGTTGAGACAGGTAAGGCGACATACAGTGGAGAAGCTTTGAATGAGTCTTTAAGTGATTCTGGCTCTAAGTTGGGGCGCTGCTCACAGAGACAAGGTGGAACTGACATTCAAGATGTAAATCCTTCTATATCCTGTAGTGCAAATGATAGTTTGTCTCCAGGTATTTCCCCTGAGAAAAACAATAGTAAAAGCGGTGGTGGAAACCGTAAGGAACGTGTATTAATGACATCCAGTCCAGATAATTCTTCCTTTCCAAAGGAAGAAGCAAGTGATGATGAATTTGTAGAAGATGCTGTTTGCACTAAAAGCAACATGGTAAGGAACAGAAAGCATTAACAACTGGTAAAAAGTTGAAGAAGATGGGTACTGTGTCAAAGAAAAGACATGAAGCTGCTGTTGAAGTACACAAAACTGGTACCTCTGCTGTAATATCATTAAAGGATGGAAGTGACGGTTGTTCTGTTGATCACCCTGAATCTGTTGAGCGATTGAAAGATGGAATTAAGGGCAAGATTGCATCTTGCAGTGTGCGTGAATTTTCTCTGAGTCCTCTTAAAGCAGATTCTGATATCAATGCTGGGAAAAAATCGGAAGATCTGCTAAAAGCTAAAAAACATGTCATTGTTGCTGATAATATGCTGGACTCTGGTGTTGTTTCTGATAAACAGATCAAGGGAAAACTTTCTGGCAAATAAAAGAGGACCCAAGATAGACAAGGAAAAGGAACTAGCGTTGTGCTATCTCTTGCATCTCTGATTCCTTTGTTTAAGGGAATCAGCGTGGAGTCTAAGTCAGAGGGGTTGACCTCAGAAGCTAAGCTGTGGAATGGGAGGTTTGCTTTGTTGGGGTTGGTTGCTCTAGCCTTCAGAGAGAATGTCAAGGGTGGAACCCTTATTTAGGTCTCTGATGTACTGACTCAGGCCAACTTGTGTAAATGAATATATGGTTTCTATGTAATTTGGAAAGCAAATCATGTAATCCATTTTTCAGAAAAATTAAATTTCAAGTTTATAAAGGAATAGAAACTTGTGTCAAATGAGTCTATCAAAATTAGTGGTCCTCTCTAAATATGTTTGTCTACTCAAAATTAGAGGTCCTCTCTAAGGTTCACATTAATATTTCAATTTCTATTCCTCATGGCTTGTAGAATGGATCTGCAACAGAATAAAGTGAATAAAATGTGTGATTTTTAGATGATAATTAGTTAATTACAAGCCTTTCATGGTAGATTTTTTTTGGGGGGGGGGGGGGGGGGTGGGGGAAGGGAAGGCCCAACCATACGCAGGGGCCTAAAGCCCAGTGTGAAGGTTATTGTAAGTTTGAAGAGGCTAAAATTGTCAAGGGATATTTCGTATGAAAGAAGGATACATGGGATGAAGAGACTCCATTCGAAGAAAGCATTAGTGTTTCAAAGAGATTATTATTTTTGAGTGTAAAGATTCTGGGTCATATAAATATTTGGAGGGTTTGAATGAGCTTACTAGTGACTTCAACAGTCTAGATAAGTTTTGGACGTGCCTGGAGATAATAAGAATGGAGAAATATCTAAAAGAAAAAGCTGTCACCACCGTATTAAATACACTACAGCAACTTTTCTGACCTCATTTATGTGGAAAAGACCCATGAACAGTACAACTGCAGCTATCGCCATTCACAAAAGCTGCGAGAGATACATGACATGACATGCACTCAAGTTGAGAGCTGAATGAAGAACAAGTGGACGATGAGGATGATGGGAGGAGGATGCTATATAAAGAAGAAGGGCTCCTAAAAGAAGGGTGAGGTCTAACTGTAACAAAAAAAATTGTAACCTGTATTTAATCTATCATAAGTTTCTTCGAACTTGAACTTACTTGGTCTTTACATGTACTTTTATGCTGGTTTATACTTTTATGCTGTGATCAACCATTGTAAACTCCATAATTAACCTAGCTCTATTATTCACGCTCTATAAATTTATTGTTTTTGGGCTTGGGCCACAAATCCTAACCCTACAGTAGATATTTTATATTTATAACTACCTCGAAGCGAAGCTATGACCTCATAACATGAAATATGTTCGTTTTTAGTAGTGCAAGTACAACCCACGCAATACAATAGGACTTACATAACAGTTGCAAACTTGCAAACATCATACAAATTACAATTTCAAGCTAGTTCTCGACGGATTTTTTTTTTTTTTTTTTTTTTTTTGTGAAAATAGTTTTTCATGTTTTTTTATATTTAGTAATTAGTAGCATAAAAATAATAAGTAAAAAGAAAATTATATTTGGTCAATGAAAAATCTTAATAAAAATATGATTTATTTTTTAGATATTGTTTTCAGCTAAAATTTTTTGGAAAATAATTTTATCTCACACCAATCAATCAATATCAATATATATATATATATATAAAAGCAAAGACTTCATGTAGGAAAATATGATGTTCTGTCAAGTAGCACATTCTATGTAAAGAGAATTGAAATATTCTCAAGTGTCACATCAAAAATAAGAACAAATTAAATATTGATTTTTTTTTTTTCCATTTGGTTCAATTTTTCAAGACTTTTCTAATTAAAAAATGAATATTCTTCGTATCCTTTGATTCAATGTTTTAAGACTTTTCATCTCTCACACATACACATAAAACTCTTTGCATTTTAATTCATCATTTTCATCTCTTGCATTTCTACCCCTTTATATATACTCGCCCATAACCTTTTATGTCATCCCATGTCAAATACACACTAACCAAAAATGATGTCATTTACCTTCGATCTTTCGATGACACCTACAAAGCTCTAATATTGTTGTTTCATCTTAACCCATATAAGTTGGTTACAACCAAAGAAAAGGGTTTGCATTTTGTACTCAGTGACAACAACAATTACGATTTTGATGTTAAGGTCGAACGTTGTGGATTTATGGGTTTTGTAAATAATGTGATTTACTGTAAGCATTTAGGATGTGTATTTTGTTATAGAATTAAGGAGAAAAAGGAAAACACATTATATATCAACTTTTATTCTATAATATTCCTCCAATTTTTTTTTTTCATTACTTCAATTGAATAATTATAATGAATATATATGTGTACAATTTATAATTGTTGTTTTTTATGATGAGTTCATTACTAATAAAGTTCTATAATAATTATGCTATAATACAAATACAACATTTTCCAAAACTATTTTACATAAAACATTACAACATTATCCGTGCATCGCACAAGTAACTTACTAGTACTAAATAAAAGAAGTTAAAAGACAATATGGAAACTATTAAAAATAACTCTATTTCATTTTAGATCACTACCAAATATAACAAAATGATATAGTTTTTCAAAAAATACTTTTTTTAAAAAATAATTCATTTTTTAGATAACATTAAGTCAAAACAAACATAGCATAAATTTATTTCTATTTTGGTTAGAAACAAATTGATCAAACTTTTTTTTTTTTTTTGTCTCATGACTTCACTTGAGTAATAATTATTCAAAACTCAGAAATTAATATTTACCACTCTTATGACTAATTGATATTATATATATGTCAAAGTTATTGCTAAGTTAGATCACTTATGTAATTACTCACTCAAATTTGAGTGTTATCTATCTATCTAGGTGGTTCAATGTTTATGTATTACATAGTTGTCAAGTCTAAGTCTATTACAGTCAAAATGGCCAAAATATTTGTTTCCTGCAATAATTGAAACAACTAATCCTTTTGTTAAATCTCGACTCAAATTTCAATTTATTTTGATCGAGACCCATTCTCAAACCTTTTTTTTTTTTTTTTTTTTTCCTTTTGTCTATACCGTTATTTATTAGTTTCTATTTATTAAATTACCGATTATCCCAAAAATTTAAGCTATCAGGAAATAGTGAATTTAATCACTTAACCATAATTCTAACACTCTCCCTCACTCCTGGGTCTAAACTTCTCTTAATAAGTAGGGGCCCAACAAGTGGGAATTTAACATCTTAAATGAGAAGTAGAGTGAAGATAAGGATCAAACTCATTATCTCCTGCTTTGATACCATGTTAAATTACTGATTGTCCTAAAAACTTAAACTATTAGGAAATGGTGAATTTAATCACTTATCCATAATTCTAACACTATTCCTATCTTCTATTCTCTCATCTCTTTTTCTCTCATGTAAAATGAATTTTATTCATGTACAAATTAATCGAAAATAAAAATACTTTGAATTCAAATAATGGCTGGTGCATGAAAAGTTGAACACGTATTGGTTAGAGTAGTCCTAGCTGCTGAGCTTTAAAGGCGCTTAGCCCACAGCCTGACCATACCCTTTGGGCCAAGTAAATAAGTCTTCACTTATAATGGCTATAGACCCAAAACAATGCTAATTTGGGGATTGGGATCCAGTGCAATTGCTAAATGGAATTGCACGTGCAATTCACCTAATCCCTTCACTACCTTTTTTCTTTTTCTTTTTTTTCTTTTTTAACCTTTACTTTTTACTTTTACTCATTATTTATATTTAATGGTTGAGACTTAAAGTTGCTTTTTACAACTTTAAATCTCAATCATCTATACCAATTGCATCAAGTGCAATATCCTAAATATTGCATACCTAGGATATTGCACTTGATCTCAATCCTTAATTTGGGCTCTTGTATGCAGTACAAAGTACAAACAGAGCTCAGGGCTAGTTTACCACTACTAAAGTGAGAGCAATTACTAAGTCACGAAGATTAATAATCTACAGAAGGAAGATTTCTTTTGATTCTCACAAAATTTTAGTGAAACAGAAAGGTGGTGATAACCCATATATGGCATTTGGAAACAAAATACTACAACAAAAATACTATCCTAATGCATAGTGTCACAGACATTGTCGTATTGTATTTAAACAATCTATATATATGGGTTTTAGTACATGAAGCATGGGTGCAGATTCGGATTTGGATGCAGATTTGGGACTCGGTAATTTTTTAAAAAGTATGGTGCAGGTGCGGCGATTAAAAAATTATTAAATATATTTTCTATATATTGCTAAGCATATTTTTTTTTTTATATAATGGTAAATATACAACAATTTAAGAGTAATAGTAAACATATATTATTATAATGTTTACACAACCCCAATTTTAGCCCAATAACATATTTATAATATTGGAAAATGCTAACGAAAGGGCACTGGTTAATAATCCATTTTAAGAAAATTTTGATACTACTTTTATGGGAAATGGAAAAAGCTATCAAAATATTAATTTTTTTTTTCATTTCCCTTAAAAACTTTCTTTAAATTGATTAGTAACTAGTGCCCTCAGGGCACTCGTTTGTATTTCCATTATTTTCCTTTAAAAAAAAAAATCAGGTGATAAAATCAAAGTATTAAAGAATAATAAAAATTGATGGGTAAAGGTTATAAAATCAAAGAATAAAAACCTGTATTTTTACTGTTTACACAAGTTCCAACATTTTCTATCTTTTTGACCTTTTAAATCTTTATCTCTTATACCAGTATACTTATTCAAAAATCTATCCACAACTTTCTATCCACAGTGTCGTCCTTATCTCTTCTTCCTTCATCTTATCTTCTTCTTTTTTTTTTTTTTTCACAAGGCCACATGAAGCAGAAGCATGGAGGCCAGCGACATGGTGGAGGCCTATTTCGGCATCCGTTTCGGCTGGAATCAAGCCATATCAGCCGAAATCGCCGCGAATTTGAAAATGAAGAAAAAAAAAAGTGACACGAACGCTCGGTTAGCAGCGTCGCGCACTACACGCCACGTTGGGTGCAAGTGCGGTGGCCTTGGAGCCACACCCGTGCTTTCTAGGTTTAGTTCTATAGGACTTCCATGGACTCCAAATAGGTCTCAAATAATAGAATCTCAAATTTCATATATCTGGAAAAAAAAAAAATTGAGGATTATATTGATGATATAGAGGAATTAATTCTAACATGCAACATTAACCTTTTTCGAATGTCCAACTCAATTACCTTGTATTCACATTGTTAATTCCCTAGAGAATTTCTACCTTCATATAGTCTTAAAAAAGATTTCTTGAAAATTTTCAATTATTTAATACATATGTGGTAATTTAATTTCAAATCTAATAAGTGTATTTAACGAAGGACTCATCATGGTATCAAACGCTTAATTTTTTTTTCTTTTGGATAATTTAATTATTATAACAAGTGAGAAGAATGATTCCTTACGTAAAAGTTGCATATTCCAATTCTTTGTTTTCCGTTAAAAATAAATTATAGAACTAGAGAGTTGGAGTGTCACAAGTGATTATTTTACATGCAAGAAGTTAGACTCTAATTAGTATTTACACAAGGAAGAAAACAATCCAATGCTTTTGTGAATAACCAAAGGCTCTAATGATGTTATACAACATTGTTGATGTATCCTTTTTTTTTTCTTGCATAATGCACATTTGGGAGTAAGATTAATAACAATCTCTAGGAACGTATAGTTAGTGGGAGAAACGTCATCTTATATTTCTTTTCTTTTCTTTTACTTATAGTCAATATGGTTATGTCACGGGCAAATGATATCGAGTTTGGAATTCCAACCGATTCTTCCAACTTAGAAATTGGCCAAAATTTGGGTGAGAACACAACAGTAGCCTAACATCCTAAAGTTTGTTGTTACAATCTCCTTAGTAGCATCTTTTTCTCTCTCCTACTTTTTAAAGTGGATTTTAACTTTGATACATCATACATGGAAGCATCACCTCCACAACTACCGTTGAATTGAAATGGTATTTCATAGGCTAATAATCTCTCTTATAATCCCTACTTTGTTCGACAGTTATGTGTCTCTTTCTTGCCTAGACATATATGTTGTAGGGGGCTCTATTGTCAACAACATATCCCGAAATATTTTGTAGATAATCCATCATCTTTTAGCTCTATCTTAAGGTAAAAAAAGGGAGACTATGACGTGAAAATTTTGTTGAGTATACACTTTAAGTGTGAGTGAATTCATCGCCATCAGTTTGACATTTTTATTCAAGATGTGTACTAATATACATATAGAGCAATCCATGATGGATACCATACACAAGCTTTCAAAATTTATCAAATGTCACTTATAAATGACCCTGGAGAAGGCTTCTTCCTTATTATTTTACAGATCAAGATTCTCTTCATTTTACTGGTTTTGAAAGTTGCAAGTGACATTTGATAAATATTGAAAGCTTCGATGGGATGTGTAGTTGAACGGTATATACGTAATCTCACATGTAAAAGAAATATTATTGAATGTACACGTGTGAGTATGATTGAGTTATTGTGTTCATTATTTATATGCTTAAACTTTTGATTAAGACATATGTCTAACATATCATATTAAAGTCTCACTCAAATAATTTCCTATATTTTTATCTTCCTAACAATTTTAAGGTGGCCAAATATTTGTACCTATGAAACCCAATAGTTCATGATCACAAGTTTACAAAATTACATCTAAAGCATATCCTAATACTGTGAGATTGTTGGTTATCTTACCAATGGATTTAGCCAATACCAAATCAAATAACTAGGACCAACTCTAGCACATTAGTCTACAATCTACATACGAAATAGACAATTGCCTACGGCTTTCAAATAAAAGAATATCCTATAATTTTAGTCCCACAGTTCCAATACCGTACTTTTATATCAACTTAAAGTAAATTATATGATTATATCTTAACCCCATTGACTTAAGCAAAAAGAAAAAAGGAAAAAAGAGAGAGAGAGAGAGAGAGAGAGAGAGAGATACGTATCCAATCGAAGAAACATTTTTTTTTTCTTTCCCTTTTCACTCTCTAGCATCTCTTAACAATCATTCACCATTGCACCCTCTAAATTGAATTAGCTTATTTTGTTTAATTTACTTAGTGGAGTAATCATTGCATTTGGTAAAGAGAGAGAAAAAAAAGAAAAGAAAAGAGACTTAGTATGTGTTTACAAATGGACGGAGTTGCTTTTCTTCTTCTTTTTAGTTTAAGTCGTGTGTTACTATAAGTGGCATCTTATGTAGTCTAAGAATAATTTTTTATTTTGACCGTTAATTACGTTAACATTTTTTATTCATCACTTAACCGCAAAGACTATTTTACCCAATATCAAAATGTTTGAGACTAAATTGACACATACTGTAAACATTAAGAACCAAAACAATAATTTACCCAATATTTTTTTATTTGTTGGGCCATTTGAAAGCTTCAAATGAGAAAACATACTCCAATTTTAGAATCTATTTAGTAGTAATAATAATAATAATAATAACTGAAAAAGTGACTAATTTGAGATAAATAATTCAATTAGGAAAAAAGAAGAATTTGATCAGTAAACGGTCAACATGTGGAGAGAGAGAGGGAAAATGTTACCATTAGAAAATGTTATTTGTTTGAAATTTATTTGTATTAGTTTGTTTACTATATATTCCCAAAAAAAGTTTACATTCCAAAAAACGTTTTTGCTCTATGAATTTTTTGTTAACTTTGCAATTTTTACCATAGCATACATCATAAAATAAAATAGAGTGGAGCTTACTTGCACCTTCCTGCCTTCATTAGAAAAGAAGTATTTGAAAGGTAAGATTTAGGTATAGTACTTAGATACTATTCGTTAGGTTCCTATCTTAAAGATTCCACTACGTGGTTTTTTCTCATGAAATTAAAGTGTATTTTTTAATTAAGTTGTCATATAACAAAATTTTACGAAGAGAACTTAAGAAATAGCACATAAGATATCATACATAAGTTTTGTACGTATTTGAAAAGTGGACTAAAAATCGCTTGAGTAACATTGGCTATATTAGGAGATAATAAAAGGCTTGGCAGTGGAGTAGTTTTTAATTTTATAGTGAGTTTTAGGGATAAGATTTATTAAATCTGCCGTTCATGTCAAAGAAAAAAGTATTAGTCTCAGTTGTTTTTTTTAATGCAAAGTGGAAAAGTAAATGAGTGGATGAGATTTATAAATGTAAGTTTTTTTTTTTTTTTTTTTAAAGAAATAAAATAAAATAATAATTTGATAGTTGGGACTTGGAGAGTGAGAGGATTTAAACTATAAACATCTTCGTTAGAAAAATAAAGAGTTGTTAATTAAATTACAAGACTCTTGATATTTATAAATCTAAGTTATAAACCCACTTAAAATAAGTACCTTACCGTGGAGTATTACATATCAATGAGTTCTATGGTTCCATAAGAAATAAAGAAGGGGGGGGGGGGGGGGGGGGAAGGGGGGGGGGAAAGAGAGTTCTAAGGATAACACTTTACAATGAAATTACAATTCTTGTCAATGATGAAATATTGTTCCCGAGTACTAAATCATTTGCTAAATTTATCACACCAAGATTGTGTTCGGATTTGAGGATTTAAATGCAAGGGAGTTGAAGAACATTTACTAGTATAAATTTAACAATATATGAGGATTTGATTTTTTTTTTCTTAAACAAAAAATATTTGTGATATTATAGATTTAAAGTGAAATACTTACAAATAATAATTTCAACTTCCATCTATATTTATATATGAAGATAATATAAAATATAAGTCAATTATTGTTGACCTTTTGCAATTTTGCTTCGAAGTTTCAGAAAGCCTGCGTTATTCTAGATCATTCTTCTAAAATATATTTTTTTTAATTTGATTTTTAAAATCACATATCGTGTTAAACTATATTAATTTAAATTGAATGAGCTTACATTCGACTTGTGTCCGAAATAAAATAAAATTAAATAAACAATTTTAAGCTTTTAATTAGAACTCATCTTCTTTTTTGTAACAAAATCTAATTAAATTAAGTAGTTTAGTTAAACAAATTTAATTAGTTTTGATGAAAATACATTTGAAATATTTTAGCAAAATCCAATTAAATTAAGTAGGTTCTTTTGATAAACAACTAGGGAGATGTTTTTTGTTTAGTCCCACACTACCACTTACATCTTATATTTTTAAATATAAATACTTTTAGCATAGCAAATAGATGGAAAGATCATTATCTCTGTTTCAAACGAGCCAGACAACACTGTCCCTGTGTAAGACTGGGAACTTGGTTTCACATCTGCGGTTGTACTTTTTTTTTTTTTTGGTGGAAGTGTGTACTTTATATTTTTTGTTGAGATAAAAAAAGATATTCAAAATAAACAGAATTATTCCCTCGAAATGGTCACTATACCATTTCCTTGAAAGAGTCATTCTCAACTCCCTGTAGTATAAAGTAATGGAACTCACTAGATTAATATAATTTGCTCAAAGCTTGACAAAATGGGCATTGATTATTTTATTTTTATTCATCAAAAAAGAGGGGGAAGAGGCATTGATTATTGGAGATGTGTAGAGAATGAGGACATGAGAAAAGAAAAGCATCTAATAAACTTCAAATGAGGTCATTGGTCCCGTGTGCTTAATTATTAGATGATTAGTATAAGATAAACAAAAGTATTGTGCTTTAGTCATACATCATTATCATCATCATCATCACAAAGTATGGAAAGACAAAAAACTGTGGACAAACCCAACAGCATCACCTATTTATCAATTCAACAAAATCAACTCTACAAATATCTAAAGCTTTCAAGCCATCCTCTTTTGAGGAGTATTAAAAAGTAGAGGTAAAAGCAAACAAAGAGAAAAATAATAAGTGAGAAAATACCAAAACAGGTTCACAATTTTCTAGGAAATTCAAGTACCATCCTTGTCTGTGATTTTGGAGTACCAATGATACAAAGATTTACCCTTGTGAAGTTCGGCATTTTCATTTTATGCTTTTTTTTTTTTTTTTTTTTGAGAGGACTTTTTATGCTTCTTTGAACACTAAGCAAAATTAATGGTGAATCAGGATCATGGTTCCAATTTATCCATTCCCTCCTCCTCCAAAAGCATGTGCTGGGAGCGACATTCGCTGCTACAGAAGGCTTTCTCACCTCTGAAATGAGAATAAGATCAATTAGATTCTCCAAAACTCGCTTGCTAGATTGTGTTTCTATCAAATTCATAAAAGAAAAACACCAGCTAGCTCACTTTCACTTGTATCAAACATGTAATTAAAACAGATAAGAAATCTGAATCAACATAAACAAGGCAGCAATAAACGATTAACAAATCCAAATCAAGATCAGACGCATAGTAAAATTATGCCACTATCCTATCAGAATAAGAATAAATGTTCCAAAACATTCCCTTTAAGAAAAGAAAAAGTTCATAACTTTCACAAATGCACATGGATGAATTGAGAAGTATCTAATCCCAAATAAAAAGAAAAAAATTGGACCAACCTGTACATGTAAATGTCCTTTCCCTGACCAAGATTCTTCTTGCAAGAGTAACAAAAGCTGAGAAAACTATCAGAAGGATAGCTAGAAGACTGGCCAGTGAAAAACCCATTTCGTTTTCTTGGACCAGAGAACCCAACAACACCACAACAGCTCTCAACAATGCAATCCTCAAAAATATGAGTGGTTTTTGGGTTAGGACCATGGGATATCACACAAGTATAGTCTTCTGAGAGCTCCATTTCACTAGCAGAGAGACAGCCAATGAAAACCCGTGAAGAATTCGGAGTCTCCATGCCCGAATTCGCAGACCCGAATGCTGATTTCTTCACTGGTGACTGAGAAAAGCCAGAAGAGAAAGAACCCAGTTGAGAATTCCTAGTCTTGATTCCAAAATCAGCAGGGGATTTGGGAGATTCAGTTGGAGAATGAACATAGTTTGCCAGAGGAGGAATCTGAATCTTAAGCTGAGAACCAAAAAGAACCATTCGGCTTTCAGGTTTGGATGGTTTTGGATCAGATGTTTCTTCATTGAGAGAATCAACAATGGCCAAGCCAAGACCCTTGGGGTCTAAATTGTCCCAATGGCGTTTAGTTTCAGGTTCTGGGGTTCTGGGTGTGCTTGTTTCAGACCTAAAGGGGTTTCTGAAACCAGAGAATGGCTTGCTATCGAGTATGGAAGTTGGACTCATAACAACCTCGGATTCAAAAAAAGATTTTGGAGAGGAATTTGTGAAAAACCTCGGAGAAGTTAAGAGAGAGGAAGTGGGTTTCCTGTATTTGTCTGTTGGAGATTGGAGAGAGTTAGTGTCTGCCATTAGAGATTGCTTACTACTATTACTACTACTACTACTTGTTGTTGCTCTTGATCTTTTTCTAAGCATAGCTCCAAATCTTATAGCCACACTGCAGTGGAAAAAGACCCAAAATCAGAACTGAGAGAAAGAAAAAGGAATATTAATTAGAGAAAAGAGTTATAGTACTGTTGTGACTCACCTGAAGAAAGTTAAGATTTTTCCTATATATTAAAGAATATTGGAGTAAAGAGTGGTTTTAGTACAGTCAAATCCACCATTCTGAAGAAACCCAGAAACCAGAAAACCAAAAAGGGACTCCATGAATTGTAAAAAACCCCAGTCTCTGCCTCTCTGTCTCTGTACTGCTAATAAACTTCTGTGACCTCCATTTTCTGAAGACTTGAGAAACCCAAGAAAAAGAAAACTTAATGGGAAAGGTGGTAACTTTTTTCCCGACTCTCTCGCTCTTTTACAATAACTTCCTCTCTTTCTATTTTGCTCAGCTTCTATCTCTCTCACAACCGACATGCAAAGAAACTCTCACCAGTCATGATCAGATGTGCATGCACTAGTACTAGACACAGCATAAAAAAGAAGAGGCTTTGTAATTTTGTTCCTTTTAATGGCTCTTCTGCTTTTCTTTCTGTCCCTTTTTTTTTACCTTTTGTATTTTGTGACTGCTACTTCAGCATAATTTAGTTTCTATATCAGAAAATCAAAATATACATGGTCTTTAATAAAATAAAATAAAATAAAACAAAATTTTCACAGGTGTAAAACCAATTTGAAGAGTGAAAATTAAACCAACCAAACCTTAAAAATAAAAACCCAGCATGAAAAACCGAAGAAGGATAAAAAAAAATTTTTGGAGAGTGATTATTCTCTCTCTCCCTCTCTTTTTTTTTCCTTAGTGGGCTGTCCTTTTACTATGCTTTATTTGCCACTAACTCAGTTTCCATCATCCAGTCCTGAAAAATCGCCATGGTTTTGCAGAGGGGACAGAGACGCTGAGTGAGAGAGAGACAGTGAGAGAAAGAGAGAGGTGGGTTTCTCTGTGTGTGTGAGAGAGAGAGAGAGGGGTGGTTGGGAGAGATTTTAAAGACGCGTGTGCATGGGAATCAGTGGGTTTGATAAAACCACCCAGTCCTGTCCAGTAATGGCAGTTTCTTCACGTCGTTTTTTTAGCCAAGAATTACTCTCTCCTCTCTCTCTCTCTCTTTCTCACTGTGTGATAGAGAGAGAGAGAGTGGAAGTATATATTTGATGGATCAGCTATCTCCATCTCTCAGCATCAATGGACGTGCGAATATAAAAAAAGAAAAAAGAAAAAAGAAAAGAAAAGCGCATGGTCGAAGGCTGACGAGGCTGGCATACCGTACAGAGCTTAATCAATCTCTACTCTTTTACCAATGGGTTAGCTTAGCTTAGCTTAGCTTAGTTCTTTTATGTGCCTTCTCTTCGGCTCAGCTTCATAGCTTGGAGCAATTTTATTTTATTTTTTAAAATTTTAGCTATGTCAATTTTTACTTCTTTTTTTTATTTTATTTTATTTTATTTATTATTTTAGAGATTATATAGGATGGGGTACAAATGATTACGTCGAGTGAAATGGCAATATATCTACACAAACACCATCCAAAATAAACTAGAGGCATGTTTGGTGGTATTGTTTAAACAATAGTTTTCATTGTTTAATCAACATAACACGTATTTTTATAATATTTTTTACTTACACGTATTTTCACAATATTATTATTAAAATAACATTATCAAATGGGTCCTAAATCACTCAGGTGACAGATGTTTGGCCTTAATTTCTCTAATAGTAAAATTAGTCATTTTTACTATTAGAGAAATTTCTCTCTCTTATTTATGATTAGTGGAGATATGATTTTAATTTAACTTTCATAATTCTTGTCATTTTTGGCATTAGGGCTTATGGTTAAGATTGCACACTCAAAGTGAATAAAATTACCTAGGTGTGATATCGACTTAAATTTCTCTAACACTTAAGTAAGCCGCATTTCTCATATTAATAGGTAAAAGCAATAAATGGGGTAATTTTATCTCCTATCTGTGACAGGCGAAAATAAGATGTTAATATAATTTTTAGAATACTTCCATTTCTTCATAAATCTTGTCGTTTCTAGCATCATGGGAGTTATAGCCATGACTGGAGGTTGGTGGCGTGATTTACGGATCTCAAGTCTCTTTTGGACGCAAATCTAGGAACATATCTCGTAATCCTATGATGTGGTTAGAGCATTCACATCAGCTTGTGCATAAATTTTTCCATTTTACACATCAAAAACCTACTTTTTCTATTTTACACCCTTATTTTTACAAGACACCCACATTAGTTCGTCTATTATACACATTTATTCAAATAAAATATTAATTTCTTTGCCACACAGCCATCGACCCACACCCACAATCCACACTAGTATCACACCGGAATCCACACAACCCACCGGCAGAAAATTAGAAAAACAAAACTCACACAATCCACACAACCCATAAAACCCACCGGTAGAAACCCAAAAAAACAAAACCCACACAACCCACAAAACCCACCAGTAGAAACCCACACAATCCACACAACCCACCGGAATCCACACAATCCACAAAACCCACTTATCAAGATCGATGCCTCGCCTTGAGCAACAAGATCGATGCCTCCGGTGGCGATGGTGAGAACGAGAAACAAGATCGACGGTTTACATTGACGCCTTCGGTGGCGATGGCGAGAACAAGAAACATTCAACCCGAAACCCATTGATCAAGCCCATTCAACCCGAAAACAACGAGAATCAAAGGAATAAAGAGCGATCGGCGGCGATGGTAATCGACGGCGGTGACGATCGGCGGAAGCTAGAGGAAGAAAGATTAATGAGAGGAAGAAAGATGGATGAGATGAGAGAAAGAGAGAGTTGTGCACCTGAGAGAGAGAGGAGCTGAGAGTCAGGTATAGAGAGGAGAGAGAAAAAATTGTTAAAAAATTATATACACATGCTACAATACCCGTGTAACTTTACACGGGTACTGTAGCTCGTGGATAAATTTGGAAGACTTTACACATTTTTAAATGGACTGAGGTTGGAAGTTTTGTGGGTTAAATGTGTAAAATTCTTCACTTTTTCTATTATACAAGACTACATAAGAGCTGATGTGAATGCTCTTAATCATTTAAGAAAGGACAATTTTCGACCCCATCAATATAAAAGAAGGCCCAAAATTTATATTTCAAAGAAGGTTTTAGGTTTTTAATTTTGTTAATTTAAATCTCAAACTTATGAAATCTTTTCAATTTAACGTTTATGTCCATCAATATTATTAATTTTTCTAAGCATTGAAAAATTCATAGTTGAAAATCATTGATCAAACTTCGCATTTCAATTATAGCTTGTTCATAAATCAATTTAGCAACCACTAAACAAAGAAGGTAAAGAGACAAAGTTTCGTTTGTAGTGGTAGTTTTACTTAGAATGAGAAAGTAAAACAATGAATCTTCAATGTCAGAAAATCAAAATTGGTTACCTAAAAGAATCACAAATTTTTATCAATAATTTATCATGTTTCTATATTTCATTCCATCCAAAGTAACGGAGATGGCTAAAGGCTTCATATTGAATTGATATAATTAAAAATTTAAGACCTAATCTAAAACATGGTATAAACTTTAAACTTTTTTATCTTTTTATTTTTAACCATAAGCTCATCATTTAACTCATTTATTCCAATAATTAATATTAATATCTCGAGTATGTATAAGAAAAAACAAATGATACCTCGAGTATGTACTGGCAGGGCGTGGAGGCCACCTACCAGTATACCATTTCAACAATAGAGAACCTAATTGAAGAATCTTGCTCTTTAAAGAAGATATGCTTTAGGTAGATCTGGGGTTATATACTTATATATATTGAATATTTATTTGACGGTGAGAATCTTTGGAAACGTAAAGAAATGACATTGTTCAATCATGTATAAGTGCTATATAGTTTATGTTTTCCAATGCATTATTTAGAAGTTAGAGATTGGTGGTGGTTCTAATTGAGGGTTTTGGCATGAATTACCTAACAACCAATTTCTCTTTGTATTCAATTTAATATATTTGAAGTCATTCTCTTCAATGAATATTTCTAGATACCGATAGGAATGCTTGTGTAAGTAGTGAAGAGAATTGGTTGTAAATCTACTATTTCCAATTAGTGATTATAGAATAACTTAAAAAGTTATGTGTTTTTCTATTAATTCTTTACTATATTTGTATAGAACATCTCAAACTCCAATTCAACCTCTTTTTTAATTCTTTAATATGTGTGGCAGTTGATGTATCTATATTACAAAAATATTATAACCAACCCTTAGTCCATTACTAATATTATACTCTTACAAAATGATTGTTTCTAGATGCTCATGTGAATGATTGTATAAGTGAGGAGGTTTGGTTAGAAATGTACCATTTAAATTAGTAATTAACTAATTATACAACATATTGGTAAGTTATGTTTCTATATTTATTTATTTGTATATAATATGGTGGAAATATACAAAAAAATAAAATTTAAATAAGGAAATTTTCTTAAAGATAGGAATAGTCTCTGTTAATGAAAATATGAGAAAGTCATTTGAGATAGTTTGGTTATATTCAAAGAAAAGCAATTGATGCACCAATGAAAAAAAAAAGTTGAATCAAATTAAGGGAGCAAAAACATGTAAAGGAAGATAAAAATCAATATTAGTAGTAGTGAAAAAAAAAATGCCAATGAAGGAAGTAACAAATATTATGATTTCAAGTAGATTGTAAGGGATAAAAAAAAAAAATACATGTGATTGATCTTGACTAATACGTTGAGCCATAGCTAAGCTAACTCTAAAAAATTTGAAGCTTGGGTGTTATTATTTTGTTAAACATCGAATTCCCTTCAAATATCTCCCGATTCCTTCATAATTTAGTCTGGAAGTTGATACTTCTGTATCATTATGATCAACCATTCTTATAATAACAAAATGACATATTTATGAGTTAGTTAATTAGAAAGACAATTAGGGTAACGGGTTTTGGAATTTGGTTAGATCATAGATTTTTACTCCTATTGGTACAGTCTGACCAATTGTGATACTGTACAATTATTTTATATTTTCATGAAGGAACAGGGGTTGGATATATAAGTTCAACATTTTAATATATAAGATCAACATTTTTAATTATTGTCATGTTCTGTCAAAAGAAAAAAGTGTCATGTTTATTCTCTCATTTGTGTTTACGTAGCATAGGCTTGTTCACAGGTTGGTCCAGGGTCGGGTTTGTGACAACCTGGAACCGACCTGATTGGGTCTACCATTTTTGGACATGCCGTCGACCGGTAAAAGGGATCGATTCGGGTGGTTGGACCTCCCCGGAGACCGGTCGGTTCTTGGTCGGGGTTGAAAGTTGCAAAACTATGCCGGAATCTGATGAAATCCATCGGATCTGTACCAAATCGGGCCAGAGATGCTGAGATCTGGCCAAATTTTGACGAGATCTTGCCGGATCTCAAAGAGATCTGGCCATTTCTCGACTGATCAGACTAAAACCACCGGCGATCCGCTCCTATCGATGGAAAATGATGACTTTTTCTGGTGTAATAAGGTTGGATCGGTTTTTTTCGGGTTTTCATGTTCAGACTCGTCGACCTACCAATCGGTCTTGGGTTTTGGGGGCGGCGACCCGCCACCAACCCGTCACCAGTGTCGGGTTGGCCGATTCTCGAATCGGATTGGCCAGGTTGGCCGGGTGGGTCGGTTGGCGGGTTGGTTTGGACACCCCTAATGTAGCATTTCTCTTCAAATAATTTTTGTTTCATTCTTATTGAATTCCATGTCTTAGGGATCTATTAATTAAACGAATAATATTACAAATTAGACCAAATCAATAATATATTTTGTTTTCTTTCTTGTTCTAATATAGATATATATATATATATATATATATAAATTACAGTGTAATTTATTTTTAATATATTTTCTATCATCTAATGAACTAGTGATCCTTTCATTATTGCATCCAGTACAATAAGTTTGCTAATGGCCTATGGACCAAATTGCATGCCGTAACACATGTTGGTCTATATATCTTAAAGGACTTGGTTTAGGTCCAGTGTATCTAGTGTACTGGATTCGGTCAAATGGTGATACGTGTTTAAAATTGAACACATATCATCATCTCAACAGGTTCAGTACTACTGGACACTAGACCTATGCTTGATCCTATCTTAAAAGATCATTTGGAATGTCACTATTAATATACTCTATGTTTTGTTATGAACTTATAGATGATTTAGATTGGCAATAATAGTATACAATGTAATATGAAATTGGGTTGTAATACTTAATTTGTCTTCTACTAAAGAATAAGTTAAAGTTGAAGCTATTTCAGGAAGTGCAACCTGAGCACGCTCGAGCAAATCATTTTCTCAATCAAGCAAACAGTATTACTGGTGACATTAGATTCCACGTATATACATAATCTCGTCAATCTTGAATAGTCGAATTTCATGCAATACCATTCAACATTCTTCACATTTGATTATGTTTCCAATCTTGAAATCCTAAAATCTTCTTTTTTAATCATTTGCGAATTGATTCAATCTTTCTTTTTTCTTTTCCTTTTTTTGCCTTGTATTTATGAAATTAGTCAAAAGCCGAGAGTCATTTAGAATTGGAATCTTCTTTCCTAGCTCTATGATAGCTACTCACATTTTAAGAACTAAACTTACCATGGGCGTGTACTTTTTAGTCTATGGTCTTACTAGTTTCATAGAAATTAATAATGTAACCTTCCAAGAAGTACCTGTAACCTGCATGAGGAGTGTCTCCACCAGAGTTATTCGATCTATTTTCTTTTAGTGCCACCCTCCCCCCACAAAATACACATACAAAGTCCACGTCAAAATGGATGAAACCACCCTTTGGGTTGGTTCAAAGTTACTTCACGCAAATGAAGAGCTTTTAATCCAAAAACTATGGATAGTGGGTGGAGGAGAGCTTATCCTAGATGACGAAGGCAATTAGATATGGCAATTTTCACGTTTTATCGGTATGGCAATGAGTTTTAACTATTTTATGGCTGAGAGACAAACTAATGATTGCTAAAGAACTTGAAATCGAAATAGTTATTATGAAATTGTGACGCAAGCGGAAAGCCAGAAGAAGCAAAACATATTTACTTCAAGATAATAACCATTAAATCCATATGCAAGGGGTTGCTTGTATCAATAAGGAAAACTTCCAAAATCCACTAGAAAAAATAATAGAGAAAACTCTTTGAAATTTTATTAAGTCAAAATTTAATTGTCTTGGAGGTTACAATGTTCTTAAATAGGAAAAGAAACCCTAACGTTACCAACTTCATTCCAAATGCAACTAGGAGACACTAAAAACCCTAATTTGTGTTAGGCACAAAATTAGGCTTGAAAATCACCAAAATATGCATAATTGAAAAAATTGCAAAATCAAATCCTAAAGTCTCTAGGAGACATCCCAGATATTATTTAGACTTTATTTAAATTAAAATTTATAATGAGAAGAAAATTATTATAAATAGCAAAACCAATTAATTTAGGGCATAAACGAAGGGATTTGCTCAAAAAGTGGCGTATGTCATAGGCAAAGGCAGAGTTTTGAACCTTGCATCTACTTCAAGTCACCAATATTCATGCGATTCAATCATTGGCTCATATGATTTCTATTAATACTTTTCTACTTCTTGAATTTCTTACGTGCAAACTTCAAACAGCCTCTTTACTCAAGAAAAGTTTGTACCATTTGTTCAACATCAAATTGGAAGTTTAAGAAGTAGTGATTGACATTATGCTGATAGTACTAGTAATATTAACAAACTAACTTAGATTTTTGTAATAGACTGCAAGTTTATGCTCTAAGCTATTCAAGATTACAGGTTGGAGCACAGTTTCAAAGAAGCAAACAAAGCAACTCACAATCTAACAAGAAGAGGATGCAACCAAGCAAAACCTTTTATAGTTCATTTTGTTTCACTTTTGAAAGTTTCTTTTTTATTAGTCCTTGATAATTCAGATGTGAAAAAAATTTACCAGTCAAGATTCATAAAATCGTTCATGTATATCTTTTGTTACATAACTCAGTTAACGACTCCCTTTCAAAAAAAAAAAAAACTCAGTTAACGACTCATTTAGCTTATGTAAATAATACATGTGTATGATTTTATGAATTATCATATAATATTTTTTTAAAAAAATCATCTAATGGGTTAAGAATAAACTTTGTCCGTTGGCATGAGAAAAACTAGTATAAAATTTTCTTTGGCTTTTAAAAAGAAAATAAAATAAAACTAGTTGAAACTTGTAAGCCAAGCCGAGAGACCCATTAATCCAACCAACACAACTTAACTAGGGTAACTTTTGGTAGCCATGTACAACAAGCTGAGTAAGCACAAATAATAAACAGACCCAAGTCACCAAAGCCATATAGTAACGTTGATTTTTTTTTTTTAAAAAAAAAAAAAAAATTAAAGGTACCGTTTAGTTAGTGGCCTTGTCGGGGCCTACTTGTTTCTTACTAAAATGGAAGAGTTATTAGAACTGAGAAAGATCACGGATCATTTCTGTATAGCTCAGCTCATCTGTACAATCATGACTCATCATCATCTTCATCAACAGTATAAAGTGTATATACACGCCCAAAAAAAAAAAAAAAAAAAAAAATTACTGTTTTATCAAAATTTATTTTAGTTTTCTAATTTTAGTTTTATTTATTTTAATTCTCTAAATTTTATATTTATTTAATTAAAGTATTTTCGTTATATATCATGGCTGATTGTCCTTTTTTTCTTCTTCAAAATTTTTATATTAAATAAAAATCCAATTAATGATTAACTGTATTTTCTATTTAAAAAAAAAAATAACCTGAATTAACTAAAAATCTTCCATTGAATAAACTTAAAATTTAAAACACTGAAAAGAATGAGAATGAAATAAATTATAATGAAACTTAAAACATAAATTTTATATTTTAACAAAAATTTATAAATCATAACAATTTTTTACAACCGTTAAATTGACAACATTTCACTCATTTTTAGCAAAACCTACTATTAATATTATTTTATTACGTACCACTCACTCACGAATTACTATATTTTATCAAATTTTTGTTTTGTTTTTATAAACTCTACTATCAATATGATCACCAAGATATTCTCAAAAAAAAAAAATGATCATCAAGATTATAGAATCCGGACTCTTCGGCCGCGTAAACCTGCGTCCTAAGATATGGATGGACCCCACTGAACTCACAGTTAAAGAACCCGATCCCTGGTCCGACCCGGACCACCACATCATGTACCTATCTTAGGGTTGGGCCCGCTATATAACAGGTTATGTCATCATCTCATCATTTTGTTAATTTTTTTTTTCCATAAAGTATTTGAAAACTGTGAATTTATGATGCTGTCTACCTACTGAAATTACTTTAACACCCTTGTGAAAGGTCATTTATGTCATGTGGACGTGGGGACTGATATGGAAATTCGATGAACAAGAAGAATCTGGGGGGCCCATTTGGAATGATGACTAGCAGTATCAATAATGGTCTATGGTCACAGGGTACCAGACCTGACCGATTAGTATATAGTCTGACCAATTGTGGCCCATAGCCATAGACCCAGACCCTATTTCTATTGTTTTTGTTTTGCCCAATATTTCAAAGAAACCCTTTTTTTTTTTTTTTTTCGAGAAACTCAATAGGTAAAATCATATACCTTGACGGGTGCAGATCGCATAACATATTTGTTAAAAAACCATTATTCGAATCGATCTAATCAATTATCAATTTATCATGTAAAAAAATGATACGAAGATTCCTATCACTGAGCCACGTCATAACATTTGACACCCCCATACATACACAATATCCATACACAATGCACAAAGCATTAAGTGTGTATAAAAATAGAATTAAAATTATTGATAACAAATAAAAAAAATTTATTTTCTTTGTTTTGCTTTTATAAATATGAGATATATATATATATATATATACTTATATTTAGATTAAGTTAGAATATAATTTATATTTTGTATAAAAAAAAATCATAATACTTAACATAAAAATACATTTAAACATAATCATGTGTTATCAAAGTATAGAAGTAATTCCTTCTTAAAAAAATGAAAGTAATTAATAACTCTTATGTTCAGTGTAATTGAACACATATTCTTTTGAACTATGCTACGCACTTAACACTAGAAATACTAGAAATTTTTACTCATAAACCATAGTTTATGCAATGATTTTTATTATAGAAAATATCATGTAAATGAAAATTTTCAAAGAAAACAAAATACGATTAAGTTTATATTAAGAACTATTACATTCGAAATGAAAATTATGTAGGCAACAATAAGAACTATGTTAAGACGATGGATCATCTTCTTCCAAGTTTGTAATTTGTCTAGATGTTTATTCCAACCCCTAAGGAGGTTCATATAGCACTTCATTAAATGCATCTTTTAAAATCCCCAAGATCGGATGGTATTACTAAACACGTGTGAGGAGTAACGAGCAAGTGCTCTTACTTCAACCCGCTTTATTCAAAGTAAAAAAAGGAATTAACCAATTACAAGATCCTCTTTACTCATCAAATCCAACATCTCCACACACCGTTTTGCACTAAGCCTTTTCTCATAACCACCCAATACCTTTCCCCCAGTCAAATTTTCAGGCAAGTCCCTTGCAATTCTCACAATCTTACCCGCAACTTGATCCAATTGGTGTTTTCATTATAGGTTTCGATTTCAACTTTGATATCAGAAGCTAGGTGCCATGTGGAGCGGTGATTCTTTTGGAGTGAGATTTTGGATGAAATGCGAGACTTAAAGAATCTTATCAATGTGTCTTCTTCATCATCTTCTTCTCAGTGACAGTTTGATGTATTTAGGGGTCTTAAGTGAAAACTCAAATTAAGATGTTTTATATATTTAGATATAACTTTAAAAAAAATTAAATGTTACTTAAACTCTAATATATTGTTTTATATGTAAAATTATTACTAATTAACATGAATCACGTAGAATTTTTTATTTTATTTTATAGAAAGTCTATAAATACAAAAAATTTAACAAAATTTTCACACCTATTGATGTGGTAGATTAACAGTGGTAAGTAAAAGAGTGATGTTAGTGGTGGATCTAGGTAAAATTAGTAAAAATTTGCCAACTCAAGTATTGTGAAAAATGTTATAATTTTTTTTGGGCATTTTTTTTAAAAAGTGTTATATTTACAATATTTTGTTACTGGTTTTAATTTGAACTTACTACTAAAATTATTTTTTGAAATCAATAACAATCTATAACAACTTGCTACTTAGAATTTGTCGTAAAAGTTGTATAAAAAAAACATTTCTCTATCTTATTACTATTCTTTTTTGTCATTTGATAAAAAAACTAATTTATTTATTGGCTGATATTTGGGCTTAATTAAATTAAAATCTGCGGAGTTTTTTTTTTCAGTCTATTTAGGGCCTTAGACAACTGCATCAATTACTTATAGTTTAGAGCTTTTTCTTCTTCTTCTTCTTATTCTTTTTTATTATGATATTCTCTTCTTGTCTTTGGGGTTCCGTGTGCTCCAAAAAAAAAAAAAAATTATTATTGGCTTTTAATGTCCATTGAATTTAAAACATAATATAACAATTTATTTAAAGATAACCATGTTTAATTTATAGTTAGCAGAAAATTAAAAACGTGTTATTTATATATGAAAGTAAATAGATTTATATTCAGTTCATTTCAACACATTCTTTTCAACTATACTATGCACTTAACACTAATGGTACTAGAAACTTTAACGCTTGAATTGAAGTTCATGAGATGATCTTTATTTTACAAAACATCATATAAATTAAAAATTTCAATGAAAAAGTTGATGGAAAAAACTACGAATAGTTGTAAATTGACTAATACTATTTTTGAAAATAAAAATGATGTAAGCAACAAGAAGAACTATGATAATACAATGGATTATATTCTTCAAAGCTTATAATTTGTCTAGATAGTTATTCCAGCTCCTACGGAGGTTTATATGGCTCTTGGATTTTATATCATTTTTTTTTCCAACCATGGAGATAACCCCATAGATCATAAAACACTGAGATCTACCCAATCAAATTTAATATGATGAAGTTGGTTGCAATGGTTTTTGAGTTATATATATATAGACACACGCATGCACACACTAGCTTATAATAAGTACTAACGCACAAAAATAGTAAACAATAATTAAAAAAAAAAAATTCAATAATTTTGCCAATGGAAGGCATATATGACTAAACATTCTCAGGAGAAATAGAAAAAAGGATTTTACAAAGAGGGAATTTTACAATCATATAAGCAACGAGGTCTTTACAAAAACACAGGCAAGGAAATACTTCTGGACTCGTTCCATTTTAAGATATTTACTAAAATTTACAAGATACTCATCACTGGTCAAACCAAGATCTCCACACAATGTTTTTCAGTGACTTTTTTCTCATAACCTCCCAATTCTTATCCCATAGTCAGATTTTTAGGCAAGTCCCTCACAATTCTCATATTCTCACCCACAACTCCCTCAGGCAATGGCCTCAAATTTGATTTCTCTACATGACCTAGTTGTTGTTTTTCCTCAAAAACCACGTTTTCAATATCGATTTCAGTTTTGACGTCAGTATTAGAAGCTAGGTGCCATGTGGAGTGGCAATTGTTTTGGAGTGAGAGTTTGGATTCACATTGTAGGTCTTGGGTTGAAGATGAAGTGTGAGACTCAAAGAATCTTATCATTGAATATTCGTCCTCCTCGTCGTCATCATCTTCTTCTTCTTCTTTATCATGATATTCTTCTTCTTGTCGTTGGGGTTCTGTGTGCTCTAAAAAAATTTAATATTATTTTTTAGTATCTGTTTGGATTCGGTTGTTGCATTTTGCGTTTGCGTTTCTTCTCTTCTTTTTTTGTTTTTTTTTCCTCTGCTACAGCATGTGTTTCAGGGGGACAAACGACTATTATTCATGCTATTGTTTGTGAACAGTAGCCGTATATTTCTGACTTTTTAGCCCCTTTTCATCACATCGTGGGTCCCGTGCACTGTTCACGGGCCCACAAATTTCACTTTTCAGCAATTTTTTCATTAACAATGAGTCTCATGATACTATTCACATATTTAAAAATTATTTTATTACAATGTTTTTAGTTTTCAGTTTCAGCAAAATAAGTTCTATCCAAACGGACCCTTAATCTCCCATGAAATTTGAAACATAGTGTTTAACATAACAATATAGTTAAACATAACAATGTGTTATATATATATGAAAATAATTAATGACTTATGTTCAATTCATTTGAACTCTTTTCTACTATACTATGCACTTAACACTATAAGTACTAGAAACTTTAACGCTTGAATTAAACAAAAAACTAAAATGACTTTCACCTTTTTATGTTTTTTGACGGCAAAGACTGAAATTTCTATTGCTCCGGGTGAAGTCATTATGAGTGCAGTTGCCCAAGCCTGTTTCCACGAGAGCAATCCGAACTTTCTGGATATTAGGAGAGAGAAAGTAGGCGGATGCTATAATGCTATATACTACAATAATTAAAATAGCACATAAATTTTTTTTTTTTCCTTTTGAGTTGATACAAAATATATTTATATTGAAACTTAATATAGATATATATATATATATATATATATAGAAAAAGGAAAATTTTAATAAAATCATCAATTTGATTGAGAACCATGGATATACTTGGCATCCTGGGAATATTCCCAGGATTAAAGATATAATTACACTATTATTAGTCAAAATGTTGTTCATCAAAGAGTTACAAACACCAACTGACACGAAGACCAATATAATCATTACAGTTTTATTTGAAAAAAAAAGACAAAGTAGAAACAAAAACAATTAGGGGCCTAAAAAATAAAAAGACAAAAATGACAAACACTAAAAAACATAGAAGATGATTGGGAGAGAGCGTCGGAGACGCATGACTATGTTCATCGTAAAAAAAATTTACCTAACACGTACAGTAAAGATATCAACAGTGTTTACCCAAAAAAAAGATATCAACAGTGACTTCACTAATCATAGAAGCAGATAGAATATCTAAAGAGATAATATCGGAAGCAAGCTTAAGGTCTTCTAGGTTTAGGTAAGTTGTGGGATATGAGGGAGAAGAAAGGGCAAACAATAATAGTGAAAAACCCTTATGCCCCTCCTTTTCAATTTCCCAAATGTATTCAAAAGTTTTTTCCACCTATTCCCATAATAACATAACAATATAGTTAAACATAACAATGTGTTATTTATATATGAAAATAATTAATGGCTTATGTTCAATTCATTTGAACACATATTCTTTTCTACCATTCCATGCACTTAACACTATAATTACTAGAAACTTTAACGCTTGAATTAAAGTTCTTGCAATGATTTTTATTTTAGAGAACATCATGTAAATGAAGATTTTCAAAGAAAAAATTTATGGAAAAAAATACGAATAAGTGTAAATTGACTATGCTAATACAATGGATTATATTCTTCCAATTTTATAATTTGTCTAGATGCTTATTCCAGCTCTTAAGGAGGTTCATATAGCTTTTCTTGGATTTCAAGAACTTCATATAGCTTTTCTTGGATTTTACATCCTATTTTATTTTCCAACCATGGGAATAACCCCATTGATTATTCAAAGTTTATTTTGTGATGTGCACACAAGATAATGCCACATGGCACAATTTAGACCATTAAATGGTTGTAGTGGAATTTAATAATCTTTTACCTGTATATATGAGAATTTCTTTTATTATTATTATTTTTTTGAGAAAAAACATACGTAAAAATGGAATAGGATTCTAATACAAAGGTACAGAAACCCCCCTTCTCTTTCATCCTCACATTCCCAGTCTTATTATTGTCTCTTTAATATGTAATTGACTCATCTACGCATTTTGGTTGAAGAATCCAATATATGAAATGAAACACGTACAAGCACATTTCCATAATTTCTCTTCCAATATCAAAGGAAGGTTGAACTTATAGCACAAAATTTCAAAATCTTCCAATCTCCATTGATCATAAAGTACACATGTTTTCAAGTTTTCAACCCACGAACCACTTGTATTTTCTTCCAATTATCTGCCAAGAAGGTTATTAAGAAATTTCACTTCCCTACCATGCATACTTCCTAATTTAATAAATTAAGGAAAAGAAAAATTAATGCGACATCGTTAATCTTAAAATACTTACTTATAGAATTTTCATCTATGCAATAAAACCTCAAATTTATGACATCTTCATAGACTGCTCTAACAGCTAGTATACAATAATTGATCTTAAAATTCTTATGGTTATGTGTATATAAATAATGTCATCAATTTGCTATATTTGAAAGTAGAGCATGTAAAAATCTCTGTGGTAGAGGCGTAGAGATCACGGTAGGAATAATAGGTTTAATTTTCATATGATCATTATATAACCAGTTGCTAGGTCTTGAGTCTTGATCCAATGAGAATATATATGTTAAAAATATTGGTTAAAATTTTTCATTCACACTTTTTTATTATTTAAGTTTTTGAATAAAGTATAAGTTTGTTTATCCTCTAATATCTTTGTAGGTGATTTTGAATTTAAACCAATCCCTATCAAATTATTATTATTATTATTTTGAATAGTGGGCTAGAAGCCTTAGATTCATTATGTGCAAAATGACCATTGAACCTAAGTTTATTCTATTGTACACAAAAAGAAAAAATTTTAAATTATAATATAAATAAACCCTAATTGGGATTTGGGGATAGATAATATACCTAACATCGACACTAATTATTAGACGAGTTGGGACATAGGTTTATAGGATCCTAAGTAAGGTCGAGCATATAAACCTTTTACGTTTCCCAACGAAAGATAGTCATATGTTAATAACTTAATATAAATCTTTATTTGCATATACATATAATAATAAAAAGTGGTACATCAAATTTCAGTAGGAAAAAAAAAAAAAAAAGTAGGACATCAAATCGATGAACATCTAGATTACTGAATTTGCTGCCTTTAACTAAGGGCATTAGTATTGGGAAATGCTAATGCCAAATGTAAAAAATATTTGGCATTTCAAACTCCAAAATGTATTACATCAAGAAATGCTATTGCTAAGTATTGTGATGGTGATTGGGAGAAAGAAAGAATAAATGATGGTGATTGGGGGAAACATTATTTTATTGTGTAGATAACTAGATATATTATTTTAATGAGTAGAATAGGAAAATAAAATATTGAAATGCTGGAAGTATTGTATAATGGGATGGTATAATTGATAAAGTAACTTTTTGAAATGGTGAAATAGAAAAGAATAGCATTTCCTGATGCTTATGCTCTAAGGCTTTAAAATGTAAATAAGTCTGGCTGTAATTCTGCAACCCTTTTTTTACTCTCTAGTTTCTAGGTTCGCAACTTATGCATTCATTTTTTTCTTCTTCTTCTTCTTCTTTATTATTATTATTTTTAAAACATTTTACACTTCACACCTTAACCATCAAATTTATCCACACACACCCAAAAAAAAAAAAAAACTGTATATAAGATAAAACTCTAAAAATTAGAATAATGAATAATCCCAAATGACAATAATATTTTAGCTTATCTTTCTATTCGAACAAATTTTAGCCAAAAATCCAGAATTTAAATTTTCAATTACTTTATTGTGCATATTAGAGTTTTAAAACAGTGGTTATAGGGATTCTCGAATCCGTATCAACCAAAAGTAAATGAAACCTATAGCTGCACCTATGGCTTTTCTATGCACTAAAAAAACCCTTATGTGAATACCATGGGTATTTTAATTTTAATTTTAATTTTAATTTTTAAAAATTGCACTACAAAACAATAGGGCTCTACTATTTTTAGCCTCAACTTTAGTCGAGTAGGATTTGGCAGTTTTTTCAACCAACCTAACCTATATGTTATTTTATTACTTTTATTTTAATTTGAGTTTGATTTATTTTGGTATTTTGAGAATTAGTGTTGATGAATCTGAAATTTTGAAATATAATTTAGTTATATTATGTGAATTATAATAATTATTGACAAAAAAATGCTTAAATAATTTATGAAAATTCAATTTTTACCACCCATTAAACATTTAAGCACAACTTGCTAAACCCAATTTGACTGATGTATACACTTGGATTGGGTTAGAAATATGTCCACTCCACTGGACAAGGTCAATTTAGGTGAAGACACCTTCCAACCCAAACCATGCATTTCTTTGTGAGATATGCTATATCCACAACATTTTCAAAACAAATCGTATGTGGCAAGTTGTCATTAGTCGTGACGGGTGTGTAAAAATGTAATTTAAGTCATGAATTCAAATTAAAACTAATAACAACTTTCCATCTATGATTTATTGTGAAAGTATTGTGAAAATATTTTGGATATAACATTTCTCTTTCCTTATTGGTAAGGGGTAATTATAAAATACTTCTAAAGTACTATAAATGCGTACTACCATTCTCACATAATAATAAATTTCACTAATCAAATTCATGATGAGACTCACAAGTCATGTATGTATAAGTAAAATGTATTTAATTACTAGTTGAAAATTAATGCTATCATTTTTTTATACAAGATAGAAATTCTACTCTAACCTAATTTAAGTGTATATGTGTATGAATTTCTCTCCTACAGACTTGAACCCCGACTCTTGCCATCATCACTTGTTGAAGGAAAGTTTCAAAATCCCATGCCATTAATGCTAAACTAGTGTGTAGGCCCATGTATATGTACGAGTATAATTAAAAAAAATTACAATTATACAGTTCAAATTATACTTTTTTTAAAAGAGGTTCAAATTATACATGGTATTAGTTTACACTTTTTTTAAACCATATATTTCTAGAATATGTAATAGTTTCTCATTATATATAAATATGATTTAAAATTTAATTAGTTAAACCCATACATTTCTAAAATATGTAATGGTTTCTCATTATATATATAAATATGATTTAGAATTTAATTATTTTTAAACTTTTTGGTTTTTGCACCCAATAATTCACTTGTTACAAAAATTAAAAACTTAGATAGACACATGGTGGAAAATTAGATTTTAATTGAAATCAAATTTAGAATCTAATTGGATTTGGACACTTCAATTTTTACACTCAATAATTCAATTGACATAAAAGTAAAAATTAAAAATTAAATGAGATACATGGCGCAAAATTGAGAATTTAATTAAAATCTAATTGGATTTTCTTTAAGCTTTTGGCTATTAATATATATATATATATATATATATATATATATGTATGTATGTATTAGTCTTTGAAAATTGAAACTCAATAGACTAGTTACGCCATTAAGTTTTCTTAACTCCCTTATTGTACAATGGTCAAATTACTAATTCTTTAATTACTAAATAATTTTGCATAATGTTATTTTAAAATATTAAAAAAAAATTTTCTTAAAAATTGCATCTAAAATAAGGTTTAAATTCAAAAGCTAGATTTATATGATCAACATAAATGTAACTCTTGGGAGGAAGACGCCTTTAATCCCCAATGAACTTATTTGAAGTTTGCCTTTAATACTAAGTTAGCATTTGATTCTCAACGACTAGTTACACGGTTAAGTTTCACACTTTCACTAATTCCTTAAGTCTAGACTTTAAGCGATAATCTAGTGGTAATGGAATCTTTTGTGATGCTTCATAGTTGTTTTTTCAAAGCCCACATCTTCCTCTTCACTATTGTTCATATGCCTTCGAACAATATGGACTAGAGACATGACAATGATCTATTCGCAACTTGCATCCTATTCATACAAAAATAGAATGGACTTAAGTGGACTATCAACATCCTTCCTCTCTTTTCCTTCCTTAATTTCTATCCTACTTTTGACAATAATGAAACACAAGAATCCCTCTCTTGTGTAACTACTTATTTGCCATAAGGTCATGTCCTGGAACAAAAGTTCAGAAGGATGAGTTATAACCGCCCAAATGTCTTTTTAATAAAATAGAAAAGAGTCAAATTTTTGAAGGAGCATTTGCTTAATTATGCTCCGAACAAACAATCTATTATACTCTTTTTATTTATTTATTTATTGACGTATGTTACGGTCCTTAAAAAAAACAATATATGTTACAGTTGTTTTCTTTGTTATTTGTGTTGGGAAATTTAGATACCGGTTAATAAAATTAACAAGTTTTAAACCTAAGTTGTTAATTAGATTTATTATGAATAAGCTTTGATAAAAAAAAACTAACATCAATATCATGCACAGTGGAATAATAAATAAGCCAAGATATGATGACCCAAGAAAACTAATGAAACAAATTAATTTTACAATAAAAAAAACCTGAGAGGAAACATTCCTAAAAAGTAATTTACTATAATAAAGAGAAGTTTCAGATCTAGTACAAAACCTTTATTCCTAGACTCTACAATTCCTGTAGATGAATTTATAACAGAAATCTTCTACCGCTTTAGAACCTTTGAACTCTTCAAACGCCACCCTTTTGCACAGATCCCAATACGTGACTAACCAATGATGTGTGACTCCTAATACGTGATTAACACATCAACTTGAGGAAGATGTTGGCTGCAAAATTCTTCACTTTATCAACAATGAAGATCAAAAAGCACTTGGTTACAAAACTCTAAGGCGCAAAGACGTAGTAGCTTCTTTCAGAGAGAATAAGTCATCGGTCACTTTTTGTATGTGTTCTCCTTGATGGCCTTTAAAATAAGCCTTATATATGTTTAGGGTTATGAGAAAAGAAACCTTACACATACATGTCAACATGGGCTGGAAATCAGATCTAAAAATTCCGATTTTGTAATTCTCGATAGATACAGCCGTCGAACTATATGTCAAGACCTTGATAGATAGGTTATCTATTGAACAGCTGTCGAGTTTTAATGAATCAACACTTCTTTACTTGTTTCTTGGACATATTTGCATAGTTTCAATACTAGACTTGAACTTTTGTTATTTGAAGTATTAAACACATCCTAGATTTACCCAATTACAAGTAAAGTGCGTTTTGTCAAAGGATAAGCCAATTCTAAATGACATATGTTCAAAACATGTTCCACATATGTCTTAAAAATTTGGTTGTTGTGCGAGACTATTTTTAGCTATCATTCCTTTTTATAATTACAATGATCAAAAGTGAATCATATGGTGACTTCAATTGTATTCCAAAATCTTTTTGAATGCGACTAGAGGTAAGCACTAAGCCTAAAAGAAAAGCATTGTAGATATCCAAGAGATGGTGACAACAAATTAAAATTTATAATTGTTTAACCTCTATTAAATTTAAAACATACTTTTGAACATAAAAGTATATTTAAACATAATTATGTGTTACTGATATAAGGAAGTAATTAATGACGATTATGTTTAGTGAATTTGAACACATTCTTTTGAATTATACTACGCACTTAACACTAGAAATAATAGAAACTTTTATGCATGAACTATTCATGCAATGATTTTTCTTTTAGAAATAATCATGTAAATGAAAATTTTCAAAGAAAAAATTGAGGAAAAAAATACGAATAAGTATGTATTGACTACTATTATATTTTCGAAAATGAAAACTATGGAGGCAAAAATATTAACTATGTTAAGATGATGAATCATCTTCTTCCAAGTTTATGATTTGTCTAGATGCTTATTCCAACCTTTAAGGAGGGTTCATATAGCTTTTCGTTAAATGTGTCTTTCAAAATCCCCAAGATCAGATGGTATGACTGTTTTTTATTTTTATCAATCTCATTATCATACTGTGGATACTAACATTGTAAATGTTGTTTTCTGTAATATTAGATATAGTGAGACATTCCGTTGTGCTTCTTGGATTTACCATAAAGGCATTAAAGAAAGTAATTCAATTACACAATTTTCTAACCAGTCATACGTATAACCTTGACAATCACAACTAATAAATCACACAATTATCTGACTGGTCGCTCGACCTTGTCAGTCACAATCATGCGAAAATAGGATCATCGAAGCTGTTTCCATCATTTGTTATTCACTCCATTGCTGAACTCATTTCAATAATTTTGGACATATTTGAAATGTTGTGGATATCTAAGTAATGGAGGCGGCATTGTACGGAATTTCTTTACACTTATTTCTTCACAAACTTGACTGCTTAGAGGTAAAATTTGATATCCTCTTCAATTTGTTCTTTATCTCTCTGTAGATTAATTTGTATCTTTTTGTTAGGTTTTTCATGAATTTCAATTCTTTATACCACCAAGGAGATCTAAGAGGGATCTAAGACTAGGTGGCTAGCTGTGTAAGTGTTTGGGTTTCAATTATAAATGTAGAAACTTGAACTTTATTATTGTTTAATCTCTTTTTAATGTAAACATAATGTATAACATAAACTTATATGTAAACATAACCATTTATTATTAATAATATATTAAAGTAATTCTATGGTCCATAGTTCCACTCAAGTTAATCCATCTCCCTACCCATTTGTGAGGGTTAAAGTGTGGACTTAGGTATATCGCCATCCTCCCTATCTTTTTCTTCCCTAATCTTTTCCTTTTGAACTTTTATTTATTTATTTTATTTTTTAATATACAAATTTTAAATCCTCATTTTTCATATGAATAATCATACATTTACTCAATTTATCATTGAAATAAAATAAATTTATAAAAAAAGGGTTATATAAAATTAACTCTAAATATTTTTAATTGAGAATGTTGTTTTGTTAAATTGATATAAATTAGGTAAGCCGTTAAAAGAAAGAAAGAAAAAAACAAAAAACAAAAAAAGGGAAAGGTTTTCTCACATAAAGTGGCAAAGACTTGTAAATAGTAACTTGTTAGTGATCACAATAGAATTATGTCAAAAATTCTTGTCTTACAGAGGTGTTGTGACAAGGTAGATTTTGCTTATTTTGTCTCATCTCTCTACCCTACCCTAAATAAGTGTGTGTGTATATATATTTATGTATTTATTTATACTTATATGTAGAAGTTAATTTTTTTTATACATATCCAATTTATAGTTTTAGATTTTTGCTTTTTCTACTTTATCATGATTGTTCATCTTCTTTTTCTTTAATCACTCTCTTGTTAAGGTCAAAACCATCTCATCGTGAATGACAAAATACCTTCAACTTGTTACGTCCTCGACTTGTCCCGCCTCTTACCCTGTGCACTTTTTTTAGGTCCTAATCGGAGAATGGGACACCTTTGATTCGACCTCGCCACTTCCATTGTCTTCCTTAGGAGAACAAAAAATTAAAAAAAAAAGAAGGGTTAAGGTGGACCCATTCCCTATTCTTGTCTTTCACCCCACATCATACGGTTGGCGAGATTTCCTTTATGTGCAGATCCCTAGTATCACTTTTTAACCTTTTAAGGGAACTGAACTTTTTAACCTCTTCTTCTGCACGCGAACGGTACCCAAAACCAAAGGGATCCTTACACGTGGCTCTCTTAGATTGCCATTGAATTTACCACTGCACCGCTAGAGTCATCAACTTCGTCTGACTCAAAAGCCACAGATTAATCAATGACTCTTCTCATAAACATGACTACATGAGTGTATAATAAGTCAAAAAAGAAAGTTCTTTTTTTAGTATTACTTAAATAAATGTCTTCGAAAGAATAATTAAATTTTTTCCCCTTCATATTGGTTTAAGAATTCTGACAATGACATTTTTTTTTAATTACAAAATTTTACCTCATAAATTATTCATAGATTCCCATTTTTATGGTTGATTTTGAAAGGCTAATTATAATTTCAATAAAAATAATGATAACGTGGTAAGAAGGATGGAGATGACTATTAATTAATTATGGAAAAATTGACATTACTATTATTATTATGTATTAGTAGATTTCTAGTTCTAATTAATAATACCTATGAGATTTTATTATTATTTTAATTACTGCTTATTTACATGGGTGATTATAAGTTGGAGAACTTGATTATAAAAATGTAGAGAGCAGTATAGTGCCGGTTTGGATAACACTTCTTTTCACTGATTGTGGCGTTGCGTTTTCAGTTTTTTTCTTTTTTTTTTAGCCGAACTTATTGACTTTTGAGGGAAAAAAATACTGTGCATGAACAGCACTGTTCACACATTAAAAATATTAAAAATGGGTCCCACGATACTATTCATACATTTAAAAATTATTTTGCTATAGTATTTTTAGCAACAATCAGTTTTCAGCAACAACAAACTGTATCTAGACGGACCCATAAAAGAAAAGAAAACAAAAATTTGAGTTGAAGATTCAGGCTCAAAGAGTTGAAATTAAAAACATAAAAGAAAGATCAACATTTCAATTATGTTGAAATGATTTTTTGTCTAGTTGTGGTGTCGCTTGCATCCCATGATTAAAAACCACTGTATTTGCATTATTGAATAAATTAATTGCTTATTTAAGAAGTTTGTCCATTTGCGGGGTTTAAGGCACTCCAACCAATCACTATTTCCCATCCCAATTTTGCATTATAAATTTATACATGCAGTATTAACTTTGCACAAAAAGTTTTCAACTTCTTATTTGATTTTTTTTACCACATTTTATTCACACAGGTTACTCTTCCTCATAAAGCTCTATAAACAAGTTCAGAAAGTGTACATATGCACTATTAATTCATTAATATGCAAATAAAATCAAAGATTCAAAGTTGAAGAATTCACAAAGTTTGAGGGCTGCCATGGCCAAGGCAGTGTACACGCAAGCATGTCATGGTTTTGGCTATGTGCTCAAGCAGGCATGCGACATGCCATAGTCTTGGCTTCATGCCCATCTTGGACTGTCCAAATAACTTTCTTTGGGTATGTTGGCCTACTCAAATAACCTCCCTAGCATGCCCATGACAGCCCAGCGTGCAAAATGCCTTTAAATGAAATATCCATTCATATCTTACACAATAATACAAGTTTGGTTTAGTCATTTTTACATTGTTCAAAGCATTTTTTGTGTACTTCTTTTACACCACGTTTTGGAAGATATATACATATCCATTTAGTAATTATTTTAATACTGTTAGAATATAATCCAATTAGTTTAGTAATTGGATTTTTTGATATGTAGTTAGATTAACAATCCATAACATAGTCACTTGATCTTCTAGGCTAGGGAAGGAGCTAGAACTTTGAGTTAGGGGGGCAGTTTATTGCCCCCCTAGTCCAAGGGTAGTTCTGCCCTTGTGCGAGGCCCCATATTATATTACATAATAGTCCACAAATTATATGAGTTAATTTTATATGAGTATCAACTTGTCACTTTTTTATTTTTTAGAAAATTCAACAGTTATAACAAAAATGAAGAGAGGATTCAAACCATGTTTCTTCACATAAGCAAATGCCAACAATGCCATTGAATTACAAGGATTTTGACAAAATATCACGTACCAGCTTTATAGTTCATATTTCGTCTCATTAATAATTTTTAAAGTTGAACCATTTGAGTTTAAAGTATTTTGGTTGGCTTAATGATTCTTAAAATGTCATGTATAAGATCTATGAAGTTCTATGTTTCGACATATTTGTTCAACATTTTAGAGTCACTCTTAAGGAATTCTTCTAAGTAAATTGTATTTATTTATTTATTTATTTTATGAATTCTATGCAATTACTTGTTGTGTGGGACAAAAATGAGAAATAATCAAGTATTTGAAAAGCTGTTGATACTTGTGGTAAAGATATAATTCACCGTTTAAAAGGAAAGTCAATTAAATTTAATAAATACATCATCACAAAGAAAAGGCAGAAAATGGTATCATATCGAAGTTGAAATTTTTTTTTATTGATATATAATTTAACGTCCAACCATGGATTGAATAAGTGGGCGAGGTTTGATTTCCTGCTTCTTTTATTTTATTTTTTGAAAAACAACGTATAAGTCAAAATCATCATTATCCCAATTTCTTTGTATGCATAATTTTCTACAATTATTGGTCATAAGAAACAAAAGGGTATCATGTCTCTAAATTTTATAATTTCAATTAGAATCACACTGTTTTAAAGTAGAATACATTGTTCAATTGCCAATAAAATATCCAGCATTCTATTAACTAGTGTTTTGTACCTCAAAATGGCACTTAAATTGAACAGTTTCACTGGACCATGACATATGATACGAACCTAGAAAACAACAAATAATACTGAAAACTAACGTAGCAACAAGGATTATCTTTGTTTTGTTCAAACCTCAATCTACTAGAGAATAATATGATTTGCATTAAACACAATGACTAAATCAGCTAATCGATGTGTAATATTGTATAATGTGATTGGTGTACCTCTCTAGAATACTGAGCTAATTCTTAAGGATTATATAAATCTATAGTAGAATAAGACAATAAACACAACTAGTATGATATACTATTCATCCTTTATATAATGGAGTTGGTCGATAGCGTTCAAAACATATATGCTAATTTTTTAATAAACCAATTTACGTAACGTCAAACCGTGTCAGGTTATCACTCAATTATTTAATTTATATTCCACAAGATTAAAAAAAATTAATAGTAAACAGTGTTTGTTTTGGTTTTATTAATGGAATTTTCTAACTTCTAGATCATACAATATAGTTACTAATTAATATTTACCACATATAAGCAACAGAATATTATATGCTCCCTTGTAAGAAGACAACACCATTTACCTCTGTGATTATTTTCTACAAGGAATTTTAATTTTTTAAGTTGCTTTTGTCTTTCTACTATTTTAAATTTTTTTGGACTTCGGAACGTAATCTACTAGTATGGATATTAGTTTTAAAAAAAGGGTTTTGTATTCCAATCTATGGTTTTACAGCAACAAAACTCAAACGGTGGTAATTTTCAAATGACAACATTTGTTACTTGTGTTCCTGAAAGTTTACCTTAGTTGGAGACATGGATTGGTATTACATTCTCCCAAGAAAAAAACAAATGAAAGAGGTATGACTTTAAACGTAATTAATGATGCAACCTTAGTTTTTTTTTTTTTGGATAAGTGAGTTTTGGCTCTTAAGGGAAGAAAAGATTAGAACTAATAATTTGTTTTTCATATGATTAGATCAGATTAGGCCCCTCCATTTTATGAGTTGTCGCTCTTATGCCATTGTCCTATACTTGAGTTTGATGGTGTAAGCTTTATTAGTTAAAAAGAGTTTGATGGTGTAAGCTTAAAAAGTATATATATTCATGAACAATGTGAGGGACACAAATTTTTTGTTTTTTATTTTTGGGTCCGGTTAATGTATGCTCCAAGAGCATATATTAACAAATCCGTTTTTTGGAAAAAAATTTATCGAAAATTGAAAAATCTATTAAAACTTTTTTAATTTTCAATAAAACTTTTTCCAAAAGTGGTATACTATTGTGTGCCTTATAAGCACACGTTAGTAAAATCCATACCACGTCAATAATTATATAAAAAAAATATATTATCATTATTATTATTATTTGAGTCATTGTATATATATTTTTCATGACAACATGATATCAGATTGACAAGAACATCCCCTCCTTGTTGGGTTATTATTACAAATGGGGTCTCCTCGTGAAGATGTTCCTTTCCCCAATTGGTCTTTTGCATATTTTTTGTTTGCTGATGGATGGTGCTAGCTATATAGGTGTCCCTTCCAAGTTCCATCCCATGAGAGGAGCTGTAAAATGCAAAACTCAAAACCGATTCATATTGATATTGTAATCTGTAATCATTCAAAGGTGTAGGCCGGTACCTGCAGGGTCCACATTGACTTGGTCACTTATTGGCATCCACGTCACTCAGATTAATATGTGTATATATACATATATATATATATATATATATATATATATATATGTCTCATTGACAAGGGAGGATCCATGGCAAGAACATGATAAGATTAAGAATTTAAGAGTTGACACCACCAGATGGCCCAAACAACTTCCTAACATTTTCCGGTTCCAACTAGCTAATTGCTAAATCTTAGAAGTCATGTGGGTCCAACTGCATAAATTATAATTTTGTTTCTATATGATCACGCTATTTTTTTTTTAATAATAATTTTATAGCTAGTTATGATTGAGGAGAGAGAATTTAAATCCTAAATGTTTTTGATAAAAATACTAAGAAATACGTACTATAAGGCTCTTGACATGATCGTGTTATTCAAGAAGCGAATTAGAGTTTTATAACTATAGTCTATTTTTAATTGGAAAAAAAAAAAAAAAACTCTATTTAAAAACGAATTTAAACAAATTAAGGGTATTTGAACGAGGTTATTCAAATTTTAAGTTAAATTTGAACTAAAAAGCAAATTTTTTCTATTTTAGTTTCCACATTTTTTCTAGATCCACTCATCAATGATCAAACTCTATATTTTATTTCTTTATTTTCTTTTTCAAAGTTTAGAGATTAATATGTAACTTATAAAATTATATGATTTAATTTGAAACCTCTTCGAAACTATTGGAGTTAATTTGTAACTTATAAAACTATAGAATTTAATTTAAAACCCACCATAAATTATAAGTTTTATAATACATTTTAACTAGTTTTTATTACCTACTTTCTTCTTTGAAGAAAATGTTTAAGTTGTTATTCTTTTGTTTGTTTGTTTTTTTTTTTTTTTTTTTTTTCATTTATTACTAAACAATGAAAAGTCATAAATAGTTAAACATGTTTTATTATTTTCTCTTCTCTAATAATAAATCAAACACTATGTAAGAAAATGGGACCTCTAACTTTAATTCTTACTCAATATATATCACCATCGATCTTCTCAAAGCACATCAGTCTCACCCTAATTTTTCACTAACTTGCCATTTATCATGAGTGGGTGTATGCTGGCCTTTTCTAATCTCTATAATGCACCTCCAAATAAGATAAAGAAGATACATATGACACATTTTTTTGTCATAATCTCTCTCTCTCTCTGTGTACTATGATTCAATTATGGAGTTTTCTTCAACACATTTGGTTTTTTGTCATCTATAATATGTAACTTATAAAATTATATGATTTAATTCGAAATATCTTCTAAAAAATTGGATTTAATTTGCAACTTATGAAACTATAGAATTTAATTTAAAACACCCCCATAAATTATACGGTTTACAATTTTCCTAGTTTTTTTTACCTACTTCCTTCTTTAAAGAAAAGGTTTAAACTGTTTTCTTTAGAATAATAACTAGATAAACATGTTTTATTATTTTCTCTTCCCTAATAATAAATCAAACACTATGTAAGGAAATGGGACCCTTAACCTCAATATATTCTTACTCAAAATATACCACCATCGATCTTCTCAAAGCACATCAGTCTCACCCTAATTTTCACTCACTTTCCATTTCTCATGAGTGGGTCTATGCTGACCTTTTCTAATCCTATAATGCACCTCAAAAAAGGATAAGGAAGATATACATGACACATTTTTTTGTCATAATCTCTCTCTCTCTCTCTGTACTATGATTCAATTATGGAGTTTTCTTCAATACGTTTGGTTTTTTGTCATCTCTAATCAATCAGTCTGTTTGCATGCATTGCATAGACACAACCTTACAACTAAAACCAAAATTTAGTTAAAGGCGTTGGTGGGCATGGCATCCACTTGTTTCTTAATGCCACATGAAAAACCACAGGAAATAGGGCCCTGTAATAAGGGAGGCCTCTTCAGATGTCCCTTCTCTTATAGGTTTAAGTGCTGATGGACCCACTGGCTTTAGTGGGCTTTAAGTTGGGTTCCCCCACCAGCCTAGTCCCACACTTGTAGGGCTTAGCCTTTCACTTGTACGTTTTTGCAGGCATGCACTAGTTAAGGGACCATGTCCTGTAATCAGATAAATGTACACACCAGCAAGAGAAGCCAGGTCCAGTGCCTTTCTCATGTTCAATTAGTTTACCAAAGTCACTCTCAACATTTAGCCAAAGCAAAACAAAAATGTCTCTCTCAAAAACAGTAAGGGTAAAAAATAAAAACAAAAAATCTTTGCTAGAGAGGAATTTAAGGACCCCTAAATAGTGTTAACTGTAAGGCTATACCAACTTATCTTTGTTTTAGAATCTGAGAAGCACTCGAAACTCTAAAACTTTGGCATGTTTGTGTAGGATATAGGCATATCCGGATAGTGTGAATTTGTGTTCTCAATGTGTCAAGAATTTACAATGTAACTTGATCTTGATTCTTGACCCAAATATTTAATTAATTAATTATCATATTTTTACTGTGTTTTATCCTTAATTTTTAAGAATTGCTTTTATCATTGTGTACTATATAGTATTGTATCTGAATGGATTGGAATTTCAATCGACTTAGTGGGAATACTGTACCAGCTCCAAACAATCTGTCCGTATTGGATTACGTTAGAAGCCATTAAGCTCCTTGTATGTAGAATATTAAGTTCCTCAATTAAATTCAAACACATGGTTATATTATATTGTCTAATAAAAAATATTCAATGCTATTTTTTCCCTATCAATTAAATTCAATGCACCTACACATTTGAAATTTCCAAGCATAATAATTTTTTCATACCTTTTTTTTTGGTTGCATAAAGTTCTTCACCTTCTAAGAGACTGCATCTTTGCCAAACAATTTTGGAACATGTTGCAAACCCAATTACTTTCCTCCCCTCAAACTTGAATCTGTGGCAATTGTGCTTTTAAGAATATATTATTTTATGTCAAGAGCCTTGTAACTTAATTGGTTGGTATTTTTTAGTATTTCCAATAAAAACATTCAGAGTTGAAATCTCCATTTTCCAACTATCCAATTAAAAAAAAAAAAAAAAACACAGAATATATCCTCCTATGTCTGGGCTCCCTATCTGGCATGTATTAATTGGGTTTTGGCCCATACGGTTTCACTAGGAACTGAAAGGTATTTCAACTAGATCAGGCCCTTTTAGATCCGGACAAAGTTTGTTGTCAATGAGCAATTGAAATCATTGAATATTTGCATGTTGTTAAGTGCTTGCCTTTATCCATTAAGTATGGTAAAATAGGCCCGGCCCTGCTTTTGGTGGTACAAACTTAATTCTGATGGATTTAAAAAAAAAAAATTATGAATAATTCTAATGGATCTTAATCTTTTAAATAGTGGTGGTTTTTTCTTTTCTTTTTTATTGGATTTTATTTAATTAAATCACTAAAATATTTGTCAGATTTAGTTAAAAAGTAGCTAGAAGAAATTCAAGAAAGTAATCGTATAAATAAGAAAACAGGAGTAAAGGAGAAGAAAGTGAGTCATATGGCCACAAGAGGAATTTTTATGAGCAATGTTTATTACACACAAATTGTTTTACACACACTTCTTCAAAAGTAATTGGAATCGTAACTTCTAATCACGAATTTTAATTTGGAAAACACTGTATGTGCAACAAGTTTAATCCAATTTGTATTTTATGTAAAATATGTGTAACCCCTAGCCTCTAGTGGCAAATTCACTTAGTAAATCAGTTTATTTGGCTGACCAACAAATTCATTTTGCTCCTTCAGATTTCCTTGGAATCCAAGATGCCCTCAATCTGAAATTTGAATATTAACTTTTACCCAAAAATACAAAACAAAAATGAAAAAAAGGAACACCTAAACTGAACTAGCTTCATATTATTTTTCTTCCCAACAAAATTAAGATTCTTATTATTTCAGCTTAATAAAATTAAGATTTATTGTGAATTTCTTTCACTGTATGGAGCACAAACAAGTGGTGGGGGTACTTTTTTTCTTGGTCTATGTTTGCATATATATTTGGATCTCAATTAGAATCGAACCAAAGAGCGGTCCCGCATTAGTTAACACAGATACCAAATTTCAATTCAATTGGACTTCCTTAGCAATCTGATTTTGACGTACTCAAATCTCAACCTGACTTTACAGCTCCCCAAGTCACATATTAGGTATGTTATGGTTTTTTCAAGATAAAGACATGGCTTGTTTTGCTGCATAAAGATGGAAATAATTTCGATCCCTTGATTTTAATATGTTCCTATTTACTTATTGGTTTAGATAAAGGTGAGGCTTAAAGTGACACAATGAACTTGGCAGGTAAGACTAAGAGAGTTCCCCCCCGCACCGCTTTTTTATTTATTTATTTTTTATTATATATATATATATATATATTTTTTTTTTTTTTTTTATTACTTAAACGACTATAGTAATATTATATTTAAGTATCGGGTACTCACGAAGGTTGCACTAAATATACTAAAATACCGGGATCAAGAATACCAATTACGCGATCGATAAGAAAAGAGTAATAAGTGCATGTATGAGTTGTAAAAGCATAAAAAAGTGATTTGAACTGATTTTATCAAATGCTTCATTATCTTATTCCTTGTAGTATTCATTAACCGGATCCTCAAATTTATCACGGACTATTCACATAATTACATTAGTATTTACAATGGGAATTAAAGGCTTAGGGCAATCCTCTGACAACGCCTATACACTATCCTAAGTTTCAGCTTGCTGAGCTAAAAGATCTATTACCACATTGTTTTACATTTCTCAACCTAAGCTAAACTGTCTAAAACATCTCATTACAAACTTAAAGTTCTAGAAACCTGTTTCTTGCCCCCATCTTAGTGCAAATAGTAAAGTCTGTGCTGAACCATATAATTGGATCTGTGCCCACAAAACCCCACATACACTTCCAGAGTAAAGGTTCCAAGTTTGAACTGACATAGGGCAAGCAAAATGCATAACAATATTAACTATTAACAAGATCCTGTTTTGGCTTTGCTAAAGCACCTGTGACATATTAACTTACTGTCTTTTAGCATAAAAACAAAAATTAACCTGATTTATTATCCATTTAGAAATATTCACACTGACGCAGATATAGGCCACAATTTGTAGTTTACTACTGAGATAAATTCCAAGAGAGATAGGTCCCATGCTCAGTTGTAATAATTAAGCAAGCCAATATAAATTGAATTATATGGATGTGGACCTTACCTTAACTTTTTAATACAGGATTTGGCTTTTAAGTTAAGGCTGAAAACGTGACAACAATGTGGTTTATCAGCCATTCAATAATTTCAATTCCAAGAAACAGATCAATGATGATCTTCAAACACTAAAAACCTTGTCCAAACAATAAAGAGCTGGCAATTTTGGACTTGCTTATAGTATAAGATAAATTGGTCATTATCATTCCAAGCTACAATTAGCTGTTTTCCAAATTCCAATAATACAACATTGGAAAACAAAGCGGTTTTGTTCATTACTGTAGTATAGGTACCAAATACAATACTGAGCTATGGAAGAATAATCTATAAGCATAGGTGCCGCTATTGTTGGAAGAGGGAGAACTTCAAAGATCGTACAAGACCTCACTAAAAAAGAAGAATGCAAGACAACTAGAAAAAACCATCTACCTAATTTTATTTTTACTAATGTCTAGTGATATTGCTTCCTCAATAGTCAATACATAATCTTGAGGAATCCATATTGCCCAAGACCCTATATGCAGCCTTGTTCTCTAACTCAATCAAAACTTAAAGCTCAACCACATCCACAATTTGTATATATGCAGCCCTGTTCTCTAACTCAATCAAAGCTTGAAGCCTAACCATATCCACAATTTGTATCCCTTCATAGATGGTTAGCCATTATCAGTACTCACAATTATTATTATTATTTTTTGAGAGAATTTTAACTTATGGTGTTTGCTCCTGATGATAGCTCTTTATTATCAAATAAAGACATCAATAAGTTTTTTGGTGTAGGCAGAGATTGAACCTTAGATCTCTACAACCATTAGAGACTTTATCAGTTAAGCTAACTAGAACCCACACTCACAGTTATTTTTATTTGAATAATACTACCGTCATAAACCATTTTAGAATATTTTTACTGGTTTTTATTTGAACCCACTACTAATATCATTTTTGTACTTATCAGTAAAAATTTACCACATCAATAGTATGTAAAAATGTTCTAAAATGGTGTATGATGGTAGTATTACTCAAACAAAAATAACTGTGAGTACTGATAATGGCTAAACATCTATGAAGGGATACAAATTGTGGATGTGGTTAGGCTTCAAGCTTTGATTGAGTTAGAGAACAGGGCTGCCTATATACAAATTGTGGATGTGGTTGGGCTTTAAGCTTTGATTGAGTTAGAGAAGAAGGCTGCATATAGGGTATTGGACAATATAGATTCTTTAAGATTGATGTATTGACTATTGAGGAAGCAATATCACTAGACATTAGTAAAAATAAAATTGGGTAGATGGTCTTGTCTAGTTTTCTTGCATTCTTCTTTTTTAGTGAGGTCTTGTACGATCTTTGAAATTCTCTCTCTTACAACAATAGCGGCACCTATGCTTATAGATTATTCTTCCATAGCTCAACACTGTATTTGGTACCTATACTACAATAATGAACAAAACTGGTTTGTTTTCTAATGTTGTATTATTGGAATTTGGACTTGCTTTTAGTATAAGATAAATTGGCCATTATCATACCAAGCTACAGTTAGTCGTTTTCCAAATTCCAATAATACAACATTGGAAAACAAAGCAGTTTTGTTCATTACTATAGTATAGGTACCAAATACAATATTAAGCTATGGAAGAATAATCTATAAGCATAGGTGCTGTTATTGTTGGAAGAGGGAGAATTCAACGATTGTACAGAACCTCACTAAAAAAAGAAGAATGCAAGACAACTAGACAAGACCATCTACCTAATTTTATTTTTACTAATTTCTAGTGATAATATTGCTTCCTCAATAGTCAATAAATCAATACTGAGGATTCCATATTGTCCAAGACCCTATATGCAGCCTTCTTCTCTAATTTAATCAAAGCTTAAAGCAGAGATGCACACAGGTAAGGGCCCGGGCCCCCATGGCCTAATTTTATTTTAGTGGGTTAATTTTCCCAAAAAAAAAAAAGACTTGGGCCCTCCTACATTTTTCTTGGGCCCCCTCCCAATTTGTAAAACCCAGCCGGCCAGCCCACATGTAAAAAACAAAAGAAAAAGGGTTAAGTTCAGAAATGTAAACCCAGGCTACCCACTACCCAGCAGTCCGAAGGCTCCACGCCAAAACGCGAGGTGAGAGCTTGTTGCTGCTGCCGCCCACGCCGCCGCTGCCACCGCCACGCGACACACATCTCGCCGTGACGCCGCTGCTGGCTTTGATCTGCTCCAGCCTTCACACTCAAGTATTTAATCTATCCTTCAAAATCTCAGAATCAAAGTTACCTGGCTCTTTATTTAGTGGCAATATTCCTAATTTGTTATTAGTTTATCCATGAAATATGTATTTTACCTCTAAATGATCGATTTACCACGAATGCTTAATTGGATAACTCAAAAGGAGAGAATTCTTTTTTCATTTTCTATATTTCAAATCAATTGAAGCGAGTATAAATTTTCCATTGTATTATTTTCAGTACGGTTTCTGTCTAAATGACTTGTGGTATAGTAGAATTATTATTACTATTTTTAAAATAATTGCAGTGATTATATATTATAAGGAAAAGTGAACGGATGTCCTAACAGTATTTTATAAAATATTTTGAAAAATTTTTATGGGGAAAGAAAAAAAGCAACTATTTTTTTTTTTAACAAATTTTTATATTTCTTATAAAAATTGTATGAACAAAGTTTCTCTCTAAACTAGTTTGGAGAGAAACTCTACAAACTCACCATATATCTTTATATTTAATGTGAATTTTGAAAATCTAACCGTTAGATTGCATGTTCTTATTACATCCTTAATGCTTACAAAATTTCAAGAAAATCAAAGATCAATTGCTATGTCATCAAATAAATGTTATAATATCAAGTTTTTGTAATCTAAAGTTGTATATAAAAAATAAGTTAATTCATCAAATAGTAAATAACATTCGATTTGAATAAAATTTGATATGCATGTTAAGGACATAAAGAACATGAAATTTAACGGTTAGATTTTTAAAATTCACACTCAATATAAAGATATATGGTGAGTTTGTAGGGTTTCTCTCCAAACTAGTTTGGAGAGAAACTTTGTTCAAATTGTATTAAAACTTTCTTAAAATGTTCCATTAACTCATAAGTTGCCCTTGTTATAATAGTGGCCGTTTATTTTTTGGGCTAAAAGACTTGTGACTTGTATGTAACTCAGTAACTCACGCATGCCCACTAGCTCAACGACTTACAGCTCAAAATCTCCTTGTTCTCTTTTGGATTTGTTCTTATGGTTGTTTGGTCACTTGGGTCATTGTTAATTTGTCAAATTTTTTTTTTTGGTTCAATGGGCAATCATTTAATTGAATGCTTTTGATGGTAATATAATCTCATATTCACAGGGAATAATAGATAAGTACAAAGATGGCTTCTGGGTTTGCTTCGAAATGGTCTAAAGGTGTGTGATTGATACTTAAAGATTCAATTTTTGGCCCATAAGTTGCTTATATTGTGCCTTTTGATGCTTTGGTTTGTTTAAATGTATATTTTAGTCATGCAGTTCATATGGGTTTTATTGATATGATATGATATGTGAGTGCATTGATTGAAATGCTTGTTCACAGGTTGTTAAGTTGTTCCTTTTCCTGGTACTAGTTCTTGATTTAATATATGGGAAGAAGCACTAATAACTTCTTGCTGAAATATTATTTATGTGAATCTACGATTGTTTGGGTGGTAATGCATTAGGCTGATACATTTTTTTTAGATGTATGTAGGGTTTTAATTTACTTTATGAGTTTGGTGTGTAAATGAGCTTGAGCTGGGAAATCAAATGAGTGTTGAATCTTGATGTTGTTAAACTTTGTAGTAAGATTGAGAATGCGAGTACTGAGGTTCAAAACCAGGTTAAGCAAATCTTCAACAAATTAGCTTAGGTTCTAGTCTTTGTACTTGCATTCTTTTATATTACTCACCACCAATAAGAAAGTGGAGTCTTACTCATGATTGGTTTGCCTCATTCAAGATTGGGTTGAATAGATTTAGTGATTTAGCCAAAGCTAAATTTCATTCATGTGAGTCAACTGTATGCTTTTGAAACTATTGGTGCTTAATCGAATTGGCTTCAATAGAAGGAATTAGTAGCCAAGCAACTTTGAAGTTGGTGAGAATTAGAGGTAGATATCTAAGTTACTATTATAACCTTCAGCAAGAATTCATTAGCTACTAATACTTCCTTGTTGGTCTCATATAGAGTTAGAAAGTCACCTTTGTGAGTACAAGAGTCTTGATGGTCCATGGATGTTAAAAATCCTGTGTTGTGAATCTAGAAACCCTATTTGTATTAGTACATGAATGATTTTGAAGAATTGATCTGGAGCTTGTAACTATACACTGTTGGGACAAAAGAGTTCATGAAGGTTCAATCACATAGACTGCCATGTCTTGTAGATAGCTGATTTGGCTATAACCTAGCATGCTTTCTACACAAATGGTTCACTTATCTAGGATTTCATGATAATTTAAAATGAGGTGCATGAAATAGTTGATTTTAAAAGTTTCTAGCTGATTAATTAAGAGGATGCCTGCCTTTATTATGTGCAGAAGTTCTGGTTATAAAACAAGTCCTGTTTTCTGCTTAAGAGCATGCATGTTGAAGTCACCACACCTACACAACAAGTATGCTTAAGAGCATGCATGTTGAAGTCACCACACCTACACAACAAGTATGCCAAAGAGCATTTGTTATAATAGAAGTTTTGGGTTGTGCATGGACACTCTTTTCTTTAAGGGATGACATGATGCTGACTTGATTTTCTAATTATGTGGTGAATAACTGTTGGTTCACTTGGTGTGGAGTTGTGGTGCCCATTGGAGGGCTGCTCTTTTTTTTTTGGTGGGGGGAATTGAATGGTTGCTCCTTGCTTAGTATCTGATGTAAATTGGCTGATTGGATGTGAACCATGCCAATGCCAAGCTTGGATTAATTAAGTTTCTTGCCTCGTTCTTTCTTTCCTGTCTATGCTATGTTTGCACAGTCCATATTTGTGTGATGCATGTCTTGGAATATGTGGAAACTGCATTTCATCCTATGAAGACATATTTATAGTTTTGGACTCTGAATTTTTTATCTGGTTGGCTCACTGCATCTTATTCAATGCATTGGGGGAAAAAACTACTAGTGGGCCGTCAATTGCTAGGGGGCCTCGGCAACAGCTTTTCTGGTTTACTTAGTACGCCACATGAGATAACATGCGGTAATCCCCTATTTCAGGTCAGTGTTTTCCTCCACTGTTGTAGTTTTTTTTTTTTTTTTTTTCCCTTAATTTACTTAAATGTTTTTTTTATAGTTATAATTGTAGAAAATTTTCTTTTGGTTCTCATGCAATATTCTTTGAGATCTTGTATTGTTTGGATGGTTGATAAATGGAAGTAATTTCTTTGTAATCTTGAACAGTACTATGCATAGAATAGGCATAATGAGATGGACCGAGGAGCAGCTTTTGATGGGCTAATTATGACAAAGAGTCATGATTATGCTTTTTTTTAGCTGACTGAAAACGGGTAAGGGGGTGTCTAGCAGTGGCAATCCCACCTGGGCATGGTTATAGTAGAAGAGGCATAATTATGTGGTTTTTGTCAGTTTGCATAATTTATTTTTACCTGAGATATCTTTTGAAAAGATTCTGTCAAAAATATATGAGATACTGAATTGAACCTTTTGATTCTCAGTAGGCCAGAGGCAAGTTTATTCCTCTGGGAGTCTGGGTAGATGTATTCGCATCCAGAGTCAGAACAGGAAACCTGCCTGGATTTTATGAATTCAAGGTGGTATTTGATGGGGGTTGAAAATATATTTCTGACCAAGCCTATATTAAATTTGGTTTTTATTACATCTGCCCCAAATGGTAGCTAAATAATGTTAGCCACCTCCCTTTGGAAGACTATAAGGATGTTCTAAAAATTGCCTAGTGCCTACAATTTATTTGAAAGATTAAAAGAAACCCTGATAAAGGTCCACTGTTTTTATCTCTTCTGGATTTTGCCTCAGTTTGTTCTTTGCAATTTCACAGCAACAAAGGACTTTCATTCAGATGAGGACCGTTCTCAAAGTTGTGGACAACTCGGGGGCAAAAAAGGTGATGTGCATACAAGCTTTAAAGGGGAAGAAAGGTGCAAGATTGGGAGACACAATAGTCGCGTCAGTCAAGGAAGCCCATCCAAATGGAAAAGTCAAGAAAGGAAAGGTTGTATATGGTGTGGTTGTGCGTGCTGCCATGCAACGCGGCCGCTGTGATGGCAGTGAGGTCAAGTTTGATGACAATGCTGTGGTGCTTGTTGACAAGCAAGGGCAACCAATTGGGACAAGAGTTTTTGGGCCCGTCCCTCATGAGCTAAGGAAGAAAAAGCATGTCAAGATTCTTACTTTGGCGGAGCATATTGCCTAAAGTAGGGACTCCAGGTACATGAGTGACAGCTATAGGCATAGTATAATAGATCTAGCATATGCTTTGTTAGACTCTTGAAATTTATTTCAATTTGTATGCACTTCTTTGTGAGAGGGGAAAAAAACCCGAAAGGAATGTTTTTTATCCCATCAATTTTCAAGTAGTGAGGTAATAGAATGACCTGTAATATTCAAATAGGCAATGCTTATATTGCTGCCATTAGTTAGCTCAATTCGTGTATTATCTACGCTGCTGTAGAATGGGGATTCCTCACTTGGTCTCATATTTCGAACCTCCCTAATTATCATCATAAGATACACCGACCAATAAAAAATCAAATAATACGGTTAAAGAACTAAAATAAAATAAAAAAGGTTTGTATGCTTACCGAGTCAACTCTCACACCCTAATTTATAGTAACGACTAACAACCCAAGAGGCAGTAAAACCTAATTTGTAGGTGTGTAAACATAATAACATATCACTAAGAAAAATGACTTTTTTGTTTTATCCCTTCTTCTAATTTTAATGTGCTACTATAGCCAGACCAAGAAGAATGAAAACATACTGTGTTTTTCCTCAGTTATCTTTTCTTTCTCACTTCTTTTTGATTGTTCTACTACCATATGAGATCTGGAATTTTTAGAGCATTGAAGGGAATGCTTTGATACCATTCAATCAAAGGTAAACAGAAATTGTGAACCCCACCCTTTAATGCTTTCATTGATTAATTGATTTTCTCTTTGCTAGAAAAATATACTAAAATTTCTCTCCTTCAATTATTTGTTATTTTGTTATAAGCGCACGTATCGTGCGTGCACACTTCTACTCCATCATAATATAATTATTGAGAGATATAATAGGAGAGAGGAGATTTGAACTTTATACGATTTTCTTAGAAATATTAGGCGATACCAATTGAGTTACAAAACTTTTGGCTATAATCAAATTATCATGTTAGATAATTGTGTCCTATCAAAATATGGCTTCCAACTAGACTACTAATTTGCTACTCATTGAAATTATCACGGTGTAAGCAGCAGTGTGCTTATTGTGATTTGTGACCTGTAGATATCCAATGCTTTAACTCTATAAAATTACCATAATTTTTCTCGTGCACTCAAAGAACTGTACACTTTTCATATAACATGGACTGGTCGAAATTTGGCACTTGCTGTAAGATATCAAAAGTGTATAATGTCTCATATTTTGCGACTCTAAAGACAGACGGTCACATGAGTCTTGTTGAAAGACACGAAGGTTGTTATTTATTTTCAAAGGAAAGGAGCATAAGATAATGCAAATTCACGGTCTCCATGTCATTGATTGTGAATGGCCCAAAAAGAACAAAAAAGTGATTGTGATATAGAGTTCGTTTGGATACAACTTATTATACTGAAAACTGAAAACACTGTAGAAAAATAATTTTTAAATATGTGAATAGTACGTGAGATATATTTTTAATGAAAAAATTGCTGAAAAGTGAGATTTGTTGGTCTTGTGAACAGTGCACGGGACCCATTGGTGTGAGTGCACATAGCTTATTTTGCTGTGAACAGTGCACAGGTTGAAAAGTAAAAATTAACTGCAAAAAAAAAGAAAAAAAAAAAGAAGAAACGCAAAAACGCAAACGCAGGAATTATAATTCCCATCCAAACACTCACATAAGTCAGTAAGGTGGCCATGAGAAGCATTATATATGTATTTGCAATTAAATAAACTACAACTTGCTCACCACTCCAAGTACAAACCCCCTAGAGTGTGAATCCCATGTATGTGAGACTAGATGCAATGAAACAATGGTCTCATAAGATGGTCAAGTGCGAATCCTCTCATTGTCAATTGGGTTAGACCTAATCGAGGAGGATTCACACTAGTGGGATATAGACAACAAACCATTTGTAACTTCTCTGAAATGCATTAACATGCGTTGTTATCACCTAAACTTCTTGCTATGGAAAAGTAGTCAACAAAGGCGGCTATTATAGCAAGCAGCATCAGGTTAACTTTCTAGTGAATACAGACCCCAACTTGGTCGTCACTCCAAGTAATGCAGAATTGGTATAGTGGATTGACTTGAATAACCTCTGCTTCCAGGCAACTTCTTGTGGATCATTCTCTTGTATAAAAGGCCAACACCATTGCACACTTTCCAAGTGAGTCTTTACTCTTTCCTTTGTACCTTCTTTCCTACATAGTCCTGTCAGCCAGGCTCAAAATTCATACAAACCCCTGCTACATAATCATTATCATCAAGAAGTACCAATGGAAGGAGGTGGAAATGAATTCACTGGTGAGATCACTCTCCGGCCATTGAAGCTTTCTGACACAGATGATTTCATGGTGTGGGCTACAGATGAAAAAGTGACTCGCTTTTGCTCATGGGAACCTTACACTAACAAAGAAGATGCAATCAACTTTATCAATACCAAAGTTATTCCTCACCCATGGTTCAGGGCAATTTGCCTTAATGGCCAGCCCATTGGTGCCATTTCAGTGACCAAAAATTCAGGCAATGATAAGTGTAGAGGTGAACTCGGCTATGTTTTGGGCTCCAAGTACTGGGGCAGAGGGATTGCAACTAAAGCAGTTAAGCAGGTGGCTAATACTATATTTGCTGAATGGCCACACTTGGAAAGGCTTGAAGCTATAGTTGATGTGGAAAATCCGGGCTCCCAAAGGGTGCTAGAGAAGGCTGGGTTCCAGAGGGAAGGTGTTCTTAGGAAGTATATGCTTTTGAAGGGGAAAACTAGAGACCTGGTGATGTTTAGTCTTCTTTCTTCTGATCCCAAGAGCTGACTATTTGTTCAAAGTTTTTGTTTTACTTTGTATGTGATTTATGAATCTTAAGCCACCCACTAGCAGAAAACATCGACTAAAATTCTATTCAAATGCTTTGAATGTTCTCTCTTGTCATATAGAACATTCTTGAGATTATAAAAATTCATATCCATAACATATAATATTTGTTTTTAAAAAATATGTTATTCCTACTACAATCTTTCCATAAGATAGCAGCAGATTAATCATACACAGGAAATTTGTTCAGTGCCAGGCCATCTAGCATATAAAATTTGTACTGGTTGAAGTACAGAATACATATACCATATAAAATGCACATATAATATGCTTCTCAGGCATGAATGACAGTTGAAACTTGAAACCCACAAAATTCCTATATGTAATGGGAATGGCCTAATGGGGTCTCAAAGATTCGGTCCCTGCTGCAAGTCTTTCCAGTAGTGCAAAGAACTGCAATGGACCCTCCCCTTAAAAATTTAACATCATGTAAATCTTCTTCCCTAACATTAATATTATTTTACTATTATTAGGTGCCAAATATCCATGATGAGAAAGAACACATACCAAACACTTGATGTCAGATTAAAAAGACTAAAAAGGGTAATTACTTATTATTATGGAGTGCAAAGGAACTGAGTTTATCTTGTATTGGGCCTTGTCTTCGGCTCCTTATGGCCAGCTTTTCCAAGTGGGATAGAATCCTAATCACGCAATCAACTTTCTGCATCATTTGTACCTGAATCATTATACCAATTATATATCTATATACATGGGGCACATAACTCTAAAAGGGGAAACAGAAATTGACAAGAACGGCTTATTTTAAGTTTGCAGATTTACTGACAAAAAAAGAAAAAAGAAAAAAGAAAAGAAAAGCAGATTTGCTCATGTCATGATACCAGTAGTTTCTGTCGTCGCATGTACAATAATTATTTCATATATTTATCTTCTTTCAATAGATCAAATAAAAAAACTAAATTGAAAAAAAAAATTGCAACCCAAATTTGCAACACAATAACATCAATAGTCTTCCCAATTACAATGACATATTTCCTAAGTTCACCTTCCTTTTGAAACCCAACTTTTTCCAAAACCCTTTGTGAGGCCCTAATATCCACATTAACAAAGCTTTCCAATCTTCCCATACCTGGAAACTCTTCAAACACACTAGAAATAACCATTTTCACAACCATTGATGGTTATACCTCCGCCCCAATGATGAGTGCAGAGGTGAACTTGGCTATGCTTTGGGCTACAAGTACTGGGGCAAAGGAATTGCACCTAAAGCAGTTAAGCTGGTGGCTAATACTATATTTAGTGAGTAGCCACACTTGGAGAGACTTGAAGCTCTAGTTCTTGTTTAAAATGTGGGGTCCCAGAGGGTGTTAGAAAAGGCTGGGTTCCAGAGGGAAGGCATTCTAAGGAAGTATATGATTTTGAAGGGGAAGACTAGAGACATGGTGATATTTAATCTTATTTTTGCTGATCCCCAGGGCTGAGTATGTGTTCGCAGTTACTGTTGTTTTAATTTGTATGTGATTTTATGAATCTTAAGGCACCCAAAAGCAGAAGACATTATTAAAAAATCTAATTCAAATGCATGCTATGAATGTTGTTTCTTGTCATGTAGAATATTCTTGGGATGTTTATCAAAAAAAAAAAAAAAAGAATATTCTTGGGATTACAAATTTTATATCCACAATAATTAATTTGTAAGAAAATGCGTGATTTTGTATAAGAATTCAGTGCCATGCAATAGACCATATAAAATACCCATCATATACAAGCAACTGCAACTTTCAGTACTGTTGTGCTTGGTCTTTGCCTAATGGCTCCTAATCACACTAGCAGCTTTCTGCATCATTTTTACCTAACCAAATCATTATACCAATTATATCTATTTATATTAGTTAATAAGGCACAGAACTCTAAAAAGGGGGAAAGGAAATCGACAACAATGGCATAGTTTACTGGCAAAAAAAATACTGATTTGCTAACAGATGGTGACATAATAGTATAATACCAATTTCTGTTGCTGCATAATTAGTTCATACACTGAATATACGCATGATCTCTTTCCAGTGAGTGAACCCCACAACTGTGTGGGATAGCATAGGAAATCCAACATAACACTAGAAAAGAACTGAGTTAATAGAACTTTTCAAGCCTGTTAAGCTTGTCCATCTTCAACTCATTGACAGAAACTGATAGGCCAACCTTATTAACAATAGATCAAATATCAATAAACAAATTGGCAACACCCAGAGAGAGAGAAAGAGAGAGATGAGAATTAAAAGAAAAGAACCCCTTCAATTAATTACTAGGTCAGTTTTTAAAAAGCTATAAGTAATGACATCAATAGTCTTCCCATGGACAATGACATTACCTAAGTAGACATTCCTTTTGAAAACCAGCCTTTTCCAAAACCCTTTGTGAGGCCTTAATATCCACATTAACAAAGCCTTCCAATCTCTCCATATCCGGAAACTCTTCAAACACACTAGAAATAACCAAATTCACTGCCACTGTGGTTATATACCTTTGTTCCAATACTTTGGTCCAAAAGCATAGCTGATTTGCCCTCTACAATCTCATAGCCAGACCCTGGTTTGACACATGAATCCAATTGGATGGTCCTCCAAACATATGGCTCTGTAGCATGAGTGAGGCATTGAAATTTCCTTAAATAATCAAGTGCATCTTTTCCTGAAGTGTAGTACCTTAGTCTGCTAGTGCGAATGACTCGATCATCGCATGCCAATTCCATAAATTCGTCCACATCAGAAAATTGATAGTGGCATTGGTTGATTTCTATCTGATTATATTAATCTATATGCGTTGGTCTTGTAGCTGACTCCGAAACACTAAAATGATTGCTAAATATTTAGGAAGAAAAGAACAAGTTATAACTTAAGAAGACCAAGAATTAGAACTACAAGTTAAAAGGAACTACATGAATTAGGGATCAAAAACACAGAAATTATAGCTTCAATTCAAACAAGTTTAACATAATTAAGGAAAGAGAGAGCCTATGGTCTGCTCTTTCACTTGATACTCATATCCTTTTATGATACTAGCAATTAGCAAAGGCTCTGAAGATCTTCTTGTACGCACAAAATAGTACAATAATGTTACCTATTACAACCACACGTCACATGGCTTGTACTATAAATGGCCGACACTTCACACAACTCTTTTTAGTGACAGACAACTTGCGTCAAGTGCACTAGAGCACTAGACCCATATGATGCAAGCACCGTGTCTAAAATTTGGCATGTGTTTGTATTGTTTCGGATTCAGTGCACTGGACTCAAGTTTTGCCCTTTAGTGACAAAGTAGGAATCTCTCAACTATTAATTAGAACTAGCCGCGAACCCACGCGTTGCGCGTAATAATTATTTTTATGGTGGTTTTTTTTAAATTTAATTTTTACAATTTAAACTAATCTAATAATGAGTAATGATTTCGTAATTATATTTTTATTTACTATAGGAACAATCATAAATGTAATATAGGAACAATCCAAAATGATGATGCCAAAATCGTTAATTGGGTCACTAGTCCAATCGGGAGCATTAGACAATCTTGTAGGACCTGCAAGATAAAAGAGAGATAGACTGAAGAGACCACTAGGTTGTGCCCGGTGGGGGAGCCTTCGATGCTTAAGTTAGTATTAGCCCGTATATTTTGTATATAGATAGTGTTTTGTAGTATTTTGTAATAGTTTTTGACATACCTTGACTAGTGAGACCGATTGTCTCTTTTATAAGTGACTTAGGTAGCTGTTGTACATAAATTAGAGTGATTATTACCTTTATTGTAACATTTTTTTGTCTTGATGAGAGTTTAAGACCTTTGATGATTGTTATTGAATGTGTTGAGCGGTTATCTTTGATGGTTTACTAATGATGCAAGGTCGTCCATATTAATGGACAACCTTAATAATTTTTCTGGACTCATCACAAAACACCAAAAAAAACGTAAACTAAAAAAAAATTAATAAAACTTAACAATGATTAATTGAACCAATATTATGATAAAATTTTGTTTTTGATAATCTATTAAGGTTATTTTTTTTGTAGAAATTATAATTTCGACCACCCAAAACATAGTATCAAATAAACAATTATTAGCAAAATCTAAGAATTAAATTTCTATACATGCATTGTTATAAAATAATAATAATAAAAATAAAATTGCAAAAGTTAAAATTTGTCACCTATTCGATTATTTTCGTTTGGCTAACTTTTGCTTTTCTTTAAATGAATGGCATTATAGAGTACTTCTAATACAACTATTAAGAGTACTTTGTCCACCACAAAGAATTAGAAAATAAACAAAAATTAGTAAAGTCTTATAGTTTAACATCTAAATTGAGCACTATAAAAAATAATGATATGTAACAGAATAAATACCAAATTATCCAAATCATGCTATGTAATAGAATAATATTATATTTTTATATGCCACATTTAATTCTTTGGAACGCAATAGGATAACATTTAACGATCAAAGAAAAAAAAAAAAAAAAAAACAACAACAACAATTTAAAAAACAAAACTAAATCGCATTAACCAAAAATAGAGTTTTAAAGAACATAAAAAATTATCAACTTAAAGTAAAGATGCAAGGAAAATTAAAAAAATCCACCAAAAAATTTAGAGAGAGAGAGAGAGAGCCATTTTTTTTTTTTTTGGGTGAGGGAAAACTATGCATAGAATAGAAGAGATATTGACAAATTTATAGTAAGAGGGTGTGAATAAGAAGAGAGAGAGAGAGAGAATCATTTTTTTTTTTTTTTTTTGCGAGGGAAAATTATGCATAGAATAGAAGAGATAGTGACAAATTTATAGTAAGAGGATGTGAATAAGAAGAAACAAAAATAAAGGAAGATGAAGGGAAAGAGGAAGAATGATATTAATGTAGAGGGCAGTGGACAGATGAAAAAGTAAGGGATGGAGAAAGATTGAAAAAGTAGCGGGGAGATGAAATGGTAAGGAAAAGAGAAAGGTTGGAGAAGTGCAAATATTAAAAAAAATAAATGTTAAAAATAATTATAGGAAAATTGGAAAAAAAAAAAAAAACCCTAAAGTTTGAAAGGCTTCAATGTTTTTGTTTTTGTTTTTTGTTTTTTTCTTCATTTCAGTTGAAAATGCTCACACAAAATCCTAAAACTAAACTAAAAAGGATTTGGGTTGGGGTTGAGAGTGGAACTAAATAAATAAGAGGTGGGCTGGATTAATTATACATATTTATTATAGGGTGATAGTGGAAGTAAATAAATAAGTAATGGGCTGGATTTACTATAGAGTGATAGTGAAAGAAAATAAATAAATAGTGGACAGCATTTATAGGGCTAAAAATTGTAAAAACCATTTAAAATTGTAGGACAAATTATATATTTTTTTTAAATGATGTGGTACAACGTGAGAGCAGTAGCATTAAACGCTACGTTTTAGCTTTTAGTAATATATAGATTCAGCTATTGAGTTATCTTCCTAGTTGTTAAGTATCATACAAAAGACAACTTTTATGTTTTAAGGATCAGAAATAGTGCATTCCAAATATAACATGGATGTCCTACTGATTTCAGGTGATGAGGTTAAATTCTAAACTTTAGGAACTAAAAAAATTTAAACGTTAAGAATGTGTTGGTTTTCAAATAGCCCAAAGCTCTGTAAATTGCATAAAATTACCACTCATAAATTTCATTGTGAAAATAGTCTCTGTTGCCGAAACAATCTATTCCATCTCCCATTTTTTCTTGCTTTGAGTCTTATGTGTTTTATGTGAAGAATCCTATTTTATTTTTGTTTCAACTTTCAGCCACAACATTTCTTTATAACAGCAAAGACGTTTATTTTTCTTCAAATCACAAGGATATATCCATACTTGCGCATACAATGGGAAGCATTTTTTTGGTTAATGCGAGGGGTTTAGACTATTTTCTTTAGGTGTGTATAATCCCTTAATTAAAATAACCACAACTAGTGTATCTGGTCTCATAAGTCATAACTTGTACCAAAGACAAATCAGCATGCAGGGTCATTTACTCATTTTACTCTTTGGATGTCACCAAAAATTCTTGACACGATAAAGTAATCAACTAAGGCGGCTATTATTGCAGCATGAGGTTATCTATTGAATCGGGCAGAAGCCACAAGAAGCCAAACATGTTTACTTCAAGAAAATAACCACTCTTCAAGTCCACAAGGAGAGATAGTTTGGAGTCTACCAGAAAATATAGGAACAAAACTCTGAATTGTCTTGTAGGCTATAACGTGTTTAAGCAGTAAAAGAAACCCTAGGGCAGCTAAGAAAACACACTAAAATTAGACGGCAAAATTGAGCTAATTGCAAAACTAAATACTAATATTTCTAGGAGACGTCCCAAAATAGATAATACATTATTCTAAACTTTAATTTAAAAGTTATAATGGAAAAAAAGAAAAGAAAAGAAAAGGTATTAGAAATGACAAAAACACATTTTTTAAGACCTAAACAAAGGAATTTGCCCAAATAGCAGCTTCAATCTTGGCCTAAGGCCACAAGTTTTACGCCAAGCGTCATGACGGATTATCACACAATTCTGTCTTTGTGCTTATGATTTCTACTAGGGCTTTTCTACATTTTGGATTTTTTGTGCACTGACTTTCTGATGCTCTCTTTACTCAATGAAAGATTATGTTGTCAGTTCAACATCACCTATCTTGTTAGTTGCACTGACACGGACACGGGTACAGATATGACACGGGTATGGACACGGGGGTACGACAATTTTTGAAAAATAAGAATATGACACAGTGTGAACACGACAATTTAATAATCAATTAAATTTTATATTTAGGCATATTTTTTAATATTTTTAGACATAAAATACATTTATGTTTATAATTTAAATAATTAATTATTTTTAGACATAATATAATTAATTAAAATTTATTTTTAGACATATTTCCATAGAGGAGCAGCTGACTCAATTGATTTTTCACTTTAGGTATTCATTTTAGTAAAATCACTTACAATATTTAACTTTAATGAATAAATAAAACTATGGCAAGACACACAAAAACAAAAATCACTAAATTCATAATAAACATTATAATTTATAAGGCAAAAGGCTAGCTTGTTTGTTGATCCACTGGCACCGACTAAAACCGGTTTGACCGCACCGATCCACCCTCCCTCAGGGCTTTGCTGAAGGATTCTGGCACAGTGGTTGATGGCATCTCTTCAGTACCGACGTTGGACCGGTGCGGCCATCGACGCCGAGATATGCACACCGCAGAAAACTGAACCACATCGAGTATATTTAATGTATATATACTTTTTTTTTTAATATATGGCGTGCTGAGCATGCCGTGTGACACTGTGACTCTCAGTAGGCTCAAGGGGTGTTTGGTAGAGTAATTTGAGAATTATTGTTTATAATTTTTTAAAATATATATGAGTGAAAAAATATGTGAAAATGTGTATAATGTTATTTAAAATATGTATATTTTTTTTTTATTAAAGTAGGTCCAGTTTTTCACAATCTCACCCGCGTGCGAAGTCAAAAAAATATAACGTTAGTATGCCTTTCAAAAATTAAAAAAATGGTAGCATGTGTCAATCCTAGAGTCTGAATAGTCTCACTCAAGTCTTGTCTAAGCTGTCTTGCATTAAAAAAAAAAAGAAAAGAAAAAAAAAAAAAAAAGAAGCAGGCCTTGGAGGTTTCTGTAGCTATAGGTCCATTGTTTTTCTCATGGCCGTCTTTGCTTGTAAAGCTCCTGGGCCGGGCTATGTTTTGTTTTTTTTTTTCTTTTGTTTGTTTCCTTTTGATTAATAGGGACTATTTGATGAGCGAGTTTAAACTCACATTTTTACATTTTAAATAACATTATATATGTTTTTATATACTTTTTATTTATTTATATGTATTTCAAAAAATTACAAATAACAATTCTCAAACTACTCTACCAAACTCTCCCTATACTTCTCCCATTTTAATCAAAAAATAAAATAAAAGAAAATAAAAAAAGAAAAGAAAAGAAAAATTACGCGGTATTTGGTTAGTGTTTAAGTCACTATATAAGATTTTTTTTTCTTGTTTACTTTCAGCCATGCACGTACCCTGACTTGTCTCTTTCTCTCTTTTTTAGACTTTTGCTCTCGGGCTTAACTCACTCAATCACTCAGGTCGGTCACATTTATTTTATTCCAACCCCTAATCCCGCGAACAAATAGTAAAGTTTCCCTCTCAATCTCAGGTTTAGTCGAGTATATTCACTCAAATACATATTTTCAATTTTTAAATAATATTACACATTTTTTTACCTATACATATTTTCATTCATGTTTTTAAACACATATTACATTCCAAATACCCTCTCAGATTCTCAGAGCCCACTTGGTACATGTGTTTAAATAATAGTTTTCAGTTTTTCTAAAATACGTATGGATAAAAAAGTGTATGAAAATACGTGTAATATTGTTTAAACACATAATATTGTTTTTTTAAAATATTGTTTAAAAACACATTTAAGCTCCCACCTAACCATTTTTCTCTAATCTTTTGCCCTCAGTCACACAATTTTTTTTCCATACCCTGATCCCGCTGAGCAAATAATAGTTTTTCCCTCTCAAATTCTCAATCTTAGGCTCCTAGTCCCACCTATGACCTAACCTTCTACTCTTTAAGGACACAAGCTCTCAGTCTCGCACTCTCATCAAGACTCATCTCTGATTCTCAGTCTCTCTCTCACAAAGAAAGACTTTCCTCTGAGTCAGTCTCCTTATCATCTCTGTTCTCTACCGTGGCTCTACCACTATATAGTTTTGTCATTGGTAACCTTAACCCTTGATTTTTTCGGTTTTATTTTGAATTCATTGAATGTTTCTTGTTGATTCTAATTTTTTTTTTTTTTTTGGCGTTATTTTTTTGTAATTTCAAGGGTAATTTAAGAGATTCAGCTTTAGCCTAGTAAAGGACTAAATCTCAAAGGCTTAAAGAGTTCTTGGGTATTTTCTGATACTATTTATAATTTTTTTTTTTGAGTTCACTAATGTTTGATTTTTTTCAAATTCATACAAACCATTGCTAAAACACAGTCATTATCAAGAAGTAACAATGGAAGTAGGTGGAAATGAATTCACTGAGATCACTCTTCGGCCATTGGATCTTTCTGACATAGATGCTTTCATGGTGTGGGCTAGTACTGATGGTAAAGTGGCTCGATTTTCACATGGGATGCTTACACTAGCAAAGCAGACGCACTAGACTATATCAAGAATAAGGTTATTCCTCACCCATGGTTCAGGGCAATTTGCCTTAATGGTCAGCCCATTGGTGCCATTTCAGTTACCAGAAATATAGGCAATGATAAGTGCAGAGGTGAACTCAGCTATGCTTTGGGCTACAAGTACTGGGGCAAAGGAATTGCGACTAAAGCAGTTAAGCTGGTGGCTAATATTATATTTAGTGAGTGGCCAATACTGTATTTAGTGAGTGGCCACACTTGGAGAGACTTGAAGCTCTAGTTCTTGTTGAAAATGTGGGGTCCCAGAGGGTGTTAGAAAAGGCTGGGTTCCAGAGGGAAGGTGTTCTAAGGAAGTATATGACTTTGAAGGGGAAAACTAGAGACCTGACGATGTTTAGTCTTCTTTCTGCTGATCCCCAGAGCTGAGTATTTGCTCAGAGTTACTGTTGTTTTAACTCAATCAAAGCATCCACAATATGTATTCCTTCATAGATGGCTAGCCATTATCAGTACTCAGTTATTTTTGTTTGCCGTAATGCTACCGTCATAAACCATTTTAGAACATTTTTACATAACATGGTAAATTTTTACTGGTTTTTATTTGGGCTCACATCTAATATTTACCAATAACCATTTACCTCATCAATAATTTATAAAAACATTTGTAAAATAGTTTGCAGCTTTAGGATTTTTCCAATATATAACCCATGCAATTCCCTATTTTGGCTTTAAAGTTACCTGGCTCTTTATTTAGTGACAATATTCCTAATTTGTTATTAGTTTATCCATGAAATATGTATTTTATCTCTAAAGGATCGATTTACCAAGAATGCTTAATTGGATAACTCAAAAAGAGAGAATTCTTTTTTCATTTTCTATATTTCAAAGCAATTGAAATGGGTATAAATTTTCCATTGTATTATTTCCAGTACAGTTTTTGTCTAAATGACTTGTGGTATAGCAGAATTATTATTACTATTTTTAAAATAATTGCAGTGATTATATATTATAAGGAAAAGTGAACGGATGTCCTAACAGTATTTTATAAAATATTTTGAAAAATTTTTATGAGTAAAGAAAAAAAGCAACTAAATTTATTTTTTACAAATTTTTATACTTCTTATAAAAATTGTATTAAAACTTTTTTAAAACGTTTCATTAACTCATAAGTTGCCCTTGTTATAATAGTGGCCATTTAGTTTTTGGGCTAAACGACCTGTGACTTGTATGTAACTCGGTAACTCACGCATGCACACAAGCTCAACGACTTACAACTCAAAACCTCCCTAATTATCATCATAAGATAGACCAACCAATAGAAAGCAAGGAAGTCGATACCGTACCGGTACCGGCCGTACCGGCCGGTACGTACCGTACCGGTTGCATTCCGGTATCGAAACATTAACGTTTCGTACCGGTTTAAATACCGGCCGTACCGGCCATGTACCGGCCATACCGGCCAATTTCGGGCAATACCGGCCGGTACCGGGCGTACCGGCCGGTACAGAAAAAAAAGGTTTTTTTTTTTTTTTTTTTTAAGTTTTGTAATTTTTGAATTTTTGTTAGGATAGAATGATAACTTATTTGCATTAACTTATTAGTATTATTTATTTTCTTAGTATGCAATGATAACTTTTAAGCTTTCTATTTTTTATATTGTGTGTGTGTGTTTTTTTTTTCTTTTAATTGATACTAAAGTCTAAAATTATAAATAATTAGTTTTGAATTGAGGAAATGTTTTATGGTAAACTTTTATATTTATTATAATATATATACACACACATACATATATATATTTATTTAAAAATATAAAAAATAGCGGTAAATCCGAAACGGTACACCGGTATTGATCGGTATCCGAAATATACCGTACCGCTGGGCAAACCGGTACAGCCTTCGGTACGGTATTGACTCCCTTGATAGAAAGTCAAATAATACGGTTAAAGAACTAAAATAAAATAAAAAAAGGTTTGTATGCTTACTGAGTCAACTCTCACACCCTAATTTATAGTAAAGACTAACAACCCAAGAGGCAGTAAAACCTACTTTGTAGGTGTGTAAACATATCACCATGGTTTTAAAAATGGGTACGGTGAAAGAACTGAAAAAGAAACTAATTACCGGTTTTTTGATCGAACTGGGGTCCAACCAATGGTCGAACCGGTAACGACATAAATAATTTAATTATTATTTATTTAAATTATATAAATAATTAATACTTTTTTAATATACTAAAACTAACAAACCAATAGTAATAAATAGTTTCCTTAATTAACAAACATACAAGTATATAACATCTTTTATAGAATTTAACATAATAACATTACAAACCAATCACCCTTAATATAATAAACTTTCAACAAAACCAAATAAATAAGTTCATTATTCATTACATTTACATCCAAATGGCAAATAGCAAATAAGTTCATTACATCCAAATAGCAAATAAGTTTTAAACAAAGAACTAAATAAATAAGTTCATTACATCCAAATAGTGGAGAACTAAATAAATAAGTTCATTACATTTAAATAACAAAAAATTTTCAAACAAACAACCACTAAATTTTAAGGTTCATTTGATAATACAATACCTGATGAAGTAGGGCACAGAGTATAGAGCACAGAGGACAGACTGAGAGGCGAGACCGAGACCAAAGAAAAAAAAACCTAGATTTCAGAAATTCAAAATCAAGTAATCAAAAATCAAAAGCAAAGGAAAAAGGAAAATAAGTTCAAGACCTAATGATTGATGAAGCCATTGAAGTAGAGTGGGCAAGACTGAGACAAAGAAAAAAAAAACCCAAATTTCAAAAATTCAGAATCAATTAATCAAAAATCAAAAGCAAAGGAAAAATGAAAATAAGTTCCATACCTGATGATTGATGAAGCCACTGAAGCAAAGAGGGTGAGATTGAGACAAAGGAAAAAAAAAAAAAAAAAAAAACAGAAGTAGATCATGCGTGAGGTGAGACTGTGAGAGTGAGGCAGAGAGAGCGAGGGATATTCAGAGAGAGTGAGCTTGAGTTGAGTGAGGTAGAGAGCTTTAGACTGTGAGAGTGAGGCATAGAGAGGTAGAGAGCTTGAGATGAGGTTGAGGTGTGAGAGTGCTTAGGACTTCAGTCTTTAGGGTTAGTTTTTAGGTTCTTGGTCAAAACGACATAGTCTTAGGCTGGGAAAAGGACAAAAAATCCCAACCGGTCAGTAATTGGTTCGACCATGCCGGTTCTTGGTTCTTTGGTTGAACCAGCTAGTTTTCACATTTTCCTGGTTTTTTAGCTATTTCTGGTTTTTTTCCCATAATCGAACCGGATTGAAGGCCAGTTCCCGGTTGAACTGGTCAGACCGGTCGGTCCGATTTTTAAAACCATGCATATCACTAAGAAAAATGACTTTTTTGTTTTATCCCTTCTTCTAATTTTAATATGCTACTATAAGCAGACCAAGAAGAATGAAAATATACTGTGTTTTTCCTCAGTTATCTTTTCTTTCTCACTTCTTTTTGATTGTTCTACTACCATATGAGATCTAGAATTTTTAGAGCATTGAAGGGAATGCTTTGATACCATTCAATCAAAGGTAAACAGAAATTGTGAACCCTACCCTTTATGCTTTCATTGATTAATTGATTTTCTCTTTGCTAGGAAAATATACTAAAGTTTCTCTCCTTCAATTATTTGTTATAAGTGCACGTATCGTGTGTGCACATTTCTATTCTATCATAATATAACTATTGAGAGATATAATAGGAGAGAGAAGATTTGAACCTTAAACAATTTTGTTAGTGTTGAGAAATTTAGACCCCGGTTGATAGAATTAATAAGTTTTAAATCCAAGTTGTTAATTAGATTTATTATCAATAAAACTTGTTAAAACAAATAAACATTAATATCATGTCAAAATCATATGCAGGGGAAAAGTACATAAGACAAGATATGATGACTCAGGAAAGCCAATAAAACCAATCAGTTTCACAGTAAAAAACCTCGGGGGAAACCTTCCCGAAAAGTAATCCACTATAGTAAAGAGAATTTTTAGATCCAATACAAAACCTTTGTTCCTAGACTCTACAATTCCCGTAGATGAACTCACAGCAGAAACCTTCTACCTTTTGATGTTGCACGGATCCCAATACGTGACTAACTCCTTTGCACGAATCCTAGTACGTGACTCACTCACCAACTTGAGGAAGAAGAATGTTGGTTGCAAAGTTCTTCACTTTATCAACAATGAAGATCAAGAAACACTTGGTTATAAAACCCTAAGGTGAAAAGACGCAATAGCTTCTTTCAGAGAGAATAAGGTATCGGTCACCTTTTGCATATGTTCTCCTTGTATTCTCTTATGTGACGGCCTCTAAAATAAACCTTATATAGGTCTAGGGTTGTGAGAAAAGAAACCCTACACAAATACAAAAGTTTGGCCCAAAAATCATATCTGAAAATTCTGATTTTCGTAACCTCAATAGATACCTCGATAGATAGCTAGGTGTCGAGGAGGTGTCGAGAAGCTGTCGATGGGACAGGAGCTTTCTTGATCGATCCACCAGCTGTCGAGAAGGTGTCGAGATTGCAATAACAATCAATTGAAAAGCTCGATAGATAGCCAGCTGTTGGGAGGTGTTGAGCAGGTGTCGAGCTATCTGTCCGTAGGTGTTGAGCTATCTGTCCAGCTTTAATGAACACCTTTTATTCACTTGTTTCTTGGTCCAATCTTCATGGCTTTAATATTAGACTTGAACAACATGTTTCTTCAAGTATTAAACACAACTTAGATCTACCCAAATATAAGTAAAGTGCTTTTTGTCAAAGGATTAGCCAACTACATAAAAGAATGACATATGTTCCTAACATGAATCACATATGTCCTAACAGTTAGAAATACCAAGAGATGCCAATTGAGCTACAAAGCTTTTGGCTATAATCAAATTATCATGTTAGATAATTGTGTCCTATCAAAATATGGCTTCCAACTAGACTACTAATTTGCTACTCATTGAACTTGTCACGGTGTAATCAGCAGTGTGCTTATCATGATTTGTGACCTGTAGATATCCAATGCTTTAACTCTATAAAATTACCATAATTTTTCTCGTGCGCTCAAAGAGCTGTACACTTTCTTCATATAACATGGACTGGTCGAAATTTAGTACTTGCTGTAAGATACCAAGAAGTATATAATGTCTCATATTTTGCAACTCTAAAGACAGTATGGTCACATAAGTCTTGTTGAAAGACACGAAGGTTGTTATTTATTTTCAAAGGAAAAGAGCATAAGATAATGCAAATTCACGGTCTCCATGCCATTGATTGTGAATGGCCAAAAGAACAAAAAAGTGACTGTGATATAGTAGTCAATAAGGCGGCCATGAGAAGCATTATATATGTATTTGCAATTAAATAAACTACAACTTGCTCACCACTCCAAGTACAAACCCCCTAGAGTGTGAATCCCATGTATGTGAGACTAGATGCAATGAGACAATGGTCTCATAAGATGGTCAAGTGTGAATCCTCTCATTGTCAATTGGGTTAGGCCTAATCGATGAGGATTCACACCAGTGGGATATAGACAACAAATTATTTGTAATTTCTTTATATATCTTTATATATAAAAGCGGCTATGCCGCTACAGTGCTTTGTGCACTTAGTGTGTTTGCACTGTGCAAGCGCACTGTTTTTTCGGTTTGTTTTGTGCTTTTTGTTTTGTTTTGTTTTTTTTTTTTTTTGTTTTTGTTTTTGTTTGTTTGTTTGTTTGTTTGTTTTTTGTTTTTTTTTTTTTTTTTTTTTTTGTTTTTTTTTTTTTGTCTTTTCTTTCTTCTTTATATACAGTGCTTTTGGTTTAGCTAACCTAGCCACAGTCACTAATTTTTTTTTTTTTTAAATATTTATGGAAGCTAGTATATAGATAACAAATTATTTGTAATTTCTTTATATATCTTTATATATAAAAGCGGCTATGCTGCTACAGTGCTTCGACATTGTGCACTCAGTGTGTTTGCACTGTGCAAGCGCACTGTTTTTTCAGTTTGTTTTGTGTTTTTTGTTTTTGTTTTTATTTTTTGTTTTGTTTTTGGTTTTTTGTTTTTTTGTTTTGTTTTTGTTTTTTTTTTTGTTTTGTTTTGTTTTTGTTTTTGTTTTTTGTTTTGTTTTGTTTTGTTTTGTTTTGTTTTTTTGTCTTTTCTTTCTTCTTTATATAAAGTACTTTTGGTTTAGCTAACCTAGCCACAGTCACTAATTTTTTTTTTTTAAATATTTATGGAAGCTGGTATATAGACAACAAATTATTTGTAATTTCTTTATATATCTTTATATATAAAAGCGGCTATGCTGCTACAGTGCTTCGACATTGTGCACTCAGTGTGTTTGCACTGTGCAAGCGCACTGTTTTTTCGGTTTGTTTTGTGCTTTTTGTTTTTGTTTTTGTTTTTTGTTTTTGTTTTGTTTTGTTTTGTTTTTTTTTTTTTTTTTTGTCTTTGTCTTTGTCTTTGTCTTCTCTTTCTTCTTTATATACAATGCTTTTGGTTTAGCTAACCTAGCCACAGTCACTAATTTTTTTTTTAAAAAAATATTTATGGAAGCTGGTATATATATTGTTATACTGACGCAACAAATTTCACAATATTTTTATAATTATTGATAGGAACTGCAGCTACAGTGCCTAAAGTTTTTTTTTTTTTTTCTTAGTAATCAGTTTGTGTGTTTTTTTTTTTTTTTTAAATATTTATGTAAGCTGGTATATAATTGCGTAATATTTTCACAATTATTGACATGCCAATTTCTTACAAGTCGAAATAAAATAATAAAACTTGAGACTATGACTAACCACAATTAAAAATAAATGTTTTGAGAAAATGTTACAACACTTAGAGTCCGTTTGGATACAGCTGAAAATTGAAAAACACTGTAGCAAATAATTTTTTAATGTGTAAATAGTATCGTGGAACTCATTTTTGATGAAAAAGTTGTGAAAAAGTGAAATTTGTGGGTCCATGAACAGTGCACGGTGCACTGTTCATGAAAAAGTCAAATATTGCGGCACCTGTGAATGAACAGTAAAAAATATTGGCCTAAAATGAGTAAAAAAAAAGAAAAAAAAGAAAAAAAAAAGAAAAACTGAAACACAAACGCGCGTTTCAGCTGTTTCAGCCCAATCCAAATGGGCACTTATTGTGCAGTGCTTTTGGTTTATTCAACTGGCACGGTAGCTACAGTGCCTAAAGTTTTTTTTTTCTTTTTTTTCTTTTAAATATTTATGTAAGCTGGTATATATATTGTTATACTGACATAACAAATTTTACAACATTTTCACAATTATTGACTTGTCAATTTCTTACAAGTTGAAATAAAATAATAAAATGTGAGACTGTGACCAACCACAACTAAAAATAAATATTTTGAGAAAATATTACAACACTTATTGTTATTACAATATTTTCACAATTGTTGAGATCTCAGTTCTTATAGATCAAATAAAAAAAAATGCTAAGTCCACAACATTTTAACATTAATTTCTATAGTTCCTAAAGGGTTTTTTTTTTAATAAATTTTTATGTAAGTTGGTATATCTATTAACTATATAAAAAGAGCTAAAGGCTCATGAATAGTGATTTTTTGGTTTATTCAATTAGTGAGGTGCACTTTTTTTTTTCCCTCCTCCAAGTATGCCAGTTGGTTTGAGCTTTTTTTTTTTTTGTTTTTGTTTTTAAAGATCTTTATATGTTTACTTTGTACTTACAATGCAAGTTTACATTGTAAATACACAAAAGTGGTTAATATTATACACATTTGCACAAAAAATGGTAAATGTGGGGGAAAAGCCCAATCTAACGTAGTGGGCCTAGGGCCATATTTGAGGATTACTGTTTGTCCGAAGAGAAGGAACCGGTTGAGATAAAGTCCATCTGGAAGAAGGATACCTGAAAACAAAGGAGGGGTACAATCCGAAGAAGTCACCAGCAGTTCGAAGAGGTCTTACTCCTCGGATACGAATAGTATTGATTAATTAAACGTGTGGAAGGTCCGAATGATCTTCCTAACAACCCCAATGATCAAGATAAGCTCTGAGTATATCTGTAGACGATAAGAACGAAGAAATATCTAAAGGAAAAACTGCTACCACCGTATTAAATGCACTGTAGCAACTTTTCTGGCCGCATTTATGTGGAGAAGACCTCTGAACAGTATAACCTCATTTACCGCCACTCACAAAAAGTTAAAGAAGATACATGACATGACATACACTCAAGTAGGTACCCAGATGAAGAACAAGTGGATGATGGGGATGAGGGGGAAGGATATTATATAAAGAAGAAGGGCTCCTGATGGAGAGGGGGGTGAAAAAGGAAAGAAAAGGGAGGAGAAAAGAAAAAAGAAAGATTTTACTGTAGCCCTAAGAATTGTAACCAGTATTCAATTTATCATAAGTCTCTTCGAATTTCAGCTTATTTGATCTTTACGTGTATTTTTATGCTGGTTTATACTTGGATGTTGTGATCAATCGTTGTGAGTTCCACAGTCAACCTAGCTCTATCATCCACACTCTACAAATTTATTGTTTTGGGCTTGGGCCACAAATCCTAACCCTACAGTAAATATTGTACAAATTTTGTAAATGTGTACAAAATTTGCCAATTTTTTTGTGTCTACAATATAAATTTACATTATAATTAAGTACAATATATACATAAAGATATTATGAAAATGTTGCGACGTATGTGTCAATTCCTTATGAGTCAAAATAAAATAATAAAATATTATATCGAGATCTAGCACAACTAAAAATGTCGTGACATTTTATTGTTATTATAATATATTCACAATTATTGAGGTGTAAGTTATAAGTCAAAATAAAATAATAAAATATTGGACTTGGATTTGTTACGGTCTTATACGAATGAGATTAACTTTTATGACATAATTTTCAAAATTCTTAAAATTAATGTCTCTTTTGATCAATGTAAATCTATGTATTTAAAAAATCAAATTATTTATATCTTTATTTTGTGATACAAATAAAATCTAAAATTAATCCTAATTACTACTTTTTTTTTCCTCATGGCCACTGACTAGTTTTCTCTAAAATGCATTAATGCGTTGTTGTCACCAAAACTTCTTGCTATGGAAAAGTTGTCAACAAAGGTGGCTATTATAGCAAGCAGCATCAGGTTAACTTTCTAGTGAATACAGACCCCAACTTGGTCGTCACTCCCAATAATGCAGAATTGGTCTAGTGGATTGACTTGAATAACCTCTGCTTCCAGGCAACTTCTTGTGGATCATTCTCTTATACGAATAAAATTAACTTTTTATGACATAATTTTCAAAATTCTTAAAATTAATGTATCTTTTGATTAATATAAATCTATGTATTTAAAAAATCAAATTATTTATATCTTTATTTTGTGATACAAATAAAATCTAAAATTAATCCTAATTACTACTTTTTTTTTTCCTCATGGCTACTGACTAGTTTTCTCTAAAATGCATTAATATGCGTTGTTGTCACCTAAACTTCTTGCTATGGAAAAGTTGTCAACAAAGGTGGCTATTATAGCAAGCAGCATCAGGTTAACTTTCTAGTGAATACAGACCCCAACTTGGTCGTCACTCCAAGTAATGCAGAATTGGTCTAGTGGATTGACTTGAATAACCTCTGCTTCCAGGCAACTTCTTGTGGATCATTCTCTTGTATAAAAGGCCAACATCCTTGCACACTTTCCAAGTGAGTTTTTACTCTTTCCTTTGTACCTTCTTTCTTACATAGTCCTGTCAGCCAGGCTCAAAATTCATACAAACCCCTGCTATATAATCATTATCATCAAGAAGTACCAATGGAAGGAGGTGGAAATGAATTCACTGGTGAGATCACTCTTCGGCCATTGGAGCTTTCTGACATAGATGATTTCATGGCGTGGGCTTCAGATGAAAAAGTGACTCGCTTTTGCACATGGGAACCGTACACTAACAAAGAAGATGCAATCAACTTTATCAATACCAAAGTTATTCCTCACCCATGGTTCAGGGCAATTTGCCTTAATGGCCAGCCCATTGGTGACATTTCAGTGACCAAAAATTCAGGCAATGATAAGTGTAGAGGTGAAGTCGGCTATGTTTTGGGCTCCATGTACTGGGGTAGAGGGATTGCAACTAAAGTAGTTAAGCAGGTGGCTAATACTATATTTGCTGAATGGCCACACTTGGAAAGGCTTGAAGCTATAGTTGATGTAGAAAATCTGGGCTCCCAAAGGGTGCTAGAGAAGGCTGGGTTCCAGAGGGAAGGTGTTCTAAGGAAGTATATGCTTTTGAAGGGGAAAACTAGAGACATGGTGATGTTTAGTCGTCTTTCTTCTGATCCCAAGAGCTGACTATTTGTTCAAAGTTTTTGTTTTTGTTTTAATTTGTATGTGATTTATGAATCTTAAGCCACCCACTAACAGAAAACACTGATTAAAATTCTATTCAAATGCTTTGGATGTTCTCTCGTCATATAGAATATTCTTGAGATTATAAAAATTTATATCCATAACATATAATATTTGTTTTAAACAATCTTTTCATAAGATAGCAGTAGATTAATCGTACACAGGAAATTTGTTCAGTGCTAGGGCATCTAGAATATATAATTTGTACTGGTAGAAGTACAGAATACATATACCATATAAAATGCACATATAATATGCCTCTCTGGCATGAATGACAGTTGAAACTTGAAACCCACAAAATTCCTCTATGTAATGGTAATGGGGTCTCAAAGATTCGGTCCCTGCTGCAAGTCTTTCCAGTAGTGCAAAGCAACTGCAATGGACCATTCCCTTAAAAATTTAACATCATGTAAATCTTCTTCCCTAACATACATATTATTTTACTATAATTAGGTGCCAAATATCCATAATGAGAAAGAACATATACCAAAAACACTTGATGTCAGATCAAAAAGACTAAAAAGGGTTATTACTTATTATTATGGAGTGCGAAGGAACCGAGTTTATCTTGTATTTATTTTCAGTACTTTTGGGCCTTGTCTTCGGCTCCTTATGGCCAGCTTTTCCAAGGTGGGATAGAATCCTAATCACCCAATCAACTTTCTGCATCATTTTTACCTAACTAAATCTTTATTCCAATTATATATCTATACTCTAAAAAGGGAAACGGAAATGGACAAGAATGGCTTAATTTAATTTACTGATTTACTGACAAAAAAGAAAAAGAAAAAGAAAAGCAGATTTGCTCATGTCATGAAACCAGTAGTTATTGTCGTCGCATGTAAATTAATTATTTCATATATTGAATATATGTATCCTATTTTTCAATAGATCAAATAAAAGAACTAAATTGAAAAACAAATTTGCAACCCAAATTTGCAACACAATAACATCAATAGTCTTCCCAATTACAATGACATATTTCCTAAGTTCACCTTCCTTTTGAAACCCAACTTTTTCCAAAACCCTTTGCGAGGCCCTAATATCCACATTAACTTCCAATCTTTCCATACCTAGAAACTCTTCAAACACGCTAGAAATAACCATTTTCACAACCATTGATGGTTATACCTCTGCCCCAATGACGAGTGCAGAGGTGAACTTGGCTATGCTTTGGGCTACAAGTGCTGGGGCAAAGGAATTGCACCTAAAGCAGTTAAGCTGGTGGCTAATACTATATTTAGTGAGTAGCCACACTTGGAGAGACTTGAAGCTCTAGTTCTTCTTTAAAATGTGGGGTCCCAGAGGGTGTTAGAAAAGGCTGGGTTCCAGAGGGAAGGCATTCTAAGGAAGTATATGATTTTGAAGGGGAAGACTAGAGACATGGTGATGTTTATTCTTATTTTTGCTGATCCCCAGGGCTGAGTATGTGTTCACAGTTATAGTTGTTTTAATTTGTATGTGATTTTATGAATCTCAAGGCACCCAGTAGCAGAAGACATTGTTAAAAAATCTAATTCAAATGCATGCTATGAATGTTGTTTCTTGTCATGTAGAATATTCTTGGGATTACAAATTTTATATCCACAACAATTAATTTGCAAGAAAATGCGTGATTAGTATAGAAAATGTTATTCCCTACCATAGAATTCAGTGCCATGCAATAGACCATATAAAATACATATATTATATACAAGCAACTGCAACTTTCAGTTTTGTTGTGCTTGGTCTTTGCCTAATGGCTCCTGATCACACTAGCAACTTTCTGCATCATTTTTACCTAACCAAATCATTATACCAATTTTATCTATTTATATTAGTTAATAAGGCATAGAACTCTTAAAAAGGGGAAAGGAAATTGACAAGAGTGGCATAGTTGTAACGACGCTGCCCTAATTGTGTAGATATTGTCTGCTTTGGGATTCATACCCCTCACGGTTTTGTTCTCCCCCAAAGCACACAGCAGTAGGGGAAAAGGCCTTTACATATTGAAGGGAGGTCATTCCTTATAAACACATTCCCATGTGCTTCCCTAGGCGATGCGGGATTCTATGGAATGCAAGACCCCCCTTTTTGAGTCACTACAATCCACCCCCCTTACGGGCACACGCGTCCTCGCGTGTGGGACCCACACTTCCGGCTAGGGCATGGCTCTGATACCATCTGTAACGACCCCACCCCAAATGTGTAGATATTATCTGCTTTGGGATGGGTAAGGCTGACCATGTCTTGACACCCGCATGGTTTTGTTACGCCGAGCAGGGCACACCTCTACCACTACCACACGTGTAGTAGTGGTAGAGGCATGCCCTACTCAGGGTAACAAAACCGTGCGTGTGTCAGGACATGGTTAGCCCTACTTATCCCAAAGCAGACAATATCTACACATTTGTGGTGGGGTTGTTACAATAGTTTACTGGCAAAAAACAATGCTGATTTGCTAAACAGATGGTGACGTAATACCAATTTTTGTTGTTGCATTATTGTTTCATACATTGAATATACGCATGATCTCTGTCCATTGAGTGAACCCCACAACTGTGTGGTATAGCATAGGGAATCCAACATAACACTAGAAAAGAATTGAGTTAATAGAACTTTTCAAGCCTGTTAAGCTTGTCCATCTTCAATTCATTGACAAAAATTGATAGGCCAACCTTAGACCAAATATCAATACAAATTGGCAACACCCAGAGAGAGAGAGAGAGAGAGAGAGAGAGAGAGAGAGAGAGAGAGAGAGAGAGAGAGAGAGAGAGAGAGAGAGAGAGAGAGAGAGAGAGAGAGAGAGAGAGAGAGAGAGAGAGAGAGAGAGAGAGAGAGAGTTAAAAGAAATGAACCCCTTCAATTAATTACTTGGTTAGTTTTTAAAAAGCTATACATAATGACATCAATCGTCTTCCCATGGACAATGACATATTACCTAAGTAGACATTCCTTTTGAAACCCAGCCTTTTCCAAAACCCTTTTTGAGGCCTTAATATCCACATTAACAAAGCCTTCCAATCTCTCCATATCTGGAAACTCTTCAAACACACTAGAAATAACCAATTTCACTGCCACTGGTTATACCTTTGTTCCAATACTTTGGTCCAAGAGCATAGCTGATTTGCCCTCTACAATCTCATAGTGACCCTGGTTTGACACATGAATCCAATTGGATGGTCCTCCAAACATATGGCTCTGTACCATGAGTGAGGAATTGAAATTTCCTTAAATAATCAAGTGCATCTTTTCTTGAAGTGTAGTACCTTAGTCTGCTAGTGCGAATGACTTGATCATTGCATGCCAATTCCATAAATTCATCCACATCAGAAAATTGATAGGGGCATTGGTTGATTTCTATTTGATTATATTAATCTATATGCGTTGTTCTTGTAGCTAACTCCGAAACACTAAAATGATTGCTAAATATTTAGGAAGAAAAGAACAGGTTATAACTTAAGAAGAACAAGAATTAGAACTACAAGTTAAAAGGAGCTACATGAATTAGGGAACAAAAACACAGAAATTATAGCTTCAATTCAAACAAGTTTAACATAATTAAGGAAAGAGAGAGCCTATGTTCTGCTCTTTCACTTCATACTCGTATCCTTTTATGATATTAGCAATTAGCAAAGGCTTTGAATATCTTCTTGTATGCACAAACTAGTACAATAATGTTAGCCATTACAACTACACGTCACATGGCTTGTACTATAATTGCCGATACTTCACACAACTCCTTTTAGTGACAGACAACTTGTGTCAAGTGCACTAGAGCACTAGACCCATATGATGCAAGCACCGTGTCTAAAATTTGGCATGTGTCCGCATTGTTTTGGATTCAGTGCATTGGACTAAGCTTTGCCCTTTAGTGACAAAGTAGGAATCTCTCTACTATTAATTAGAATTCAGCTATTGAGTCATCTTCCAAGTTGTTTAGTATCACACAAAAGTCAACTTTTAAGTTTTTTAGGATCAGAAATAGTGCATTCCAAATATAACATGGATGTCCTAATGATTTCAGATGATAAGGTTAAATTCTAAACTTTAGGAACTAAAAAAAATTAAATGTTAAGAATGTGTTGGTTTTCAAATAGCCCAAAGCTCTGTAAATTGCATAAATTACCACTCATAAATTTCATTGTGAAAATAGTCTCCGTTGCCAAAACAATCTATTCCATCTCCCATTTTTTCTTGCTTTGAATCTTATATGTTTTATGTGAAGAATCCTATTTTATTTTTGTTTCAACTTTCAGCCATGACATTTTTTTATAACAGCAAAGACGTTTATTTTTCTTCAAATCACAAGGATATATCCATATTTGCGCATACAATGGGAAGCATTTTTTTGGTTAATGCGAGGGGTTTAGACTATTTTCTTTGGGTGTGTATAATCCCTTAATTAAAATAACTACAACTAGTATATCTGGTCTCATAACTTGTACCAAAGACAGATCAGCATGTAGGGTCATTTACTCATTTTACTCTTTGGTTGTCACCAAAAATTCTTGACATGGTAAAATAATCAACTAAGGCTGCTATTATTGCAGCGTGAGGTTATCTATTGAATCGGGCAGAAGCCAAACATGTTTACTTCAAGAAAATAACCACTCTTCAAATCCAAAAGGAGAGATAGTTTGGAGTCTACCAGAAAATATAAGAACAAAAGTCTGAATTGTCTTGTAGGCTATAAAACACACTAAAATTAGACGGCAAAATTGAGATAATTGCAAAACTAAATACTAATATTTCTAGGAGATATCCCAAAGTAGATAATACATTATTCTAAACCTTAGTTTAAAAGTTATAATGGAAAAAAAAAAAGTATAAGAAATGGCAAAAACACAAATTTTAATAACTAAACAAAGGAATTTTCCCAAATAGCAGCTTCAATCATGGCCTAAGGCCACAAGTTTTGCCCCACGCGTCATGACGGATTATCACACAATTTTGTCTTAGTTGCTTATGATTTCTACTAGGGCTTTCCTACATTTTGAATTTTTTGTGCATTGACTTTCTGATGCTCTCTTTACTCAATGAAAGATTATGTTGTCGTTTCAACATCACCTATCTTGTACTAAGTTGCATTGACACGGACACGGGGGTACGGCAATTTTTGAAAAATATGAATACGACACAACAATTTAATAATTAATTAAATTTTATATTTAGGCATATTTTTAAATATTTTTAGACATAAAATATGTTTATGTTTAGAATTTAAATGATTAATTATTTTTAGACGTAAAATAATTAATGAAATTTTATTTTTAGACATATTTCCATAGAGGAGCAGCTGACTTAGTTGATTTTTCACTGTCAATATTCATTTTAGTAAAATCACCTTCAATATTTAACTTTAATAAATAAATAAAACTATAGAGGACATATAAAAACAAAAATCACTAAATTCATAATAAACATTATAATTTATAAGGCAAAAGGTGAGTAAAGGAAAAAAAAAAATATATATATATATATATATATACACACACACAGCATAACGCAGTGACAGTAAAAAAAAAAAGCCGTTATAAGTAACACTAACAGAGTAACAGTGCACCTATCCCCCCAAAAAAAAAAAAAAAAAAAAAAAAACAGAGAGAGAGAGAGAGAGAAGAGAAGAGGTCGGACCTGTCACGCCGAGAGAGAGAGAGAGAGAGAGAGAGATCGTGAGGGACAGGGCACGGCGTCAACGTCTATGGAGCTCGCCAACTCGCCGATCGGCCCGATCTAGCACTGGCGAGGGATAGAGGGCAGCGGGCAGAGGCAGAGGGAGGGTTGAGCTGTGGGTTCCAACTTTCACGGTGACTTCTCAGATTCTAAGCTTTTTTTTGTTTCAGGGTATATCACAAAATCAACGGTATTGGTAAGTTCATCTGTCAAAATCTGTGATTTTCTGTTTTTTTTTTTTTTTTTTTTTTCATTGCTGGCGTGTCCACCGTGTCGGCACTGCGTCGGAGAAGCGAAAAAAAAGAAGACACCGCTCGGACACCGGCACTTCGCCAAAATTGCCGTGTCGGTGCAAACAAATTACTATTTGCTCACCACTGCAAGTAATAATGCAGAATTGACCCTTAGGGAATTAAGGTCCTTATTCCTTTATTTCCATACAACTTCGTGTGCCTCATTCACACATTCTCTAAGTGCATAAAAGGCCAACAACCCTTATCCACTTTCCAAGTGAGTCCTCATTTCTTTCAGCAAGGCTCAAATTCATACAAACCATTGCTAAAACAGAGTCATCATCAAGAAGTAACAATGGAAGTAGGTGGAAATGAATTCACTGAGATCACTCTTCGGCCATTGGATCTTTCTGACATAGATGCTTTCATGGTGTGGGCTTCAGATGATAAAGTGGCTCGATTTTGCACATGGGATGCTTACACTAGCAGAGCAGACGCACTAGACTTTATCAAGAATAAGGTTATTCCTCACCCATGGTTCAGGGCAATTTGCCTTAATGGCCAGCCCATTGGTACCATTTCAGTGACCAGAAATATAGGCATTGATGAGTGCAGAGGTGAACTTGGCTATGCTTTGGGCTACAAGTACTGGGGCAAAGGAATTGCGACTAAAGCAGTTAAGCTGGTGGCTAATACTATATTTAGTGAGTGGCCACACTTGGAGAGACTTGAAGCTCTAGTTCTTGTTGAAAATGTGGGGTCCCAGAGGGTGTTAGAAAAGGCTGGGTTCCAGAGGGAAGGTGTTCTAAGGAAGTATGTGACTTTGAAGGGGAAAACTAGAGACCTGATGATGTTTAGTCTTCTTTCTGCTGATCCCCAGAGCTGAGTATTTGTTCAGAGTTACTGTTGTTTTAATTTGTATGTGATTTTATGTATCTTAAAGCATCCACTAGAATAAGACATTGTTAACAATTCTAATTCAAATGCATGCTGTGAATGTTGTTACTTGTCATGTAGAATATTCTTGGGATTACAAAATTTATATCCGCAACAATTTATTTATTAGAAAATGTTATTCCCTATCATAGAATTTAGAGCATTGAAATAGACCATATAACATACACATATCATATGCACAGGCAGCTGCAAAGGACCCGGATCCCATCAATAAATTAATACAATATCATATAAACCTTCTATCCTAAAGATAAATACATATTCTTTTACTTCATTAGGAGGCGATGACAAAGAATATACACCAAGCACTTGATTTAAGATCAGAGGTTATTATGGTGTTGAAAGGTGTTGAGTTTATGTTGTATTTATTTTCAGAAATGTTGTGCTTGGTCTTTACCTCTCCTAATCACACTAGCAAATTTCTACATCATTTTTACCTATCCAAATCATTACATCAATTATATCCATTTATCTTGGCTAATAAGGCATAAAACTCTAAAAAGGGGGAAAGGAAATTGACAAGAATGGCATAGTTTACAGAAAAAAAATGCTGATTTGCTAAACAGATTGTGATATAATACCAATTTTTGTCGCTGCAGAATTAATTCATACATTCAATATACGCATGATATCTTTTCAGTGAGTGAACCCCACAATTGTATGGAATAGGAAATCCAACATCACACTAGAACAGAACCGAGTTATAGAACTTTTCAAGCCTGTTAAGCTTGTCCATCTTCAACTTTTTAACAGAAACTGATAGGACAACCTTATTAACAATAGATGAAAAACAAAATACAAATTGACAACCCAAAAGGTAGGAATCCAAATCTTTTGTCCTACTTTTCCTACTCCACTCTATACTCCACCAATAAAAACTTGCCACATGTTCACCTAATTAATTAAATACTACTATTAATTAATAACTATAGTATTAATAAGTCAATAATGATAGTATTTAATTAATTAGGTGAACACGTGGTAAGTTTTTATTGATGGAGTATAAAGTGGAGTAGAAAAAGTGGGACAGAAGATTTGGACTCAAAAGATAGAGAGAGAGATGAGAATAAAAAGAAAAGAATCCCTTCAATTAGTTTGATTAGTTTTTAAAAAGCTATACATAATAACATCAATAGTCTTCCCATGGACAACAACATATTTCCTAAGTACACCTTCCTTTTGAAACCCAGCCTTTTCAAAAACCCTTTGTGAGGCCTTAATTTCCACATTAACAAAGCCTTCCAATCTCTCCATATCTGGAAACTCTTCAAACAAACTAGAAATAACCAATTTCACTGCCACTGTGGTTATACCTTTGTTCCAATACTTTGATCCAAGAGCATAGCTGATTTGCCCTCTACATATCTGATAGTCAGACCCTGGTTTGACACATATGAATCCAATTGGACGGTCCTCCAAACATATGGCCCTGTACCATGGGTGAGGAATTGCAACATCCTTAAGATAATCAAGTGCATCTTCTCTTGAAGTGTAGTACCTTAGTCTGCTCGTGCGAATGACTTGATCATCGCATGCCCATTCCATGAAGTCATCCACATCAGATAATTGATAGGGGCGTAGTTTGATTTCCATCTTGTTAATCTCTCTAATATCTTGGGTTTGTAGCTAACGCCAAACACTAACATGATTGCTAAATATTTAGGGGGAAAAAAAGAAAGAGAATAAATATATAGAAAAGAACAGTTTATAACTTATAAGGATCAATAAATAGAACTATAAGTTAAAAGAAGCACCAAGAACTAGGGAACCAAAACACACAAAATTCATTGATTCAAACATGTTTAACATAACCAAGGAAAAAGACTGCATATGTTCTGCTCGTTCACTTCATACTCGTACCCTTTTATAATTCTAGCAAAGGCTCTGAAGATCTTCTTGTGCACACAAACTAGTACAATAATGCTACTCATTACAATGACACTTCACATGGTTAGTGCAATAATTGGCAGACGCTTCACACAACTCAGATGCTTTTAGTGACGGACACGGATAGTGCACTAAATCCAATATGATGCGGATAAATGATTAAGATTTACCATGTGTTCATATTGTGTTGGGTCCAGTGTACTAGACCCAAGCTTTGCCCTTTAGTGACAAAGTAGGAATATCTTTACAATTGGTTAGAGTTCGTCTAATTAGTCAAATGATCCAAGCTGTTTTTAAATTAGAAGGATCAGAATTAGTACAATCCAAACATAACATACATGTCCTACTAATTTCAGGTGTTTGATTTTTAGGACTTTTCTTTCTCAAGACCCCGAAGGACACATACACTTCATGAAAAATATTGGATCATTTGACATCTTTAAATTTTCGATGTGGTGATGATTCCATCTATATGTTAAGTGGGGATGCTAGAGCTACACACATCATATGGTCAAGTAAATTCCCACAATAAATTAAATTTCAATTATTTGAGCACTGATCAATCAGCATGAACACACAAAAGATATTAACAAGAGTCAAAATCAGCTTTACCTTCATTCAACACTCTTTGAGGCTAAAAATAAATCATGTCGCATCAATCACGGAGCTTTCAGTCAGCAACACCAACAGGAAAATCAAGTTTTAAGGACTGATAAATAAACGTGTTGATGACTAATTTAAAGCCAGCCTAGCTAACGTTCTTCCTGGTTCTTGTTTGAATTTCATTATCCTATCTAACCTTCAAAATTCCAAAATCAAAATTTCATTATAAACAAATATGACTAGTATGACTGCTGAGGCATGATTGTGGTGCATACTTGGCATCTAGACTCTAGTAGTCAATTCCAAATACCTACCCCAAAAGAGTAGCTTCTTTTTTTATTTGGTGAGGGCTGCCCTCTCTCCTTTCATAATAGTGAGCCTAACTAATTAAATTCACCGTACCAATTTGTGTCCCAACTTGTGTATTGTATTGTATTTGCATGTTTTGTTTTAGTAAGATGATGCCCAACTTGTGATTAAATAGAATGAATTATAGAACTAATCAAGCCTGCTGAGCTTGTCTGTCTTCACCGCATTAACACTTTAATAGAAACTGGTATACCAACCTTGGAAACAACAGATTTTATAACAACAACAAATTTTCAACAAAACAAAACGTTTAAATGATTATTTTATCAGTTTTTAAGAAGTTGTACATTGAAACATCAATAGTCTATCCTCATACTTATTATAGAAACCTTCCTCTTGAAACCCAATCTTTTCTATAACCCTTTGTGAGTCCTGAATGTTGTTTTTGAGAGAGAAACTCTAATAAAATCCATATGAATGCACTCAATCAATATGGGGGTCGCCATTGTTAATTCAGTAGCTAATTGCTTTGGAGACTGTATGGAATTATTAAAAGACTAATTGCTTTGGAGACTGTTAGGAATTATAAAACTTGGTATAGGTTTGGGTGGGGTGCGCCAGGCCCGAGCTTTAGTGCAACGCATGGGAGACGCTTGAGAACCCCAGTAGCAAGCTACTGTGGTGGGCTCTTCCCCTCAAGAAATAAATTTAATATCGTGTGGGCCGATGACCCACATATCAGATATTAAACTGATAAGAACAGATACTACACTTGATCTTAGCCAAAAGGCCGAGAAAGGTATGAGTTTGCACCTAAAATGTTCTCTTTTTTATAGTAAGACTGCTTTGAGCTCTTTCCTGCTTTCATGATGTGGGACGTGATTGTCAAACTCTTATTATGCTTATATTATACATGGCTGGCATAGGAATACAAACATATCCGCTTTAATCAGTTCACAGAAAACACTCTCTCAAAAAAAAAAAAAAAAAAAAGAGTTCACAGAAAACAAAGTAGATGCCAGCAAACACCATAGTGATGTAGATGATAATGTTTGAAATAAAAAAATTTCTGCCTTTAAATTCAAGCTCTAATTGAAAGACAACAGAGTGGGGACCTGATTTATATTGCTGAAATGATACGACTTATAAGTGATAAGTAGCATTAGAGGCACAGATGTAGCTCACAATGAATGCAGAGATAATGGATGTTGTGACAAGTAGGAGATATAATCAATTTCCAGCAGGGAAATGTAATCGACTTCTAGCTTTTGCAGGTTCAGAGTAAATGGAGGGCCTAACCTTACCGAACTTTTAAAATCTAGCTCCAATAGTTCATAACTCAAAGACAAGACATGGGAAAACAAGAATTGAAAGAAGAAGATTGTAAGATTGAAGGCACAGCTTATAATTAATATCACTCACAACAAACTATATGTTACTAAGAAGCTATAGATAAACATGTCTCTGATCTCTCCTTTACAAAATCCGTACTTTCTTAACAACCCTTCTTTAAGAAATCCAACCTTTTCTAACACCTTTTGAGACCCCTTATTTTCTACCTCTACCACTGCCTCTATCCTCACCAAATCTGGGAACTCTTTGAACACCTTAGAGACGGCTATCTTCAATGCAGTGGTGACTATCCCTTGCCCCCAGTAATCTGTGCCCACAGCATAACTAATGTGTGCTCTGCATCTGTCATCGCGGGATTCTGGCCTAATTGAAACGTAGCCAATTGAACGATCATCCAAACATATGGACCGACGCCAAGGATGGGGTATGGCAACCTTCTCAAGATATGTCAATGCTTCTTCCCTAGAGGTGATGGAGTCCCATCTAAGATACCGCGTTACTCTATCATCACTAGCCCATTTCAGGAAGTCATCAACATCAGAGAGCTTGAATGGACGTAGGGAAAGTCGTGAGGAATCCATTAAAACTAGTCTGAAATAGTTCTAGGTTCAATTAGAGTCATCAGGCATATATATGTGGCATACGGTGGATTTTTTGTAAAAGCCAAGAACGTCACTGGCCCCATGGACATGGACTATTAGACATGGTCAATTATGGTATTCACTATTGAGAATCTGGCCCTAGTAGCAGACAGTTGGACATTCATTGCAAGACGCAACTAGCGATTCTTGATAAGCTGAAAAAATTTGACTGGAAAAATACATCATGTACTTATAAGCAATTCTTAATTTACCTTTGGTAAATATGACATATGATATTGGTAACAACAAGAACAAGGGTTGGGTATAAATCCTCAACAAATTCATCAGGTTGACCATATGAAGGCATATCTTTGTTGGTATAAGATATGGTAACAAAACAAAATAAAAAACAAAGATATCAAATAAAAACATTAAAAATCAAGCTGAGGGTTGGAGAAGGGACAGTTCAAGGCATAAAATCAGTAGATAAAAGACTGTACATGACCATATCCCTAGTCTCACCTTTATTAAAGCTATACTTCCTCAACACACATTCCTTGAGGAAGCCAACTTTTTCTAAGACCCTCTGAGAAGCCTTGTTCTCTAACTCAACCAAACCTTGAAACCTAACCACATCTGGGAATTCTTTTAGCCCTTCACTAATAGCCATCTTCACTGCTCTAGTTGTTATACCATGACCCCAGTACTCAGCAGCTAAGGCATATCCAACATCTGCCCTACACCGGTCATCACCGGAACGTGGCATTATGATAACAAAACCAATTGAACGGTTGTCTATGCATATGGATCTGCAATAAGGGTGTGGAATGCAATAGTCATTGATGTAAGAAACTACTTCTTGCTTGGAGGTGAAGGTGTTCCACCTTGTGAAGCGCGTCACTTTTTCATTGCCACCATACATTAAGAAGTCATCAACATCTGAAATTTTGTACGGACGAAGTGTGATCTTTGAAAGATTAATCTCCATCTCCTTTGACATGTCAAATGGTGGGAACAATAGGTGGTGCTGTTTGTTGAGAAATGGAAGTAATATGTGATTTCTAAAGTTTGCAATACCTACCACAGGATTCTTATAACTTTTGACCTTATTATTAAAAAACCTAGCTTATTCATTCAACAAACAGGAAAAACTAATTTAATAGCTCAATATGGATATGCTAACCTTGGCTTTCTTAAAGATGTATCAAAGCTCTGACTGTTCCCAACCTACACAATTAATGTAGAAAAAGTTACAGAATGCTTTTTAAAAATTAGCAACTGCTATAGTTGGTGGTTTAATTTAGCTCTGAAATAGAGAGAAAGTTATTCTCACACTAGTTTACATCCATTATTTCATATAGGCATCTACAATTGATGTAGGAATCTCCACATTAAAAAAACCATGTATGAAATTGTTGATGTGTGAGAATCAAAACTCTACAATGTACCGCTTTTAAAATCGCTATCTTTCTTTCTCTTTTTGATATAGTTGTATTTTTATTCAGCTTATATAGTTTAAGTAAAATAAGCCAATAAATATAAATCATATCAAACCAACACTAGATAATTGTTCTTCTTGCTGACTCAAAAATTAAAATATAGTGATTATACTTTCATTGCTTTGCTGACCTTCTCCCTCACAAACCACCCCCCCCCCCCCCCCCCCCCAAAAAAAAAAAGAAGAAGAAGAAAAGAACTAATGGAATACTTTGACATAATAGTGTACCTCTTATTATGGATCCCAATCCACCGCTCATTTGTGATACACGTAAAGAAGAAAAAAAAAGAATTATATTTCACTAAATATCTATCTGTCATTGCAAGGAAAACCAAAAACAAAACTCACACAGCCAACTTGTGATTCTGAATGATGGTGCATCCAAGGGGAAAACGTTAAAACAACATTGTCTTGAAAGGAAGAAGAACATCAAGATTGGAAATTCAAGGTCCCTACTTGACATGGAAGTTCTGTTTAATATTAATTATACAGTTATAAAAGCTCTATCAGAAAAATAAATTATGGGAATCTAGGCTATTTGATTTGAAAAAGCAGTCGATTGAGTTAGTCATAAACATCACCATATAAATGAACTTTTGTATTACTTTGTTTTCTAGCTTATAAAAAGGAAATGAGGAGTGGTGAAAACCGTGACTACCCTACCTAGTTGTGACCATAAGGACCACCAAGCGTTTGTTAAGTAACTTTTTTCTTCTATTTAGGAATAATTGAACCCTAGATGCTTCCAATAAAAACTAAAAAAAGGAAAAGAAAAGAAAAGTCAATTGAGTTAAGTAATTGTTTTTCTTTTTATGTAAGAATAATTGAAACCCTTGACGTATCCAATAAAAACAAAAAGAAAAGAAAAGAAAAGAAAAGTCAATTGAGTTATAAGTTCTTAACTCTCTTTTAAATTAACTTAGTCAGTTGAGTCACAAGAAATTTCCCTGCCTACTTCGGTGGAGACAGTGGAAGTGATAGCAGTGAGAAGGGCTCTCCTGTTTGCCAGAGAGCTTGGTTTTGAGAGAGTTTTGGTTGAAGGAGACTCTAAAGTTGTCATCAAAGCCATCAAGGAGAAATCTCTCCTCTCTTTGGATTGGGGACACATTTTAAGAGACATCCATGCTCTTTCGTATTCCTTTAATAGTGTTTCTTTTCTTCATGTAAAGCGCTCGGGTAATAGTATTGCTCATCGCCTAGCCCGTTGATCATTTTGTAATCCTCTGTTAGTTTGGATGGAGGAAACCCTCTTGACATTATGGATGTTTACAACCATGATCTTGGTCTTATTAATGATTAGCTTCTGCCCTCTCTTGTGGGCTGGTTCCTTAAAAAAAAGAAAAAAAAAGAAGATAAGTCTTATATCTAATATAGTTTATTGTTCATCATGTCTTAGATAAGTCTTATATCTAGATATGTATAGTTTATTGTGACTCACAGATCAACACCAATACTTTAACGTTCTAGAATTGTGATTTGTGAGCATACCCTTCAAAGAAGTAATTAAAAATCTAGAGCGTGAAAATTTTTGCATTTTATGTTGACTATCAGAAATAAATTATAATTACACCAACCAAACTAGAACTTAACGGATATCAAACCCTCACAAAAGAAAACAAACTTGTGATGCTTCAATCAAATTCAAACTTTCAGACTAGAATTGGGTGGGGTGCGCCAGGCCCGAGCAATAGTGCAACGCATGGGCGACGCTTGAGAGCCCCAGCAGCAAGCTACTGTGGTGGGTTCTCCCCCTCAAGAAATAAATTTAATATCGTGTGGGCCGATGACCCACATATCAGATATTAAACTGATAAGAACAGATACTACACTTGATCTTAGCCAAAAGGCCGAGAAAGGTATGCTTTGCCCATGTTCTGATTTTCCCTTTTATACCTCAGCTCTGTTTATCCCTTCTCTCTCTTACACAATGTGGGACTCGGCATTTGAAACCAGCAAGAGTGGAAGCACATCTATTCAATGTATCTCTCTTATGCACTTAACCAGGAAGGTGTCTTAGCATATGCTATTATTTGCAGGCGAAGAGCCATTGCATTTGGTGATAAAATATATTTTACTTAAAATGTAATACAAACTACCTTACAAACTCTTAGAGATAGTAGATAGACTGTATCTCACTTATTTACATGCTCAAAAATAGAAGATTTAGATTTTTATTATTTAGATGGGCAGTAGGCTTTGATATCAGTAACACAAACACAAAGATAAAGACATGGAAATATGGAAGAAGACTGCTTCTTGCAAGAGAGAGGTGTCCCAATAGTTCATGGGCATCTGTATTTTTTCACATGGTATGATTTGGGTAGCACCTTGCTGTTACAATGGTCCACCAAGTTTCACATGTGCAAATCCCATTCCTCCATTTGGTTGATAAGGTTGTAATATTCTTTTTTATCTAAAGATGACAGAGATAAAACTTCTATTTCATTTGCCATTAAAAATAAGTCATACGACACATCAAGAGTTTTTCCTGTGGTCTTGTCAAATCTTCAACTTTTTTTACTCGATTTTTAGTTAGACATGTAGTTGATTGGTATTTTGAGTACCATAAAAAAAAAAAAAAATTTGTCAATATTTTTTATCTTCTAGAAAATGAAATTTTGAATCTAGATTCTGAAAAACACGAAAGAATCATATTATTTGAGAAAGCAAAATCCCTCTTGCTTTGAAGCCACAAATATATCAATTTTCATGGAGGATTATTGAAGTCAATAGCCATTGAAGATTAAGAATGGGGAATTATTAACCAATTGATTTTTCAAGCTTTACCAACAAATCAATTGAAGACATGGCCACAAGTTTAGCATGATGGAGAAAAAGTGGTAAAAATTCTTCCAGCCATATCAAATTTGGTTCTTAAAGACAACAAAGGAAGAATAATTTGCTAAAAATGGAATAATTAATAGCAAGGTGCCAACCATATCATACTCTGCAAAAATGATATAGATGCCCATGAATTATTGTACGTATAAAAGTTGTAGATATCCAACCAATGGAGGTAGTATAAACAAAATTATAAAAGTTTTGTAATTCAACTAATACTTTCTGTTATTTCCAACCGAAACATTCAAGGTTTAATTTATCCCTCCCTCTAAGGCCTTTACTACGAAATTATAAAATAAAAATAAAAGTAAATAATACCTCCTCTACCCATATTAGGAGTGACCATAATACCTCCTCTACCCATATGGCTCTGTACCATGAGTGAGGAATTGCAACTTCCTTAAGATAATCAAGCGCATCTTCTCTTGAAGTGTAGTACCTTAGTCTGCTCGTGTGAATGACTTGATCATTGCATGCCAATTCCATGAATTCATCCACATCAGAAAATTGATAGGGGCGTAGTTTGATTTCCATCTGAGTATATTAATCTTTATGCATTGTTCTTGTAGCTAACACCGAAACAGTAAAATGATTGCTAAATATTTAGAAAGAAAAATTGATAGGGGCGTAGTTTGGGAACAAAAACACAAAAATTATAGCTTCAATCATGTTTATCATAATTAAGGAAAAAGAAAGTCTATGTTCAGCTGTTTCACTTCATACTCATATTCTTTAGAAATGGCAACGGGTCAGGTTTGGGGCGGTCATGACCTGAACCCAGCCCGTTTAATAAATGGGCTTTTTTTAAACCCCAAACTCGGCCCGTCAGGCCCTGTTGGGCCATGGTACTTCAGGGCCCATTCTGTGGCCCAATAAAAAAAAAATGTTTACCTGATATTGATTTTCACATCAACCAAACAGTAGGGGAAAAAAAACACAAGAAAATCTAGATCTAAACAGATCGAAAACCAACAAAAACTGTTATTTTCTTAGCAACTAACAAATTGGAACAAGAATTATAAAAATAACACTTAAACTAGAAAGTACAAATTTGATTACAATAGAAAATACAACAAATCGGAACAAAAACCATTATTTTTCATTACAATATTTTCCCAAATCAAAAGTAAAAACAAGAATTAACATATAAACCCTAGGTCCAAACAAGAAGACCATACAAAATCAAATCAAACAAGCCAATCCTATTCAACAAAAATAGCACTAAAACTAGAAAATACAAATTTGATTCTTTGAACAAAAAGAACGGTTTTCATTGCAAAAGCTTGAGTTCACAACAAGGTGAGGGAGATGAGAGAGTTGTAGCCTTGTGAGGTGGAGGAGGGCTTGTTGAGGTAAGGGAGGATCAGTGGTGTCTGCAGGTTGTGGCAAGGTGAGGGAGGCAGGGAGGAAAGACCGGTGATGGGGAGAATGGAGCGGCGTCGGCGAGGTGAGGTATGCAAGGAGCAGCGGCGCCGACGAAGTGAGCATCAGCGGTCTTGTTCAAGTGAGAGTGAGGGTGAGGGAGAGAATGGGAGGTGGCTTGGCAAGACAGGGAGAGGGTGAGGGTGAATGGGTTTGAGGGATTTAGGGTTGGAAAAGTGAGTATTTATACTTAGGGTTTTTTTTATTATAATTTTTAATATTATATATACGGGTCGGGTTCGGGCCAAGTATGCCTAATACTCAAACCCGACCCAAACTTGCTTCAGGTTTTTTAATTAAAACTTAAACCTGACCCTAATGTTAAACAGGCCGGGTAAAACTTGACTTATTAGGGTTGGGTCGGGCTAGGTACCCGCGGGTCGGGTACCTTTTGCCATCCCTAATATTCTTTTATGATACTCAAAGACTTTGAAGATTTTCTTATACGCCCAAACTAGTACAATAATGTTACCCATTACAACCAGGGAAGTTAATTTCGTACCGTACCGGCCGGTACGGCCGGTATATACCGTACCGGCCAGTGCACCGATACAAATGACCCCTTCGTTCCGTATCGGAAAAAATACCGGTCGTACCGGCTGCATACCGGCCGTACCGGCGAAATCCGGCTGTTTCGGCCGGTAAATAGATACCGGGCCAAAACATGAAATCCCTTTTTTTTTTTTTTTTTTTTTTTTTTGTGGGTAATTTTGGCAGTTTCTTTAAGGCAGGATGGTGCAAATCTGAGGAAGCTAAGAAATCCCAGCAGAAAGAAGGAGAAAAATGAAAGAAAAATGCACAAAAACACTTACTGACTTACCCTCTATACATTTTTGTTTGCACCTGATAATGTTTCTTTCTATTATCTCGTTCCCCCTTCTTCTTCTTCTCCCTTTTCTTCATATTTTCTTTGTTTGTGACTTTCTTGTTCTCCACTTTTTCTAACTTTCCTCCACTTTTCGTTCTTCAGTTCTTTCTTCAAATCTCTCTCTCTCAGCATTTGAGGGTTTATGTTTGTTTGTTCTTTTCCGTTTGCATTTTTAAAGCTTTTTTTTCTTTAGTTTTGTGTGGCCACGTGAAGAGGCAGAGGAGTTCTTCAACCAAGAAAAGAAAAGGTAATGTGATAAGACTTATCTTGGAAAGTGAGAGTGAAAAAAAAAAGATTTTAAAAAAAAATAAAATAGTTTTTTTCTTGGTTTTGTGTGGCCACGTGAAGAGGCAGAGGGGTTCTTCAACCAAGAAAAGAAAAAGTAATCTGATAAGAGTAATAAGACTTATCTTGGAAAGTGAGAGTGAAAAAAAGATTTAAAAAAAATAATAAAAGATACTAAAAAGAATAGAAGAGAATAAAAACTAAAAAAAAAAATAGTAATAATTGTTGGCAGGTATACCGCATACTTTAGCTTGTACATGTACAAGAATTTGAGTAAAAAAGAGATTTAGAATTAGCCTTATAATTTTTATTTTTAAATGTCTAGTTAATTAAACAAAAATTCACATTTATTATTAGTTATATATATATATATATATATATATATTAAATATATAAAATAGCGGTAAATCCGAAACGGTACACCGGTATTGACCGGTATCCGAAATATATCGTACCGGTGACCAAACCGGTACAGCTTCCGGTACGGTATTGACTTCCTTGATTACAACCACACATCACATGACTTGCCGACACTTCACACAACTCTTTTTAGTGATAGACACAACTTGCATCTAGTGCACTAGAGCATTAGACCCATATGATACAAATGTTGTGTCTAAAATTTGGCATGTGTTTGTATTGTTTTAGATTCAGTGCACTGAACCCAAGTTTTGCCCTTCAGTGACAAAGTAGGAATCTCTCTACCATTAGTTAGAATTCATCTATTGAGTCATCTTTGAAGTTGTTTATTATGATATTCCTCAACAAAAAAAATTTGTTTATTATGATACAAAAGTCAAATTTTAAGTTTTATGGATCATAATCAGCACATTCCAAATATAACATAGATGTCCTACTAATTTCAGATGATAAGGTTAAATTCTAAGCTTTAGGAACTAAAGCAAATTAAATGTTAAGAATGTGTGGGTTTTCAAATAGCCCAAAGCTGTCTAAAATGCATAAATGATCACACATAAGTTTCATTGTGAAAATACTCTTTGTTGACAAAACAATCTATTCCACTCTCATTTTTTTTCTTGCTTTGAATCTTATGTGTTTTATGTGAAGAATCCTATTTTATTTTTGTTTCAACTCTCAACCATGACATCTTTCTATGACAGCAAATACGTTTATTTTTCTTGAAATCACATGGATAGATCGATACTTGTGCACACAATGGGAAACATTTTTTTCGTTAATGTGGGGGGTTTAGACTATTTTATTAGGGGTGTATAATACCTTAAAAATAACCACAATTACTGTATATGGTCTCATAACTTGCACCAAAGACGTCAACATGTAGAGTCATTTACTCATTTTACACATTGGTTGTCACCAAAACTTCTTGACATGGTAAAGTAATCAACTAAGAGCATCCACAGTGGTCCTGCGAAATTCCAAATGTAAGATACATTTGACATTTAGGCCCAAAACGTGCTCAACAACTAGAAGTGGGAAATTGTAAAAATCCACAATTTTTTTGGCATAGTGCTACAGTACCATCCCAAAGGTAAGATGGTATTGTAGCACTTTATCAAAACATTATATTCTATTTTATTCTTCTTTCTCCCTCATTGCATTGTCTCTCATCTCTCTGTCTCTCACTCATTTTCCTCTCTCTCTCTCTCCCTCTTCTCTACAATCAACGGGGCTCCACCATGATCATCAACCTATGGGTAAGCACCAACGGAGCTCCACAGATTTGGTTGTGGGTGGTGATGGGTTTACTAATCAGTTTTGACCGTGGGTTTGGAGCTTAGTTTTGGTGGTGGATAGTGGTGGCCATGGATGTGGTGGTCTGGTGGTGGCCTGGCGTGGTGTGGGCATTGATTGGTGTGGAGGATCGTGATGGGTCTCTCATGGGTATTGGTGTGGCGTGGAGGATCGTGTGGGTATTTGTTTTGTTTGTGGGTGAAGATTGAGTGGGTTTGTGGTGGGTTAGTGGTGGAGATCATAGCACATCGATGGTGGGTCTTGGCACATTGGCGTGGCATTGTGATTGGCTCAGATGGCTCTGTTAATTGGTGGTTTTTTTTTTTTAATTTTTGTTTATTAAACATGGTTTTGCTTTTGGTTTGATGGTTTAGTGGTGGTGCTGAGATGCATGAGGGTGGTAGTGTTTTCACTGTGTTGTTATTTGGAGGCTATTTGGTGGTGGGAGAGGTAGTTTGTTCACTGTGTTGCTATTTGGAGGTTGTTTGGTGGTGAGGGAGAAATAGTAAAAAAAGAATATTTAAATAAAGGAGCAAAAAATATAGAGTTTAGGAATGTTGGGAGTGTTATAAAATGGTTTCGTATAAACGATAAAGTAGGTTTTAAAATGGTAAAATAAAATAGTTCAAAGATATTGGCTGGATATGCTCTAAGGCAGCTATTATAGCAGCATGAGGTTACCTATTAATTCGGATGAAAGCCACAAGAAGTAGAGCATGTTTACTTCAAGAAAATAAACTTGAATCCACAAGGTTCTTTGAATACACAAGAAGAGATTAGTCTGAAGTCTACTAGAAAATAAAGAGACAAAAGTTTGAATTTTCTTGTAGGCTACAATGTGTTTAAATAGTAAAATAACCCCTGGGGTAGCTAAGAAAACAAACCAAAAATCCTAATTTGCGTTAAACACAAAATTAGGTGGCAAAATGAGATAATTGCAAAACTAAATACTAATATTTTTGGGAGATGTCCCAAAATAGACAAGACATTGTTCTAACTTTAATTTAAAAGTTACAATGGAAATTAAAAAAAAAAAAAAAAGTACTAAAAATGGTAAAAACACAAATTTTAGGACCTGAACGAAAGAAATTTGCTTAAATAGCAGCTTCAATCATGGCCTAAGGCCACGAGTTTCGCTCCAAGCGTTGTGAAGGATTTTCACGCAATTCTTCAATTAGTTTGATCAGTTTTTAAAAAGCTATACATAATAACATCAATAGTCTTCCCATGGACAACAACATATTTCCTAAGTACACCTTCCTTTTGAAACCCAGCCTTTTCCAAAACCCTTTGTGAGGCCTTAATTTCCACATTAACATAGCCTTCCAATCTCTCCATATTTGGAAACTCTTCAAACACACTAGAAATAACCAATTTCACTGCCTCTGTGGTTATACCTTTGTTCCAATACTTTGATCCAAGAGCATAGCTGATTTGCCCTCTACATATCTCATAGTCAGACCCTGGTTTGACACATATGAATCCAATTGGACGGTCCTCCAAGCATATGGCCCGGTACCATGGGTGAGGAATGGCAACTTCCCTAAGATAATCAAGTGCATCTTCTCTTGAAGTGTAGTACCTTAGTCTGCTCGTGCGTATGACTTGATCATCACATGCCCATTCCATGAAGTCATCCACATCAGATAATTGGTAGGGGCGCAGTTTGATTTCCATCTTATTAATCTCTCTAATGTCTTGGGCTTGTAGCTAACACCAAACACTAAAGTGATTGCAAAGTATTTAGGAGGAAAAAAAGAGAGAGAATAAATATATAGAAAAGAACAGGTTATAAGGATCAAACAATAGAACTACAAGTTAAAAGGAGCAGCAAAAACTAGGGAACCAAAACACAAAAAATTTATTGATTCAAACACGTTTAACATAACAAAGGAAACAGACTGCATATGTTCTGCTTGTTCACTTCATACTCATACCCTTTTGTAATTCTAGCAAAGGCTCTAAAGATCTTCTTGTGCGCACAAACTAGTACAATAATTCTACTCGTTACAATGACACTTCACATGGCTAGTGCAATAATTGGCAGACACTTCACACAACTCTGATGCTTTTAAAGCCATACTATCTGACGTTCTTCCTGGCTCTTGTTTGAATTTCATTATCCTATCTAACCTTCAAAATTCCAAAATCAAATTTTTATTATAAACAAACATGACTAGTATGACTGCTGAGGCATGATTGTGGTACATACTTGGTATCTTGACTCTATTAGTTAATTCCAAATACCTACTCCAAGACTCCAAAAGAGTTGCTTCTTTTTTTATTTGGTGAGGGCTGACCTTGTAGCAAGCAACAGTTATGGTTCTCCCTCATCTCACATAATAGTCGGTCCACCGTACCAATTTTTGTCCCAATGTCCACATTAACAATGCCTTCCAATCTCTCCATGTATCTCTTCAAACACACTAGAAATTACCATTTTTCATTTTTCACTGCCAATGTAAATGCCTTTGCCCCAATACTTTGATCCTAGACCATAGCTTGTTCTACTTCTGCATATGAATGCAATCAGCATGTTTGTAAAACATGAAATTTCTATATGGAGGTCGCCATTATTAATTTATTCAGTAAATAATATGTAAAACCATTTATTAAAAAAGTTATTGTTTTGGAGACTGTATGGACTTAAAAATCTTGGTCTAGAATTGGGTGGGGTGCACCAGGCCTGTGCAGTAGTGCAACGCATGGGCAACGCTTGAGAGCCCCAGTAGCAAGCTACTGTGGTGGACACTCCCCTTCAAGAAATAAATTTAATATCATGTGAGCCAATGGCTCACATATCAGATATTAAACTGATAAGAACAGATACTACACTTGATCTTAGCCAAAAGGCCGAGAAAGGTATGGGTTTACTCCTAAAATGTGCTCATATTTATAGTAAGACTGCTTTGAGCTCTTTTCCTGCTTTCATGATGTGGGACTTGATTGTCAAACTCTTATTATGCTTATATTATACATGGCTGGTATAGGAATACAAACATATCTTCTTTAAACAGTTCACTGATAACAAAGTCGATGCCAACAAACACCGTAGTGATGTAGATGATAATGTTTGAAATACTAAATTTCTGCCTTTAAAGAGCTCACAGCTGGAACAGCTTCTCCGCATATTGGATTTTTTGTTTTGTTTGAATCTAGATTGTTTTTATTTTTATCATGTTTGCATTACAATTTATCTAACTTCAATCACAAACTTCACAGGCCTATCAGACTATCATGGATTTCATGTTGGTATTGAGCTGAAGTTTGAACACTGATTTTGTGTTGGAGATGAGTTTCCTGGCTTCTGACCCGTTGAATTAATGCTCTAATTGAAAGACAACAGATGGGGACCTGATTTATATTGCTGAAATGACATGACTTATTTACCAAAAAAATTTTAAAAAGTTGATATAAGTAGCATTAGAGGCACAGATGTAGCTCACAATGAATGCAGAGATAATGTATGTTGTGACAAGTAGGAGATATAAATATATAATCAATTTCCAGCTGGGAATTGTAATCGACTTCTAGCTTTTACAGGTCTGGTATAAATGGAGGGTCTAACCTCACCAAACTTTTAAAATTTAGCTCCAATAGTTCATAACTCAAGACATGGGAAAACAAGAATTGAAAGAGGATTGTAAGACTAAAGGCACAGCTTATAATTAATATCACTCACAACAAACTATCTGTCACTAAGAAGCTATAGATAAACATGTCTCTGATCTCTCCTTTACAAAATCCGTACTTTCTTAACAACCCTTCTTTAAGAAATCCAACCTTTTCTAACACCTTTTGAGACCCCTTATTTTCTACCTCTACCATTGCTTCAATCCTCACCAAATCTGGGAACTCTTTGAACACCTTAGAGACAGCTATCCTCAATGCAGTGGTGACTATCCCTTGCCCCCAGTAATCTGTGCCCACAGCATAACTAATGTGTGCTCTGCATCTGTCATCGCAAGATTCTGGCCTAATTGAAATGTAGCCAATTGAATGATCATCCAAACATATGGACTGACGCCAAGGGTGGGTTGTGGTAACCTTCTCAAGGTGTTAATACCCATTTAACCCAACTAATAATTGGGTGGGTTTGGGTTTATTTTAAGTGGGTGGGTTTGGGTGGGCAAATGGGTTTGGGTTGATTTTGCCACTCCTAAGGTATGTCAATGTTTCTTCCCTAGAGGTGATGGAGTCCCATCTAAGATACTGCGTTACTCTATCATCACTAGCCCATTTCAGGAAGTCATCAACATCAGAGACTTGAATGGACGTAGGGAAAGTCATGAGGAATCCATTGAAACTAGTTTGAAATAGTTCCAGGTTCAATTAGATTCATCAAGCATATATATGAGGCATAAGGTGGATTTTTTGTAAAAGCCAAGAACGTCACTGGCCCCACGGCCATGGACTATTAGACATGGTCAATTATGGTTTTCATTATTGAGAAACTGGCCTTAGTAGCGGACCGTTGGACTTTCATTAATTCCAAGACGCAACTAACAATTCTTGATAAGCTGAAAAAATTTGACTGGAAAAATACATCAAGTAATTATGATCATTTCTTAATTTACCTTTGGTAAATATGATATATGATATTGGTAACAAGAAGATCAAGGTTTGGGTATAAATCCTCAACAAATTCGTCAGGTTGACCATATATATTCATTTTTACCATTTCATTCTGTATGAAGGCATACTCTGTCTTTGTGGGTATAAGATATGGTAACAAAACAAAATAACAAACAAAGATATCAAATAAACACATTAAAAATCAAGCCGAGGGTTGGAGAAGGGACAGTTCAAGGCATAAAATCAGTAGATAAAAGACTGTACATGACCATATCCCTAGTCTCACCTTTATTAAAGCTATACTTCCTCAACACACATTCCTTGAGGAAGCCAACTTTTTCTAAGACCCTCTGAGAAGCCTTGTTCTCTAACTCAACCAAACCTTGAAACCTAACCACATCTGGGAATTCTTTTAGCCCTTCACTAATAGCCATCTTCACTGCTCTAGTTGCTATACCATGACCCCAGTACTCAGCAGCTAAGGCATATCCAACATCTGCCCTACACCGGTCATCACCGGAACGTGGCATTATGATAACAAAACCAATTGAACGGTTGTCTATGCATATGGATCTGCAATAAGGGTGTGGAATGCAATAGTCATTGATGTAAGAAACTACTTCTTGCTTGGAGGTGAAGGAGTTCCACCTTGTGAAGCGCGTCACTTTTTCATTTCCGCCATACATTAAGAAGTCATCAACATCTGAAATTTTGTATGGACGAAGTGTGGTCTTTGAAAGATTAATCTCCATCTCCTTTGATATGTCAAATGGTGGGAACAACAGGTGGTGCTGTTTGTTGAGAAATGGAAGTAATATGTGTTTCTAAAGTTTGCAATACCTATCATAGGATTCTTTTAACTTTTGACCTTATCATAAAAAAACCTAGTTTATTCATTCAACAAACAGGAAAACTAGTTTAATAGCTCAATGGATATGCTAACCTTGGCTTTCTGAAAGATGTATCAAAGCTCTGACTGTTCCCAACCTACACTACACAATTAATGTAGAAAAAGTTACAAAATGCTTTTTAGAAATTAGCAACAGCTATAGTTGGTGGTTTAATTTAACTCTAAAATAGAAAGAAAAATATTCTCCCACTAGTTTACATCCACTATTTCACACAGGCATCTACAATTGATGTAGGAATGTCCACATTTTAGCATATAAAAGTGGTGAAAAAAAAACTTATATGAAATAGTTGATGTGTGAGAATCAAAACTGTAGAATGCACAACTTTTAAAATCTCTTATCTTTCTCTCTCTTTCTGATATAGCTGTATTTTTATTCAGCTTACAGTTTAAGTAAAATAAACCAATAAAAATAAATCATGTCAAACCAACACTAGATAATTGTTTTTCTTGCTTACTCAAAAATTGAAATATAGTGATTATACTTTCATTACTTTGCTGACCTTCTCCCGTTCTCTGTCACCCCCCAACACACCCCACCCCAAACAAAAAAATAAAATAAAAGAAGAAGAAGAAGAAAAAAGAAGAACTAATGGAATACTTCGACATAATACTGTACCTCTTATTATGGATCCCAATCCACTGCACATCCGCGATACCCGTAAAGAAGAAAAAAAGAATCATATTTCACTAAATATCTGTCTATCATTGCAAGGAAAACCAAAAACAAATGTCACACAACCAACTTGTGATTCTGAACGACGATGCATCCAAAGGGAAAATGTTAAAACAACATTGTTTTGAAGGGAAGAAGAACATCAAGATTGGAAATTCGAGGTCCCTACTTGACGTGAAAGTTCTATTTAATATTAATTATACAATTATAGAAGCTCTATCAGAAAAATAAATTATGGGAATCTAGGCTATTTGATTTGAAAAAGCAGTCAATTGAATTAGTGATAAACAACACCATATAAAAGAACTTATGTATTACTTTGTTTTTTAGCTTTTAGAAGAAGGAAAAAAAAAAAAAAAAGTGGTGAAAACCGTGACTACCCTACCTAATTGTGACCATAAGGACCACCAAGCATTTGTTAAGTAACTTTTTTCTTCTATTTAGGAATAATTATTGAACTCTAGATGCTTCCAATAAAAACATTAAAAAAAATGCGTAAATGTACTTTTTGTCTCTACATTTTGACTTTTTTCTATTTTGGTCCATACATTTTATTTTTACCACTTTTAGTGAGTCTTTTGGCTAAATATTACTAAATTTAAAACATATTTGTGTTATAGGTACTGTTATAAGTTATTTACGAAAATGAGGAGAGAGATTGAATTTCGGCACCAGTGTTGCCGAAATTCAAGAAAAAGTAGGAGAGAGAATGAGAAAAAGGGAGGAAAGAGAAAAACTTGAATTTCGGCAACAGTGTTGCCGTAATTCATCTACCCAATTTTCCTCACTTGCCCAGATGTGTGAATGTGAGAAGTGCAATGAGTGAGTGCCAAGAAAAAAAAAAAGTAATTGTGATAATGGTATTGCCGAAAATGGTAGGAGAAAAAAAAAAGTGAATGCCAAAATTTGGAGAAAAATTAAAGAAAAATATAATGTGTTACGTACACAATATTTTTACAATAAATCACAAGTAATTAGTTATTATTAGTTCAAATTTAAATTTAACATTGAGATTACTATTTTAATCTAACAATAATAATAAGTAACAACCTGATACTTAGAATTTGTTGTAAAAATGTTGAAAAAATTGTATGCACTTATCATTTCTTCTTAAAAATAAAAGTGTAATGGATTTGCCAAAAATGGGAAAAAAAAAAAAAAATTTCCCAATTGTGGCAATGGTATTTCTAAAATTGTGAAGAAAAATTTTTTTCCCTACAATTTCGACAATACCATTGCCACAATTAAAAAAAAAAAAAAAACTTTTTTCCCAATTTTGGCAATGGCATTGCCGAAATTGTGGGGAACAATTGGGAAAAAAGTTTTTTTTTTTTTTTTCAATTAAGTGCAAACAATTTTTACAACAAATTCTAAGTATCAGGTTGTTACTTATTGTTATTGTTATATTAAAATAGTAATCTTAACATTAAATTTAAATTTGAACTAATAATAACTAGTTACCTGTGATTTATTGTAAAAATATTGTAAAAATATTATGTACGTAGCACATTATATTTTTCTTTAATTCTTTCCCAAATTTTGGCATTCACTTTTTCCCCCCTACCATTTTCAGCAATACCATTGCCATAATTACTTTTTTTTTTTTTTGGCACTCACTCATTGCACTTCTCACACTCACACATCCGGGCAGATGAGTAAAATTGGGCAGATGAATTACGGAAACACTATTGCTGAAATTCAAGTTTTTCTCTTTCCTCCCTTTTTCTCATTCTCTCTCCTACTTTTTCTTGAATTTTGACAACACTGTTACCAAAATTCAATCTCTCTCCTCATTCCCCTAAATAACTTGTAATAGTACCTATAATGCAAATATGTTTTAAATTTAGCAATATTTAGCCAAAAGACTTACTTTTAGTCCCTAAACCAATTAATACGTGATATTTAAGTCATTATCATTACCCAACTAACAGAAAATGCTAATGTGGCTAACGGTACAATAAAATAATAATTAAAAAAAATCTATTTTAGCATTAAAAAATTGCCACATCAGAATTTAAATTAAAAAAAAATATTAATTTTAACTAAATGAAAAAAAAAAAAAAAAAGAAAAAAAAAAAATAAAAAAACTGAAGAAGAACATGATGAAAACAAGAACTCCAACCCAAATCAAAGAACTCAAGAAAACAAGCTTAAACACAGAATTTTCTTTCTTGACCCGTGACTGCCCAAAAATCACAACCACAAATCCACTGAAATCTGCCACAAAACCATCAACTATCCACAGCAAATCCAAAACAATAAACCCATCCACTACCTACACAAACCCATCGGAGCAAACTACCCCACCCAAATCTTATCAAAAAATAAAAAAACCCCTCAGCTAGTCTAGGCGCCCTTCCTCTTTGATCTAAGAATGAAACCCATCACCAAACTCCAATTTGTGAACGAATCCCACCACCAAACTCTGATCTGTGCCATCATCGAAATCCAGCCACTGAAACCCACCCCCAAACTTCAATCTAGCCACTGAAACCCACCACCAAACTTCAATCCAGTCACTAACCATTACCGATCCAGCCACCGAACAATCATGCAACCCATCACCGACCGACCCAAACCTTGATCTGTGTCATCACCAAAACTCCACCACAGACGTCGATCACCACAAACCCACACCCTCCACCACGCCGATCCACAAACTCAGACCTCCACGACGCCAATCCCCACAAACCCACACCCTCCACCTCACCATGGCAAGTTGGCAACACCATATGCATAGAAACCCACAAAAAAAATGCCAAAGAGAGAGGCCCATTGATTTGAGAGAGGAGCTTGAGGCATATGGGTTTGGGTTTGAGCAAAATCAAGAGATAAAGAGAGTTCAAGAAGGCTAAGCACCAAGATAAAGGGAGAAAGAAGAAAAAGAAGAAGAAAGAGAGAAGAAAAGGAAAGAATGTAAGTGGAGAAACTAAGAGACCGATCTGGGGAAGAAAAAGAAAGAGAAAGAAGAAAACAAAAAAGAAAAAGAAATCCACAAGCACCATTAAGATAAGAGAGTTTCAAAGAGTTGTGATTTGGGATTGTGGTGTTTTGATTTGTATTGGGCTTGATTTTTTGTTTTTAACTTTTTTTATTTAGTTAAAATTAATAAATTAATTTTTTTTTAATTTAAATTCTGACATGGCAATTTTTTAATGCTAAAATAGATTTTTTTTTAATTATTATTTTTCTGTGTCGTTAGCCGCGTCAACATTTTTTGTTAGTTTGGTGACGGTAAGGACTTAAATGTTATGCGTTAATTAGTTTAAGGACTAAAAGTAGTAAAAATAAAATTAGGTACCAAAATAGAAAAAAGTCAAAATATAGGGACTAAAAGTGCATTTACATCTAAAAAAAAAGTCTTAAATCTCTTTTAAATTAAATTATGCCACAAACTCCGTCATTATGAACATTTATCTAGATAGTTTATTGTGTGGCTCATCTTTCAGTAGATCAACACCAATACTTTGACGTTCTAGAATTGTGACCACACCCTTCAAAGTAGAAATTATAGATCTAGAGCAAGAAATTTATTGCTTTGTTAGAGCACTCACAGTAGTGGTGCTATATTGTTGTATTGCTAAATTTTAGCTTCTCATACACTAAATTCATGCTCCAACAGTGGAGCTAAATCTATTTTTTTTAGCTCCACTGCTACAATGCACATCTATAGATAGATGTGCACTATTCATGAGAGCTAAAAAAACATTATTTTATTCTACTAGTAGATTAAAATAATAAAAAGTTTTTTCTCTCAGTCATTCTGTGCGTCTCTCTCTCTCTCTTAGTCACTCTCACCTCTTTGTCTCAATGTCTCCGACGCACGCCTCCACCGACCTTAACATCACCGGCCCAAGCTGACCCACTTTGTCTCAACGTCTCCGACCCACGCCTCTGCCGACCTCAACGTCACTGGCCCAAGCCCTAAGCCACCGATCCACGCCTTCAACTCGCGCCTCCACCCAATCCTCCATCCTAACGCTCACCCAATGCCGATCAGACCCACGTTGACATTGTCCTCCCCAAGCCACTACTGCCGCCCATCTTTCTATTCTCTTTGCTATGATTGAGTTTTTTTTTTCTTTATTTTTTTTATAATGTATTTTTATATGGGTTTGGTGCTGGTGGTTGATTTTGGCTATGGTAGTGGTGGTGGATGATTTTAACAGCGGGTTTGTGGATTTTGGTTGTGGTGGTAGTGGTGGATGATTTTGGCTTTGGCAGTGGGTTGTGTATTTTGGTTATGAGTTTTGTTGTTTATGGTTGTGGTTATGAGTTTTGTGGTTTATGGTTGTGGTAGTGGGTTGTGGTTGTCATGTTTGCTTGTCATGGCTAGTGGTTTGTGGTGACTGGTGGTAATGGGATTGTGATTGTGATTTTGTTTTTTTCTATATTGTGTTGTGGTTGCCAGAGTAGTGGTGGTTATAGGTGTGGTGTGGCTAATTCGTTGGTGCTGTGAATTTTTTTAAATAATAAAATATTTTATTTTATTATAATATTTATAATATTTTATTACGAAGAAAACAAATAAAAAAAAATTATAATTACACCAAACAAACTAAAAATTAATAGACATCAAACCCAACAGAATATTGCACTAGCAGACAGCTCAACCTAGTACAACAAACTTGTGACGCTTCGATCAAATGTAAACTTTTAGACTAGAATTGGGTGGGGTGCGCCAGGCCCGAGCAATAGTGCAACGCATGGGCGACGCTTAAGAGCCCCAGTAGCAAGCTACTGTGGTGGGCTCTACCCCTCAAGAAATAAATTTAATATCGTGTGGGCCGATGACCCACATATCAGATATTAAACTGATAAGAACAGATACTACACTTGATCTTAGCCAAAAGGCCGAGAAAGGTATGCTTTGTCCATCATCTGATTTTCCCTTTTATTTCTCAGCTTTGTGTATCTCTCCTCTCTCTTACACGATGTGGGACTCGGCAGTTGAAACCAGCAAGAGTGGAAGCACGTCTATCAATGCATCTCTCTTATGCACTTAACGAGGACGGCGTCTTAGCATATGCTATTATTTGCAGGCAAAGAACCTTTGCATTTGGTGATAAAATATATTTTACTTAAAATGTAATACAAACTACCTTACAAACTCTTAGAGATGGTAGATAGACTGCATCTCACTTATTTACATACTCAAAAATAGTAGATTTAGATTTTTATTCCTTGGTTTCTTACAAAAGAATTACACTCCTTTTAGAGGAGGGGAAATGGAACGAAAGAATATATAAGAATAGGTGTCCCAATAATTCTTGGGCATCTATATTTTTTTACATAGTAATCTGGCTTGCACCTTGCTGTTACAATGGTCCACCAAGTTTCACATGTGCAAATCTCAACTCTCCATTTGGTTGATGAGGTTGTAATATTCTTTTTCATCTAAAGATGACAAAGAGATAAGGCTCTAGTTATTATCATCAATCTAACGTAAGACTTCTATGTCCTTCGCTAATAAAAATAAGCCATATGACGCGGCAAGAGTTTTTCTTGAGGTAATGTCTTCTAGCAAATCTTCAACTTTTTTTACTTGATTTTTAGTTGGACGTGGAATTGATTGGCATTTGAGTACCCAAAAAAAACAATCTTAAAAAATAAATGTGTCAATATTTTTAACTTTTAGAAAATGAAAATTTAAATCTAGATTTTGAAAAACACAAAAAAATCATGTTACTTGAGAAAGAAAAATGCTTATTCCCTCTTACTTCGGAGCCACAAATATATCAATCTTCATGAAGGATTATTGAAGTGAATAGCTACTATTAATCAAGAAGAATGGTATATTGAAAAGGAAAATGATTTATTGCATACTTATATGCGGCAATTGCTGCATAATGGGTTATGTGACAGTAAAAAGAAAGTAACAAGTGTTTAAGAGTCCACTTGATTATGTGTACTGCACATAACCCTTGGCACATATTGCCTTCTTTTTGCTGCCACATGACCCGTTATGCAGCAAAACTTTTTCCCTATTGAAAATAAAATGGGGAATCATTAACCAATTGATTTTTCAAGCTTTACCAACAAATCAATTGAAGACATGGCCACAAGTTTAGCATGATGAAAATTCTTCCAGCCGTATCAAATTTGGTTCTTAAAGGCAACAAAGGAAGAAGAATTTGCTGAAAATGGAATAGTTAATTCATACGAATTAGCTTATGTTGATAAAACAAATTATTGGGCACAAATCTAATTAAATTTTTTGATAGAGCAAAAGAAATATAGGAATCAACCTTCAAAAAAATTATTGTAATAGGTGGCAAAAGGTTGTTTGTTACTCAAATATCAATCAACTACACGCCAATTGCACATCAAGTCAGAAAAGCTGAAGATTTGCTAGAAGACGTGGCCACAAGAAAAAAATCTTGACTTACTCTATGACTTATTTTTACTAGCAGATGGTATAGAAGTCTTACATTAGATTGATGATAGCTAAAGTCTTATCTATTCTCCATCATTAGACGAATAAGAATATCACAACCTCATTAACCATATGAAAGCTTGGTTCTCCATCATTAGACGAATAAGAATATCACAACCTCATTAACCCATTAACCATATGAGAGCTTGGTGGATCCTTGTTAATTACGTAAGTGTTAACAATTTCTCTTAAAATTATGGATTACTTGCGGGGTATTGCCAAATTGACCTCCTATGGTCGCAAGACCGATTTACTTTAAGGTTATGAGTTTCTTATGAACTTTAATGATTAAGCTTATCCATCACATACAGCAAACTTGTGAAACTTTGGGCTAGTTTTGGTGGGGTGCGCCAGGCCCGTGCAGTAGTGCAACGCATGGGCGACGCTTGAGAGTCCCAGTAGCAAGCTACTGAGTGGACTCTCTCCCTCAAGAAATAAATTTAATATCGTGTGAGCCGATGGCCCACATATCAGATATTAAACTGATAAGAACAGATACTACACTTGATCTTAGCCAAAAGGCCGAGAAAGGTATGCTTTGCCCATTATCTGATTTTCCCTTTTATACCTCTGCTTTGTTTATTCCTCCTCTCTCTTACACGAGGTGGGACTTAGCATTTGAAACCAGCAAGAGTGGAAGCACATCTGTGTATCTCACATCTTTGCGTTATTTTGTTGCCATAATTGGTTAATAAGCTTGTTCCTTCTTGGAATCCAATGCATTTACTCAGAAAATGGTTCTGTCCGTCCTACCTGTAACACACTGCTGGTAACCTATCATCTTTTCTTTTCTATCCTCAGTGGATTGTTGCACATCCTATATAGCATTGAACCAGGAAGATGTCTTAGCGTAAGCTATTATTTGCAGGCAAAGAACCATTGCATTTGGTGGAAAAGGCAGGATGCTAACATTTTATTGACTTGTTTACTGTCACATGAGTTAGATGAAACATATAGCAACCAAATTACAACATCTGTGAGTAGGAAGTATCTAGCCTAAGAGCATTAGCATTGGTGAATGTTAATGCCATATGTAAGGTGTATTTGGCATTTCAAGGGCTAAAATGTATTGCATCAGGGAATGCTAAAGGTAAGTATTGTAAATTTTTTTACAATACTGCTACAGTGCAATTCCAAAAATGGAATTGCACTGTAGTAGTATTGTAAAAATAATAATAATATTTTATAGATATTGATACGTACTTTCTTTCTCCCCTCTCTCATTTTCTCTATTCTTTTCTCTCTCTTCTTTCTCCCTTTCTCATCTGCTCTCTCCTCTCTTCAGATCCAAACACCCTCCATCCTCCCAACATCAAAATCACACATCACAGTGGCTCATTTTTTTTTTTTTTTGGTGGGTTGCAATTCGGCGAGTTATGTGGTTGCTTTTTTTTTTTTTTTTTGGGGCGTGGGTGATGGCGTGGGTCATTGTGGTGGTTGTGGTTATGGTTGTGGTTTTCTTTTTTTTTTTTTTTTTTTTTTTTTTTTTTTTTTTTTTTTTTTTTCTATGACTGGTGCTTAAAAAAAGAGGTGGGTATGGCTGAAGTGGGTTGTGGGTCGTGGTTAGGTTGTGGCTGAAGTGGGTTGTTGGTCGTCGGAGATCACCAATGTTTGGGTTCGGCGAGGTCATGGTGAGATCGGCGTGGGTCACAGTGATGGGTTTGGTGGAGATTGGCGTGGGTCACGACATGAGCACCGCATGGTTGGCTGGTTCTTCTCGGTTTTGCCTTTCCGATGGGATTTTTTTTTTTCCTTCTGTTGTGACGCTTGGGTGGGGGGTGTGGTGGTCGTTGTTGGCTCCAACTAGTTTGATGGTTTGTGTGTGTGTGGCTCTGTTGAAGGTTTGATGGTTTGTGTTTGTGTGTGTGTTTGTGGTGATGGGTTTGGATAGGTTGATTGGTGTATCATAGGTCTCTGTGTGTGTGGCTTTGTGTGTTGAACCGGTGCTAGAGGTTGAGGGAGAAAGAGAGGGGAAAAAAAAAAGATTGGGCTAGGAAAACCAAGTTTGTGACAGTTGAAAAGAAATAATAAAGAAAGATTAAAAAATAATATTTTAATAAAAATAGAGTTTTGGGATGCTGGAAGTATTGTAAAATAGTATGGTATAAATAATAAAGTAACTTTTTAAGATGGTAAAATAGAGTAAAGTAGCATTTTCTGATGCTAATGCTCTAAGAGAGACAATCAACCTAACATCTTCGTAACCCTTTTTTTCCCTCAAATGACTTGTATTATTCACTACTAAGACATTGGTCAATTCTTGCAACATCAACTGCAACTTTTCTTTTTCTTTTACCTCTTTCTAACAAATGGGGCTACTTTTTTATTAAACTTTTCATCATGGTGGCATTATTTTTGGTATAAAAATACTGGCACTGGTAAGTACATCCACCCTCAATTATTCAAGACCGCCTTCTCCAGCAATGAAGAGCCGGTTAACAAGTACAACTAGTCGATCGACTAATTCCATACAATCACTTCGATTTAGATTTAGATATATACTATTGCTCAAAAAGCAAAATATTAAAATTATTTCATTATTATAATTAGAATATGAACGAATTGAGTTCTTCAACTGCATCATTAGAAAAACTTGGGCTTGATTTGGTGGGGGTGCGCCAGGGCCTTGCACGCTTACAGCCTTGCTGTACTACAAAGCTAGGACGACACATGGGAGCACCGGTGGTGTGGACTCCATGTCTCTACCCCTCAAAAATTAATTAAAAAATTGTGAGCCCCACTGGTGTTGTACACATCTGTGAACTAGAATGGTATATCCGTGCATCAAAATATAGTTTCTACCATTGTAGTATCAAACTTATCACAATAAAAATAACACAGGATCAGTGATTAAACCTTGTACTAGATTTGGGTGGGGTGCGCCAGGCCCAAGCTATAGTGCAACGCATGGGCAGCGCTTAAGAACCCCAGTAGCAAGCTACTGTGATGGGCTCTCCCCCTCAAGAAATAAATTTAATATCGTGTGGGCCGATGACCCACATATCAGATATTAAACTGATAAGAACAGATACTACACTTGATCTTAGCCAAAAGGCCGAGAAAGGTATGAGAATTTCAATCACAAATGCCATCTTTTATTGTCCAACTTGTACAGGTTCTCCTCTTCTGCAGGCAGTGTGGGACAAGTACTGTGGTAACCTATCACTTATTTTTTACCTCTGATTTTGTATTTCTAGCTAAGATGTCAAATACAAGCTCAAAGTTAAAACAGTTTTGTATTAACAGATAACGATTCTTGTGATTGAACAAACAGTTTTGTATTCACAGATAACGATTCTTGTGATTGAACCTGATAAGGATTTGAGTCTAAAGAAGATCGAAACTTTGTGTGTAATAAATAGTTTACGAGATTATCAAAATGATGCAGCGTAAGTGGCTATCCAGAGAAAAAAAGAAGAAGGAGAAAAAGAAGAGAGGATTTTTTGCAGCATTACTGGCAGGAAATGTTGTCTGTTACCATTGCAAGGATGATGGTTGCTAATGACAACATTCAAGGTGTTAAAATTCCCAAGATGATTGTGGCTTCTGCAGATTCAATATAGAAACATGGTTTAGAGTTTAGACTTTAGACATGAAACAGGAACGTTCTTTTTTAGTAAGTGAAACGTTGAAAGTTCACCAGTCACAAAAACTAATTGGGTCAAATCAATTCACCTTGGCCTTTTTTGATATGCAGTTGACTCCATCAATGACGACAAAGCAAAATCTTAAGGAAGAAGTCCTGACTTTATTGATGTCTAGGATCCTCTTATAGCTGAATCCAAAGCAACCCTTCTTGGTCCAATTCGGTCCATTCTATCTACTTCAGTCCACTTCGGTCTGTTCGGTCTTATTCCATCCATTTCAATCCAATTTATTCTTATCCGTGCATTTGGTCCACTTCTGTACATTCTGTCTACTTCGGTATATTTAGTCCAATTCGGTCCACTTCGGTCTTATTCAGTCCAATTCAGACTTATTCGGTCCAATACGATCCATTCACTCTACTTGGTCCAATTCGATCCCCATCAGTCCATTAAGTTCAGTTCAGTCCAAGTCTGTCTAATTCAGTCCCCTACATTCTTTTCAGTCCACTTGGTGCAGTTCGGTTTATTTCAGTCTGCTTGGTCACTTAGTTCTTATTTGGTCCCATTCGGTCCATCAGTCCAATTGGTTCAATTTGGTCCACATCTGTCCATTTGGTTCACTTCAGTTCAATTTGGTCTTATTTGGTCATTTTCAGTCAATTTCGATCCACTTCTATTCATTCAATTCATTTTGGACTAATTGGGCCTTAAATTTATTCTTTTTATATACTACATTTTTAGTTTTGGGCTGAATATTTTTTTCATAACTTTTTTGGGCCAAACTTTGTAGTTTTGGGCTAAAAAATATAAATAAAATAGACATTAGAAATTAGAGATAAGGGCCTTAAAATTCAAGTTTCAATAATGTAAGTATTATGCCTATATTTGGAAAGAGAAAAAGAAAATGCTACAATTTTAAACTTATTTAATAATTTAAACTTAATATAACATGTTACATGTGTTTCATGGAATGAGGGTGTACCATTTTTTTTTAAATATTCTTGATATGCTCAAATTAGTCAACTGATTACGGTATATTTAAAACCCTTTTAATAACATCATCTCCATTTATATAAAAAAAATATTTTTATTATGAAATTTAAATATTTTGATTAAATTATGTTTTTCATATATATATATATATATATATATATATTGTGGGGATAAATGAGCCGAGTAAGAACATTGGGCCGTGGGCCTTGTCTGAGGATGTAGGATAACCCGAGGAGGGTTGAATAGTAAGATAAGCTTGTACAACAAAAGGACGAGAACAAGGACAAGTAATGACGAACAATGGATGTCTCCCGAGGATCTACCCCTCCTCGAGAAATGTCCTGGGGGGATCGAAGCCCGATTGCCCAGAAGATATCGTGCAAGAAGGCACCATACCTCTAAGGATAAGCTTTAGATAAAAGAGATAATAGTGAACCAGGAAATATCCAAGAAAAAAGTTGCTACCACCACATAAATGTTCTACACCTAACCATTTGATTGTATTTATGTGGAAATGATGCTTGAATAGTGACGTTGAGTCTTACAACTATAAACAAAGGTTCCAAGAGGGCTCTGATGGGACAAGCATCCAGAAGATTACATACACAATCAATAGATGGAAGGCTTGGATTGAAAGGGAGTACAAATATATAAAGAAAAAAACCCCACGAGAATTGGGAAATGTAATCACAAAGAAAGAAAGGAAAACGGAAGAGAGAGAGAGAGAGAGAGAGAGAGAGAGAGAGAGAGAGAGAATCTTGTACTTTAAAAAGCTTGAGTGAATATAAGAACAATGGATTCTCAAACTTGACCGAGGAGGATTATTCTCTTTTTAAATTGTCTTTTCTTATCTTTTTGGCATGAATCCAATCCCTTGTGGCTCATACATGATTTGCTAAGTCTTTATCTGTAAAATCCACTTTCTAACAAATATATTGTTTTAGGCTGGTTAGGCCATCATCCATTGCTAGTAGGCTGAAGGTCTAAAACCAGTCCTTACATATATATGTATGTATGTATATATATACATACACTAATCTTCTAAAAAAAACACCTAAAATTAAGAGATGTGCTTCCATAATAATGATAGGAATGAGATGTTTTTTCAAACCAAATTCACAGAAGTGCTACTTAAAAAATTTGCAAAATATAACAAAAAATTAATTAAAAAAATTTACATGGTAATTGATTTCTATGAAATCAAGTACCATTAAAAAAATAAAAAATAAAAGATAAAAACAACAAACAAACAAACAGATGCCTACTTGGTTTAGTCATTTTAAAAAAAAAGACAGCCGTTTAACATGCCGTCTCTCTTCTTCTGACACTAGCATCCATTTTCAATACTACTCACCTCTCTCTCTCTCTCTCTCTCTCTCTCAAAATGGATCCACTCTCAAAGGTCCGCGACTACACGATCTGAAATGAGCTGGATTGGATCGTTTGGTACAACGACGAGCTCTGATTCGGGTTGCTCTGGTACCAATCAACTACACGCCATCTATAGATCAAGTCAAAAAATCTAAAGATTCAATAGAAGACATGACCATAAGAAAATACCTTGATGTATTGTATGATTTTTCTTTACTAGCAGGTGACATCTCTTTGCCATCATTACACAAAAAAGAATATCACAACCTCATTAACTAAATGGAAGGATGAGATATGCATGCCTGAAGCTTGGTGGATTCTTGTAATCAGTAAGGTGCTAGCCATACCATACTTTGTAAAAAGATATAGACGCTCAAATTAAAAAAGTTGCACACATCCATGCATTATTGGGACACCTATTCATGTACTACTGTACTATGAGACTTGTATTGTACCTCAAGTTAAATGAAGCAACAAGAACTAGGGAGTTAAACGAAAACACAAATTTAATTGATTCAACATGATAAAGGCAACTAGGCAACTAGGCAAGACTGTCAACGTTTGCTCTTTCACTTCACACTCTTCCCCTTTCTTAATTACTAGGAAATGCTCTGATGAGTCTTCTTGTACAATAATGCTTACACCCAGGCTTTACATGGTGAGTACAATTATTGGCTTACACTTCGGATAACTGTTCAATAACATGTCTGACATTTCAAACAACTCAGATGCTATTGGAATAATTGCATTTACTTTCATAAAGACTCCAAGGATGCGGATGCACTCTACATGGATCATTTGACATAGTAGGATGCTACACACATCAGACGGTCAACAATATATTAAATTTCAAATGCTTGAGCACTTATCAATCAGCATTCCAGAGTCAAAATCACCACTACCTTCATTCTACACTTTTGATGAGGCTGTCATTAACATACAGAGAGCTTATTGGCTACAGAATATTTGGGCGATCCACATAAAGCAAAACATGTGAAGCTTTGAACTAGAATTGGGTGGGGTGCGCCAGGCCCGAGCTATAGTGCAACGCATGGGCGACGCTTAAGAACCCCAGTAGCAAGCTACTGTGGTGGGCTCTCCCCCTCAAGAAATAAATTTAATATCGTGTGGGCCGATGACCCACATATCAGATATTAAACTGATAAGAACAGATACTACACTTGATCTTAGCCAAAAGGCCGAGAAAGGTATGAGTGTTTCTGTCACACATGCCATCTTTTAATGCCCAACTCGTCTTGGTTTTCCTCTTCTGGAGGCAGTGTGGGACAAAACTGCGGTAACCTATGTACACTTCTTTTTTACATCTAATTTTGTATTTCTAAACCGGAACTCATTGTTGTACCGGACAATCCAATCCAGCTCGTTTCGGATTGTGTAGTGGCAGACTGCCAAGAGTGGATCCAGGTTGAGAGAGAGAGAGAGAGAGAGAGAGAGAGATTAGTGAGTAGTATTGAAAATGGATGCTAGTATTAGAAAAAGAGAGATGTCGTGTTAAACGACTGTCATTTTTTTAAAATGACTAAACCAAGTAGGTGTATGGTTTTTTTTTTAATGGTACTTGACTTCATAGAAATCAATTACCATGTAAATTTTTTTAATTAATTTTTTGTTATATTTTTCAAAATTTTTAAGGAGCAGTTCCGTGAATTTGGTTTAAAAAAACATCTCATTTCTATCATTATTATGGAAGCATATCTCTTAATTTTAGGTGTTTTTTTTAGAAGATTAGTTTTAGGATCCTATAGTCCTATTATTTTGGAATAACATCACTTAATCTTAAGAACACCATTATTTAAAAGTATTTTCTATGTTATAAGTTTTATATAATGGAACATATAATTTATTTTCCGTTAGACAACAATACATAGTAAAATATATATGAAAAACATAGTTTAATTAAAACATTTAAATTACATAATTTAATCCCTTTACTTACACTTCAACAACAATTCTCGATCCTTCAACAACCGCTCCATTAAGGTCACCATCACCATCGTTAAATCGAAAATCTCATGTTTAGGCAATTGGGTGTGTTTTATTTAGAGAAATTTAGGGGAAATGGCTCGGACACTATAATTGAAGAATTTAGGGGCAAATTAGGGAAGTTTTGGGGGTTTAGGTTAATGATGTCATTTAATTGTACCAAATCGGAGGAGACTTTACCGGTGAGATAATCAAGCAAGGGTTCTCGGTCGGGTAAAGTGACGGCGGTGATTCCTTGCATGCAAGCCTTTTGTATGTACTCAATGTGCTTAAGGTGGCCATGATTCCCTACAGTAACCCATATACCACTATGTATTGTTGTTGAATGCAAAGTACATTACATGTTCCATTGCATAAAACTTATAAAAATAGAAAATACTTTTAAATAGCACATGCATTATTTAACCTACAAACTTTACATTATATTTTTATCAAATAATTACATTACATTTTTTCTTGGTTTGCATAGGTTTGCGACTAGCATGGATGAAAATGAAAAACATTCTTAAAGTAATTAGAAAGGGAAACAATCGATCCTTTATTTTTTGACAAATAAACAAAATATATAAAATCATATAACATCTTCGAATTAAGGATGACAATGGGGTGGGATGAGGCTAAAGAATGAGGTCTTCATCCCCGCCTAGTATGATTTTGTCTTACCCCATTCTTTCCTCATCCTGTATAGTGGGGCAAATTTCCTTGCCCCATCCCTATCCCTTGGGGCTTCACAAGGCCCCACCTCACATTGCAAAACTTTACTTCGTATTAATATGTCACACCTTGCTACATAGCTATTGTAGGGGCTCCTTTTTCGGAGGTGGGCCCTCGACAATGAATTTGTAGAGAGTGGGGTAAAGGGTTTGGCTCCGGCCGGCCCTTCGCCGGTCTTCTCCGCACTTCCCGCTGTTTGCTCTACTTCTGGGGTTGCTCCTCGGCTGGGGTCCGAGGAGGCCCCCCTCTTACCAGGGGGGTTCTTTGCCTTATATACCCTCTTTAACTTGATCCTGGCCTTACAGCTGTTGGCCATCCAGGCTAATGGTTCAGCACTTGTCCCATCAGATAGGTTCTTTCCTATATTGGGGGCTGCTGCCTCCAAGGTTTTTCAGTGAAGGGTCTTGTCAGCATTAATGGAACCTGGAGGGCTAGGCAGAATCGTTAAGTGCGGATGTGACCACCTACACTGGGTCTGCCTCCTACCTAGATTAGACTAGGTGTGCCGAGGATGGATGTGTCCTCGGCTCGGGCCTTGGAAGGACTAAAGCCTTTAAGCCGACCATCTAGAGAGATCGCATTCCTCGGCTTGGGCCCTGGGCCTGCCCAAAGGCGGGCCGGGGGTTCTGGGCCCGCAGGCCCCACAATAGCCCCTCAAAACCCTGCTGCACGTATCCTCGGACGGGGAGGAGGGTTTTGCAAACCTCGGCCCCTATGGCCCGGAAGGCCGCCGGTCGGGCTGGTCCTTCCTCGGGTGGTCGGATCGACCCTTAGGTCCCTCATTAAGTAGTTAATTTCTTCACGGGAATGGATCCTCGGACCGAGCAGTACCTTGACTCTGTCGTAAAATAGATAGCTCCTCGTATACAGTCGCTGCCTTAAGTACGAGTGGCCAGCTCCCCGTAGGCTTGAGTCCGAGGACCATGCAAGACCTAGTTACAGTTGCTGCCATCGTTTCCATGTGGCTAGCTCCCCATAGGCTTGAGTCTGTAGACCATGCAAGACCTAGGTACAATTGCTGCCTTAAGTACGAGTGGCCAGCTCCCCGTAGGCTTGAGTCCGAGGACCATGCAAGACCTAGGTACAGTTGCTGCCATCGTTTCCATGCGGCTAGCTCCCCATAGGCTTGAGTCCGTAGACCATGCAAGACCTAGGTACAATTGCTGCCTTAAGTACGAGTGGCCAGCTCCCCGTAGGCTTGAGTCCGAGGACCATGCAAGACCTAGGTACAATTGCTGCCATCGTTTCTAAGTAGGCCCCGAGCGTGAGGACACAGTGTTCACCTCTTTGGGTAACTCAGTCTCACGTCGGGTAGGGGTCCATCCCCCTAGCCCCTTGTAGGATGCTGGAGCAAGAGTCATTGTACCACGACTGCACAGTTGCCTTCAATAGGATTTCGTCCTCGGATCCGAGGACTTCATTTTTGGTAGGGGGTCGTCCTCGGGTCTTTTCCGTGAGCTGTTTTTCCTCAGGTCGGCTTGTGACTTCGCACGTGGGGCTGATCCTGCCTCTGGTTCGTGCTTTTCATCTTTCTGGTTCACGAGGCGTCGCTTGGCCTTCCGCCCTTCCTGTTTGACGCTTCGGTGTCCGTAACGCACCTCCATTAATGCCCTCGTGAATTAACACGCAGCAGGCAGCTGGCAATCCCCTTGGAACTGGGTGGGAATTAATTTCCCTTGACAATTCCCCTTCGAATTCCGCGCGGTTCAACTCCCGCTGGTTTTCACCCTCCATAAAAGGCATTCTGGGGGGGGGGGGCATTTCTCCTCATTCCATGAATTCTCCTCCACAAACAGACGTATATACTTTCGCCCTCTTGAGCCCCCTTGATATCACCGCCAGGGGTGTGACCGTAGTTAGTAGACCTGGAGCTAAGTGCCGTCGTGGCCGCAGTCCCCACTAGGCTGCCGGCGCAGCAGAGTTTAGGCGTAACACTGGCCGAATCTCGCATGGTGGCCAGGGGGGACGTCGTTGAAATACCTAACGTCTTCCCCTAGAGCGCACCTCCGACGAAGGGGGCACGCGAACTCTTGTCATGGCCGGTGCCCGAGTATTGCCATCTCCGACGGTCAATGCTCGTGTAGTTCGGAGGGGGTCGAGGAAGCATCATGAGGGAAGGTGTTCCGGGGTCTGGGGGCTCCTCACTTTGTTCAAGCTTTGGTTTGAAGGTGAGCCAGCCCCTAGCCCCCCTTCCCGTGCTTTTACCGTCAAGTTCTCCCATTCTCTTGACGCCAATAAAAGCACGGCTTGACACTTCCTTCATTCCTGACATTAATTCTTTGCGAGCCTCTTGCCCGGCCAGTTCCAAGACCGATCCGCCTGAGCCTCTGATTGTAGGATTAGTTGGTAGGAATTCTTGTAAAACATGCCTGTCTGAGCCTCTGATTGTATTTGTAGTAGTTTTTTTTGAAATAATGAGAATTGTAGTACTTGTAATCTCTTGTAATCTCTTCTGAATTAATAAAGGATTTTTCTTTTACTTGTTGTTGAGTTTCCTTTTCGCACTGCCATTTTTCTCTCCTTCTTTTTCTTTTTCTTTTTCTTTTCTTTGCACCATCAACTTCTGAGTAGTAACTGCTTTAGAACGATCGCCGGTTGCGCCGGCCGGCGCACTAACCCTCCCCACAGACGGCGCCAATTGTAGGGGCTCCTTTTTCGGAGGTGGGCCCCCGACAATGAATTTGTAGAGAGTGGGGCAAAGGGTTTGGCTCCGGCCGGCCCTTCGCCGGTCTTCTCTGCACTTCCCGCTGTTTGCTCTACGTCTGGGGTTGCTCCTCGGCTGGGGTCCGAGGAGGCCCCCCTCTCACTAGGGGGGTTCTTTGCCTTATATACCCTCTTTAGCTTGATCCTGGCCTTACAGCTGTTGGCCATCCGGGCTAATGGTTCAGCACTTGTCCCATCAGACAGATTCTTTCCCATACTGGGGGCTGCTGCCTCCAAGGTTTTTCAGTGAAGGGTCTTGTCAGTATTAATGGAACCTGGAGGGCTAGGCAGAATCGTTAAGTGCGGATGTGACCACCTGCACTGGGTCTGCCTCCTACCTAGATTAGACTAGGTGTGCCGAGGATGGATGTGTCCTCGGCTCGGGCCTTGGAAGGACTAAAGCCTTTAAGCCGACCATCTGGAGAGATCGCCTTCCTCGGCTTAGGCCCTGGGCCTGCCCAAAGGCGGGCCGGGGGTTCTGGGCCCGCGGGCCCCACAGCTATTAATTTAAAAGAATAAAAAAAACTTTTTTCATTAATATAAATATACTTAAAATTACAATTAAATTATCAAAATAATTTTTAATAAGGACTGAATAATATTATCTAAAGTATTTAACAAGATAATATCACAATAAAATAAATAAATAAATAAATCTTAATATTCATGCATTTAAATACTTGGTAATACAAGCTATGTTTTTAATACTGATAAAGTGGGGTGGGGCTAAAAAGCCTAAATCCATCCCCACCCCACCTGAATGTATAGAAAAAAAAAAATCTTGCGGGGTGGGATGGGTCAGGGCAAGGAGAAATTGTCAGGCCTACTTGAGATTTTGTAGGTTCAAAGGCCAAAAGAAGTAGTTATTGGAACCCACCCGTACCCCTTTTTTTATGGTTAACTTCAATGCAACCATTAGTGAGGACAAAGCTTATAGTAGCTGTTGGCAAAAATAATAAAGGAGAAGTCATCTTTGTTTAGACTCAGTTTATTGATGTTTAGGATCCTCTCATAGCTGAAGCCAAAGCAAAACTCATTTTTGTAGAAATATCAGAGGCTTTAAGAATATAAATACACAAACTTTGAAAGGATATGTTTATTGCACACATTATTGCTAGAGCAAAATTGTGTCTTGAAACCTTTTCTGATTGGTCCATAAATCATACATATTGAAATTTAGTCAAAACTGAACATGAAATCTGTTGGTCATGTTTTGGTTTAACCCACAATGGTACAAATCAAATTGAGTATGTGTCAAAAAAACTTTGGACCATCGGATAGTTATTTGTACGACTCTTACTCTGTCTTTTATACATAAATCCTTGTTTATAATTCAATAATCATTAATTGAATATAATTCCATTACAAAATAGATATATATATACACACACACGTACATCTTAGAGGGGAAAAATTTGCGCAATTCTGAGAAATATGCACTCTTTATTCTAAGAAATATTTATCCTCCGAAAAGAGGAAAAATCAAAATCTTTGTCTAAAGAAAAGCCTCGAAATAGGAAAGATGTATAGAACATTTCAACGAGAGTGTTTTTTCAACTCTTTCAAAATGAAATCTAATCCAAACATGTATGTTATGTTTCCTGGGTACAAATATCTAAATTTGATATTTTTAAATACTTTTCAGATGTATTGACAAAAAACGACAGCCATTTAACATGCCAACTCTCTTCGCCTATATATAGATTCTAAAGTGGGTGATGGCAATGGTCATCTTTTTGTATGAATAAGAATGGTTATGAAACCATTAGTCCATAACGCAAATTTCAACACAAGTGAATAAGCTATGACTTTTTTCCAATTATCAAAATAAGTCAATAATTGTTGGGTTAATAAACAATTATCGTCTGTAAAAATACAATTGTTTAAGTAAATAGAAGAGTAGGGATTCTGGGACTTCCAATGTACCAGTTAATCAATGTTTGAACTAGAATTAGGTGGGGTGCGCCAGGCCCAAGCTATAGTGCAACGCATGGGCGACGCTTAAGAGACCCAGTAGCAAGCTACTGTGATGAACTCTACCCCTCAAGAAATAAATTTAATATCGTGTGGGCCGATGACCCACATATCAGATATTAAACTGATAAGAACAGATACTACACTTGATCTTAGCCAAAAGGCCGAGAAAGGTATGAGTCTTCCGATCACACATGCCATCTTTTATTGTCCAACTCGTAAAGGTTCTCTTCTTCTCGAGGCAGTGTGGGACAAATACTGCGGTAACCTATCGCTTCTTTTTTAGATTTTGTATTTATGGCTGAGATGTCAAATGCAAAGCTCAAAGTTAAACCAGTTTTGTATTAACTGATACGATTCTTGTGATTGAACCTGATAAGGCTATTGAGTCTTAAACAGATAGAAACTTTGTGTATAATAAATAATTTACGAGTTTATCAAAATGATGCAGCGTAAGTGGCTGTCCAGAAAAAAAAATAGATGATTTTTTTGCTGCATTAATGTAGCCTGTTACCATTGCAGCAAGGATGATGGATGCTAACGACAACATTCAATGTGTTACAATTCTCAAGATGATTGTGGCTACTGCAGATTCAATATAGAAACATGGTTTAGAGTTTATACACGACACAGGAACATTCTTCTTTAACAAGTGAAAGATTGAAAGTTTCAATATTATGAAGTGATTTGACGATCACCAGTAACAAAAACTCAATTCACCTTGGCCTTCCAGATTTTTTGATATGCAGTTTGACTCCATCATTGATGGATGAGCCTTATGATAGAATCACAAGAAAAATTGAAGTTCTCAAAAGAAGATGCAAGAAACTTTACATTATTCGTAGCATATTGTTGTGGTATAATAAGAATGAAAAGGAACAACATTCTATATAATACAATCAGAAAGGGAAGTTGTCCATCCTTTGTTCTTACTTAGACAAATAAACAAAATATATAATGATTATCTAACATCTTGGGATTTTGTAGACAGTTGTTGGAACCCACCTCTACCCCTTTTTGTTAAACTTAACTTCATTGCAACCATCAGTGTCAGTGATGACAAAGCAAAATCATAAGGGAGAAGTCCTGGCTTTATTGATGTTTTTAGTATCCTCTTATAGCTGAAGCAAAAGCAACCCTTCTTGGTCCAATTCGGTCCACTCGGTATTATTCAGCTCAATTCGGTCTTACTAATTTATTTGGTCTTATTCGGTCTATTTGATCCAATTCAGTCTTATTTGGTCCATTCAGTCTACCTTCGTCTACTCTGTCCACTTCGGTCTTATTCAGTCTACTTCAGTTCAATTAGGTCTTATTCGGTTCAATGTGGTCCATTTTCTCTACTTCGGTTTTATTCCTGCCATTCATTCCACTTCGGTCCACATTAGTACATTCACTTCACTTCGGTCCAATTGGTTTAATTCGATCCACCTTAGCCCATTCGGTTGATTTCAGTCCAATTCGTCCACTTCATTCCTACTCAGTCCATTTAGTCCACTTGGTCCAATTCAGTCCACCTTTGTCCATTTAGTTCACTATAGTCCAATTCGGTCACCTTCTATCTATTTTGATCCACTCTGATTCATTCAGTCTATTTTTATTCATTTGATCTATTTTGGACTAATTGAGCCTTAAATTTATTCTTTTTGTAGGTTGTGTTTTCAATTTTGGGCTAAAAAAAATTTGAAATTTTTTTTTGGGCCAAACTCTTTAGTTTTGGCCTAAAAAATACAAACAAAATAGGAAATAGAAATTAAAGATAGGGGCCTAAAAATGCAATAAAATTAATAAATATTCATTAAATTACTTTAAAATTCAAGTTTCAATAATATATGCATTATACTTATATTTGGAAAGAAAAAAAAAATGCTACAACTCTAAACTTATATAATAATTTAAAAACATGTTACATTTGAGTCTAAATTTTCTATCACATTCTTCCTACTCCACTATATACTCCACAAATAAAAACATGTCACATATTCATCTAATTTATTAAATACTAAATTTATGCCTTCTATTATTTCAATTTCCTAAATTTATGGTTTAAGGCTCCGAAAGAACAGCCATAGATCAAGGGCCAGCCACCATGCTAATTCAATAATTCATTTGAAAGGACTAGTTTTGGATCAAAATTGTGAAAGTGAAGTCGCACCAGTTTCTTTAAAGTACTCAAAAAGCACTTAGTGCTGCCACATTACTTTCTTCTTAAATGATCATACTCACAAGAATCAGAGCTTCAGTTGCCAATTAGTAGAATCGTAAAGAAATTGAAAATTTGACTAAGTTTTGCACATAGGTTAGTCATCTAAAAAAAAGTACAACGTCCATGATGGAATTATTAATAAAGATAAATTTAAATAGATTTGACATAATTGACAATTCAACACACAAGTATAAAAAATCTTGTAAAAATAGCATATTGTCAAATTATTGAAAATTCAAAATAAACCATTATTTCAGCAATAGCATATTACTGAAACAGTTTAGGGTTCACACTAGACTATCTTCATATCAAGATAAAACAGTTATTCGCTAAATAATAATTAAATTCAGAATCTTCCCTTGAGGGTAGAAACGACACATTTATAGAACAAATATATTACACGGGAAGATAATCATACTTAATATGTCAGTGCATTGTCAAGGAAAAGGTAAGTTAATTTCACTGCATGCCGATCCTGCAAATTGATGAAACAGCAGCATATAAAAGCAAAACAAGACTACCTTCCTGAAGTAAATTACATACAGGTTATATTGAACTATTAAAAATGGTATATGGTTCTCAGTATGATTAGCATCATCATTAGCTCAAAAAGAGCTCTACTAAGGTAATAAAACTGAAGATGCAGATTTCCTTCTGAATAACATGTATATTCCTTTCATGATGGAAATTAAGTTCAAAATCTGTCCTCAGCCACACACACACACACACACATATATATATATATAATATACCAAATTTCATGACATGAATTTCTAGCAAAGCAGAAATCACTAAGAACCTTTGGTGCAAGTTTTCACAAAGTAACCAAGGATTTTTCTCAAAATTAAATGCTTGCGTTATTATCCAGCAGGGACCAAAACTGAAAAATATAGAAGCAGCACATATCTTAAATACTAGAACTTAACCAATAAACCAATCCAATGGTGCTTTGAGATGTAAGACGAAAAAAAGTTCTGCTTAATAGCAAGGCCACCAGCATCCATTGTTTCCTGTTGTGATCAACATAACATCTCCCAAATTCTTCTCCACAACTAGATGGACATATGCCAAAATCAACAGGGCCAAAACAGCCACAGAATAGAAAGAACATCACTGAATCGAGAACAACACTAATCAAACATCTAACAAGAAATCCAATAATAAAGTTACTGCATCATTAAAAGGAATATACGAGTAACTAAGGGGCATTTCCACAATCACATATTATAAGCAAGACTGATCGGAAAAAGGATCATTGAATCATAAACTGATAACTGCAAGGAACCAAAATAGTCAAAATTAAAGCAAAAATTATGTCATAAAGATGAAAGTATGATACTTTATGAATATAGAATATTATGATAAAGAACATCATAAAATCTTGATTCTTGAGTGAACTTCAATTTCAACTTTTGAGTAGTCAGACAAAATGTTGAAAGGCATTAACTTAGGTAACAGCGTTTAATTTTTTTCTTTTTTAATTGATCTAAGCATTGCATTATATGATTTTCTTTTTACAATTTGTTTTTATTCTTTTCCTCTTTGAATCTGATTTCTGAGCTCAAGGTCAAAGGAGTATGTTGGATTTTATTTTTTAACCGTTCACAACAATTTATAACAGTAAACTTTTTTACTATTAACATTTAAATTTTAGCAAGGAGAATCCTACTCCTTATTGGTATAGATGAAAACTGAAGAAGATGCATGTTCGTGACTGAAAAACACAGGAAAAAAAGTGTTTAACATCCCTACTGAGTTCTGACTTCCACACTTTTCTGAACAATAAAAATCATTTGATAATATATAAGACAAGCTAACAAGTGCGTGATAACCCACTTACCTTCTTCTCAAAATTGGAAAAAAAGGAAAGAAAGTGCTTGATAACCATAAACTTCCAAAAAAAAATTAAGCAGTGTGAAAAAATTAGGTGACACATCCACCATGAACCATGGCAACATTCAGCATACAGAGTAATGATATGAGGCACACCAAAGGATATAAGTTTAAATAATAAAATTATTATGTCTATAAGTGTATTCGCATGCTCTTCACTTGCAATGGCTTGTTCTGTCAAAGCTTCCTAGTCGTCAATGCATTGTCCAGATGACTTAAAATTTGTCATATGAATTTATTATCAGTTCACCTTTCTCTGTATGTACTCTGCCTTCCCTTATTCTTGCCAGTTGCCAACACCTTGTCTTAAATGAAAATTTTATACCACAAAACTATCAGATGCTACATGCATATGATAGATAATTAAGATCCTTCTTCAAAACATAGAAAGGTGTGTCCTGTTTGTATCATTGTGCAGATAACTTTAAACCAACATCTGTTTTCAATTAATTAAATCTTTTCTACCAGAAAATAGAGATAATAACAAGAGAAATTAAGGGAAATAACGTCCTAAAGAACACATGCAGGATGTACTAGAGAAAATTTTGGATACCCTTATCCAAAATATAATTTCTGTCTACTCAAAATGACAGATCCAAAAGAAACAACGAAAGAGAAGATGAAAAAGTGTTCTATTCCCATGGGGAAGATTCTTGTGTTCTCTACATAGCCGTATTTCTGCTGTGCGTGCATTATAGTATCGACTGCACATTTGCACTCCTAACATATATACCTTGCGAGACATTTTCTTCCTTCTCTACAGGAATGTGGACCTCAATGAGTCAAATGACCTGATAAAATGAATCAATGCCAAAATTTTTGTTTTTTTTACTAACATAATGCCACAACAAGAAAGTGACGCAGGACAACCAGAACAAAATTGAAATAACAATAAAATAAAGGGATATGACCTAAGAGTCAGCACCAAGCGGAGAAACCACTAGGAGTCAGCACCTAGGGTAGACCTGGAGTCAGCACCAGACCAAAGAAAGACCAAACGGCCATTTTTTTCATTCATCAAAATATCAACTATCTCCTCAAGGAGTACAATAGGTTGTTTATATAGGATTGCTAAACCCTAGTTCTAATTGGCTAGGAAACCCTAATTACCTTATTACAAAAATAACCTTGCTAATTGGCTAGGAAACCCTAATTGCCTTATTACAAAAATAACCTTACTTTTAAATTAAAATACTAAAAGCCCAATAACTAAAAGCCCAATAAACTAATAGACCTAAAACATAAAAATACAATGGGCTTGCAAACATAAATAATACTAAATAATAATCTTCTTGTGTCTCCCGCATCAGAAAGCACATCCGTACTTCTAACTTGACCTTTTTCTAGTTATACTAATTCCCATAAACTAATCTAATCTAATTAATGCAAGAGGGATTGAGAGTGCAGGATAATAGTTACAATCAAACTGATGCACCTTTGGGATAAATTGTGAGGTTGCCTGGAACAAGAGAAACTACTAAGAGCATTCGCATCGCATATATTCATACTATTCTATTTTACTACCTCAAAAAGTCACTTTATCAATTATACAATACTATTTTATAATATACTCAGCATCCCAATTTTAATTTTACCAAACTACACATTAAAATAATATAAATTATACAATAAAATATATTTTATTCTCTCTCATATTTCAGTCTCCCTTCCTCTTTCTCAACCAATGGTCAAAACTTAATACACCATCTACACAACAACCAACCTCTCAACCACACCACCTCCACATAGCAACCCAGTCACCACCACACAACAACCACCATGACACCAAAACCTGTTAATCAACAAAACCCTTATTCTTCTTCATCCTCGGGATTCATCACCGTCTTCACTGAGATCAGTCACTTCAACCCAAAACCCCTTCTGCAAGAACAAGCCTTTCCCACCACCACCAAGATCTTCCTCTTCCGTGACCCGATCATCGACCTAAACCCACACCACCACCATGATCTTCGATCTCCACCGATCCCAAACCCAAAATCAACACCTAGCTCTGTTACACTGATCCCAAATCCAAAATCTCCGATCCACACCAATCCACGCCAAGATCAACCTTGATCAACACCTAGCTCTGTCACGCCTAGATCAACCCAAATCCAAAACCCATAACCCATGGCCCACCTCGCCAGTCCACCACCTGACCCATGATACACCGATCAGAGCAAACCACACCCACATCAGAGCAAACCCATTGAAGGCACATCGAACCCATCGGAGCAAATAGCATCGAGAGAGAGGAAAGGGAGAGGAAGAAATCTGAAAGAGTGAGAGACGAGGAGGACAAAGTTGAGAGAGTGTGAGAGTTAGAGTAGATGAGAGAGAAAATGAATAAAATAATATTTTTATTTTTACAATTGAGCTACAGTGTAATTCTACATGTAGAATTGCATTGTAGCACAATTGCAAAATTTTTTGCAAGTGTACATATACAATTCTGGATGCTCAGCAATTTTGGGCCTAAAATGCCAAATTTTCCTTACATTTGGCATTTCACAGGCTCAATGCGAATGCTCTAATCCTGAATATGGGAACCTTGGATCCCTAATTGTAGTAAACAATATGACTATTAGTATATCACAAAGCCATTATAAATCATCATTAACGCAAAGAGCTATAGAGTAAGACAACACAATAACACTTGGTATCTTAAGAAAACCAGCAACATCAGATGAACAGAAACTAGCAGTTACAAATTCAAAAAAATTTATTATCCATCCCTGTAACATTACTTGCTAGAAGAATATAAACTACATATCTTTCATTACATTTTTCAGTGGTAAAAGAACTTTTATTTTTTTTAGAAAAAAGTATACAATGAAGTGACATCCAGTGAAAATAAAATAGCCAATTACTATAACTTCAAGATTCATTTGTTTTTTATGGAATTATTAATAAAGATAAATTTAAATAGATTTGACATAATTGATAATTCAACACAGAAGTATAAAAATTCTTGTAAAAATAGCATATTGTCAAATTATTGAAAATTAAAAATAAACCATTATTTTAGCAATAGCATATTATTGAAACAGTTCAGGGTTCACACTAGACTATCTTTATATCAAAATAAAATAGTTCTTCGCTAAATAATAATTAAATTCAAAATTTTCCCTTGAGGGTAGAAACGACATATTTATAGAACAAATATATTACATGTGAAGATAATCATACTTAATATGTCAGTGCATTGTCAAAGAATAGGTAAGTTTCACTGCATTCCGATCCTGCAAATTGATGAAACAGCAGCATATAAAAGCAAAACAAGACTACCTTCCTGAAGTAAATTATATACAGGTTATATTGAACTATTAAAAATGGTATATGGTTCTCAGTATGATTAGCATCATCATTAGCTCAAAAAGAGTTCTACTAAGATAATAAAACTGAAGATGCAGATTTCCTTCTGAATAACATATATATTCCTTTAATGATGGAAACTAAGTTCAAAATCTGTCCTCAGCCACATATAAATATATAATGTACCAAATTTCATGACATGAATTTCACTAAGTAACCAAGGATTTTTCTCAAAATTAAATGCCTGCGTTATTATCCAGCAGGGACTAAAAATGAAAAATATAGAAGGAGCACATATCTTAAATACTAGAACTTAACCAATAAACCAATCCAATGGTGCTTTGAGATGTAAGACGAAAAAAAGTTCCTGCTTAAAAGCAAGGCCACCAGCATCCATTGTTTCCTGTTGTGATCGACATAGCATCTCCCAATTTCTTCTCCACAACCAGATGGACATATGCCAAAATCAACAAGGCCAAAACAGCCACAGAATAGAAAGAACATCACTGAATTGAGAACAACTCTAACCAAAAATCTAACAAGAAATCCAATAATAAAGTTACTGCGTCATTAAAAGGAACATACGAGTAACTAAGGGGCATTTCCACAATCACATATTATAAGAAAGACTAATCAGAAAAGGATCATTGAGTCATAAACTGATAACTGCAAGGAACCAAAATAGTCAAAATTAAAGCAAAAATTATGTCATAAAGATGAAAGTATGATACTTTATGAATATAGAATATTATGATAAAGAACATCATAAAATCTTGATTCTTGAGTGAACTTCAATTTCAACTTTTGAGTAGTCAGACAAAATGTTGAAAGGCGTTAACTTAGGTAACAGAGTTTATTTATTTATTTTTTTAATTGATCTAAACATTGCATTATATGATTTTCTTTTTACAATTTGTTTTTATTCTTTTCCTCTTTGAATCTGATTTCTGATCTCAAGGTCAAAGGAGAATGTTGGATTTTATTTTTTAACCGGTCACAACAATTTATAACAGTGAACTTTTCTACTATTTACATTTAAATTTTAGCAAGGAGAATCCTACTCTTTATTGGTATAGATGAAAACTGAAGAAGATGCATGTTCGTGACTGAAAAACACAGGAAAAAAAGTGTTTAACATCCCTACTGAGTTCTGACTCCCACACTTTTCTGAACAATAAAAATCATTTGATAATATATAAGACAAGCAAACAAGTGCATGATAACCCACTTACCTTCTTCTCAAAATTGGAAAAAAAGAAAAGAAAGTGCTTGATAACCATAAACTTCCAAAAAAAAAAAAAAAATTAAGCAGTGTGAAAACATTAGGTGACACATCCACCTTGAACCATGGCAACATTCAGCATACAGAGTAATGATATGAGGCACACTAAAGGATATAAGTTTAAATAATAAAATTATTATGTCTATAAGTGTACTCGCATACTCTTCACTTGCAATGGCTTTCTGTCAAAGCTTCCTAGTCGTTAATGCATTGTCCAAATGACTTAAAATTTGTCATGACTTGAGTATCAGCTCACCTAACCCATGATACACCGATCGAAGCAAACCACACACACATGGGAGCAAACCCATCGAACCCATTGGAGCAAACAGCACTGACAAAGAGGAAAGGGAGAGGGAGAATTTTGAAAGAGAGAGAGACAAGGAGGACAAAGTTGAGAGAGTGGGAGACTCAGAGCATATGAGAGAGGAAAGGAATAAAATAATATTTTTATTTTTACAATTGAGCTATAGTGTAGAATTGTATTGTAGCACAATTGCAAATTTTTTTGCAATAGTGTACATATACAATTCCGAATGCTGAGTAATTTTAGGCCTGAAATGCCATATTTTCCTTACATTTGGCATTTCATAGGCCTAATGTGAATACTCTAATCCTGAATATGGGAACCTTGGATCCCTAATTGTAGTAAACAATATGACTATCAGTATATCACAAAGCCATTATAAATCATCATTAACTCAAAAGGCTATAGAGTAAGACAACACAATAACACTTGGTATTTTAAGAAAACCAGCAACATCAAATGAACAGAAACTAGCGGTTACAAATTCAAAAAAAAATTATTATCCATCCCTGTAACATTACTTGCTAGAAGAATATAAACTACATATCTTTCATTACATTTTTCAATGGTAAAAGAATTTTTATTTTTTTTTAGAAAAAAGTATACAATAAAGTGACACCCAGTGAAAATAAAATAGCCAATTATTACAACTTCAAGATTCATTCATTTTGCATTCAAATCAAACGGAAAGTATTACACGATTAATCTTTGCAATTAACAGTACAAGTCTTCAAAAAAAAAAAAAAAAAAGAATAGTACAAGTCCTTGTTAATACAGACTGTACTGAATGTAAAGCCATGGAATTGATCAAAAGAAGGATCAATTAACTTAGAATCTAAGGAACCAACAACAAAAATAAAAAATAAAAAGAAGCAAAATTGTGAAGGTCACAAAAGTAGCAAAATATAAAAAAATTTGTTTAAGGCAAGAATAATATAGTGAGAGCTACCTCCTATGACCGGTTCTCTTAGTAGCACATTGGGTTAATTTGATACTCATACCAAGTATCAGGTCCATGGATTCGAGAACTGGCGAGAGAGAGCTACCTCCTATGATAATATTGCAAAGTAGGCAAGTTCAATTTGTTGTCCTCATAATGCATTCATCTTTTTGACAGTTTTTAATCTCATCCCTAATTCCTTCAACAGATGACTTTCAATTCCTTATAAGCCAAACATTATATATAATTGAAGCTGTAATTTTCTTTTTGAATGACATATATATTCAAAATCTGCCCCCAGTCACATATATATGAAACTTCTTTTCAAGAATTTCTAGAAAAAGTGTATCAAAAAAAAATTTTTCTAGCAAAAGAAGAAATTACTAACCTTTGGCTGTAGATTTTCATAAATGAAGTAACAAAGGATTTTCTCCAAATAATATGTTATCATCCAGCAGGAACAAGAATGAAAACGCCCGGCTTAAGTATAACTACAACTTGACACCATTAAACCAATCAATCCACTGACGTAAGACAAAAAAAACCATTTCTTCTCTATAGTCAATGGCAGGGCCACAATCAGTCGTGTCACCTGTTGCAAATTTGTAATCTAGTACATGATATCTCCATAATTCGTTTCCACAAACAATTGAACATAACCAAAAATCAACAGAATTTCTTAGTCTAGTTTTAAAATAGACTGATCAGAAATATAATTTAGTGTCTCAAGAAAGTTTCAAGAAAGCCAAAACAGCCACAAAATAGGACGCACATTACTGAATCCAAAAGTCAATCATCTAATAAGCAAATCCAGCAATGATTAAGCTACTGCAGTATGGGCAATTTAACACTGTAGTAAAATAATTTTTAGATGAAAAAGTTGTTAAAAAATGAAATTTATGGGTATGTGAATGATACATAATTTTTACAAAAAAAGTCAACTATTTGGCTAAAAAAAAAACAACTAAAATGCAAACGTGTGTACTTCCCAAACGCAGACGTAATCACATCCTAGCCAAGAATGATCACAAAAAGGGATTACCGAATCATAAACTGATAATTCCAATGAACCATAGTCAAAATTATTGCAAAATTTATTTCATTAAAGATGAAAGTAGGAAAATTAACATGAACAACTACTACTTAAAAAAGCTCCTAAACAAAGTCATGTACATTAATCATAGATTGCAAGCTTCTGGTACATCTCTCCAGAGATAGCTTCGTGCATGACAGCAACAGGGTTGATAATACCACCATTTTCCAAGAACAACTTGACCAAATTCTTAGAAAACCCACTCACCAGAGCCACCCCACTCTGATCGGATGGAACAGGAGTGGCCTTAGAGTTCCTCAGGTTCCAAAACACAATCTCAGGCACCTTATTGTACCCCTTCTCCCTAAACTTTCTCTGTATAACCTCATAGTCAGTTTCCCACCCTGACCTCCTCAGCCTAGCCTCTCTCTCTTGCTGTTGTCTAGCCTCATTCCGCCTCTGCCTCCTCGCATTCACATCGCTCTCCGACTCGTCACTATCCATATCCGAAGAATCATCATCCATACCATAATATCCACCATACCCAAAACCACCATAATAACCACCATACCCATACCCATGATGCCCGGATGCTTGATCAAACTCCATATCACTGAAAACAAACACTTTTTGTATAAGTTGGTCCTCAGTCAAGTCTGCTTGAACAGCAACATCCAGAATCTGATCAAACACAGCCTGAAAGTTGGTGCTCCCACCCCACTTCATGTTTCTAATAAACTCAGTCTTTTCACACAGGCTATCTCCTTGAACCATTTGAATGGTAGGGTTGGTGTCAAAAGTTATCACTTGACCTTTCCATGGGTCCTCACTAAGCTCCGAGATCATCAACCCTAGAGCCACACAAACATTCATAGGCTCACCATGCATACTCCCCGACACGTCACACACCGCAATGCAGTTACTCAGCTTGCCCTTCTTCAACAAGTCATCCACCATTCTCTTCCACTGAAGCTCCGCCACCTGTCCTCCATCGCCGTCATTCAACGAAGCGATAATCTCATGTGGGAGCAACGCACCCGCCGCGATTGTTGCCTCACCATGCTTCACGCTTTCGAGGTACTCCTGGAATCGCTTCTTGTCATGTTTCAGAAAGAGTTCCTTGTAATTCTTCATTGCCACCGAAGGTACACGGTTGTAAGGCAAGGTTTCCCACATATTTGCACTCATATACACTTCGGGGAGTTCCAGAACCTTATGGAGTGGAACCAAAACTTGCTTTCTCAACCTATCTCGGACTCTATAAGCATAATGAGCATCTTCTAGGGTTTGGTATTCCGGGTCGGACTCTTTAGGGAAAACCCGTTTAGCAATGCTCTCGCATATCAACAAGGACCTGTCGTAGGCCGAATCAATCGTAGGGCACCATTTCGCTGCAAGACTGATATCTCTATGCTTTCCTTCATTCAAAGCTTGCATATCAGCCTTCAACATCTCAGCAAAAACATCGGAAACTGCGTCGTGCAAGAACCGATAAACCGGATCTCGGTTATACCTCTCGAAAGCTTTCTTGGCCATGGCCAGGACTCGTTCTTTCCTCATCGTCCTTGCGTGCTCCCTTTCGAGATTGACTTTAGCGATATTCTGCTTAACCCTCAACTCCTTGGGCAACTTTGAAGTCTTATTATTGTTCTTGTTCTTATTCTTCTCGGTTTTTTTCATATTTGCGAGGCGTTTTCTCGCGTAACTTCTGCCTATGCCCTTGGCTACTTTTCTCTGGTTCCATTCTCTCTTGGCGATTTCGCGTGCCGACTCGCCTTCGAGAATTAGGTAAAGAATTTCGAGGAGGTCTTTGAAGTAACCGAAGTCGGCGAAGGTTCTAGCGTTGAGGGCTAGGGTTTTAGGGTGGTGTTTATGGAGCCAAAGCGCCGCCGTATAGAACCGATGCTTGTCGGATTTGCCAGTGCCGCGTACGCCACGGAGGTTACAGATGAGTTTGAGTGCGGTGAGAGGGTGGTAGGCCCAGGCTTTTTGGACTCGCTCGACGGTTTCGTGGGATGGTGTGGAGGGGACAACGTGGAAAAAGAAATCTAAACATGGGTTTCCTGTTGCTTTGTAGGTTAACGAACAGTTTTCTGTGAAGCCGAGTGTGGGTTCTTGGGTTGAAAGATTTAGGGTTTCTACTGAGGACTCGATGATGGCGGTAGTGGTGTTGATCTGGGGTGGGCCGAGAAGAAGGGAATCTGAGGCCATTGGGATTTTACGTTAGGAAGGGTGAGTGAGACTGAGATTTTTTATTGAGATTTGAGAGAGAAAAAGACGTAGCTTGATTATGAATTTGTGATTGTGAATAGGGTTTACACTAGGAGTGCTTATATACTGGGTTTGGTCGGCTTTAGTATGAACTCACCGTCTAAATAAAAGCTTTCATGTTGGGAAAGGTCCCACCTGATGCTAATTGATCCATCAGATGAAACCGAATGCACCTCAATTTGTTGCTGTTGTGTCCAGTTGGGTTATCGGGGTGGGCTTGATAGTTGGTCCATTTTGGATGTCGAACCAACTTGAGAAAAACCAAAACCCAAACCCAAACCAATCAGATCACTCAACCAAAAATCAATAATATACTTCAAGAACCCAGGTACAAAAATTTAAAGGATGCAAAACTCACAACAGTCAGAACATTTGGGGAACTAACCTGGCCATGTTGGCTGTCTGCTCCTCATGATCCTCATCGATTTAACGATAGATTTGCTTTTGAACCCATTTTCTTCTGGGTACTTCGTATTGCAGCACATAGTTGCTTTAAGTATTTAGAGAAAGGGAGGCAATCAAAGCAGTGTTGGCGTGCGCCTTTTGGAGTTTTTCGATCAGCTCAATGTTCTATTTTATGAGATCTGTAAATATATATATATATATATATATACATATATACATATATATATATATATGCATCGCACGGCTTAATCAAAATTTATACGTAAATAATTATTTTATTAATTTACTTAAAATAAATAATAAAAATAAATAAATATTTTTCTTTTAAGTTACATAATAAATGTATTTTGTGTGAGATTAAGATATCATAAAATGTATATATATATATATATATATATATATACATATAATTGAATGGAAGATGATAAAGGTATCTAAATACGTTACATAATAAAATGTGTGTTTTATACCACCCAATCTCGACCTGCCACATCAACAAAATAACTTATTTCCAGTACACTCAAAACACAAAACTATAACCCAATTAAAACCCATCAGCCCTTTTCAAACACAACACAACAACACGTTCAGATTTTAGACCTGGAGCACGGCAAACCCAAATCTCATCTCCTCCTCCTCACACTAGAACTCCACCCCGTCACAGATGCTGCCGCCCACGTCGTTTTTGGAGTTGGCGAAATCTATTGGAGCTGTTGCAAGTGTGGTGTTGCAACTCAAGGTATGTTTTTTTTATGATTTGTTATTTCCCCAAACTTTGAATTTCAAAATATTGATGGATTTGGATAATTTTTTGGATATCAATCACTTGATTTGGTATGGTTTTGTTGATTTGGTATGGATTTTGCCTTTTTTTTTTTTTTTTTTTTTTTGTATTTTCATGGAGTTTGATTAGATTCTTGAGTGGCAAGTTAAAACCCAAAATTTTTTTTCCCAGCTAGCCTAGGTTCTTATGAATTTTTTTTGGGACCCAAATCATGATTCCAGCAACAACTCCATCGACGACTGTGGCAGGCTGGAGCTCCGGTGTGAGGAGGTCGAGGAGGATATTTTAATTTTATGCTTAGGTTTTTGAAGTCTCAATGTGTTGTTGTGTTGTGTTGCTAATAGGTTTTAATTGAGTTAAAGTTTTGTATTTTGAGTTTATTGAAAATAAGTTATTTTGCTGATGTGATGGGTTAGGATTAGCGGGTGTAAAACACACATTTTACGCCAGCTCCTGACTCTCTCTCTCTCTCTCTCTCTCTCTCATGATTTTCAATAATACATTGAACTTTAAGGCTCAATTAAAGTTCAGAAACCTAAGTATAAAATTAAAATCTTAAAAACTATTAAATAGTTAAAAACTAAAATTCAGATTTCAAAAAACCCTTGAATTTAATAGTTAAAAACTATCCAAAACAATAATTAAGGCTCAAACTTTTGTACTCATTTATTATCTTCTACAATAATTCAGGTTTTAGTTACATAGTGAGTGTTTGGATTCTTATTATAATCCTTTTGTTTTATGGGGAGAGAGAGAAACACTGCTTTTGAAAAGAAAAGAAAAGAAAAGAAAAAGGTCAATGCATAATATATAATAGCTAAGATATTAATCTTTAGAAGTGGTATCTCATACAAATTAGTATTTCAATTGTGAGTTTTGGTAGTAAGAAGTTAACACATAGTAGTTAATAATTAGAAAATTACTTTAATTTTTTTTTTAAACCAATCCCTTAAAAAAGTTTGAGTGGAGTTTAAATTACGTTAATAAATTTTCTCTCTATTCAATTTTTTAAAATCATGTTAATAAAAACTTACTGATAAAACTATTATCAGTAAACATTTCCTAGGCTTATTTATTTAGCTTTGTTGCTAAATTTATATAAACTCTTTTATTTTATTTTATTTCTTTTATTCCTAAAGAATATAACACAACCAAAAACCTATAAACAACAATTTACATTCAATATAAAATATAATCAAACTTATTTATAATTTAAAATTAAGAAATTAACACAAATTATAAATTAAGATATAAATTTATAAAAAGATCAAAGAATAAACCGGTTTGTTTTCTCCATCACTTTGAGAGATGCAAGTGTGAATATGTAACTAAAACCTGAACTAATTATTGTAGAAGAGAATAAATAAGTACAAAAGTTTAATATTATGAATTGGGTTAAAACGTATGTGCATGAGAAGTTCTTAATAATTTTTTTGAAGTTAAAGAAAAATAGCTTAAACAAAATGAAAAAATAATAATGAAGAAAGAATGAATACCTATTATGGGATTTAGGCATTCACATATTGTAATAAACTTCACTTCAAAAAGGATATATAATATATATATATATATATATATAGGTAGAGTTTCATTTGATATAGAATTAAAATCCAAATGGAATTCAGATTTCTAATCAATTTGTTTGTTGCTATCTCATAAATCCCATAAAAAGTGGAATAAAAAAAAGGTCATATGAATAGAAAGAAAAAAGAAAATCTTTTTTTTATGGAAAAAAGGAAACCTTTCTAATGATGCGAAGAAAATCAGTAGGCTGAATGATCCGAGCTTCAATGATCTAACAGCTGTTACTTATTTAGTAACTTCTCCTATTTTTGAAGAGGTCTAAAAGTTCAGGTTGAACTTCCACAACCTCTATAAAAGTTAGACTATTTGATCTTATCTTCCATAATCGTTATTGGAAGTTAAGTACTTAGTAAGAAGTTGTGGCAATGAACCTCGATTTTCACTCATGTCTCGGAATAGGAACGCATGATTCAATTCATTAACTCTTATAGAAAAACACACTTGGAATTTCCTAAGTGTCCGGGGTTGTCCAAACGTTTTCTTAATGGACGACCCTTAAGCGCATGGATGACCAGTTCTATAAAGGAGGTCCATTCTTGACTTCTTAACGTGGACGACTCTCATGTACGAGCTTGGAGTTCACTTAATTCTTAGTTCACCATCACTTTCTTTTATAACCAAAAAAAAAACACAAACACAAACAAACATACAAACGTTTTTTTTAGAAGAACAAACGTTTATTATATATAGATAATTTTTTTTTTTTTTTTTGGAGAAGAATGTGAAGGTGTTTACTTTAAACTTAAATACTTATTACCTTATTTACAATTGTTTTAAAAAAAAAAAAAAAAAAAACTTTATCCAAAAACATTTTTCGTAAATCCGTGTGAATAATAATTATCTAGAAAAAAAAAGTCATGTGTGAAGAGAAAGATTTTGCTACTGAATATGTTGCTTTTTTTTTTTTTTTTTTTTTTTTTTTACGGGTATTTTGTTGTTGTTCTTGTTGTGTTTTTTTTTTTTTTTTTTTTTACACAAAGTAATATAATTTAAATTTTAAAAAATGAATAGATGAAAATTGTTGTTTTTTTCACGTAGTAATATAATTTAAATAAAAAAAGTATTAGATAAAGAGTTTGAATTGTAATCAAATTAAAATTTTTTATCAAAACTTATAAATTATAATAAAAAAGGATTAGATAAAGAGTTTGGATTGTAATCAAATTAAGATTTTTTTTCAATTTAGAAATTATAGGAGAAGAAGATAAGTACAATATATACATATATATATATATATAACCACTTGATGCAACCATGACTTTTAAACCTAACTTTTATTATATAGTATATTAGCCGCTAACTTATGCAATGCACGAGAACTTAAATTGATTATGAAACTATACAATTGCATAATTGCTCTTATTGACTTGAATTTGTGTTACAATTTGATAAAGAAGTCAAAGTTTGAAATATTCGCGAATCGGAAGATTCATTATCTAGGAATTGTTGAAACAAAACAAAATATATATGGCTACACAATAGAGAAATATAAGAAAAATATTAGTTATTTTTAAAAGAATTACCTATGGTGTAGTTGTTGAAATCTACCAAACATGTTCAAATATTGCTAAAACTAATGTAAAAAGTCAGATGTTAAAACTTTTAAAATGCCAAAAAATAATTTTAAAAAATTAGAAGATTCTAAACCTAGAATTATTGAAACAATAGAAAAAAAAAAATGTATGACTACAGTCATTACACACAAAAGAGAAATATAAAAGAAAGATGCTGTTAAAATATGCCAGGCAGTTTCATATAATGCAAAAAATAAACCCAAAAATTCAGATCAAACTAAGGAATTAGAAAATTCAGTGCCTACAAATTATTGAAACAAATTATAAACAAAAAAAAAAAAAAGTAACTGCACATAGAGAAATATAAAAGAAAGATATTCTACCCTCAAAAGAATAACCCATTACTATATTTGTTAAAATCTGCAAGAAAATTTTAAATATTACAAAAAATTAACCAAAAAGTCAAGAATTAAAACACAATGGAATTATTTAGATGAAGCAATCTACTGGTGGGTTGAACTTAGCGCCAAATTTACCCTAGGATAAAAGCTTGTTGTTGAGACTTGAGATCGAAATTATATATATAATGCGACTTCTTTTTCTTCCTCGCCAATCAAGCTGTCACCATTGAGAGCCATCTATGCTGGTGCCCAGCGGCGTAACTAGGATTTTTTACATGCCGGGGGGGGGGGGGGGTCGATTTTTGACGACGATGATTATCATCGTTGTATGGATAGTATATTTTTAGGTTGATATGAACCTTCTTTGAGATGAGCTCGTTAGATTTCATATTGTTTATAGGAAATTCATATATTTGTTTACGTGATCCTAGATCACGATCTATCTCTTCAGATTGAATTCTTGAACATCTGGAGGGGTGTTCATCAGGCATTGAAGTAACAACATTTATTCCTACAGCCATAGGCGTCCTAAATTCTGAATTGCTAACATCTTTTTTCTTAAAAAATGCATCAATTGTTTTTCGTTTGCTCATAATTCTTTTAGCTTTAAGAGTATGACTCAAAAATTAACCTAAAAAGAACTTAAAAAATAAAATCTTAATTAGAAATTTTTACTTAATCATATGGATGTCATTCATACTCAAGAAAAAAAACAAAAAAAAAAATTTCACTATAATTTAAACAGTCAACCCATCATCATTCCTATTATTAAAATTTTCCTATATTTTAATTTTTTTTAATTAAGAATAACCACTCAAACAAAAGCAAAAATTAAACACACAAGTACACAACATAAATCAAACAATTTAACAATATCCACTGCCACACGATATCTGACTAATCAAAAATAGGTAATAAAAAAAATTAACCTTAGAAACTTTGTCTTCACAAAGTGCAAAGATGGGTGTGGGTCGTGTGGATGTGGCAATGCCTAGTAGATCTTCCATTCAAGACTCATCACAAACAACCTCCCCATACCTTCAATCATATATTTCTCTAAAAATCTATGAAAAATTAAAGAGCATGTGAATATTTAAGTATAGATAGTTGAAGGAAAAAAAGAAAAAGAAAAAGAAAAAAGAAAAAAGAGATGAAGGTGTAGTGGTGAAGAAATAAAAGAAAACTAAAAACTCATTGGTCTAAGTTCTAAATCCTAAAATCTAAAAATTAAACATGTTGAATGCCTGAATGATTTATTTTAAGAAAGCAAAAGGAAAGAAAATAATGGTCAGGTTTTTTGTTTTTTTTTTCCCCGAATCGTGAGGACTAAGTCTAAGAGGAGGGCTGAGTTGAGGGTTTTGTTTTGTTTGGGGGCTGCTAGTACTAGTGGGCAGTGACGTGTACATAGAAGACTAGAAGAGAATAAAAAGAATAACAAAAGAAAGGGTTTTGATTTTGAGATTGAGAATGGGTGATAAAGTGTTATTTTGTTGGGTAGTGCCTTTAGGTATTTAAATATAAGTGGGTCATGTTTTGTTTTATTAGAGGATAAAAGAGGCCTACAATTGAAACTAGAGCATGCTGGGAGTGAATTGAATAGAATTGGGGGGAAAAATACATGTTTTGTATCTCATACAATACATATGCAACGAAAAAATAACGGATCAACTTCATTTGCAATCGATAACATGTACTATTTAAATTTTAGAATTCAAGAATAAGAAAGCGTACCTTAGTGTGGTGAAATTAAAAACCAAAGACTAGAAGTATCTTTTTGGTTTATTTGGTCTTATCAGTCTTTTTGGTCCACTTCAGTTCATTCAGTCCATTCCAATACTTCGGTCTATTTGGTCCACTTCGGTCCATTCCAATACTTCGGTCTATTTGGTCCACTTCGGTCCATTCCTTATACTCCGGTCCACTTTAGTCTTATTCAATCCAATTCGATCCATTTAGTTAACTTCAGTTGACTTCAATCTCTTTCAATCCATTTAGTCCACTTGGTCTACTTTTGTCTTATTCAATTCAATTTGGTCAATTTAGTCGACTTAATCTAATTCGGTCAACAACTATCCATTTGGTTCACTTCAGTTCAATTCAGTCTTATTCGATCCATTTTGGACTAATTGGGCCTAAAATTTATTCTTTGTAGGTTTCATTTTTAGTCTTGGGCTGAATTTTTTTTTTTTTTTTTTTTGGCGCCAAACTCTTTAGTTTAGAACTAAAAATACCCCCCCCAAAAAAAAGGTAGTAGAAATTAGAAATATAAATCATAAAAATGCAATAAAAATAATAAGTATTCCAAAGATTACATTCAAATTCAAGTTTTAATGATATAGACATACTTTTATTTGGAAAGAAAAAAAATGCTACAATCCTAAATTTATATAATAATTTAAATTTAATATAACATGTTACATGTGTTCCATGAAATGGGGGTGCAATTTTTTTTTTTTAATATTCTTGATATGTATAAATTAGTCAACTGATTATGGTATATTTAAAAAGCCTTTTTAATAACACCATCCCTACTTATATAAAATAATATTATAATGATGTTATTTAAATACTTATACTTTGAAAGGAGAAGCTATGAATGTGATCCTTCCACTTGAAAATTCCTTGGCTTACCCCATTGGTGAGCTAAATTGTGTCTTAAAACCCTTTTTGATTGGTTCATAAATCGTACATAATGGTGTTCTTAAGACTAAGTGATGTGATTCCAAAATAATAGGACTATAGGATTCCTAAAACAAATCTTCTAAAAAAAACACCTAAAATTAAGAGATGTGCTTCCATAATAATGATAGGAATGAGATGTTTTTTCAAACCAAAATCACAGAAGGGCTCCCTTAAAAAATTTCAAAAATATAACCAAAAATTAATTATAAAAATTTACATGGTAATTGATTTTTATGAAGTCAAGTACCATTAAAAAAAAAGCCACCTACTTGGTTTAGTCATTTTAAAAAAAGACAGTCGTTTAGCATGTCATCTCTCTCCTTCTAATACTAGTATTCATTTTCAATACTACTCACTAATCTCTCTCTCTCTCTCAACATGGATCCACTCTCGGTGGTCCGCGATCCAAAAAGAGCTGGATCGGATCGTTTGGTTCAACTACGAGTTCCAATTCGGGTTACTCTAGTATCAATCAACTACACGCCAACTATAGATCAAGTCAAAAAATCTAAAGATTTGCTAGAAGACATGAACATAAGAAAATATCTTTGATGTATCGTATGACTTTTCTTTACTAGCAGATGAAATTTGCGCCTAAAGCTTGGTGGATTCTTGTAATCAGCAAGGTGCTAGCCATACCATACTTCGTAAAAAGATATAGATGCCCACGAATTAAAAAAGTTGTACATATCCACGCATTATTGGGACACCTATTTATGTATTATTGTACTATGAGACTTGTATTGTACCACAAGTTGAATGAAGCAACAAGCCAACAAGAACTAGTGAGTTATACGAAAACACAATTTTAATTGATTCAACATGATAAAGGCAACTAGGCAAGAGACTGTCAACGTTTGCTCTTTCACTTCACACTCTTCGCCTTTCATAATTACTAGGAAAGCTAGAAAGGCTCTGATGAGTCTTCTTGTACAATAATGCTTAGAGCATCCTCATTAAACCTTTCAAATGTTAAAAATCCTATTTTTTAGCGTTTTTCAGACAAAAATACCACTCCATTAAACTGGCTAAATCTTAAACTTTTAAGATTCAAGCTACAATGCAATCTCATATTTGAGACCGCACTGTAGCTACAGTTGTAAAACAAAAATTATTTTTTATTCCCTCAGGCTCTCTCTCTTCTATCTTTCTCTTTCCTCTCTTCACTTTTTTCCAAGGTTTTCAGACCCAGACTGTTCATTGAACTTTAAAAGGGAGAGGTTCAAAGTTTTTGAGGTCAAATCAAGGTCGAACCATAATAACGTCATAATTAATTTAATAACTAATTAAAGCCTAAATATAGATATTAAATTTATAAAACTAGCAAAATTGACTAATATGTCTATATATGTGAGGGAAATTTAATGATTTTCAAGCATATATTTAATAATTAAATAAGAAAGTTAATAAAATAAAATAGTAACCATGAAAACATTAAAAATTATGATTAATTTTTGAAGTAAAGTTAAATATCTTGAAGGATTTTAATTATAATTTTTTTTTTATTCCTTGTAAGAGATGGATAATTTAATTAAGTAGAATAAATTGTGTTAAGTTGTTTTAAAAAAAAAAAAAAATGCTAAGGAGTTGGACCGCACGGTTCTTGCCACTAATTCGAGCAGTCCAACCCTGGTTTTCAGGGTTCACAGAATTGCCACATATACCTGGTTCTTTATACTTAAAAAATCGGTTTTCATCCTGGTTTCCAATTTTCATTGTCCGACCTCCCAGTTCGGTTCGGTTTTGAGAACTATGCTTCTTTCTTCTCTCTTCTCTCTCTGTGCTTCACCGATGAGTGTGCTCTGCCAATGATTGTGCTCCGCCAATGGTCATGGGTCGTGGTTTGATGTGCTCCGGGGATTTTGTGGGCCTGGGTTCGTGGGTCTACGTTCGTAGATCATCGACGTGACTGGGATTAAGATTGGGATGGTGGGTTTTGGCTGGGGTTGAGATCGGGGTGGTGGGTTTTGGTTGGGGTTGAGAACGAGGTGGGTGGGTGGTGATTGAGGTAGGTTGTTGTGGCTTAGGCGTGGGTCTTGGGTCTTGGGTTTGATGGGTTTTGCTTGCCGTGGCCGCCGTGGGTCTTGGGCTTGTGGGTTTTTTTTGCCGCTCTATCCTCAGCCTTCCTCTCTTCCTCTCACGGTGAGCTTCTCTCTCTCAAGTTTAGTTTAGTTTAGTTTTTTTTTTTTTTTTTTTTTTTTTTTTTTTTTATTTTTTTTTGGCTATGGGGTTGATTTTTGGATGGATGCTGATTGTGGTGGCAGTGGGTTGGCTGATTTGGGTTTGTTGTTGAATGTTGATGGTTCATGGTAGTGGTGGCTCACAGTGGCTAGCCGTTGAGAAGAAAATGGTGGAAAGAGAGAAAGTGGTAAAATAAAAATAATATTATTTAAATGAAGTTGTAAAAAAAATAGAATGTTTGATATTTGGTGGATTGTAAAATGATATGTTAAAATTGATAAAGTAGGATTTTGAAGTGTTAAATGCTAAAAAATTTAACATTCTTGATGAGCTATTACAACCAGATTTCACATGGTGAGTACAATAATTGGCTTACACTTTAGATAACTGTTCAATAACTTGTCTGACATTTCAAACAACTCGGATGCTATTGGAATGCATTTACTTTCATAAAGCCTCGAAGGATGCAGATGCACTCTACATGGATCATTTGACATAGCATTAAATTTCAAATACCTGAGCACTTATCAATCAGAATTCCAGAGTCAAAAAATCAGCTCTACCTTCATTCTACACTTTTAATGCGGATGTCATTAACATACCGAAAGCTTAATGGCTTCAAAAAATTTGGGTCATCCACATAATGCAAACATGTGAAGCTTTGAACTAGAATTGGGTGGGGTGCGCCAGGCCCGAGCTATAGTGCAACGCATAGGCGACGCTTTAAGAGCCCCAGTAGCAAGCTACTGTGGTGGGCTATTCCCCTCAAGAAATAAATTTAATATCGTGTGGGCCGATGACCCACATATCAGATATTAAACTGATAAGAACAGATACTACACTTGATCTTAGCCAAAAGGCCGAGAAAGGTATGAGTGTTCCTGTCACACATGCCATCTTTTATTGCCCAACTCGTCCTGGTTCTCCTTTTCCGGAGGCAGTGTGGGACAACACTGCGGTAACCTATGTAAACTTCTTTTACATCTAATTTTGTATTTCTGACTGAGATGTCAAATACAAAGCTCAAAGTTAAACCAGTTTTGTATTAACAGATTCGATTCTTGTGATTGAGCCTGATTAGGCTATTGAGTCTAAAAGAGATCGAAACTTTGTGTATAATAAATCATTTTCGAGATTATCAAAATGATGCACCGTAAGTGACTCCCCAGAGAAAAAAAAATAGAGGATTTTTATGCAGCATTAGTGGCAGGAAACCATGTAGCCTGTTACCATTGCAAGGATGATGGATGCCAATGACAACATTCAATGTGTTACAATTCCCAAGATGATTGTGGCAACTGCAGATTCACAACATAGAAACATCAAACATGTTTTAGAATTTATACACGACACAGGAACATTCTTCATTAATCAAACAATGATATCTTTTAAATAATGCAAATGTTTTCTTTTAAAAATTTTAAAGTAAAAATAACATTTAAACTATATCATTTATTAACTAAATTTTTTTCGAAGTGACATGATTGATTAGCTTCACATCAATAATAGTACAAAATTTACTACATAGAAGTCTTACAAATCTATATCTATATAATATCTAAAAGTTTAAGTGTAACATTTATTATTGCTATGTTACTTTTTAGCTACGTTAGCGTAGAACTTTGGTCCATTCAGTCAATTGGGTCTACTTTAGTCTGTTCGGTCCATTTAGTTCATCCAGTTTTATTTGATCCACTTCGGTGCAATTCAATCTATTTCGGTCTTATTTTGTCCATTTTGGTATTATTCGGTCCATTCAATCCAATTAGGTCAAATCAGTCCATTAGGTCTTATTTGGTTTATTTAGTCCACTTCCATCTTATTCAGTCCATTCAGTTTACTTAGGTCTATTTTGATCTCTTTCGGTCCACTCAGTCCACTTGGTCCACTTTAGTCTTATTCAGTCCACTTTGATCCATTTAGTCTATTTGGTGCAATTCGGTCACCAACTATCCATTTAGTTCACTTCGGTCCAATTCAGTCTTATTTGATCCATTTTGGACTAATTGGGCCTAAAATTTATTCTTTTTGTAGGTTGCATTTTTAATTTTGGGCTGATTTTTTTTTTTTTTTTTTTTTTTTTGGGGCCAAACTCTTTAGTTTTGGACTAAAAATTACCAAAAAAAAAAAAAAAAAAAAGCATGAGAAATTAGAAATATAAACCATAAAAATAATAAATATTCCAAATATTACCTTCAAATTCAAGTTTCAATGATATAGACATTATACTTATATTTGAAATGAAAAAAAATACAGCCATTCTAAATTTATATAATAACACTACAAAAAACGCGTCTTTTAGCCGCGTTTTGTAGCCGCGTTTTATAAAAACGCGGCTACAGGTTAGAGTTTGAGCCACCTTTTACACAAACACGGCTCCAGCTTAGAGGTTGAGCCGCATTTCTGAAAAACACGGCTCCAGCTTAAACATTGAGCCGCGTTTTACTAAACCCGGCTAGAAACCTCCCCGAAGCTGCGTTATTTAATGGTGAGGCTGCGTTTTTGGGGTTTTTGTTTTTTTTTTTTCATTTTCGTATATGTCTGGAGCTGCGTTTACGAAACGCAGCTCAGGGTATGTCTGCCTTCATCACTCCACAGAAAGAAAAAAAGCCCTAAGCTCTCGGTCTCAACAAACTCTCACGCTGCTCTCTCCGAATCCCCTTCCTCTGAACTCTGAACTCTCAAACTCCTTCCCTCGCTTCCACACTCTTCGAATCCCCTTCCTCCTTCCGGTCTTCCCTCCCCTCCATTCGCTTCTCGTCGATCGGTAACACAGACACACACAGTCTCTCTCTCGAACTCTCAATCTCAGTGAGCACACTTTCGCAAGGCCGACTGACAATAAGTTTTTACAATTGTTTGTTTTGATTTGTGTTTTACGGTTCCCGTTTTTGGTTTACAGTTTCGGTTTTAGGTTTAGGGTTTCGATTTTCAATTTTGGGTTTCGATTTTGGGTTTAAATCGAGTTTTTGAGGGTTGAGATCGGTAGTTTGGCTTGCTGGCAGTGGGTCTGCAGTGGAGATTGGCGGTGGAGATTTCAGTGGGTTTGATCTATTGTCATTTCTTTTCTATGGTTTGATTTTTGGATGGGTTTTGGTATGGGTTTGAGTCTTGGAGATTATAGTGGGTTTTGATTCATGTAGTGATGGGTTTTGGTCCCGGTGGTTGTGTTGTGTTTGGATTGGTGGTGGTGGCAGTGGATTATGTTGGTAATTTGCTCTGTTGATTTGGGTGATTTGAGGGCATGGGTTTGTTGTGATTTGTTGGGTTGATTTAGGTGTTGTAGCAGTGGTGGGGTGCTAGGTTTGGGTGGAGGTTGGGTTGTTGATGGTGGTGGTGGTGGTGGTGTTGATGGTTGGCAGGTGGTGGAGTGGTTGGGTTTGAAGGGTCTGTAGTGTTGGGTTAGTATGCTCTTTACCAGTCTCGTATACGTGTATGCTTATGTAAGATAGCAAGTTCTATGTTTTATAATTAAAATCTAAATGTAGGTGTAGTCTACTGCAAAAATATTTACCCAAAAATGTTCAACAGGCCCTGCACTTGTCTTTGAAGGAGAGGAATCAATGGTCGCAGCTATCTCATGGACTTCCTTTGAGTTTTAAGGTATGTGTTCTAGTCAACATTGTTGTATAATCCAATCTGTATGGTTAGTGTTTTTTGATGTTTTGTTACTAAGTTATACAGAGTTTAGACCCCAAAATTCGAATGAGCTCTAGCCTCCCCTTTCTTTTTACCCCTGCATTTGCATTGTGGATGCTATTTTTTTGCTTAGTATGTAATTTCGTATTTATTAATTTACTAAGGATTGAATGTTAGTTGTTCCGTAACCTTTAACTTTTTTAAATTTGATTATTCTGGACTAGTAACTTCATCGGAAAGATGCATTTTAATTTAAGGTCAGTTGCAGATAGTGTTATAGTAGTCAATCATTCACAGTTTTTGAAACTCAAATATTAGGTGAGGTAGAGCCTAACTTTAACTTAAGGGGTTGAATTTCTTGATTGCATAAGGTCTTTAACGAACCCTACTGGGTCTATGAGTGGTTAGGGTTTCTAACCTAGAAGATAAATATATATTACTAATCACGAATATCGAAAATTACTAAATTTCCCCTTTAAAAAAGAAAGTCTCTATCTCTAATTAGTGAAATTGGGTGTCACAATATATTCCTCGAGGCCAATAACAGTAAAACAAATAACAAAGAGGACTCAACCGGGAAAGTATCAAGTTGCAAACTAAGGCTTAATTTGGTCATGACAAGCTTTACAGGGTGTTTGATAGGGGAGTTTGAGTAATGTTGTTTGGGTGTTTTAGATATATGTGTGCGTGAAAAAATGCGTGAAAATGCGTGTTAGTGTATTTAAAATGCTCTAAAAATTGCTTGAAATGGCCTACCAAACTGGCCCATTTTAGTTTCTACATATTTTGTGCAACATTCTTCAAATACCTTCTTGGAACCTCTAGTTGTATGTTAATAGTTATTATTTGTGTCTCTGTGATATTTCTGTTTTTGTTGTTTTCCTAATAGGAAGATGATAGTTAGCTGGTCAGTCAATAGTCTTTGCTAACAAAATCCACAATGACCATGGGTCAAATGCATATTTTGAGCAATAATTTCGTGTTGACTAGCAATTTAAAGCCAAGCTACCTAGCTTTCTAACATTATTGTTTCAAGTTAAACTTCCTGGAAACAGATTTATTTTCAGGACAAAAATGATTGAGAAGAATTTGTGTTGTCCTGTGTAATAAGAACCAGTCTTGTCTGTCATGTTGTTATAGTGGTATTAAAAGTTTGTAGCACAGCAATTAGCCTCTCGTTTTACATTAATTGTCAACAGCTAATTAACAAATATGAAATACCCCTATGAGAATGTAGAGATGTTTTGTGGTCTTCCTAAAAAGTAGGTATCTTTTTTTTTTTTTTTAATCTAAGAATAAAAGAAAAATCAAAATCAAAAGTGACACAAGACAAGATGCAATGTACTGAGGTGGTTTAGAATGGATTAGATGCATGAAGGTAATGAGTTGTGTACTATGCAATTATTTTCTTTCAATAATAATGGGTTACACTTACACACACTTGCACCGGCTTTAATTTAGATGGTAATGGTTTTTTTTTTTTTTTGGTTGCTTGAGAGATGCAAAAGTTAAAACTAGCAACAATGAGCAAAACCATTAAAAAATATGCATGATCTTGGACTTGATAAGATATGTTGGTTGGTATTTTGGTATCTATATTCATTAGTAAGCATTTCATGCAAATTCTGATTCAGCAATTAATGTCTCATAGATTATTAAGACCATTGGCATGTTAATAGAAAGATTAAAGAACTAAAAATTATTGAATTGCTTACAAGGTTTGAAGACTGATTGCTAATTTAATGGCAAGAAAGAGGCAATTTTGTTGGTTTCTATAAAGTAATTGATCCATTATTTATTCTTAACTAAAAAGAAAATATATTGTTTATAGTGTTATACCATTGATGCATATGACCTTGTCCTATGAATGATAGGATATACTTTCACATGATTAGAAATCTCTCTCTCTCTCTCTCTCTCTCTCTCTCTCTCTCTCTCTCTCTCTCTCTCTCTCTCTCTCTCTCATATTATAAAATTCCTAGGTTCCTACCTACATGTCCCAACTTAGCATGTCCACAAATCTTTAGGTTTGGAGAATATGTTGACAGTGGCACATGACTTCGCATTCAAAATATTTACCTATTACAATTAATTATTTAGGGTTTAAATAACATAAACAATAAAAAAAAATTATCTAAATAAAAATATTAAAAATAAAACAAATTATTGGCTCCCTTCACATGCAATTGCATTAAATGTAACCATACCTCAATCACATCTCCGAAATGAAAATTTTGAACTCAATTAATATTCCCTTCTCATCTCATGCATGAAAAATGGTTTCCCTTTGATTGTAAAATGAATAATGAAAAAAAAAAACATTATTTGTCAACAACATAACCAAAAAAAGGATAATTATTTAAGCCGAATTTTGCAAGTAATACACCATGAAAAAGTAATCAAATGGTTCTGGTTGCAGTTGCATGCATGTTAACGCGTAGAGCTTGTAGATATTTTGTTAAAGTTACCTATTTAGAAAAAGTTTGGCTTCAAACATGTTTGAATCCTTCAACTCCTACCACTAATAGGAAAATAATATGTATCTCGTTATGTACGATGCATACATAATTTGCTTAGTTAATTGAGTTAAATGAATCATGTGCATTGCACATAACAATGATAAATACCATCTTCCTATTAATGGTTGGAGTCAAACTTTAGCTGATTCCATAACAAATTTGATTGTATTTTAGATGTTAAACTTTATTATCTAGCTATTATGCGCAATTTTGCGGCTTTCATTTGTATAGGGCTTGTGGAATGATCATAGTGCAAAAATTGGACTTATGCTTAAGGGTATTTTGCTCATACAAACTTCAAGGCAACATCTGAAGAAGATACTAAGCTCAAGGTTAAAATTTTGTTTGACAGTGTGTTTGCCTCTTCTTCATACGCACTTCTTAGAATTACACCAAATACTTTTGACACAAAATTCTCTAATGTCTTGTTATTAGAATAATGATAAAAATAATTAAACTTATTATTTTCAAGCAGCTTACACTTATAGAACAACCAATAATTTATCACTAACGTGGTGCAATGCCAATAAATCAATGAACATATATAGCACAATGTTTTAGTAGTTGATACTCATGCAAACTTACAATTCCAGCGTTCCACGCTTTTGGTTTTATGGGTATTCTTTGTTATTTAATTTTTTCTTGTTGAAACTGAAATGTTATTATATTCAAAATGGATATACAATCGCAATATAGACAGAGGCAGAGTCTAACATTTACCACAATTTCTCATTCAACAACATACAGAAATAAAAAAATATAAAAAATAAAAACCCCGGAGTCAATATTAAAAAGGAATATATAACCGTTGTTAGTCCATAGTTTAGAATATGGTATTTATTACATGATTTAGTATAGTAAACCCTAAGTTTATGGTGTAATTTCTTTGAGAGACGAGACAGCACCTATATATATGATATATCCTAATGTGGGTCTATTAGTCCTATGCCCTATTACTCTCCCCTATAGTGGTCGGTGGGCTTGGAATGTGGACTCCATAGAAAACAATGGTGAATTCTCTTTCTCCTTGAAACTACGATATATTCGAGCCCACTGCCTTGAAACCATGTAGAATATATGGAATACCATTTTCATTTCTTTTACATGCATGCTAGGAAAGTGCACGTTCTATCACTTCTATGCACATGTTAGAGAGAGAGAGAGTTTAGAAGTAAACAAATATTTTTCTCGAAACCCATAAATTGGAATAAGGGAGCTAGAATTAAAAGAAAATATGAAGCAGCTAGTCAAGGCAATTTTTTAAAATTAACTTTTAAATGTTATTGTTCTTGACTATCATTTTGACCAATTAAAGTAGAACAAAAATCCGTCATACAAGAAAACAAGCAAATTCTCAGCTATCTCTTTTCAAGATCATGCATGATGCAACAACGACAATCATACCTTCTAGGAAAATGTGTATGTTAAAAGAGAACTGTTGTACCATATACAATACTGTTCTTCAACATTTTTGTCCCCTTCTTCTTTTTCTTTTTTTTTTCCTTCCCTAGTTAACAACCCAAATGTCAATTTTATCTTCCCTTTTTAGTATTTTTTATAAATGTATTCAAAGCATTTAAGTAGAAGTATGGAACAACTATAATGCCTCATGGTGTGTGTCAACATGGTTTTCCTTTTCCTTTTGTTTTGAACGAGTGAGTTGAGCCTCAATTATTTGTACTACTACTAAGTACTAACAATGATGTTAGTTGTTATTGATATATAGGTCAAATATCATATTTTGAAGCTTTTAACGGAAATGTGTATGGTCTAAATCCCCCTCCCGACTTAAAAAAGAAAAAAGAAAAAAGAAAAACAAACCAAAGGTGTTAGTTTTTTTTTATAACCTTTACGGGTGAATAGCTATAGCTGTTGGGATTCTAAAAGCTTAAAATATGTTTGCAAGTAACTTCAAATGCTAACCAACACACAGTAATTTTTTTTGGTACTCCATATCTATATCTCTTGTACATATACAGGAACAGAAATTGATTAAAACAGCAACCTTTATCTTACTATAAAATGAAATGTTTCATTGGTATGATAAAAGAAAACAGATTCCCATATACACCATCAATCACCCCAAAAGAAAAGGGTCATTTTCTAACTTCACAAGGTTGTACTACCACACCAGTGCGCTTTCATTTTTATCATCAGCAAACCCTTGTTGGGATGTTCCCCACTTCTAGCATTGGTCCAACCACTCCAAGACAAGCATTTTCCTATCTCCATTAGGGTTTATCAGCTCTGATCTATACTTGCATAGTACATACTTTGTCTCTGGGGGTTCCTCAGTAAGTGGAGTGGAAGAACATGTTCTCTCTCTCTCTCTCTCTCTCTCTCTCTCTCTCTCTGTGTTTTGATTAATCTTAATTTTTGTTTGATCTGCGATTCTGCATCTTTTAATTTTTTGTTTGCATCAAAATAAAAGAGAGAAAGGGTTTGATGGAGGTTTTCAAGCATTTTGCATCTCAACAGTAGTAGTACTATAGGTATCTTCTTTTTGTTTCTGTGAAGTACATGAACGTTAGAACCACAAATTCAAGATGGAAGTAGTGGTATCTGGGGGTTTCACTGTTTCCAGTTTTCCCTAGGGTTTGCTAAAAAAAAACTTTGATTTATATGTGGGCGCGTGTGTGTGTGTATTTTTGGTAATAAACTAGGGAAACTTTGCTTTATATTTTTATTTCTGGTTTTTTACCCAGGAAAAAAAAAAGGGTGAAAAGAATGGTAGAGATCTCGAGGCTTAGTCGTACGAATTAGGGTATTCTTGGCTTTTCCTTCTCTGTCTTCTTCTAGGTTTTTGTAGTGTCGTATGAGCTTCAAAAATCATACCATATGAAGTAGAAGTTCTCTGAGATGTAGATCTGATCCACGCTTGCTTTGAGGGCATGGCCAAATTTTAAAAAGCAGATCAAAATATAGGGGTCTGGAAAAGCTTAGCTGCAGAAACTGGGGGACCTACTTTGCTGTGAAAGAAATGAAATCAAGAACACCCCATTATGAAACTGGAAGAAATCGAAAGTAAAATAAAATGAAATGGGTTTTGTGGTTGGGGTTGGGTTACTTTAAAATGAAATGGAAAATTAGAATCAAACTTAGCCAATCATTTTGGTGTCTAAGCAAATAGCATCTCTATGAGTCTTTGCTTCTTTATTGTGTTTTCTGCAGCTGTTATTGTACTGTATAAAAAATGATAAATGTACTATAAATTTTATTATTTAAAACTTGCAAATTGATATATAATGTTTATGACAGGTGGATTTCAATAATAAAAAAGTTAATGAATGTTTGAAATGTGATTTGATGATTGATGACATCAATTTGTGAGTTTCATATAGGTGAGAAATAGGTGTAGATTTTCCTAGAAATAAGTGAAATTGTGTAGATTTTACTAGATTGGATTAAATAGGTGTGTTATGTGAATATATACAATAAACTAATTGATATTTTCCATGATGATAAAGACTAATAATTATTGAGCAAGTGCCATAATTTTAGATCATATCTTATTAGAAATGCTCATTACTCTAGTGAAACTATTATAAAATACAAAATAACAAAACTTGTTATCTCTAGGATTCTACTGATAATAAAAGTTAAATTAGATGTCAAAAAGTGAATGAATGAATGACTAGTTGCCCACACACCTTCTATATATCTCACTTGAATGAATTAATTAGCACCTGCATAATTCACACAAGGCTAAAGATCTCTACCTAGAACTAGCTAGCTTGAAACAACCCTCCAATTATAGATAAACTTCTCAACAACTTTTTATTTTTTAGAAAACTTCAAATTTTATTTTAAATGTGTTTACTGAAAGAGTAAGACTCTTGACCAAACATTTAAAACACTACTAATAAGATTCAAACTTGTAGGGCATATCTCCATTTCTAATTGAGTTAAAAAGATTTTACTTTTGAAAATTTAACAAGCATGTGAACTAATGACCTTCTAAAACCTCATTATTGTTTTGGATCCTAAAATTGGTATAGTAAATGCTACATGTCTTTTAACTGCTATTAGGACACTCCGGTTGCAAGCTTTATCTTAATTATGGGGGAAATTAAAAAAAAAATTAAAGAAAAGTGGAAGCAACTTGATCATTTTGAAGACATCTAGATTTTTTTTAAGAACATGGTAGCTAGGTAGCTAAAGCCTCTAGCAATTTTTGTGCCGCTAGAACAAGTGGGCGGACTACTTTTCAGAAGATACCAATGGATCTTCAGCTTTTGTTCCAAAATATCTATAGCAAAGTACTCTAGATTTTTAAAGCTCGTTGATAGATATACTGTTCCCTCTCATCTGACCAAGGCCTTTTGCTAGAATGTTTGTCTCATGCTGTCACACAAACATATGCATTCTTCCTATTGTATATTTGTTAGAGGAAAATTTTAATATATATATTGCTAATGCTAACTAAGCCAGGTAATGAATTAATCTTGCCACCATAAAGAGAAATATAACATTGTTCACTATGTTTTATTCCCTACGTATCATAATAAATAAAGTAAAAGATGAGTGTAGGAAAAATATTCTTCTTGAGGCATTCCCAACTTCTTAATAAATAGGGTCATATTCTACTAAAAACACATAAGAAATATATAAGTAGCTCCACACCCATATATATTGAAGAGTTGTCATATAAATTTACCTAAAAGAAAGGGGTTGACATAATTCCCTTATGCCAATCTCATCTTATACTGATCCCTAAGCTTATAAAAATTTACTTTTGAGTCATAAGTTTGACATTGTAAATGGAACTATGATGCCCAAACATTTGTATACATCTTTTGTGAAGCCTTAGTGTTGTTGCTTGTTGCCTTAGTGTTGGGAACTTGTATATTTTGCTTGATTTGCTGTTGGGAACCTGGGCAGGTACCTGTGATGTTCAGATATGTAGCAGGAATTTGTATGTGTATGGGAGGAAGTAGCTGTTTAAGAGGGGGGTGGGGAAAAAACAAAAAAAAGCAACCTATAGCCGCGTTTTTAAAAACACGGCTCCAGTGCGAGCTGTATAAGAGGGGGGTGGGGAAAAAACAAAAAAAAGCAACCTATAGCCGCGTTTTTAAAAACGTGGCTCCAGTGCGAGCTGTAGCCGTGTTTCGTAAAACGCGGCTACAGGTCTCATACCGTAGCCGCGTTTTGAAACGCGGCTCCAGCTGATCCTGTAGCCGCGTTTTTTACAAAACGCGGCCATAGGCCTGCGGAGCCGGTTCTCTTGTCCAGCCCGGAAAACGCGGCTACAAGTCTGGAGCTGCGGTACTGAGGCCGCGTTCACAAACGCGGCTACAGGAAACGCGGCTCCAGCCTGTAGCCGCGTTTTTGGGGTCTATAGCCGCGTTTTTCAAACGCGGCTATAGACCCAGATTTTTGTAGTGTAAATTTAATATAACATGTTACATGTGTTCCAGGGAATGGGGATGCACAATTTTTTTTTTTTAATATTCTTGATATGTTTAAATTAGTCAATTGGTTACAATATATTTAAAAAGCCTTTTTAATAACATCATCTTTATTTATATAAAATAATATTACAATTAAGTAATTTAAATACTCATACTTTGAAAGGAGAAGCTATGAATGTGATCCTTCCACTTGAAAATTCCTTGGCTTTTCCCATTGGTGAGCTAAATTGTGTCTTAAAACCTTTTCTGATTGGTCCATAAATCGTACATATTGAAATTTTGTCAAAATTGAACTTTATGTTAGGATTAGTGATTTAGTGTCCTTAAATCCTATTGTATGATGTTAAGTATGATATTAAGTGTGACATTATGTATGACTTAATATTATGATTAATAAATTTGTTTTATTATTATCTGAAATAATGGTAACATGAATATTTGGACATTATCATATAATCCATGAGATGCATAGTATGTGATTTATGTGATTTAGTCACAGAAGATATAAGTTACAAGTTTTTAATAAACTTATAATTTTAGTTCGTAGTTGGTGATGAAATTGGGCATTTCATATGTGAAGACTATAACATATCAATTAAGATGATTTGTCTTGATCATTGAAGTGGAGACTTCTAGTTGATGTGTTGATATGTTTTAAGAGTTAAGACATATTAAACTGGATTACTGTGAGATTTAATATTCTCCTAAAGACTATCAAATGAATAATAAATCTCACGACTTATATTTACATGAACTCTTAATCCTAAGAGAATAGTGGACCTGATCATAAAGTGTAGGTTGCGTTAATGTATCAAGAGTGAGATCTAAAGTAACGGTCGAAATCTCAATATGTTGGGCAATCACATTTAGTGTTGATGGAACATATATTTTTAAGATGGTATTCATAGTCTTTTAACGGAGATCCAAAATATTCTCTTGAGATAAGTTTAATAGGTTTGTTATTCAAAGAGTTAGGTCTAACCATTTTAGTAAGAAATCACTAAAATATATATTTATGGAATTGGATTTCATAAATACATGATGAATAACTTAAAAGGTCGAAATCTCAATATGTTGGGCAATCACATTTACTGTTGATGGAACATATATTTTTAAGATGGTATTCATAGTCTTTTAACGGAGATCCAAAATATTCTCTTGAGATAAGTTTAATGGGTTTGTTATTCAAAGAGTTAGGTCTAACCACTTTAGTAAGAAATCACTAAAATATATATTTATGGAATTGGATTTCATAAATACATGATGAATAATTTAAAAGGATTAAACCGGGTACTCAAGGATTAAGATGTAGTAATCTACAAAGTGGCAGTTTACATTTATGATTTTATATTATTATGAATATCTTATGAAGGGGTTGCATGTATAATAAAATCTTGGGATATAATTTATAAATAAGGCCTAGAATGTAACTATATTTATAATGGTTTTAAATATAGTTAATGGTAACTTTGGGCTTGTCAAGAGTTGACAGAAAAGCCCAAGGCCCATTGGAGCTAGTGTCTTATTATTCCCTTTTGGTTCCACTCCAAGCCACATACTAGAGTCCAATTGGAAAAGCTCAAAAGGTCAGCCCAATTAGATAATCAGTTATAATAAGAGAAACATACAAAATTTTTAAGGAAGAACATGAAATGGTGTATGTGAGTGTTGGACACTTTAGAATTCTCTCTTGAACAAATTTATAGAAACTGATTGAGAGACCACACTTCTTGGACATAAGTGGAATTGGAGTGAAGATTAAAAGTATTCCCAAGTGCTTACAATCTTTGTTTTGAAATTCACCACACCAAGGTACACTTTCTTATTCTCAAATTCTGAAATTTACTTAGCGCATGCTATCAATTTCGAACGATGTAGATCCATTAATTTTCCGTTGCGCACATGCATTTTTCCATCACTTTAAATAGTCTTACAATTGTTGGCTTAAAAAGTAGACTTGGCAAACAAATCGGTTGGTCATGTTTGGGTTTAACCCAGTACGGTACAAGTCAAATTGAGTATGTGTCAAAAAAATTTCCAGACCATTGGATTGTTATTTTTTTGAGAAGAAACATCATGAACTTTCATAAAAAAGAAATCAGCTAAAATCGGTTAAAAGTACATCAATAAGTTATGAAGGAATAGACTCCATCCATACAATAGAACCATTAACATGTCTTGCATCTATAGACAGTTTACAAGTATCAGAGTTGTCTAGTCAACGAGTATCAAAAAAATAAATATAATTGAAGGCATTTATAGATAGTTTTGTAGAGGAAAACAAATTCCCAAAAGAAGCTAGGACTCCTCTCCACTTCTCAAAGTTTTGATATGTAACTCTCACTGTTGGTCTTTGATAAGTCATATGGTATGAACCATATTTTCTTCACATTCAAAAAGAAAAATTTAAAATATCTTCTAATCTTTGTTTTTCTTTATACAAATAAAATAACAAAGAAAACACTCAAATGTAATAAAAAAATGAGCTAAATCATACATAACTCCTTAAGTTCATAATTCAATAATTCTATAAAAGAAGGAAAGAGAAGATATATATCTTATTATAACATTTAAAACAAAGTTAAATCACCTATAAAAATAGCTTAAGTATGCATTTGAACGAGGTTTTTGTTAGGGTAAAATACTATTTTGGTATCTAAATTTCTCCGTAAGTTTTTTTTTTTTTTTAATCCCTAAACTTTAAAATATTATTTTTCATCCTTAAACTATTGAAAATGTTTTACTTTTTGTTTTCATACTTTAAAATATATTTTTTTCATCTCTATTTTGCCTCTAAACTGTTAAATTTTCTTTTTTACATAAAATAACAAAGAAAACACACAAAGATAATTTACAGTAGTTCTTCTCAACAAATTTGTAAAAAATATAATAAAAAAAACAAGTAACCTTCTTGGTTTAGTCATTTTAATAAAATGACATTCTTTTTACATGCCATCTCTCTCCTTCTAATACCAACATCCACTTTCAATACTACTCACAAAATATCCACCTCTCTCTCTCTCTTCTCACAATATGGATCCACTCTTGGTGATCTATGACTACACGATCCATAACGAGTTGGACTGGATCGTCCGATACAATGACTAGTTCAGGTTGGGGCCAGACTACTTGTTCCCATGCTCCATTGAAACTGAGTATCGCTCGAAGCAAGGCAATCTCTACACCTTAGAAACCCTATTGTTCTTCATCAACAACCACCATCTTAAGCACATCGAGTACATATAGAAGTCTTGCATGCAAGGAATCACTGCCGTCACTTTACCCGACCAGAAACCATTGCTTGATTATCTCCTCGGCAAAGTCTCCTCCTCCGATTTGGTACAATTAAACGATGTCATTAACCTAAACCCCTGAAAATTCCCAGACTTGCCCTTGAATTCTTCGATTATAGTGTCCGACCCATTTCCCCCAAATGTATCTAAATAAAACAACACCCAATTGCTTGAGCATGAGATCGTTGATTTCACAAGACAATGGTGATGATGACCTAGATGGAGCAACCGTTGAAGGATTGAGAGTTGTTGTTGGAGTGTAAGTAGAGGGATTAAATTATGTAATTTAAATATTTTAATTAAACTATGTTTTTCATATATATTTTACTATGTACTGTTGTTTAACGCAAAATACATTATATGTTCCATTACATAAAACCTATAACATAGAAAATACTTTTAAATAATGGTGTTCTTAAGACTAAGTGATGTGATTCCAAAATAATGGGACTATAGGATTCCTAAAACTAATCTTTAAAAAAAAACACCTAAAATTAAGAGATGTGCTTCCATAATAATGACAGGAATGAGATGCTTTTTCAAACCAAATTCACAGAAGTGCTCCTTAAATTTTTTGAAAAATATACCAGAAAATTAATTAAAAAAAGTTACATGGTAATTGATTTCTTTGAAGTCAAGTACCATTAAAAAAAAAAAACCGACCACCTACTTGGTTTAGTCATTTTAAAAAAATGACAGTCGTTTAACATGCCATCTCTCTTCTTCTAATACTAGCATCCATTTTCAATACTAACTAATCTCACCTCTCTCTCTCTCTCTCTCAACATGGATCCACTCTCGGCGGTCCGTGACTACACAATTGGAAATAAGCTGGATCAGATCGTCCAGTACAACGACGAATTCCAGTTAAGGTTACTCTAGTACCAATCAACTACACGCCAACTATAGATCAAGTCAAAAAATCTAAAGATTTACTAGAAAACATGACCATAAGAAAATATCTTGATGAATTGTATGACTGTTTTTTACTAGCAGATGACATCTCTTTGCCATTATTACACAAAAAAGAATATCACAATCTTATTAACTAAATGGAAGGATGAGATATATGCACGCTTGAAGCTTGGTGGATTCTTGTAATCAGTAAGGTGCTAGCCATACCATACTTCGTAAAAAGATATAGACGCTCGAATTAAAAAAGTTGTACATATCCATGCATTATTGGGACACCTATTCATGTACTACTGTACTATGAGACTTGTATGTTACACGAAAACACAATTTTAAATGATTCAACATGATAAAGGCAATTAGGCAAGCGACTGTCAACGTTTGCTCTTTCACTTCACACTCTTCCCCTTTCTTAATTACTAGGAAAGGCTCTGATGACTCTTCTTGTACAATAATGCGTACAACCAGACTTTACATGGTGAGTACAATAATTGGCTTACACTTCAGATAACTGTTCAATTACTCGTCTGACATTTCAAACAACTCGGATGTGATTGGAATAATTGCATTTACTTTCGTAAAGACTCGAAAGATGCAGATGCACACTCTACATGGATCATTGAACATAGTTGGATGCTACACATCATCAGACGGTCAACAGTAAATTAAGTTTCAAATACTTGAGCACTTATCAATCAGCATTCCAGTGTCAAAATCAGCTCTACCTTCATTCTACACTTTTGATGCGGCTGTCATTAACATACAGAAAGCTTAATGGCTACAAAAAATTTGGGTCATCCACATAATGCAAACATGTGAAGTTTTGAACTAGAATTGGGTGGGGTGCGCCAGGCCCGAGCTATAGTGCAGCGCATGGGCGACTCTTAAGAGCCCCAGTAGCAAGCTACTGTGGTGGGCTCTCCCCCTCAAGAAATAAATTTAATATCGTGTGGGCCAATGACCCACATATCAGATATTAAACTGATAAGAACAGATACTACACTTGAATCTTGATCTTAGCCAAAAGGCCGAGAAAGGTATGAGTGTTTCTGTCACACATGCCATCTTTTAATGCCCAACTCGTCCTGGTTTTCCTCTTCTGGAGGCAGTGTGGGACAATACTGCGGTAACCTATATACACTTCTTTTTTACATCTAATTTTGTATTTCTGGCTGAGATTTCAAATACAAGCTCAAAGTTAAACCAGTTTTGTATTAACAGATTCGATTCTTGTTATTGAACTTGATTAGGCTATTGAGTCTAAAACAAATCGAAACTTTGTGTATAATAAATAATTTACAAGATTATCAGAATGATGCAGCGCACTGTCCACAGAGAGAGAGAGGAAAAATAAAAAATAAAAACTAATAGAGAAATTTTTGCAGCATTAGTGGCAGGAAATGTAGCCTGTTACCATTGTAATGATATGGATGGTAATGACAACACTCAATATGTTACGATTCCCAAGATGATTGTGGCTTCTGCAGATTCAATATAGAAACATTATGGTTTTGAGTTAATTTATACATGACACAAGGAACATTCTTCTTTAATTAAAAAAAATAATATCTTTTGAATAATGCATTTTATGAATGTTTTCATTTAAAATTTTTAAAGTAAAAAGAACATTTAAAGTTTTAAACTATATCATTTTTTAACTAGAAATTTTTAAAAAGTGACATGATTGATTAGTTTCACATTAACAATAATACAAATTTTACTACATATAAGTTTTACAAATTTATATTTATATAATATCTAAAAGTTGAAATGTAATATGTATTGTTGTAACTCTACTTTAGTCCATTCGGTCAATTAGGTCCACTTCAGTCCGTCCGGTCAAATTTGGTCAATTCAATCAATTTGGTCCAATTTAGTCCATTCATTTCACTTTTCTCCAATTCAGTTTTATTCGGTCCATTTTATTCAACTTCGGTCCATTCATTTGGTCCAATTTGGTCCACTTTGATCTTATTTGATAAATTGGTCCATTTCGTTCCATTTAGTCTAATTCAATCTTATTCGGTCCATTCGATCCAATTCAGTCCAATTTAGTCTTATTTAGTCCACTTCGGTCCATTACATTTACTTAGGTCCATTCAGTCTTATTCCGACCATTCGATTCAATTCTGTCTTATCAGTCCATTTAGTCCATTCTGTCTACTTGGGTCTATTCGGTCCTATTCTATCCACTTCAGTCCTTTTGGTCCACTTTGGTATTATTTAGTCCAATACGGTCACATTTAGTCCGCTTAGGTTTATTCAGTCTACTTTGTCCAATTCGGTCTACATCTATCCATTTGGTTCATTTTAGTCCAATTTGATCTTATTCGGTCCATTTTGGACTAATTGTGACTTAAATGTATTCTTTTTGTAGGTTGCTTTTTTAGTTTTGGGTTGATTTTTTTTTCCACAAATTTTTTTGGGCCAAACTTTTTAGTTTTGGGCTAAAAATTAGGCATTAGAAATTAGAGATAGGGGCCCCAAAAATGAAATAAAAATAATAAATATTCCAAAGATTATCTTAAAATTCAAGTTTCAATAGTATAGACATTATACTTTTATTTGGAAACATATATAACAATTTAAACTTAAAGTAACATGTTACATGTTGGAATGAGGGTGTACATTTTTTTTTTTTTATATATATAAATACTCTTGATATGTTCAAATTAGTCAATTGATTATGGAATATTAAAAGGTCTTTGAATAACATCATCTTCATTTATATATATACCACTGTACGACACTCGTACCCAGTCCCACTTGGGCCATTTATTCTCATGAGAAGATACGGCTCATACACCTATTCTCTCTCTCTGCAGGCCCACCCCGAAACTCTACAGAACACTGGCCCAATGGTCGCCTCCCACTTCTGCTTGGTAGATCCTTATTGGACACTATCGCGGCCGGTAGCCGAGCATAACGTGTAGGGTATGCCCGGCAGTTCCTTTCGGCGCACCTCCGCCGAGCATATCTGCGAAAGTGGGAACCAAGTTCCAAGGCCATGTTCACCGTTTCCCGCTCTCACCTAACCACCCACTTATGTTCGATAACACTGGACCACCTGCCGCACTAAATTAAAGAGTAATCATAACCTCACCGCTAATCTAGAACTATAAATATGAGAAGCTTGGGGAGAAAGGGGGGATTGGAAAATTTTAGGTCAGAGCAAGAAGATAGAGAAAGAGAGGGAAGGTATCAGAAAGGTGGTTAGGGTAATAGAAAAGAGAAAAGTGATCTCATTAAGTTTTCGCGCCGAGGATAACCTAGTGTAGGAAACCCAAACCCACCATACAAGTAAGTTGTGAGTCCGAAAGAGCCCAAGCCCATCAGCTCCATTTTTGGTGCACACAACCACTATGTATTGTTGTTGAATGCCAAATACAGTATATGTTCCATTACATAAAACTTATAAATAGAAAATACTTTTAAATAACACATGAACTATTTAACCTACAAATTTTACATTATATTCTTATCAAATAATTATATTACATTTTTCCCTAGTTTGTGTAGGTTTGCAACTAGCATGGATGAAAATGAAAAACATTCTAAAAGAAATTAGAAAGGGAAATAGTTGATCCCTTATTTTTTGACAAATAAACAAAATATATAATAATCATATAACATCTTCGAATTAGGGATGACAATAGGGTGGGATGAGGCCGAAGGATGGGGTCTTCACCCTTACCCTGAATGGTTTTGTCTTACCCCATCCTCGCCTCCTCCTGTATGGCGGGGCAAATTTCCTTGTCCCATTCCCACCCCTTGGGGCTTCACAAGGCCCCACCCCATGTTGCAAAACTTTACTTTGAATTAATATGTCACACCTTGCTACATAGCTATTAAATTAAAAAAAAAAAAAAAAAAAAAAAAAAAACTTGTTTCATTAATATAAATATACCTAAAATTACAATTAAATTGTCAAAATAATTTTTAATAAGGACAGAATAATATTATCCAAAGTGTTTAACAAAATAATATCATAATAAAATAAAATAAAAATCTTAATATTCATGCATTTAAATACTTAGTAATACAAACTAAGTTTTTAATACTAATAGAGCCGGGTGGGGCTAAAAAGCCTAAACCCATCCCCACCCCTCCCGAACGTGTAAAAAAAATAAATCTTGCTCCATTCCTACTCCACCAGCTTTGCAGAGCAAGAAAAAACTATCGTGGGGTGAGACGGATCAAGGCAGGCCAGGGAGAAATTATCAGGCCTGCTTGAGATTTTGTAGGTTCAAAGGCCGAAAGAAGTAGTTATAAGTAGTTATTGGAACTACCCGTACGCCTTTTTTTATAGTTAACTTCAATGCAACCATTAGTGAGGACAAAGCTTATTGTAGCAATTGGCAAAAATAATAAAGGAGAAGTCATCTTTGTTTAGACTGAGTTTATTGATGTTTAGGATCCTCTTATAGCTGAAGCCAAAGCAAAGCTCATTTTTGTAGAAATATCAGAGGCTTTAAGAATATAAATACACAAACTTTGACAGGATATGTTTATTGCACACATTATTGCTAGAGCAAAATTGTGTCTTAAAACCTTTTCTGATTGGTCCATAAATCACACATATTGAAATTTTGTCAAAATTGAACTTGAAACGGTCTTACAATTTTGGCTTAAAAAGTAGACTTGGCAAACAAATCGGTTGGTCATGTTTTGGAGAAATTATAACATCCACATGGTGGACAAGTGATGTGGTCCATTATTCCACTAAAAAACTTCCACCTGTTTAAAATTATTAGTTAGAAAAAAATTTTAAACAAAAATTAATTACTAACTTAGCAATTTTAAACAAGTGAGAGTTTTTTAGTAGAATAGTGACCACATCACTTGTCTACTAGAGGACTCTATAATTTCTCCATGTTTTGGTTTAACCCAGTATGGTACAAGTCAAATTGAGTATGTGTCAAAAAAAAAAAATTTGGACCATCAGATTGTTATTTGTATGATTCTTATTGTCTTTTATACATAAATCCTTAAGTTTATAATTCAATAATCATTAATTCAATAATTCCATTAAAAAAGAGATACAAACACACGTAATCTTATGCATATTTGTAGAGCTATTTACTTAATCGCAGACATTTTTGAAACATCTCTAATAGAGGAATAAATAGACAATTTTGAAAGAACTTATTGTAAACCTCATTCAGATATGAATTTATCTAATATAGAGGGGAAGAATTTGCAACAATGTCTCAATTTCAATTCAAACATAGGTTTGATTCACACTCCTTATTTTGAGAAATATTTACCCTCATAAAAGAGGGAAAAATGGAGTCTCTGTTTGAAGAAATGCCTTGAGATAGGGTAGATGTATAGAGCATTTCAACAAGAGAGTACTTTTCAACTCCCTCAAAATAGAATCTATTCCAAACATATATGTGATGTTTCCTTACTTTGACAGAGTACAAATATTTAAATTTGATATTTTTAGATAATTTTTCAGACATATTGACAAAAACGACAGCTGTTTGACATGCCAATTCTCTCCTTCTAATACTAGCAACTCTCTCCTTCTAATACTAGTATACACGACAGCTATTTAACATGCCAACTCTCTCCTACTAGTATCCACTTCGGTACTACTCACTAATCTCCACCGATCTTCACCTATATAGATTTTTTTTTTCCTTTTTTTTTTTTTTTTTTGAAAGACACCTATATAGATTCAAAAGTGGGTGATGGCAATGGTAGTAACCATGCCATAATCTTCGTATGAATAAGAATGATTATGAAACCATAAGTCCATAACACAAATTTCAACACAAGTGAATAAGTTATGACTTTTTTCCGAGTATCAAAATAAGTCAATAATTGTTGGGTTAAAAAACAATTATCGCCTTTTAAAATGCAATTGTTTAAGTAAATAGAAGAGTAGGGATTCTGGGACTTCCAATGTACCAGTTGGTCAATGTTTGAACTAGAATTGGGTGGGGTGCGCCAGGCCCGAGCTATAGTGCAACGCATGGGCGACGCTTAAGAGCCCCAGTAGCAAGCCACAGTGGAGGGCTCTCCCCCTCAAGAAATAAATTTAATATCGTGTGGGCCGATGACCCACATATCAGATATTAAACTGATAAGAACAGATACTACACTTGATCTTAGCCAAAAGGCCGAGAAAGGTATGAGTGTTTCAGTCACACATGCCATCTTTTAATGCCCAACTCGTCCTGGTTTTCCTCTTCTGGAGGCAGTGTGGGACAATACTTCGGTAACCTATATACACTTCTTTTTTACATCTAATTTTGTATTTCTGGCTGAGATGTCAAATACAAGCTCAAAGTAAAACCAGTTTTGTATTAACAGATTCGATTCTTGTTATTGAACCTGATTAGGCTATTGAGTCTAAAACAGATCGAAACTTTGTGTATAATAATTAATTTACGAGATTATCAAAATGATGCAGCGTAAGTGGCTGTCCAGTAAAAAAAAAGAATAGATGATTTTTTTGCTGCATTAATGTAGCCTGTTATAACCATTGCAAGGATGATGGATGCTAATGACAACATTCAATGTGTTACAATTCTCAAGATGATTGTGGCTACTGCAGATTCAATATAGAAACATGGTTTAGAGTTTATACACGACACAGGAACATTCTTCTTTAACAAATGAAAGATTGAAAGTTTCAATATTATGAAGTGATTTGACGATCACCAGTAACAAAAACTCAATTCACCTTGGCCTTCCAGATTTTTTGATATGCAGTTTGACTCCATCATTGATGGATGGGCCTTGTGATAGAATCACAAGAAAAGTTGAAGTTCTCAAAAGAAGATGCCAGAAACTTTACATTATTCGTAGCATATTGTTGTGGTTGTGGTATAATATGAATGAAAAGGAACAACATGCTATATAATACAATCAGAAAGGGAAGTTGTCAATCCTTTGTTCTTACTTAGACAAATAAACAAAATATATAATGATTATCTAACATCTTGGGATTGTGTAGACAGTTGTTGGAACCCACCTCTACCCTATGAAGCACGAGTGCATTTCAGGACTCGGGTGCGGGTGCGGGACTCGGCAATTTTTGAAAAAGTAGGGTGCGGGTGCGGCGGGACTCAGCGATTAAAAAATTATTAAAAATATTTTTATTTATATTTTCTACAATTTTTACTATTAAAATATTCTTAAAAAACACATTGCTATACCTTGATTCACAAAACAAAGAAAGAAGAACCTCTGAGGTCAGAATTTCGACTGCTCTAGCGAGTTTCAAGGCCGATATCGGCCTGTTTCGGCCGTTTCCGGCATGTTTCGGCCGTATCGGCAGTATCGGTCGCCGGCCGATACGAACCGATACAGCCGATATGGCCCGATTCTGGCCGAATCGAGGCGTGTCGGCGCAAATCGAGCCAAGTCGGCACAAATCCGAGAAAAAAAAAAAAAAAAAAAAAAAAAAAAAAAAAAAAAACTTAGATGTGGCACTAACTCGCGGTCAACCACGTCGGACGCCACATCCCGCGTCAGGCCGCATCGAACTCGGGTGCGGCACCCTCCCAGCCGCGTTCGTGCTTTCTAGCCTCTACCCCTTTTTGTTAAAGTTAACTTCATTGCAACCATCAATGTCAGTGATGACAAAACAAAATCATAAGGGAGAAGTCCTGGCTTTATTGATGTTTTTAGTATCCTCTTATAGCTAAAGCAAAAGCAATCTTTCTTGGTCCAATTCAGTCCACTCGGTATTATTCAGTCCAATTCGTTCTTATTCGGTTTATTTAGTCTTATTCTGTCCATTTGATCCAATTCAGTCTTATTTGGTCCAAATTAGTACATTCACTCCATTTCGGTCCAAATTAGTCTTATTCGGTCCAATTGGTTCAATTCGATCCACTTCATTCCTACTCAGTTCACTTGGTCCAATTCATTCCACCTTTGTCCATTTAGTTCACTACAGTCCAATTCAGTCACCTTCTATCTATTTTGATCCACTCTGATCATTCAGTCCATTTTTATTCATTCAATCTATTTTGAACTAACTGAGCCTTAAATTTATTCTTTTTTAGGTTGTATTTTCAATTTTGGGCTAAAAAAAAATTTCACAATTTTTTTGGGCCAAACTCTTTAGTTTTGACCTAAAAAGTACAAACAAAATAGGAAATAGAAATTAGAGATAGGGGCCTAAAAAATGCAATAAAATTAATAAATATTCATAAAATTACCTTAAAATTCAAGTTTCAATAATATAAGCATTATACTTATATTTGGAAAGAAAAAAAAAATGCTACAACTCTAAACTTAAATAATAATTTAAAAACATGTTACATTTGAGTCCAAATCTTCTATCACATTCTTCCTACTCTACTATATACTCCATAAATAAAAACATGCCACATGTTCATCTAATTTATTAAATATTAAATTTATGCCCTCTATTATTTCAATTTCCTAAATTTATGGTTTGAGGCTCCTAAAGGACAGCCAAAGATCAAGGGCCAGCCACCATACTAATTCAATAATTCATTTGAAAGGACTAGTTTTGAATCAAAATTGTGAAAGTGAAGTCGCACCAAATTCTTTAAAGTACTCAAAAGCACTTAGTGCTGCCACATTACTTTCTTCTTAAAGGGTCATACTCACAAGAATCAGAGCTTCAGTTGCCAAATTAGTAGAATTGTAAAGAAATTGAAAATTTGACTAAGTTTTGCACATAGGTTAGTCATCTAAAAAAAAGTACAACGTCCATGATAGAATTATTAATAAAGATAAATTTATATAGATTTGACATAATTGATAATTCAACACACAAGTATAAAAAATCTTGTAAAAATAGCATATTGTCAAATTATTGAAAATTCAAAATAAACCATTATTTCAGCAATAGCATATTACTGAAACAGTTCAGGGTTCACACTAGACTATCTTCATATCAAGATAAAACAGTTCTTCGCTAAATAATAATTGAATTCAGAATCTTCCCTTAAGGGTAGAAATGACACATTTATAGAACAAATATATTACGTGGGAAGATAATCATACTTAATATGTCAGTGCATTGTCAAAGAAAAGGTAAGTTTCACTACATGCCGATCCTGCAAATTAATGAAACAGCAGCATATAAAAGCAAAACAAGACTACCTTCCTGAAGTAAATTATATACAGGTTATATTGAACTATTAAAAATGGTATATGGTTCTCAGTATGATTAGCATCATCATTAGCTCAAAAAGAGCTCTACTAAGATAATAAAACTGAAGCTGCAGATTTCCTTCTGAATAACATATATATTCCTTTCATGATGGAAATTAAGTTCAAAATCTGTCCTCAGCCACACACACACACACACACACACACACACACACACACATATATATATATATAATATACCAAATTTCATGACATGAATTTCTAGCAAAGCAGAAATCACTAAGAACCATTGTTTCCTGTTGTAATCGACATAACATCTCAAATTCTTCTCCACAACCAGATGGACATATGCCAAAATCAACAGGGCCAAAACAGCCACAGAATAGAAAGAACATCACTGAATTGAGAACAACTCCAATCAAACATCTAACAAGAAATCCAATAATAAAGTTACTGCATCATTAAAAGGAACATACGAGAAACTAAGGGGCATTTCCACAATCACATATTATAGGAAAGACTGATCAGAAAGGGATCATTGAGTCATAAACTGATAACTGCAAGGAACCAAAATAGTCAAAATTAAAGCAAAAATAATGTCATAAAGATGAAAGTATGATACTTTATGAATATAAAATATTATGATAAAGAACATCATAAAATCTTGATTCTTGAGTGAACTTCAATTTCAACTTTTGAGTAGTCAGACAAAATGTTGAAAGGCATTAACTTAGGTAACAGAGTTTAATTTTTTTTTTTTTTTTAATTGATCTTAACATTGCATTATACGATTTTCGTTTTACAATTTGTTTTTATTCTTTTCCTCTTTGAATCTGATTTCTGAGCTCAAGGTCAAAGGAGAATGTTGGATTTTATTTTTTAACCTGTCACAACAATTTATAACAGTAAACTTTTCTACTATTAACATTTAAATTTTAGCAAGGAGAATCCTACTCTTTGTTGGTATAGATGAAAACTGAAGAAGATGCATGTTCTTGACTGAAAAACTCAGGAAAAAAAGTGTTTAACATCCCTACTGAGTTCTGACTTCCACACTTTTCTGAACAATAAAAGTCATTTGATAATATATAAGACAAACTAACAAGTGCATGATAACCCATTTACCTTCTTCTCAAAATTGGAAAAAAAGAAAAGAAAGTGCTTGATAACCATAAACTTCCAAAAAAAAAATTAAGCAATGTGAAAACATTAGGTGACACATCCACCATGAACCATGGCAACATTCATCATACAGAGTAATGATATGAGGCACAGCAAAGGATATAAGTTTAAATAATAAAATTATTATGTCTATAAGTGTATTTGCAATTGAGCTACACTGTAGAATTACATTGTAGCACAATTGCAAATTTTTTTGCAATAGTGTACATATACAATTCTGAATGCTGAGCAATTTTGGGCCTAAAATGCCATATTTTCCTTACATTTGGCATTTCACAGGCCTAATGCGAATGCTCTAATCCTGAATATGGGAACCTTGGATCCCTAATTATAGTAAACAATATGACTATCAGTATTTCACAAAGCCATTATAAATTATCATTAACTCAAAGAGCTATAGAGTAAGACAACACAATAACACTTGCTATCTTAAGAAAACCAGCAACATCAGATGAACAGAAACTAGCGGTTACAAATTCAAAAAAAGATATTATCCATCCCTGTAACATTACTTGCTGGAAGAATATAAACTACATATCTTTCATTACATTTTTCAATGGTAAGAGAATTTTTATATTTTTAGAAAAAAGTATACAATGAAGTGACACTTAGCGAAAATAAAATAGCCAATTATTATAACTTCAAGATTCATTCATTTTGCATTCAGATCAAATGGAAAGTATTACACGATTAATATATGCAATTAACAGTACAAGCCTTCAAAAAATAAAATAAAAAATAGTACAAGCCCTTGTTAATACAGACTGTACTGAATGTAAAGCCATGGAATTGATCAAAAGAAGGATCAGTTAACTTAGAATCTAAGGAACCAACAACAAAAAAAAATAAAAAGAAGCAAAATTGTTAAGCCAGACATTATATATAATTGAAGCTGTAATTTTCTTTTTGAATAACATATATATTCAAAATCTGCCCCCAGTCACATATATATGAAACTTCTTTTCAAGAATTTCTAGCAAAAGTGTATCAAAAAAAAATTCTAGCAAAAGAAGAAATTACTAAACTTTGGCTGTAGATTTTCATAAATGAAGTAACAAAGGATTTTCTCCAAATAATATGTTATCATCCAGCAGGAACCAAAAAGAAAACGCCCGGCTTAAGTATAACAACAACTTGACACCATTAAACCAATCAATCCACTGACGTAAGACAAAAAAACCATTTCTTCTCTATAGACAATGGCAGGGCCACAATCAGTCGTGTCACCTGTTGCAAATTTTTAATCTAGCACATGATATCTCCATAATTCCTTTCCACAACCAAATGAACATAACCAAAAATCATCAGAATTTCTTAGTCTAGTTTTAAAATAGACTGATCAGAAATATAATTTAGTGTCTCAAGAAAGTTTCAAGAAAGCCAAAACAGCCACAAAATGGGACGAACATTATTGAATCCAAAAGTCAAACGTCTAATAAGCAAATCCAGCAATGATTAAGCTACAGCAGTACGGGCAATTTAACAACTATTCGGCTAAAAAAAAAAACAACTAAAATGCAAACGTGTGCACTTCCCAAACGCAGACGTAATCACATCCTAGCCAAGAATGATCACAAAAAGGGATTACCGAATCGTAAACTGATAATTCCAATGAACCATAGTCAAAATTATTGCAAAATTTATTTCATTAAAGATGAAAGTAGGAAAATTAACATGAACAACTACTACTTAAAAAAGCTCCTAAACAAAGTCATGTACATTAATCATAGATTGCAAGCTTCTGGTACATCTCTCCAGAGATAGCTTCGTGCATGACAGCAACAGGGTTGATAATACCACCATTTTCCAAGAACAACTTGACCAAATTCTTAGAAAACCCACTCACCAGAGCCACCCCACTCTGATCGGATGGAACAGGAGTGGCCTTAGAGTTCCTAAGGTTCCAAAACACAATCTCAGGCACCTTATTGTACCCCTTCTCCCTAAACTTTCTCTGTATAACCTCATAGTCAGTTTCCCACCCTGACCTCCTCAGCCTAGTCTCTCTCTCTTGCTGTTGTCTAGCCTCATTCCGCCTCTGCTTCCTTGCATTCACATCGCTCTCCGACTCATCACTATCCATATCCGAAGAATCATCATCCATACTATTATATCCACCATACCCAAAACCACCATAATAACCACCATACCCATACCCATGATGCCCAGATGCTTGATCAAACTCCATATCACTGAAAACAAACACTTTCTGTATAAGTTGGTCCTCAGTCAAGTCTGCTTGAACAGCAACATCCAGAATCTGATCAAACACAGCCTGAAAGTTGGTGCTCCCATCCCACTTCATATTTCTAATAAACTGAGTCTTTTCACTCAGGCTATCTCCTTGAACCATTTGAATGGTAGGGTTGGTGTCAAAAGTTATCACTTGACCTTTCCATGGGTCCTCACTAAGCTCCGAGATCATCAACCCTAGAGCCACACAAACATTCATAGGCTCACCATGCATACTCCCCGACACGTCACACACCGCAATGCAGTTACTCAGCTTGCCCTTCTTCAACAAGTCATCCACCATTCTCTTCCACTGAAGCTCCGCCACCTGTCCTCCATCGCCGTCACTCAAAGAAGCGATAATCTCATGTGGGAGCAACGCACCCGCCGCGATTGTTGCCTCGCCATGCTTCACGCTTTCGAGGTACTCCTGGAATCGCTTCTTGTCGTGTTTCAGAAAGAGTTCCTTGTAATTCTTCATTGCCACCGAAGGTACACGGTTGTAAGGCAAGGTTTCCCACATATTTGCACACATATACACTTCGGGGAGTTCCAGAACCTTATGGAGTGGAACCAAAACTTGCTTTCTCAACCTATCTCGGACTCTATAAGCATAGTGAGCATCTTCTAGGGTTTGATATTCCGGGTCGGACTCTTTAGGGAAAACCCGTTTAGCAATGCTCTCGCATATCAACAAGGACCTATCGTAGGCCGAATCAATCGTAGGGCACCATTTCGCTGCAAGACTGATATCTCTATGCTTTCCTTCATTCAACGCTTGCATATCAGCCTTCAACATCTCAGCAAAAACATCGGAAACTGCGTCGTGCAAGAACCGATAAACCGGATCTCGGTTATACCTCTCGAAAGCTTTCTTGGCCATGGCCAGGACTCGTTCTTTCCTCATCGTCCTTGCGTGCTCTCTTTCGAGATTGACTTTAGCGATATTCTGCTTAACCCTCAACTCCTTGGGCAACTTTGAAGTCTTATTATTGTTCTTGTTCTTATTCTTCTCGGTTTTTTTCATATTTGCGAGGTGTTTTCTCGCGTAACTTCTGCCTATGGACTCGCCTTCGAGAATTAGGTAAAGAATTTCCAGGAGGTCTTTGAAGTAACCGAAGTCGGCGAAGGTTCTAGCGTTGAGGGCTAGGGTTTTAGGGTGGTGTTTATGGAGCCAAAGCGCCGCCGTATAGAACCGTTGCTTGTCGGATTTGCCAGTGCCACGTACGCCACGGAGGTTACAGATGAGTTTGAGTGCGGTGAGAGGGTGGTAGGTCCAGGCTTTTTGGACACGCTCGACGGTTTCGTGGGATGGTGTGGAGGGGACAACGTGGAAAAAGAAATCTAAACATGGGTTTCCTGTTGCTTTGTAGGTTAACGAACAGTTTTCTGTGAAGCCGAGTGTGGGTTCTTGGGTTGAAAGATTTAGGGTTTCTACTGAGGACTCGATGATGGCGGCAGTGCTGTTGATCTGGGGTGGGCCGAGAAGAACGGAATCTGAGGCCATTGGGATTTTACGTTAGGAAGGGTGAGTGAGACTGAGATTTTTGATTGAGATTTGAGAGAGAGAGAGACGTAGTTTGATTATGAATTTGTTACTGTGAATAGGGTTTACAAAGGGAATTTATATAAGAGAGAAGATTACTTTGCAAGTAATGGTACTTATATGCTGGGTTTGGTCGGCTTTAGTATGAACTCACCATCTAATTGATCCATCAGATGAAACCGAATGCACCTCAATTTTTTGCTGTTGTGTGGGGTGGGCTTGAAAGTTGACCCATTTTGGATGTCAAACCAACTTGAGGAAAACCCAAACCCAAACCAATCAGATCACTCAACCAAAAATCAATAATACTTCAGGAACCCAGGTACAAAAATTTAAAGGATGCAAAACTCACAATAGTCAGAACATTTAGGTAGTGTTTGGTACAAAAGAATCTACATTACTTTTGACATCTATATTCTTAAGAATATGATTCCTAGGAATCACATTTCTAAAAATGTAGCTATTCCTATATTTGGTTTCATTGGGAATCTCTTAAAATTCCTAAGAATGTGAGATGATAATGTTTGGTTTATCCTCAGGAATCTTAAATGAATTATTTATTTTTCTCATTCTATCCTTAGATTTGAATGTGAACTACCAAATCATTTAAAAAAAAATATTCCTCTAAATAAATAATGAAAAACCAAATATAAACTATTAATTATGACAAATTCATTAAAATTATTTATTTTTCATGAAAATAAATCCATTAATAATTTGTTCAGCAACATACACACAAAAGCAAAAATGAATACGTGGCAATAATGGAGAGTCTCCTTCAAACCTTTTTTTTTTTTTTCACACATGAAACCTAAATAAAACTTTGTTAAAAAATAAATCAACAAAGTTGTCTATCCTATTTATGTTATTTTGGCAGGAAAAGATAAAGACAAGGGAAAAGATATTGATGATTTGTTTTATATTTTATCTTAATTGCTTAAATGATAAGGAAAAATTGTTAAAATTGTCAGTTTATAAAAAAATACAATTTTCTTTAAGCTTGGGAATCTGGATTCCAACCTGTTTTAAAGGGAATCCACATTCCTACTGAGAGGGGAATCCAAATTCTCCTAGCATCTGATTCCCTAGCGTGATTTGCAACCAAACATAGGAATCTTCAAACATTCCTAGGAATCCTAAAACATTGTCCTGTACCAAACGCCACATTAGGAAAGTTACCTAGCCATGTTCGTTGTCTGCTCCTCATGATCCTCATCGATTTAACGGTAGTTCTGCTTTTGAACCCATTTTCTTCTGGGTACTTCGTATTGAGGAAGGGAGGCAATCAAAGCAGTGTTGGTAAAAGTGTGCGAAGCGTATTTGAAGAAGTGCGCCTTTTTGGAGTTTTTCGACCAGCTCAATGTTCTATTTTATGAGATTTTTAAATATATATATATAAAATAAAATTTTTCATATATATACTTATATGCATCGTATGGCTTAATCAAAATTTATATGTATATAATTATTTTATTAATTTACTTAAAATAAATAATAAAAATAAATAAATATTTTACTTTTAAGTTACATAATGAATGCATATTGTGTGAGATTTAAGGTATCATAAAATGCGCGCGCGCGCGCACACACACATATATAATTGAATGAAAGAGAGAAAAGGTACCTAAAATATATATATATATATATATATATATATATAATGACTTTCAATAATACATTAAACTTTAAGTGTCAATTAATCACATATATTTAAATAGAAAACCCTTGAATTTAATAGTTAAGAACTATCCAAAACAATAATTAAGGCTCAAACTTTTGTACTCATTTATTATCTTCTACAATAATTGGTTCATGTTTTAGTTACATAGTGAGTGTTTGGATTTCACTGAAAAACCCATATGTCTACGTTTAAGTTTTATTCAACGAGTCTCGTGCATTGTTCATGGGATTCACAAGTACGGAATTAAGCAAATCTAAATTTAAAACTGGATCCCATGATACTATTTACACATTTAAAATTATTTTGCTACAGTTTTTTCGGTTTTTAGTTTTCGGCAATAAGCAGTATCTAAATAGACCCATACTCACACTTTCATCTCTCAAAGTGATAGAGAAAATAAACAGGTTTATTCTTTGTTCTTTTTCTAAATTTATATATTAACTACCATTATGCCATGCAATGCATAGCTTAATCAAAATTTATATGTAAATAATTATTTATTAATTTACTTAAAATAAATGAATATTTTACTTTTAAGTTACATAATGAATACATGTTGTGTGAGATTAAAGTATCATAAAATGCATATATATATATATATATATATATATATATGTGGGTACTTGACTCCACTCAAAGGTTTTGTTCGCTTTGGGGAGCCAGGCCCTCACAAATTTGTCCTCTTTTTACCGAGTGCAAGCAAGCTGCAGGCAAGCCGAGGAGGGTTTCATAGTCTCAGCCCCAAGACCTGGAATCCCACATCGGAAAGAGAACCCTCCCACTAGCGCTTTATATGCTTCTAGAGCTTGCCTGCACTCGGTAAAAGAGGACAAATTCGTGAGGGCCTGGCTCCCTAAAGCGAACAAAACCTTTGAGTGGAGTCAAGTACCCACAATATACATATATAATTGAATGGAAAATGGTAGAGGTACCTAAATATATATATATATATATATATATATATATAATGATTTTCAATAATACATTGAACTTTAAGGCTCAATTAATCACATATATTTAAATGGAAAACCCTTGAATTTAATAGTTAACTATCCAAAACAATAATTAAGGCTCAACTCAGTAATTAAGAACAATCTAGATTATTAAACATTTAAAAAGTTGACTACTGCACACCCTTAGTGCGATGGTCACTCTATAAGTATAAGTGCTTGTATGATGGTCACATGAGAATTTAATTTTTGTCCTCGAAAGCATGGAAGAAGACACTGAAACTCACCCTACCAAGTTTAAGTTTAAACTTAAAATTTAAGTCATGTGCGTTGCGCGCTACATGTGTGTGTATATGCATAAAAAATTATCTGAATTTAATATTTATTGTAGAGATGAGGTGGTGTAGTCTTACCCCTATTTGGCTAATTCTTATTATAATCTCTTTGTGTAGCGTGTGTATATGCATGAAAAATTATTTGAATTTAACATTTATTGTAGAAAAGAGGTGGTGTAGTCTTACCCCTTATTTAGCTAATTCTTATTATATCCTTTTGTTTTACGGGGAGAGAGAGAAACGCTACTTTTGAAAAAATAAGAAGGAAAAAGGTTAGCGTATAATATATAATAGCTAAGATATTAATCTTTAGAAGTGGTATCTCATACAGATTAGTATTTCAATTGTGGGTTTTGGTAGTTAGAAGTTAACGCATAATAATTAATAATTAGAAAATTACTTTAAAATTTTTTTTAAACCAATCCCTTAAAAAAGTTTGAGTAGAGTTTAAATTACGTTAATAAATTTTCTCTCTATTCAATTCTTTTAAATCATGATAATAAAAAGTTACTAATAAAACTATTATCAGTAAAAATTTCCTAGGCTTATTTATTTAGCTTTGTTGCTAAATTTATATAAACTCTTTTATTTTCTTTTATTTATTTTATTTTTGAAGAATATAACACAACCAAAAACTTATAAACAACAATATACATTCAATATAAAATATAATCAAACTTATTCATAATTTAAAAATAAGAAATTAACACAAATTATATACTAAGATATAAATTTATAAAAAGAACAAAGAATAAACCGGTTTGTTTTTTTTATCACTTTGAGAGATGTAAGTGTGAGTATGTAACTAAAACCTAAACCAATTATTGTAGAAGAGAATAAATGAGTAAAAAATTTTAATATTATGAATTGGGTTAAAACGTACGTGAGAAGTTTTTAATAATATTTTTGAAGTTAAAGAAAAATAGCTTAAACAAAATGGAAAAATAATAATGAAAAAAGAATGCACACCTTATACATATATAATTGAATGGAAAATGGTAGAGGTACCTAAATATATATATATATATATATATATATATATATAATGATTTTCAATAATACATTGAACTTTAAGGCTCAATTAATCACATATATTTAAATGGAAAACCCTTGAATTTAATAGTTAACTATCCAAAACAATAATTAAGGCTCAACTCAGTAATTAAGAACAATCTAGATTATTAAACATTTAAAAAGTTGACTACTGCACACCCTTAGTGCGATGGTCACTCTATAAGTATAAGTGCTTGTATGATGGTCACATGAGAATTTAATTTTTGTCCTCGAAAGCATGGAAGAAGACACTGAAACTCACCCTACCAAGTTTAAGTTTAAACTTAAAATTTAAGTCATGTGCGTTGCGCGCTACATGTGTGTGTATATGCATAAAAAATTATCTGAATTTAATATTTATTGTAGAGATGAGGTGGTGTAGTCTTACCCCTATTTGGCTAATTCTTATTATAATCTCTTTGTGTAGCGTGTGTATATGCATGAAAAATTATTTGAATTTAACATTTATTGTAGAAAAGAGGTGGTGTAGTCTTACCCCTTATTTAGCTAATTCTTATTATATCCTTTTGTTTTACGGGGAGAGAGAGAAACGCTACTTTTGAAAAAATAAGAAGGAAAAAGGTTAGCGTATAATATATAATAGCTAAGATATTAATCTTTAGAAGTGGTATCTCATACAGATTAGTATTTCAATTGTGGGTTTTGGTAGTTAGAAGTTAACGCATAATAATTAATAATTAGAAAATTACTTTAAAATTTTTTTTAAACCAATCCCTTAAAAAAGTTTGAGTAGAGTTTAAATTACGTTAATAAATTTTCTCTCTATTCAATTCTTTTAAATCATGATAATAAAAAGTTACTAATAAAACTATTATCAGTAAAAATTTCCTAGGCTTATTTATTTAGCTTTGTTGCTAAATTTATATAAACTCTTTTATTTTCTTTTATTTATTTTATTTTTGAAGAATATAACACAACCAAAAACTTATAAACAACAATATACATTCAATATAAAATATAATCAAACTTATTCATAATTTAAAAATAAGAAATTAACACAAATTATATACTAAGATATAAATTTATAAAAAGAACAAAGAATAAACCGGTTTGTTTTTTTTATCACTTTGAGAGATGTAAGTGTGAGTATGTAACTAAAACCTAAACCAATTATTGTAGAAGAGAATAAATGAGTAAAAAATTTTAATATTATGAATTGGGTTAAAACGTACGTGAGAAGTTTTTAATAATATTTTTGAAGTTAAAGAAAAATAGCTTAAACAAAATGGAAAAATAATAATGAAAAAAGAATGCACACCTGTTATGGGATTTAGGCATTCACATATTGGAATAAACTTTTTTTTTTTTTTTTTGTGAGAAGATATTGGAATAAACTTCACTTCAAAAAGGATATATATATATATATATATATATAGGTCGAGTTTCATTTGATATAGAATTAAAATCCAAATGGAATTAAGATTTCTAATCAATTTGTTTGTTGCTATCTCATAAATTCCATACAAAGTGGGGAAAAAAAGGGTCTTATGAATAGAAAGAAAAAAGAAAATATTTTTTTATGGAAATAGGAAACCTTTCTTTCATAACCCAAAAAAAAAAAAAAAAACACAAACAAACATTTTTTTTTAGAAGAACAAATGTTTGTTATATATAGATCCTTTTTTTTTTTTTTGGGGAGAAGAAAGAGAAGATGTTTACTTTAAACTTAAATACTTATTACCTTATTTACAATTTAAAAAAAAAAAACTTTATCCAAAAATATTTTTCATAAATCTATATGAATAATAATTATCTAAAAAAAAAAAAAAAAGTCACGTGTGAAGAGGAAGATTTTGCTATTGATCATACATTGCTATTTTTTTTTAAGGTATTATGTTTTTTTTTTTTTACACAAAGTAATATAATTTAAATTTACAAAAAGGAATAGATGAAGATTGTTGTTTTTTTCACGTAGTAATATAATTTAAATAAAAAAAAGTATTAGATAAAAAGTTTGAATTGTTATCAAATTAAAATTTTTTATCAAAACTTATAAATTATAATAAAAAAAAATGATTAGATAAAGAGTTTGGATTGTAATTAAATTAAGATTTTTATCAATTTATAAATTATAGGAGAAGATAATAAGGACAAAATATATATATATATATATATATATTTATATTTTTAAATTCTAAAAAAATTTCTGCAATTTAGTGCAACCACTTGGCATAACCACGACTTCTAAGCCCAACTTTTATTATATAGTATACTAGTCGCTAACCCAAGCAATGCATGAGAACCTAAATTGATTATCAAACTATACAATTGCATAAATGCTCCTATCTGACTTGAATTTGTGTTACAATTTGATGAAGAAGTTAAAGCTTAAAATATTCGCGAATTGAAAAATTCATTACCTAGGAATTGTTGAAACGAAACAAAATATGCATGGCTATACAATAGAGAAATATAAAAGAAATATTAGTTATCTTTAAAAGAATTACCTATGGTATAGTCGTTGAAATCCACCAAACATGTTCAGATATTGCTAAAACTAATGCAAAATGTCAGATGTTAAAACTTCTAAAATGCCAAAAAATAATTTTAAAAAATTAGAAGATTCTAAACCTAGAATTATTGAAACAATAGAAAAAAAATATATGACTACAGTCATTACACACAAAAGAGAAATAGAAAAGAAAGATGCTGTTGAAATATGCCAGGCGGTTTCATATAATGCAAAAAATAAACCCAAACATTCAGATGAAACTAAAGAATTAGAAAATTCAGCGCCTACAAATTATTGAAACAAAATATAAACAAAAAAAAAAATGTAACTGCACATAGAGAAATATAAAAGAAAGATATTCTACCCTCAAAAGAATAACCCATCACTGTAATTGTTAAAATCTGCAAGAAAATTTTAAATGTTACAAAAAATTAACCAAAAAGTCAATAGTTAAAACACAATGAAATTATTTAGATGAAACAATCTACTGGTGGGTTGAACTTAGCGCCAAGTTTACCCTAGGATAAAAGCTTGTTGTTGAGACTTGAGATCGAAATTATATATATAATGCGGCTTCTTTTTCTTCCTTACCAATCAAGCTGTCACCATTGAGAGCCATCTATGCTTGTTTTTTGAAAAGAAATTCACATATTTATTTACGTGATCCTGGATCACGATCTATCTCTTTAGATTGAATTCTTGAACATTTGGAGAGGTGTTCATCAAGCATTAAAGTATCAATATTTATTTCTACAGCCACAGATGTCCTAAATTCTGAATTGCTAACATTTTTTTCTTAAAGAATGCATCAATTGTTTTTTGTTTGCTCATTATTCTTTTAGCTTTAAGAATATGACTAAAAAATTAACTTGAAAAGAACTTAAAAAATGAAATCTTAATTAGAAATTTTTACTTAATTACATGGATGTCATCCATATTCAAGAAAAAAATAAAATTTCTACTATAATTTAAACAGTCAACCTATCATCATTCCTATTATTAAAATTTTCTTGTATTTTAAATTTTTTAATTAAGAATAACCCCTAAAACAAAAGAAAAAATTATACAAACAAAAGCGAAAATTAAACACACAAGTACACAACATAAATCAAACAATTTAACAACACACACTGCCACATGATATCTAACTAATCAAAAATAGGTAATAAAAAAAAAAAAAATTACGTTAGAAACTTTGTCTTCACAAAGTGCAAAGATGGGTGTGGGCTGTGTGGGTGTGGCAATGCCTAGTTGATCTTCCCTTCAAGACTCATCACAAACAACCTCTTCATACCTTCAATCATATATTTCTCTAAAAATCTATGAAAAATTAAAGAGCATGTGAATATTTAAGGAGAGAGAGAGAGAGAGAGAGAGAGAGAGAGAGAGAGAGAGAGAGAGAAGACACTAAAAAGAGATGAAGGTGTAGTGCTAAAGAAAGAAAGAAAAACTAAAACTCACTGGTCTAAGTTCTAAATCCTAAAATCTAAAAATGAAACATATTGAATGCTTGAATGATTTATTTTAAGAAAGCAAGAAGAAAGAAAATAATGATTAGTTTTTTTTTCCCCCAGATCGTGAGGACTGAGTTTGAGAAGAGAGTTAAGCTGAGGGTTTTGTTTTGTTTGAGGGCTGCTGGTATTAGTGGGCAGTGGTGTGTACACAAAAAACTAGAAGATAATAAAAAGAATAACAAAAGAAAGGGTTCCAATTTTGAGATTGAGAATGGATGATAAAGTGTTATTTTGTTAGGTAGTGCCTTTGGGTATTTAAATATAAGTGGGTCATGTTTTGTTTTATTAGAGGATAAAAGAGGCCTACAATTGAAACTAGAGCATGCTGTGAGTGAATTGAATAGAAATGGGGGGGGGGGGGGGGGGGGGGGGTGGGTGTACATCATGTTGGAAAAATATATGTTTTGTATCTCATACAAAACATACGTAACGGAAAAATAACGGATCTACTTTATTCGTAATCACTAACATGTACTATGTAAATTTTAGAATTCAAGAACAAGAGAGTGTACCTTAGTGTGGTGAAATTAAAAAACCAAAGACTAGAAGTACTTGGAAACACTTTTAATCTTCACTCCAATTCTACTAACGCCAAAGAAGTGTGGTCTCTCAATCAGTTCAAACGAGAATAAGAGAGTGGATTACACTCACACACACACCATTTCATTCCACAATAGTGTATGTTTTTCTCCTTATATCTTACTGATTATCTAATTGGATTAGCCTTTTGAGTCATTCAAATTGGATTTTAGTATGTGGCTTAGAGTAGGACTAAAATGGAACAAATAAGACTCTAGCTCTAATAGGCCTTGGACTTTTCTATCAACTCTTGATAAGTCAAAAGTTATCATTAATTATATTTAATACTACTATATAAATGTAATTGCACTCTAGATCTTATTAATAAATTATATCCCAAAATTTTATTGTACATGTAACCCCTTCATAAAATATTCGTAGTAATACAAAGTCATGAATGTAGATTGTCACTTTGAAGATTACTACATCTTAATCCTTAAGTACTCGGTTTAATCATTTAAGTTATTCATCATATATTTATGAAATCCAATTGATTTCATAAATATATACTTTAGTAACTCCTTACTAAAGTAATTAGACCTAACATTCTGAATAACCAAACTCATTAAACTTATCTTAAGAGAATATTTTATATCTCTGTTAAGAGATTATGAATTCCATATTGAGAATATATGTTTCATCAACATTAAATATGGTTACCCAACATACTGAGATTTTGATCATGACTTTAAATCTCGCTCCTAATATATCAAAATAACCTACACCTCATGATCAGGTCCTTTATTCTCTCAAAATTAAGAGTTTATGTAAATAAAAGTCATGAGATTTATTATTCATTTGACAGTCGTTATGAGAATAATAAATTTTACGGCGGTCCAGTTTAATATATTTTAACTCTTAAAACATATTAACATATTAATTAGAAATCTCAACTTGCATGATCAAGACAAATCATCTTAGTTGATATGTTATAGTTTTCACAGATGAAATGCCCAATTTCATCACCGAATACGAACTAAAATTCTGAGTTTACAAAGAACTTGTGATTTATATCTTCCGTGATAAAATTATATAAATCATATACTATGCATCTCATGGACTATATGATAATATCCAAATATTCATGTTACTATTATTTTAGATAATAATAAAACAACTTTATTAATCACAACATATGTCATACATAGCATCATACAATAGGATTTAAGGGTACATATCCTAACAATCTCCCACTTGCCCTAAAGACTATTATGCATTAATCTAAGTCTCATTCCCTCCAAATGTGACTCAAAAGTCCTTTGGGGCAAGGCTTTGGTAAAGGGATCTACTAGATTACTTGCACTATTAATCTTTAAAACTACTACATCTTCTCGAGCAATAATGTCTCGAATGATGTGGTACTCTCTTTCTATGTGCTTTTCTTTTTTGTGATTCCTTGGATCTTTGGATTGTGTAACCGCTCCATTATTGTCACAGAACAATGTGATAAGACCTTGCTCAATTCTCACAAGACCAAAATTAGAAAAGAATTTCTTGAGCCAAACAACTTCCTTTACCACTTCACAAGCAGCAACATATTTAGCTTCCATAGTGGAGTCAGCAATACAAAATTACTTAACACTCCTCCAACTTATGGCTCCACCTCCCAAGGTGAACACACAACCTAAAGTGTGTATATATATATATTAATGAAATTTTGTGTTTTTTAGAACTCTACTTTGGATTGACACAATTTATGTTTGTATTTTTAAATTGTTTTTTTCCTCTATCTAATTGGAGAAATTTAAAAAATAAAATAACTTATAATAAGGTGTAAAAAATTTAAATAATTTTGTTTAAAAAAAATAACAATGACGTGGCAAGTTCTGAAGAGGTCAACAAAAAGTCAAAGGCTTTGGTTTAAGTTTGAGTTTGAGTTTAAGTTAGACTTGTTAGAAAGATAGAGTTTCACTCCTTGTTAAGTTTAGATTAAACAAAAATAATATTGTTTTAAAAAAAATGATAATGACAAGTTTGAGTTTAAGTTGGATTTATTAAAGAGATAGAGTTTAACTCTTTGTTAAGTTTGAACTAAACAAAAATCATTTTATTTAAATATTAATAATAATGATGAGTTTGAGTTTAACTTGAACTTGTTAGAAAGATATAGTTTCACTCCTTGTTAAGTTTAAACTAAACAAAAATAATTTTATTTAAATATTGTACTGATGTGGAAAATTGTGGAGAGTTCAGAGGTTTCGGTTATATATATATATATATATAGATGATATGATTTATAATTTGTGTTAATTTCTTAATTTTATATTATGAATAAGTTTGATTATATTCTTTATACTGAATGTAAATTGGTATTTATAGGTTTTTGATTGTGTTATATTCTTCAAAAAAAAAAAATTTTATAAAAATTTGGCAACAAAACTAAATATATAAGCCTAAGAAATGTTTACTAATAATAGTTTTATCAGTAACTTTTCATTAACGTGATTAAAAAAAAAATTGAACAGAGATAATTTATAACGTGATTTAAACTTTACGAAAAGGTTTTTAAGGGATTGGTTTAAAAAAATTTCAAAGTAATTTTCTAATTATTAACTACTATGCGCTAACTTCTAACTACCAAAACTCACAATTGAAATACAAATCTGTATAAGATACTACTTCCAAAAAATTAATATCTTAGCTATTATATATTATACGCTGACCTTTTTCCCCCTAAAAGAAGCGTTTCTCTCTCTCCTCGCAAAACAAAGGGATTATAATAAGAATTAGCTACACAAGGGTAGGATTACACCACCTCTTTTCTACAAAAAATGTTAAATTCATATAATTTTTCATGCATATACATACACATGTAGCATGCAATGTATAAGACTTAAACTTGGTAGGGTGAGACCCACTCAAGTTTCGATGTCTTCTTCGATGCTTTTCAAGGGCAAATTAAAATCCCATGTGAGTCTCTCTACTTCAAATTGTTAAATATTTAATAATTTAGATTGTTTTTAATTATTGAATTAAGGTTTCTACTTAAACATGATTTCAATTATTATTTTGGATAGTTTTTAACTATTAAATTCAAGGGATTTGCTTCAAAAAAAAAAAAAAAATTCAAGGGATTTCCATTTAAATATATGTGATTAATTGAGATTTAAAGTTCAATGTATTATTAAAAATCATTATATATATATATATATATATATGCATTTTATGATATCTTAGTTTCGCACAGTATGTATTCATTATGTAACTTAAAAGTAAAATATTCATTTATTTTTAATATTTATTTTAAGTAAATTAATAAAATAATTATTTATATATAAATTTTGATTAAGCCGTGAATCATAGGCATAATGCTAGTTAAATTTTAAAATAAAATCTTTTTTCATCCCTAAACTAAAAAAAAAAAAAAAAAAAAAAAAAAATCTTTCTTCATCTCCATGTTGTCTCAATTATTGAAATTTATTTTTTACATAAAATAACAAAGAAAACAAGTACCTTCTTGGTTTAGTCGTTTTAAAAAAACGACCGTCGTTTAACATCCCATCTCTCTCCTTCTAATACCAGCATCCACACTTCCCAGTACTGCTCACTAAAATCTCCACCTCTCTCTCTCACAATATGGATCCACTCTCGGCGGTCCGCGACTACACGATCCGAAACGAGCTGGACCGGATCGTCCGGTACAACGACGAGTTCCGGTTCGGGTCGGACTACTCGTTCCCATGCTCCATCGAAACCGGGTACCGATCGAAGCAAGGCAATCTCTACACCTTAGAAACCCTACTGTTCTTCATCAACAACCACCACCTCAAGCACATCGAGTACATACAGAAGGCTCGCACGCAGGGGATCACCGCCGTCACTTTGCCGGACCGGAAGCCCTTGCTCGATTATCTCACCGGCAAAGTCTCCTCCTCCGATTCGGTACAATTAAACGACGTCGTTAACCTAAACCCCCAAAAGTTCCCCGATTTGCCCCTGAATTCTTCGGTTATTGCGTCCGAGCCATTTCCCCCAAATTTCTCCGAGCAAAACAGCACCCAATTGCCCGAACACGAAGTCGTCGAATTCACGGCGGCGATGGTGACCTCGATGGAGCGGCCGTTGAAGGATCGAGAGTCGTTGTTGGAGTGCAGGCAGAGGGATTTCTACAGCGTTCTGGTGGCGTCGACGAAGCGAGAGGAGGAGCGGCAGCGAGTAGAGTCGCAGCAGAGGAAAGACGGGCTCGTCGCGAAGAATCGGCTGATGGGCTCGGAGGAAACTCGGTACGGCGTCGACGAGTCGATGAATTACGATAACTCGATGACGCCGAAGCCGAAGATGATGCATTTGATGATGAAAGGGAGCAAGATTGGCGAAGGGGTGCCGATAATCCTGGTGCCCAGTGCGTTCCAGACCTTGATTACGATTTACAACGTGAAGGAGTTTTTGGAAGATGGGGTTTTTATACCTACGGATGTGAAGGTGAAGCAGATGAAGGGGGCGAAGCCGGACTGCGTGACGGTGCAGAAGAAGTTCAGTAGGGATAGGGTGGTGACGGCTTATGAGGTTAGGGATAAGCCTTCCGGGCTTAAACCCGAGGATTGGGACCGTGTTGTGGCGGTTTTCGTGTTGGGGAAAGAATGGCAGTTTAAGGATTGGCCGTATAAGGACCATGTTGAGATATTCAATAAGAGTAAGTGTGATTGTTGTTTTTTATGCTGTGTTAGAGCTAATTTTGAATTGGTTGTGATTGTAGTTTTTTGGCTTATAGAATGGCATTTTGGGTTTTAGGGGAAATGGGTTTGTATTTTGCTTATTTAAAGTTATGTACTTGGGTTGAGGAGGGGTAGAATATGAATGGTTCTTTTGTTTTTTTTTTTTTTTTTTTTTTTTTTTTTTTTTGGTTATGAAATCGTGTATGCTTTGTGGAATTTACTCTGAGTTATGTGTTGGATTGGTGTTTGCAGTTTTAGGATTTTTTATGCGGTTTGAGGATGACAGTTTGGAGTCGGCGAAGACTGTGAAGCAGTGGAATGTAAAGATTATCTCAGTGAGTATTGTTTTTCTTGATCTGGTTGGTTGTTTTGATCTTAGTTATGTTGAATGGGATATGAGTGTAACGGTGTTTGCAGCCATGTATTATTAGGATTTGATGTGAATGTATATTGCAAATGTGCAGATTAGCAAGAATAAGCGACACCAAGATAGAACTGCAGCGTTGGATGTGTGGGAAAAACTAGAAGATTTTGTTCGGTCACGATCACATTCTTGATGTGCACCGACTTTTTAGATAAGTTGTGTGAATATTTGTGATGTTTCTGAGATTTTTGACCCTTGTACTCAACACAACTTTGTATTTATTTAGTTCTGGTATTGGAATAGATTGATTGCTTTTGCTAAAACTCTCTTGAGATTCTATTGCTAGGCTTCAGGAGAGTTTATTTAAACTAATTTGCCAATTGAAAAAAGTTGAGCACAACCCTCGTTCCTGTGCTTATTTTTCTCATTAGCTAAGCCTAAATTTCCACGAGTTTGCTTTGGTTATACTTGTCAATGCTGTGGAATTCATTTCATGCATATAACAGACTAAATGATAAGGTAAATGTACAAACTTCTCGTAAACAACTTGTGTGCAGCTTGGTAGTAGCTTATTTCAGTATTGTCTTAACCAACCAAGTTGAAGCAAAGCCAGGCTCAACTTAGATCTGTTATTGAGTAGTTGGGAAATTCATTTAGCTATGTCGGCAGATATTTTCAGCATCTTTTATAAAAACACTATTAATAACCAAAGAGTGAGTGTCAGTGAACAAGTCATTGGTTGAGGTTATGAGAATACTGATGTATATCTTATTAGGGGATGGGAAAATAGGAATTATTAGAATAGACCCTTCATGCTAAGGTGTTGATGTCTTATCTTTACAATCTTCTTTAGGACTGCTCAAAAGCTAAGCATATTTGAACTTATCAAAAAAAAAAAAAAAAGCTAAGCGTATTTGAGCCAAGAGCCTTGTAGCTTAGTGGAATTGCTTGGTCTCCTTTATGAGGACAACCAGAGTTTGAAACTTCGAATCCCCCCTTGCCTACTTCTTGTAACAATTAAATCTATTAAAAAAAGAAACAAGAAAAAAGAAAAGAAGCTAAGCATATTTGAATATCCCCTGCTCTTTTCTTTTTGTTATCTGGTGTGGCCAAAAGTAAAAGATAATTCAACTCTTAATGATCTGCAATGTTATTAACTGGGTTTCAAATTAATTTGAACTGTAAAGAAAAAATATATAATGGAGCAATCTGAAATAGAACTCAGTTCCTCACACTAATAAATTTTCTGACTAGGAAGACTGCAGTCATCTTCGATCATTAAGTAGAAAAAGCATAGCTGCAGCTTTCCTATGGTAGCTAAATGGTTCTGGACAAATGTTTGATGTCATTGGGGGTAGGTAGGCAAGCGCGATTGATCTGGGATGATCTTTCGACCCTTCCTAATATTACCTATTTACACTAACAACCCGCTATGAAAAAGCCTCCTGTTGTATGAATGTTTTCCTGCTGACCTGTCTAGATGTAATTTAGAAGCAATTTTGTCACTGTATCAAGTACAACTAACTGGTTAAAATTTTAGTTCAAACCCATGTTTGAGAGTTTTTTTCAAGCTCATTTGCCAATTGAAAAAGGTTGAGCACAAGCCTTGTTCCTGTGTGTATTTTTCTCATTAGCTAAGCGTAAGTCACCCTGAGTTTGATTTGGTTTTGCTTTTCAGTGTTGTGAAATTCATACACATTGGGATATCAGAGATTAGGGATGAAAAGATAAATGCATAAACTTCTCATAAACAGCATGTGTGGAGCTTGGTAGTATTTTTTTAGTATGCTTTTAACAGACCAAGTTGAAGCAAAGCCAGACTCAACTTAGTTTTGTTCTTGAATAGTTGGGAGCTTCATTTAGCTGTATCTGCAGATATATTCAGTACCTTTGATAGAAACACTACCAAAGAGTGAGTATCAGCTAACAAGTCATTAGTTGAGGTTATGAGATTATTGATGTATAACTTATTATGGGATGGGAAAATAGGAATTTTTGGAATCAAACCGTCATGGTTGGTGTTGTCATCTCATCTGGCATGTCTTTACAATCTTCTTTAGGATTACTCAAAAGCTAAGCATATTTGAATATGCCATCCTCTGTTCTTTTATTATCTGGTGTGGCTTAAAGTAAAAGATAAAAACAACTTTAAATTTCCTGCTACTTTATCAACCAGCTTTCAAATTCTGGATTGTAAGGGAAAAATATATAATTGAGCAGTCTGAAATAGAACTCAGTTCCTTGCACTGATCTATTGATTGACCAGGAAAACTGCATTCATCTTTGATCCTTGAGTAGAAGCGCTTAGCTTCAGCTTTCCGATTGTTGCCAAATGGATATAAACAGATATTCAATGTTATTGGGGGTAGGCAGGCAAGGGTGATTGATCAGAAATGATCTTTATGCCCTTACTATTACCCTTTTACACTAACAAGCTGCTATGACAAAGCCCTTCTATTGCATGAATGTTTTGCCTCTAGGCCAGCAAGATGGAGTTTCTCACAGTATCAAGTGCAACTGGCCTTTTTATTTCACTTAATCACCGATTGTAAAAAATTTGGTTCAAACTGACTTAGAAACAACAGGTAAAACCATTAAAAACCTCCAATCATCTTTTCCTAAACCATCAAATTAGAATCTTAATCAATGATTCCAGATATGACTTTCAGACTTGCTTGGAAACCGGACCAAAAAATATCTTAGATGAGTGGAAACGTGTGTATACTTGCTTGAACCTAGGTGCAAGTTGTATGGAATCAACTGTAATCTTTAATGGCACATCCATGGGGATTAAAAGTCTTCTTCCTGCAGAAATGTCACATGATGATGAATGCAGCAACACTGTGGCTGTAGTTTTAAGTTTTGTACTCAAATTCACATGGGCCAGGAAAAAAAAAGGATATCAGATGCGCAATCTATATTATTACCCCATGTCTTAGGGTTGTAGTTCTATTTTAATTTGATTGCAACAGCTTCTTCAACTGGTTGTATGCATATATTAATGGTCACTGCGAGTTTTTTTTTTTTTTTTTCTAATCTGGTACTTATCAGGAGCAGAGGCCACAGAACAAACGTGGGGGATCAAAAGAAAGGAAAAACATTTCCTTGACTTAGCAAAAAAAGAAAAGAAAAGACATTTGTTCGCTTGCCAGTATTCCTTACCAAAGAGCCTTTAATAGTGTTGATGGAAGTTTTTCACCAATGATGATTGGCCTTTTGTGATGTAATTGGGAAATACGTTTGTTTCTGGCTTGGCAAAGAAGCTTGGGATGTTTCATTTCCTACTAGTTAGTTGCAATTTAAACAAATCAAGGGAGCAGGTTCCTTGGCCAGGGCCGGTGCCGTTCTTGTATCTGTTTCCGCTTTTGCGTGTTACTTGTGTTTAGAGCAATCAGCTTCTTGTATGTACGAGTAGCGTATCAATTATTTTACCTTTTGTGTAAGTGACATGAAATGTGTGTGATAATGATAACAACTTATGTTGGTAGGCAACATTGAAAAATAATAGGGATATGCATTTGTAGCATATACAGTCATTCGTTTTCAGCAACAATTTTCCTTATTTAAACTTCATTATTAGAGGTTTGTCACAGCTGCTAATCATTTTTTGTATATTGAAGGATCAAATACCATGTCCGAATACAGACTATAGTGGGAAGTAATGAAATTTGATATGCAAATAAATTTTCTTTTCTGGCGGTGATGCAAACTTAAATACCAAAGATTGCATACCAAAGATTGCCGAAGTTAATATTTTCAGTGAAGAACTTCTAGAATACTTGCTTTTTATAGTTTCATTTTGGTTAGTTTACCATCTTATTATTGAATTGGTTATTGTTGACACTGGAAGTGATACTGCATGACTTCTTGGTAATGTGTTTAGGTGTCCGTTGTATTACTTATAAGGCAGAAACCAACTTTATTAAGAAGGAAAGAGCACAAGATGTCTCCTCAATAATACAAGAACATATCAACCCCTGAAGAGGTCCAAAAAATAAATACTTATGAACCCCACAACCTAAGGGAAGTCATAAAATGAAGAATACAGTAATAATCATCAAGAACAGGTAGGAATGTTTTGCTGTGAAAAGCAGGCTAACAAATGAGATCAATATGTTGTAAAGGCTGTAGCAACTGTTGCAGTACATATAAGGAAGAAGAGATGAGAAATTGACAACTTGATGGAATTTCCGGCTGATGAACTGCCTTCTGTTGATGGCACGGTTTTAGATCCAGTTCCTACACAAGTGAACATCAACACCAATGAACAAAGTAGATAAATGAATCCTTGAGGATTCATTGATGAATAAATGATAAATAAAACTTGTTTAGTGCCACTTATTTATTAAGGTATATTGAAAGGATTGAACTTTTTAAACCCAGAATGTGGTTTGTATAAGTCAACATTTGACTGATCATGATATTTTTGCATGTAATTGAACAAATGAAGCAGTTTGCACCTGAAGGAGTTGTATTTGAAGATTTTGTTGATCCTGCAGGAGAGACGGCCGGTGATGCAGCTGCTAATATTCAGGAAGTATGTTAGCGGAGATGAAAATGATGATTTAATGTTTGTTTAAAATGGTAGCCAGGGAGGATTTTACATCCATACGCAAGGCTATAAAAGTAGATTAAGGGCCTGTTTGGTTGTATTGTTTAAACAATACAACATGTATTTTCATAATACTTTTTTATCTACATGTATTTTCATAATACTTAAACAATGTTACTAAAATAATATTATCAAGAGGGCCTTAAAATGTAAAAAAAAATGAGAATCATAATGTATTCTTACCATTACAGCGGCTGACAGGTGGGGTCTGAACATTACAAGCACCAGGCAGGGCTAGAGCCCGAGTCTGGTTAATGTTGATTCCCAGTGACGAGCCACCTCCATTAAGGACTTGACACAAGCACTGTGGTTGCGAGCGGACTACACTAGCAAGCTGTGAGCAGCAGCTTGAAGATGGGGTTGAGGAGTTGCCGGTAATGTAGTTAAGGCATGGTGACATACTGATGATCACATTTGTACAACTTGACTGAGCCGTAGCTCCTGCCCAGAGCATGGTCACCAAGACTAGGACCAGAGCCATCTCCATATTTCCGCGAGCCATTGGAAGTTGTCAAATATGTGCTAGAAATGCCTGTGGATTGCTCTGATCTTGTACCTCTTAAGTTTTGGATTAGTTTGGTGGAGCAAGGGGAGAGATTTATGGCTTTTTGTAGGGAAATCAAGAAAGAAAGAGACAAATAAATGACGGGTTTGTGTGGTTCAACCGTTCAACAACTTCTCCTACTTTCTAACGGGCTTCTAATGCGTGGTCCTAGACATTTGGCGTGGTTAGAAGTTCATGTGTTCTGATCTGGAGACTTGGGAATTTTCTTCAGTAGTTATGCCTAGGAAGAAAATATTAATCTATGAAGTTCGTTTATGTTGGTGACTGACTCCAATTATAATTGAGAAGTCTAAAGTACAAATTTCCTTAACCAATCAATTGATTGACTAGGAAGACTGCATTCATCTATGATCCTTGAGTAGAAAGTGTTTGTCACGGAATCTAGTACAAATGGCCTTGTCATTCATTTAATAAGTCCAATTCTTAACATTTTGGTTCAAACTGACAATTTTTTCTTACGGTATCAGACTTCAGAGTGAATTTTTATTTTAATCCCTTACAAAATTTCTGCTGATTTAGGTTGCTTTTCTTTCCTTTAAAACTTCTTTTTTATTCCTTTTATTGTGATTTAGATTTTGGGGTGATGAATTTTGATTGCTGTTTGATATTTCGCATTATGGGATTTGATGATGGAGTTGTATGGCTCTGCTCAATGTTAAAAATAATGCCTCTTTGTGACTTGGGCTAGGTGTTGACAAAATTTTGGGCCAAAAGTAGAAGTATTGAAAGGCCATAAAAAGAGGCTAAGAAATGAAATGGGCCCATGATTCAACGTGGCAAACTCAGAAAACCAAATCCAAAACCAGAGCCTTGCCCATGTACTTGTTTAGTAAGAGATTTATAGTAATATTTTTTGTATTTTTTGAAATATATATTTAAGGTTGTTGTTTAAATACTAAAAATTATTATTTAAATAACAATAACAAATATGCCCCCATATTTATCAGACAACCCGTGACTCTCTATGCAAACTCAGAAATAAAGAGTGTTGAGAAAAATCGTGTACTGGAGATTCGGGCATGGCTTGAGAGAGATTTCAGAGTGGACCTTTTTCTTTTTGCTTCCTACTTACTTCATTAAGACACACCAATAGCATTCCTCTAAACTCTCTGCTAACTCAGTTCTTCTGACAAACCAATACAATTTCTCTATCTCTCTATTACATTCCAAAATCCAAACAGCAAGATTTACAATAATATTAGGAAATATTTAACAAACACGATCTATCAAAGTATACATAGAACACCACTCAAGCACCACCACAGATCTTGATAGACTTTTCAAATAATTCTCTACTATATGTGTAGTCCTACATTGAATAATGACAAGATAAATTAATAGTTTATATAACATAATTGAATATATGCTCATTGAACTTGGGTCATTTGGGTAATGGGTCAACTCAAAAGGCTTAAGCCTTTTTTAGTCTTATACAAGAACTTACGCCTCACTGTATTTTTCATTTATCCTCTCTCTTCCTCTTTAATACATGCTTCAATAATGTTGTACTTATTTTGTTTTTAAGGTACTAAAAACTAAAATTTTTAGCACCACCACTGTGAATGCTCTAACTTAAAAAAAAAAAAAAAAAATTCTAGCTAGCGTAGTATTAAAAAAACATTATTTTGTTTTTGTTTTTATCTTTGTTAGTAAATAACTACATCTTAATATATTTAGAAATACCAATTTTGCATATTTACAATTTTTTTTAATACTATATGGATGTTTTTTTTTTTTTTTTTTTTTTTTTCCTTTTCTTTATACTCTGTCCCTCACTAGCTTAAAATCTTGGGTCTATCCTAGAGATATATATATATATATATATATATATATATATATTACGATACACGAAAATCAGTAGGATGGAATGTTTTGGGCTATAATGATGGCTATAAGTCCTAAAAAGAAAGAAAGAATTGTTAAGGGTGATTGGTGTAACCCGGCCAAGGACCCTCCAATGGTTAAGTCAGTTTTCTCTTTAGAATACAAGGATAGAAAATAGTAAATTGTAGAATTTACCTTGGGTGAATGAGACTTACTCCTTTTATAGAGAGTTTGAAGTAGATCTATTTGTTCGGATTCACCACTATCATGGATGATGTGTGTGGTTAATAAAAAAAATGGGGTATATGGAGAAGATTACGAGGAATTCCCTCCACATTTTAGTAGTTAATCCTGGTCTGATTATTTGAAGCCCGTTGAGAAGTTCACCTAAGAATGTTAAGAGAAGGAAACTTGGTCCTTAGGAAAGGTGGCATTACTTGACTTAAGAGGAAAGCTCGCACCAACCCCTGGAGGACCGTATCCTAGTTGACATTGATGGAAGAGCGTTCCAAATTTTGGCAATTTAAATCGATGCTATACTTTGTGTCATCCCTATGAAATCAATAAAATATTTCGAATCAGGAGATCCCAAAAAAAAAAAAAAAAAAACTGTTTTTTGTTTTTTTACAAAAACCTTACCCCATTACCCAAAATTCACAAAGATGCACAACAAAAAGTACAACAGAAAAAGAAATGCACCAAAATATCAGAAAAAAAAAAAAAAAAAAAAAAAAAAAAAAAAAAGGTGCCTCCAAAAAAAAAAAAAAGTTCATCCAAAAAAAGATTCGGGCATGGCTTTAGAGTTTAGAGAGATTTGATAGTGGACTTCTTTTCCTTCCTACTACTCCATTAAATTCATTAAGACACACCAATAGCATTCCTCTAAACTCTCTGCAAACTCAGTTCTTCTGACAAGCCAATACAATTTCTCTAACTCTCTGCAACACACTTTTTCTTCTATTCGGTTCTTTACATGTGGTGCCATGTGCCAAACTTTCTCTTTCAACAGAGAGATTAAAGAGAGTTGTTGGGTATGATTGATTCAAACATTATTACCTTTCTCTTACTCAAGTTTATGCACAAAGTGAATCATATATACATGTTGCAAAATTAATTTGTTTTTATCGTGTGGTTCACAAATTACTGATATAGTTTTAACGTATATAACTTTTAATTAAGCCATGCATCGCACATGTATAATACTAATGTGTGTGTATATATACATATATCTTAGATAAAAAGAATAGTTGTACGTTAAATGATGGCAAGACATTTGAATATGTACTAATCAATACTCATTTCTTAAGATATTTTTTTTTTATATACTTTTTTTTTAAAAGATAAAAAGAGTAGTTACACGTTAAAAGAAAGAAGATTTATTCAAAATTACGCTCTATTAAAGATTAAAGATAATTTTCTTGAAAATAAACTTTATTAGTTATACGCTGTTTTTTTTTTACGTGTAGTAATTAAAAAATAAGGATTAGATCAACTTTTTCTACTTTTAATATAAGAATTAGATGAAAATTTTGGATTGTAATCATTTTTTTTTTTAACTTAGAAATTGTAGGAGAAAAAGATAAAGAAAAAAAATTATATCTATTTTTTTATAAATATAAAAAAAATGCAATTTTTACGTGTGGTAATATAATTTTAAAGACAATATATGGATTAGATGGACATTTTTTTTAATTTTTTTTTATGTAGGATTAGATGAAGAGTTTGGATTGTAATCAAATTAATATTTTTATCAATTTAAAAATTATAGAAAAAGAAAAATTATATATATATTTTTAAAATAAACTTGTGCGTTGCACAGTTTAAAAAGAAAACTTATGTTATTTCTTTTTATGATTTAATGAAAATATTTTGATAAATACAATACTATTTATGTTCTTTTTTTTTTTTTTTAAATGCGCTGCATTTGATTATTAGACATATTCTCAATGTCAACAGTGATATATGCACTTTCAATTTGAGCAAATGGCAAATTCGAAAGTACAATTTTTTTGGGTAATGTAAATGAGGATTCAACATGGAATGTAATTGAGGTTACATTATTTTGCACTTTTGAGCAAATAGAAATTTGAAAGTACTTTTTTTTTTTGATAATGTAAACGAGGATCCAACATGGAATGTAATTTCATTATTTTGTTTTCATCTTGTTCAATGTTATTTTAGCATTTCTCTACACATGAATGGAAATATCCATGAAAAAAAGGTAGCATATTAACACATTTGTCCCAAAAAAAAAAAAAAAAAAAAAGGCAACACCCAAAAGGGCCAAAACGTGTACAATAAACTAAGTCAACCTATCCCAAATAAAACTTTAAACTGAATTAGCATTTATACAATAGCTTAAAAGTAAATAAATTTTTCCAAACTCAAATCATTCTAAAATGAAAGCAAACATAATTTCAAGATGGTAAAGAAGTCATTAAAAAGAAAAAGACTACTGACATAATATCAAGATATAGTAAACAATGACGTATATACTTAATGTTGATATTTAATGACAGTGGGGAGTGGGGAGGTGTGGTAGATTATTTCAATATGAACCTAAGTTACCTATATTAAAAATGATGGACTGCCTCTCCTGAATATGTAGTATGTCAACAATCCCCTCAACCAAATATAACACCGAAAAAAACATGCAAAAGTAGAGTATAATAATAAAACCTGATATATATTGATTTGGGCTGTGGCTAATTATATCAGGGTCGTCGGATTATATGATTTCAACAATCATGGATGCTACAAAAAAAAAAAAAAAAGCGTTCGGAAAAGCCTAAAGTTATCATATATAATTGGTGATAGCAACCCATGGGCTTATGATCTCTACTATATTCCAAAATCCAAATAGTAAGATTTACAATAATATTAGGAAATTATATTAAACAAACACGATCTATAAAAGTATACATGGAACACATGGCTCCACCTCCCATTTTGCACCACCACAGATCTTGATAAACTTTTTAAATAATATCTAGTATATGTGTAGTCCCACATTGAAAATAATTCTCTAGCATATGTGTAATCTCACATTGAATAATAATAAGAAGAATTAGTAGTTTATATAACATAATTGAATACATGCTCATTGAGCTTGGGTCTTTTGCGTAATGGGTCAACTCAATAAGCCGTTCCACCCAACCAACGGCAGTGTGATGAACAATCTCTCATCTAAAAATAAAATACCAAAGATTTCTATGGTTGATTTTTTCAATGAAGAACTTCTGGAATCATTGCCTTTCGTTTTGGTCAGTTTTATTATCTTATAACTTAATTGGTTGTTGTTTATACTTTATATGTTAGGTGTTGTATAACATATAATTTACATATAACCCAGAAATCGTCTTTATTAAGAAGGGAAGAGAGCAAGATGTCTCCTCAGTAATACAAAACCATATCAACCCCTAATTAAAGAGGCCACAAAAAATAAATATACATGAACCCCACAACCTAAGGGAACTCTTATAATAAATGAAGAATACAATAATAGTCATCATTAATCAAGTAGGAATGTGGTGCTGCAAAAGGCAGGCTGACAAATGAGAAGATCAGTACGTTGTGAAGGATGAAGCAACTGTTGCAGCACATACAAGGAAGAAGAGATGAGAAATCGACAACTTGATGGAACTTCCAGCTGATGTACTGCCTTCTGTTGATGGCACGGTTTTAGATCCACTTCCTACACAAGTGAACATCAACACCAATGAACAAAGAAAATAAATAAATCCAATGATGTTTCATTGATGAGTACAAATTTAATAGAACTTGTTCAATGTCACTTATTTCTTAAGGTTCTTTGTAAGGATTGAACTTTTTGAACCTAGAATTTGGTTTGTATAAGTCAAAATTTGACTGATTTTGATAATTTTGCACAATTGAACAAATGATGAAGCAGTTTGTACCTGAGTCTGAAGATGTTGGTGATCCTGCAGGAGAGTTGGATGGTGAAGCAGCTGCTGATATTCAAAAGTTAAGTTAGCATAGATGAAAATGATGCTCGTTTATGAAAATTTTAAATCCATCCACAAGCTAAACAAGCAGTTTTGATGGGTAAATTACTATTTTTAACAGTTAAAATATGGGCTCTTACCATTACAGCTACTGAGAGGCGGGGTCTGAACATTACAAGCACCAGGCAAGGCTAGAGCCTGAGTTTGGTTGATGTTGATCCCCAATGAGGAGCTACCTCCATTAAGGACTTGGCACAAGCATTGTGGTTGTGAGCGGACTACACTAGCAAGCTGTGAGCAGCAGCCTGAAGATGGGGTTGAGGTGTTGCCAGTAATGTAGTTAAGGCATGGTGACATACTGATGATCACATTTGTACAACTCGACTGAGCCGAAGCTCCTGCCCAGAGCATAGTCACCAAGACTAGGACCAGACCCATCTGCATTTTTGTAAAAGCCATTGGAATTGGATGCTCTCAAGTTCAAATATAAGCTGGAAATGCCTGTGGATTTCTGTTATCTTGTAGTACTTAACTGACTAAAGTTTTGATTGGTTTGGTGGAGAAGAGGAGAGAGATGTATTGGCTTTTGTAGGGAAATCAATCAAGATAGAGACAAATGAATGATGGGTTATGTGGCTCAACAACTTATCCTACTTTCTAACAGGTTTCTAACGCGTGGTACTTGGCATTTGGCATGCTTAATAAAAGTCTGTGTTTAGACCTGGAGACTTGGAACCTTCTTCTGTAGTTTAGCTTTAGGAAGAAAATATTAATATTTGAAGTTCGGTTATGTAGGTGACTGACTGACTTTTAATATTATTTGGCAAAGGGGCTAACAAGAACTTCCAAGGATTTCAAAGCTGGAGTCTTCAGACACCTATTTCGAGAAGAGACTAGAAAGCATAACGTGTTTCTAACTCCACCTTCACTAGAATTGGCTTTATACCTCTAATCTTTGAGAATCTGAACTTATAGGGTAGATAGAAAGCAGAACTTTCCTATTGAAAAATAAAAGGGAATACATGATGTAACATAGGTATTGAATATTGGAGGAGGTTGATACTTCCCTGATAATGACATACCTTAATGTTTATTTGCTTCGAGCATAAGAAAATTGACTTGGCTAAAGATTGCTATTTGTGATTGAGTGACATCTGTCTAGGGAGCATGTCAGCAATTCTATCAAATGTATTTTTCCTCATAGAATTTTGTGCTTTGTTCGGTTTGCAAAAATGTTATAATAGCTTTATGGGGACCCTGACCATTATTTGGTATCATGTTCCTTCCAGACTCTAGTATGGGGCTTGCTTTGTTGTGAAAGTTGAGGGCATCACTACCTTCAGTATGTGTAATTTTCATCAAATTTCCACTAAAGAACTTATCTAAAAAATAAAAAATAAAAATTTTCCACTAAAGCAAGTAAAAACTACATCAAAAATATTTTTCAAAAGGAAAATAAAGTATGAACAAAACTTTGTACAGGTTTCCAGGAATTTACACTTTCTTCTTTTTATTTTATCTTTATTTATTTATTTTTATTTTTACAATTCTACTTTATCTTAATTAAAATGCATGTGTGTGAGCTCACTCTCTCTTGCCTTCTCTTATCTCACAAGAATTTTATATTTGTGAAGTGACCATCATACTAAGGGTGCGCACTGGTAAGATCATCCCCTTAATTACTTGCATAAGCCACCGTATATCTTTAGCATGGTGGTCACTCCACAGGTTCAAGTGCTTGTAAAATGTAAGAGGTAAGGATCGAGATTCAAGTTTCTAAAAAGAAGTTTCACTTATATATACACTTAGTTAAGTCAGAGTAGAATTCTATTTTACATAATAAAAAAATAAAAAATAAATAAAATAAAAAAGAAAAAAGAAAAGAAGGAATAAATTCATAATAACCAGTCGTAGTATTAAGAGCATTTCCTAAGCACAAAAACAAATAGTACAAAATAAGAAGTTGTTCTATTAATTAGAACTGTATCCAGAAGCTATGTTTCAAGAAGTTTTAGAGCTTTACAGAACCCAGTTGCTACAATACTTCAAATTGTAAGTTATTATTTTTCTTGCACACATCCGTGTCTTTATTTCTCCTTGAAATAAAATATCCACAACAAATTGTTTTCCCTCTTCTCTGATTTATTTTCCTTCTAATTTTTTACTTCAGTTTTAAATTTTAATGGAATGCGCTTTTTATATAAATTGTTGTTCTAAGATATATTAGGACATGCTACGATTATTCCTTGGAAAAAGACGATGGGGTCGAGAGTCGGTGAAAGGGAAGGAGGCAGGGAGTTGTGAGTTCGGGGTTTATGTGGGCTTCAGTTTGGTGTGAGTTGGGTCTAGTCACTAGTGGTCAGTGGGTTCTGTGATTTGGACTTGATGGGGGGTCTGAGCTTTGGTACGTGCTAGTTTTGTGTGTTGGCAATGTATGTTAGCTTGGTACGATCCATCCATTGGTGTTCTACGGAATTAGCTGATAGATTTAGAATTTTGATGGAGTACGGACAAAAGTTTCTCTCTTAAAATAGGAACCATCATGGACTACCTAGCCAAATTGTATGGGAAGGTATGATGTTTCAATTGATTTGGGATCTAGGGAACACATTTTAATTTTAGAATTGGACTCCACATTGGTAATTTCTAGGCAAACATCTTGTGGTATTCTTTTATTTTTTTTAGTGTTTTCATTAGTTTTCACTTCTTTATTATTTGGTATTGAAAGAATTAAGCTGAATTCTTCCATGAAGAAGGATATGAGAAACATGGAAAACCCTAGCATTGAAAAAAAAAAAAAAAAAAAAAAAAACCCCTTTTCTTTCACTAATACTAGCTAAAAGGAAAAACGCATAGCTTTCTTCTTCATCTTCATCTTCTTCTTCTTTTGTTTACTAAAAAAAATCACCTTCTTTTGGCACAAGTGTGTATAACGTGTTTGTATATATATATTATTTATTTAAATATAATTTTGTATATATAAATTCTTTATTTAGGTAGTTTGGTAGATGTTCCTCAAAAAAAAAAAAAAAAAAAAAGGGTAGAAGAAGAAGGTAGTTTGGTAGATGAAGAAGAGGGTCCCACAGGCTTGAAGCTCTCCGTTGAGAAACCGGATTGTGGGAGCTGAGTTGATTGAGGTTGAGGTTGTGGTTGTGGGCTGAGATTTTTCCATGGCGGCTTTAGCAAAAGCCGCGTTTTCTTCTTTCGTGTGGTAGTCTCTGTAGCACTTGGAGCAAAGGTTCATGGTCGCCGCATTGCCAAAGAACCCACAGTTGTTGGCGCAGAGCATTAGCTCTGATGGCTGGTAGCTTGTACCCTGGTTCTAGGATTTTTAAGAAAATAACTACAAAATCCAAATAATATTATTAGTTAGCCAACGATTCAAATATATTGCATTTCTAACAATTCGACTTCAAAGGAGTCGATTTTACTGTTCATATCGCCTATTTTTTGCGCCACGTAGATAAAGAAATCGACTTTAGTGAAGTCGTTTTCTATACGAAGAAAACCACTTCAAAGAAGTCGTCTTCTTTGTGCAAATCCAAAAAAAAAACGAAACCCAGACTTGCAAAAGACCAAAAAAGACGACTTCTCTGCAAAAGACGACTTCTCTGCAAAAGACCAAAAGACGACTTCTCTACAAATCCAAAAAAAAAACGAAACCCAGACCTGCAAATCCAAAACTCAGGCAACCAATCAATCAAAAAAAAAAAAACGAAACCCAAACAGGAATGACAAATCCAAACCCAAACGAAACCCAAACCCACGAATGACAAATCTGATCTGATCTGATTTCGAAATGGAGTCGTCGAACGGACCTGACTCGGCGGATCCGTGAGGTTTTGTTGAACGCCGACTCGGAGGGTACGACGGTGCGCTCATTCAGAACGCCGACAATGCAGGCGCCACCACCGTCCGACTCTGCCTAGACCGCCGTGTCCACCCGCGTAGCTTAGGTTGAATAATTTCTCATCTGAAATACAAAGAAAACTTCATCCCAGTAATTTCTCATCCCAGCGTATACAAAGAAGACTACTTCAGAGAAGTCGTCTTCTATACAAAGAAGACGACTTCTCTGAAGTCGTCTTCTACACAAAGAAGACGACTTCTCTGAAGTCGTTTTCTTTGTATAGATAACGACTTGTCTGAAGTCGATTTCTTTATTTACGTGACGCAAAAACAGGTTATATGAACAGTAAAATCAACTACTCTGTAGTCGAATTGTTAGAAATGCAATATGTTTAAAACGTTGGCTAACTAATAATATTGTTTGGATTTTGTAGTTATTTTCTAAAAAAGTCCCCTGGTTCTGGTTAGAACCCATCTTTCCCTTTCTCTCTCGGATCTCTGTCTCTCTCTCTCTGTTGAAAAAGAAAAACTAGAATTTCTTAGAACACTAGCGTTGTAGTGTGTGTGAATTTCAATGACTATTTTCGATTCTTTATATAGTATTAGTTTCAATAAGGTTTAAATTAAAGTTGTACACACACGGGTGGGATTATTAAAAAAGAAAAAAAGGAAAGACCCAGTCGTTCTAAGGAGATCTCATGAAAAGCATCGTCAGGAACTTTGATATACTTTAAAATAAAAAGGGAAAAAAACTTTAATATATTGAAGGAACTTTGATATAGTGTCAGAGCCTCAGAGGTTTGTCTCAGCTGCTAATCATTTTAATATATTGAAAAGAACTTTGATATGTCCGTAAATTTTGTTTAGCCAGTGACACAATGCACACTTAACTACCAAAGATTTCTATGGTTGATTTTTTCAATAAAGAACTTCTGGAATCATTGCCTTTCGTTTTGGTCAGTTTTATTATCTTATTACTTAATTGGTTTTTGTTTATACTTTATATGTTAGGTGTTGTATTACATAATTTACATATAACCCAGAAATCATCTTTATTAAGAAGGGAAGAGAGCAAGATGTCTCCTCATTAATACAAAACCATATCAACCCCTAAAGAGGCCGCAAAAAATAAATATACATGAATCCCACAACCTAAGGGAACTCTTATAATAAATGAAGAATACAATAATAATCATCATTAATCAAGAATAGGTAGAAATGTGGTGCTGCGAAAGGCAGGCTGACAAATGAGAAGATCAGTACGTTGTGAAGGTTGAAGCAAATGCTGCCGCACATATAAGGAAGAAGAGATGAGAAATCGACAACTTGATGGAACTTCCAGTTGATGTACTACCTTCTGTTGATGGCACGGTTTTAGATCCACTTCCTACAAAAGTGAACATCAACACCAATGAGCAAATTAAGAAAACAAATAAATCCAATGATATTTCATTGATGAGTATAAATTTAATAGAACTTGTTCAATGTCACTTATTTCTTAAGATTTTTTGTAAGGATTGAAATTTTTGAACATAGAATTTGGTTTGTATAAGTCAAAATTTGACTGATCGTGATAATTTTGCACAATTGAAGAAATGATGAAGCAGTTTGTACCTGAAGGAACTGAATCCGAAGATGTTGGTGATCCTGCAGGAGAGTTGGATGGTGAAGCAGCTGCTGATATTCAAAAGGTAAGTTAGCATAGATTAAAAAAAAAAATGCTCGATTATGAGAATTTTACATCCATCCACAAGCTAAACAAGCAGTTTTGATGGGCAAATTACTAGTTTTACAGTTAAAATGAGAATTTGAGAATGGGTTCTTACCATTACAGCTACTGAGAGGTGGGGTCTGAACATTACAAGCACCAGGCAAAGCTAGAGCCTGAGTTTGGTTGATGTTGATCCCCAATGAGGAGCTACCTCCATTAAGGACTTGGCACAAGCATTGTGGTTGTGAGCGGACTACACTAGCAAGCTGTGAGCAGCAGCCTGAAGATGGGGTTGAGGAGTTGCCAGTAATGTAGTTAAGGCATGGTGACATACTGATGATCACATTTGTACAACTCGACTGAGCCGAAGCTCCTGCCCAGAGCATAGTCACCAAGACTAGGACCAGACCCATCTCCATTTTTGTATAAGCCATTGGAATTGGATGCTCTCAAATTCAAATATAAGCTGGAAATGCCTGTGGATTTCTGTGATCTTGTAGCACTTAACTGACTTAAGTTTTGATTAGTTTGGTGGAGAAGGGGAAAGAAGTATTGGCTTTTGTAGGGAAATCAGTCAAGATAGAGACAAATGAATGATGGGTTATGTGGCTCAACAACTTCTCCTACTCTCTAACTGGTTTCTAACGCGTGGTCCTTGGCATTTGGCATGCTTAAAAGTTTGTGTTTAGAACTGGAGACTTGGAATCTTCTTCTGTAGTTTAGCTTTAGGAAGAAAATATTAATTTTTGAAGTTCGGTTATGTAGGTGACTGACTGACTTTTAATATATTTGGCAAGCGGCTAATAAGAACTTTCAAGGACTTCAAAGCTGGAGAGTTTAGGGTCTTTAGACACCTGTTTTGAGAAGAAACTGGAAAGCGTAACGTGTTTCCGACTCCATCTTCACTAGAATTGGCTTTATACCTATAATCTTTGAGAATCTGAACTTATAGGGTAGAAAGAAAGCAGAAATTTCGTATAGAAAAATAAAAGGGGATGCATGATGTAACATAAGGATTGCGAATTGGAGGAGGTTGATACTTCTCTGATAATGACATACCTTAATGTTTCTTTGCTTCGAGCATAAGAAAATTGACTTGGCTAAAGATTGCTATTTGTGATTGAGTGACATCTGTCTAGGAAGCATGTCAGCAACTCTATCAAATGTATTTTTCCTTATAGAATTTTGTGCTTTGTTCGGTTTGCAAAATGTTATAATAGCTTCATGGGGACCCTGACCATTATTTGGTATCATGTTCCTTCCAGACTCTAGTATGGGGCTAGCTTTTTTGTGAAAGTTGAGGGCATCACTACCTTGAAACAACCCCTTTGATGCAAATGAGTTTTGAAAATAATTTACCTTCAAACGGAGGAAATTAAATTCCATTTGCATTAACCTTTGATAAAACCATTTACTTGTACTTTTTAGTCACATGACTTATTTAGTTATTAATGTGTTTTTTTTTTTTTTTTTCCAAATATAAGGATAATGCTTATGTTTTTGAAATTTGAATTTTAAGGTAATATTTTGAATATTTATAATTTTTGTTACTTTTTTAAGAGAGTAACACTATAGCCACAAACTATTTTACAACATTTTATTGGTTTTTATTTAGGCCCACCATTAATATCACTTTTTCATTTACCAATAATTACTCACCACATCAGCAGTGTGTAGTTTTTTTTTTTGTAAAATAGTTTGTATCTCTAGCATTATTCTTTTTAAGGCTCATATTTCTAATTTCTAATGCCTATTTTGTTTGTATATTTTAGCCCAAAACTAAAGAGTTTGACCTAAATAGAGTAAAATTTCATACTTTTTAACCCCAAAATTAAGAGAGAGAGAAAAAAAAAAAAAATTTTGAGCCAAAACTGAAAAAGAAAACTTACAAAAAGATTCAATTTAAGGCCAAATTAGTCCAAAATGGACCAAAGTAGACTGAGTGGACCGAATTAGATGAAATGGACCGAATTGGGCCGAAATAGACAGAATGGACCAAAATGGGCCAAATGGTTCATTCGTTCCACTTTGGTCCATTTGTTTCATACGGTCCACACCAGTCCTTTCCATCCACTTTAGTCCACATTAGTCTATTCGGTCATTCTTGGTCCATTCAATCCATTTTGGTCCAATTTTATTTATTTATTTATTTCAGTTTTGGACTCAAAAGTTCAAATTTTTTCTTAATTTTTGGGTTGAAAAGTATGGAATTTTATTTTATTTGGGTCAAAATCTTAGTTTTGGGCTAAAAATTACAAACAAAATAGCCAAATAGGCATTATAAATTAGCTTAAAATGATAAATATTTAAAGGAGAAATTACACTATGCCTACCTGTGGTTTGCCCGAAAAATACTTTGTCTACTTTTGGTTTAAAAATTGGTACTTTACCTACTTGAGGTATACTTTTTTTGTCTCCAATTACCCACCTCTGTTAAAAACAATGATAAATTTGTATTTTTGCTACCCTTTTATGTCTCTCTCCTCTCAAAACATAAAAAACTAAAAAAAAAAAAAAAAATGAAAAGAAAAGAAGATCTAAAAGCTAAGTTTTGTAAAAATGAAAACCTAACTTAAAAGGAAGACTGACTTATAAGTTTTGTATTATCTTATAAAAATTATCCCTTTCCAAGCTTCTGAAGTTGGTATCAATTACAAGTTAGTAGGAGGGTAACAGAGCTTCAAACCCAAAAATAATAAAAGAAGTTCAAGAAAACCAAAAACAAAAAAAAAAAAAAAAAAATGCTGACACAAACACCTAAAACACTCATCATAAGACATGAAATTAGAATTTAAGGAAACCAAAACAAGCACCAAAAGATTTCCTTAAGAGGATTTCCTAATCTATGACCTTATAAACCAAAGTCAACCCCACCAACCTACCACCTTTGTTGGAGTTGTTGTTAAAGTAAAGACAAACCCAATTCTCCAAACACAATAACCCCTCTTTTACAAAGCTTTAAAACATAAGATTGAAGAAATCACAGAAAGCCAAAACATGAAAAAAGCAACATTTCATTGCAGTGAGTGAGTCAAGGGCATCAACTGGGTAGAATGCTTATGAGCAAAGATCCAGTTAGACAAGTCAAGCATGGACTAACTATAACACCCATAATTTTGATACCAATTAAATTATTATACATAAATTATAAAGGAGGCCTACAAGTATAGGGATTTAATTGATTTGGGCCTAAGATATTAAAAAAAAAAATACTATGGGATATGAAGCCCAAGTGAGGTGACATAAGTAAATATATGGGCTTTGAAAACCCTAGTCTTTTACCTTGCATATACTTATGAGGCTTTCTTTTTGCTTCAGTTGCATCACACTACTAAACTTCACTTCTCTTCACTGTGGCTATGAGTAGAGATTACAGGTTCTAATTCCACTAAATTGTTGTGATTCAAGGGAGGTTGATTTCTTTTATTTTTGCAACTAAGAGGTAAGTGATGTTTACTAATTTTGGGGGTTTTTCCCAAACAATGTTGGTTATTAGCTATTATATATCAAAGAAATATATTGTTATTCTATACATATAAATGGATTTTTATAATTTCTTGATGTGCACATTTATTATTCGCTTTATAAAAAACTTGTGGGACAACCTAAATTTAGTTAAACTTGTATGTGTGCATATATCTTTATATTTTTGAGAATTATGAATGGATTATTTTTGTGAGCATCTTGAATGGATTATTTATGTGAGCATCTTGTATATGTTTTGAAAACCTATGGTAAGCTGTGATTAAAAGCTCAGTGTTGTATTAGTCCTTAGTAAGGGACAATCATACTGTAGGTAGTCCTTAGCAAGGGACGATCCCAGAAAAAGGGATAGTGCACATTTGATAACTCCTTAACAAGGGAGAATACTATTGAGGATCTAAAAAGGAAGCTCCTTAGCAAGGGAGTGCACCTTTAGGTTCCAAAGGAGTTATCCTTAAGAAAGGGGATGAAAAGGAGGTTCTCGTCCTAGAAAAGGGGACAACAGAACCCTGTCAACGGGGCATAAATGTTGACCATAAGTAAAGCCTAGGAAACTATGTATGTGATGGTATTGATATATATATATTATGATAGCTCACAATATAAAGATATTTTTCTTTTACATGAAATATTTAATGATAAATATTGATGAGTTACAAGTTATGAAATTGCTGTAAGAATTATTTATTTGAAGGTTTGTTCCTACACCCCAATGTTAATAAATTCCACTTATTGAGTTATCTCACCTCCCCCCCCCCCCCCCTTTATTTTTCCATTACAGATACATTAGATGGATTATTGGAGTAGAGATTCTTGGGAGATAGCAGTTACAAACTATTTTGTTGAATTGAGGATTTTATTATTATTTTATGGCATTAAACATTGTATTGGAGAAATTATTTTTAGAATGTTTTGTATTTGGTGAATTAGAGCTCTGACTTTTGTGATGAGATTCAAGGTTGCTAGTTTCTTTTATTTAATATTTTTATGGATTATTCAGATTAAACAGATTTTTATTGCTTATGATTTTGGGGCGTTACACTAACTCTACCTAAAAGCAAGGAACTTTGGAAAAAAGAAACCATTGTTTGGTATTGTACCTGAAGAGGAGCATGGAATCCAAGGAGAATCAAAGAGGGTTGGTGAGGAAAAATTTGGTGCTAAAGGAAAAAATGATTAGGTTTTAAAACAAAGAAGTTGTAAAAGTTAGGTTTTAAGTTTTACAAAACTTAGCTTTTAGATTTTTTTTTTCTCTTGATTTTTTTAGTTTTTTATGTTTTGAGAGGAGAAAGACATAAAAGGGTAGCAAAAATACAAATTTACCATTATTTTTAACAGAAGTGGGTAATTGGAGATAAACAAAGCTTATCTCGGGTAGGTAAAGTGCCAATTTTTAAACTACAACTAGGCAAAGTGTTTTTCAGGTAAATCACATGTGGGCAAAGTGTAATTACCTCATATTTAAAAGATTAACTTGAAATTCAAGTTTTAATAATATAGACATTATGCTTATATTTGGAAAGAAAAAAAAAATACTAAAATTCTAAACTTGTGTATTATTGTTGAATGCAAAATACATTATATGTTCTACTACATAAAACTTATAAAATAGAAAATAATTTTAAATAACACATGCACTATTTAACTTACAAATTTACTTTATATTCTTATAAAATGATTATATTACATTTTCTCACTCGAGTTTGTAACTAGATATTAATAATTTTCATGCTTTTGAAAATTGGATCATAGTCCGGCTCCATTACTAAACTACATTTTTTTTGTTTTTCAATAATAATAAAAAAAACACAATAATTTTTTTTGTCATGTATCTGTTCATGTAGGTTCGTAAATTACATTTTTGTTTCTATAATGTCAGAGGGAAGGCCCCCCTAGGATGCAGAAGGAGCCTATTTCTTCTTTAAATTTGGAGTAGTTCTAGTGCCACAACTATGTGCGCACAAAGATTGTGTCACCAGACTTTTCCTTAAATCCATTTGGAATCTTTGGATGCTTCTTCTTGCTAAAAGCTGCTTGTTGCTTAAGTATAAATGTTCCTAGAAAAAAAATTAGATTTAAAAAAATTGTATATAAACAAATAAGCTAAATTCAGAAAAACTATAGACAAACACACACCTGTTATAAACTATGCTTATATTCAGTTTTCCTTGGCATTTCCCTGGTACTTATGCGTAAGACCTTTCTTATGAATTTGTGTGAGTAAAGCTTTTTTCGTTGAGCACATGATAGTCAAATCCCATATTGAATAATAATAAGAATATTAAGTGATTAATATACTACAATTAGGCCCAAATTTATAGGGTCACATTTTTGAATAAAACAGTGTTCTTATACGTTATATTAACTCCGTAATTAGAGTTTCCTCAATATGCTATTTCTCCAACAATATCATAGGCCTTGCTATTTCGTCTATTTTTTTTTTTTTTGAGAAACTATTTCGTCTAGTTAATGAACAATATTTTGATACTTCACAATTTTAATTTTCTGATCAAATCTTTTGTCATTTTTTAGTATGTTCAAATATAATTGGGATTAATTAATAATCCAGATGCCACTATACATTTGCTTCCAAATATAATTCAGTATTCATTGTACAAGATTCTCACTTATAAGAGCTTTAGGAATAGTGGTTGGTAGACAATTTGACTTCTAATTTTGGAGAGATTGACTCTAATACTCAAATTTTTGGGACAAATCTTTTTGGTGAAGGGTAGTTACCATAACAGTAGGTCTAACCTTTCTTCTTAATATATATAGGGTGAACCAAGTCTTACAGTAGAGATGAACATTAAACTATTGGAAACTGGAAAGTTATACCACTCACAAATATATTAAAAAGTAGAGATTATGGAAAACATATTGTATTAAATAGGATTACGCAGTCATTAACCTAAAGTCGAACCAAGTGTTTGAGAATAAACACTGGAAGTATATTTGATACGACAATAATGTTAGTATTATACACTTTCACATATGCTCATAGTTTGTCACATAGGACAGTTGTGACAAAGCGTGTATGAAAATGCGTGATATTAATATTATTGTATTATACATATTTATTAAAGAGATTACATAAAAGCAGGTAAAACACACATGTAAGACCCCAAAATGTAGTTAATATTAAAAAAAAAAAAAAAAAAAAAAAAAAAAAAAAAAAAAAACCCAAAATGTAGTTCGACTGTTCAAGCACCAAGAAATCCCAAAGAAAATTCAGAAGCTGCTACAAGTTGAACCATATGCAGCCAAGAAGATGAACAGGAAGATGAGCTGAAGGGGCATCTCTATGATAGAACCATTAGAAGAGCTTGTACCAGTCGTCGCAGTCGATGGAACTGTTTTAGATCCAGCTCCTGCATCCATTCACATGTAAAGATGAACATTATTGTTATGGGTTCTGGTAGTGACCACTGGTATCAGAGTTTCCATTATCACAACATATTGACCCTTTAAGCGTAATTATCTTTTTGTTTAGGGAAGTGACATAGTTTCCAATGATAATGCTTTCACTTTGAAGATGAATTTATGACACTCAAATGGAAATCAAAACATGAAGATTTGTTTAGATACCGTTTATTGTTGAAAACTAAAAATTGAAAATTGAAAATTCTATAACAAAATAATTTTTATGTGTAAATAGTACTCTCGGACCAGTTTTAACTTAACATTTGTATTTTTCCTTACTTGCAGGTTCCATATACAGTACATGGGACCCCCTGAAAAAAGGCCAGACACTCAAACTTTCATTTTTCAATGCAATCCAAACTCAGACCGAGTAACATTCACATCTTTGACACTTAAGACATCATGACCGTTTGAGTTCTTTCATGGTTACTGCTAACCTTTTATATAATGCTGGAGTTGGTACTCGAATTTAAAGAAGGACAAATTAACCAATGTAACTCTGACATTTCATTGAAGCTTCCTTTGATTGCTCAAGACTCATTAGAACTCTTCTTGCAGAAGGATGGGCAACAAAATATTGAGTTTGAAAATAACAAATTGTATTGTGATACCCCACATTATGTGGATTGGATTGATGTCAAACCAGTGAATCAGAATTAGACCTTTGTATATATATCATTAATTTTAAGAACAATTTGGTTGCATATTTCAGATCGTCAAGTACCTGATGTTGATGAGCTAGTAGAAGAGTCACTAGGTGAGCCTTCTGGTGAACCAACTGGTGATGTTGTGGGTCCATTAGCGGCTGCCCCAAGTTAAATTTAATCAACACCTCTATGGTATGCAATTTGATATATTACTAAAATTGAAAATGAAGTATTTTTCCTTACTTGCAGGGCCCATATACAGTACATGGGACCCACAGAAAAAAAGCCAAACACTCCTCAACTTTTATTTTTCAGTGCAATCCAAATTCAAACTGAATAACATTCACATCTTTGACACTCAAGACATCATGACCGTTTGAGTTCTTTCATGGTTACTGCTAACCTTTTATATAATGCTGGAGTTGGTACTCGAATTTAAAGAAAGACAAATTAATCAATGTAACTCTGACATTTCATTGAAGCTTCCTTTGATTGCTCAAGACTTATTAGAACTCTTCTTGCAAAGGATGGGCAACAAAATATTAAGTTTGAAAATAACAAATTGTATTGTGATACCCCACATTATGTGGATTGGATTGATGTCAAACCAGTGAATCAGAATTAGATCTTTGTATATATATCATTAATTTTAAGAACAATTTGGTTGCATATTTCAGTTCGTCAAGTACCTGATGTTGATGAGCTAGTAGAAGAGTCACTAGGTGAACCTTCTGGTGAACCAACTGGTGATGTTGTCGGTCCATTAGCAGCTGCCCCAAGTTAAATTTAATCAACACCTCTATGGTATGCAATTTGATATATTACTAAAATTGAAAATGAAGTGTTGGTTTGAAATTTACCATTGCACTTGCTGACAGGTGGAGTTTGCACATTACAAGCAGCTGGGAGCCCAAGAGCAAGTGTTTGATTGATTGTAACACCCAGTGATGCACCACCACCATTAAGTACTGTGCAAAGGCATCGTGGCTGTGATTTTACAACACTAGCAAGTTGTGAGCAACATGAAGAAGATGGAGTTGAGGAGCTCCCAGTGACATAGTTAAGGCATGGAGCCATGCCAATAAGCACACTGTTGCAACCTGATTGAGCAGCAGCTCTTACCCAAAGCATGCTCACTAGGATCAAGGCTAGACCAATATCAATCCCTCTTAAAGCCATGGATAGTTGAATATCTTTTGATTGTGTCCCAAATGTCTAGTAGTGAAGGAAATTGTGTTGCACTTGGGTTGAACTGTGGAGGGGACTAATTTATACTCAGCCTAAAAGGTTTCATTTGTATTATTTTGGGCTCATGAGTCATGATTTCCAATTGTGGTGTGTTTGGTAAACTAAACAGGCTATATGAGATAAGGTTTGCTTTTATTATAAGAAATCTCCAATGTGTCATGTAAAGACGTTAAGACCTATGTAAATTGGTGTTGCTCTTATTGCAAGCCACGTGTCTTTATGTGTATGAAGGGCAATAAGCATCCCCGAGAAGAAATTGACCTTATATAGGATAGACATAGGCAATCAGGTCACCAAACGACGAAAGTATGTACATCTAGTCTGAGTCTACAAGTTTTTATTCCAGAGTATGAAGGCTACCTCCATCTCTGTACCCGTTTTGTTATTCATAGCTGTTGTAAAGAAGACCTCATGGGATTGTGGAGAACTAAGTTTCATTCAATAAGCTCACATGTAGCCAATCTAAGGTCTTAGATTGGCAAAGAACAAGAAGTACTGAGACCGTTAACAATGTATGCTTTTGGCTTCAATAATTAATTATCCTATGAGTGATGCCAATCAAGCCATCAGACTCTAGAAGTGGAATACAAATCTCCTGTACCATTTTTTGTTTATCACTTTATATTCCACCAATCGCAACTTACTATGTGTATGATTTTTTTTTTTCCATTTTCAACTCCAATTATTTTATAAGGAAAGTAAAATCAATACATGTCAATTTGTTATTTGTGAAACATAGAGAGGTATCTAAAAAATGATACAGGTGATTTGTATTTCTAAAAGTGAGGCTTAATATAACATGTTACACGTATAAATTTTTTATTTTTTATTTTTTTAAGTCTATGGATTTTAGATCCAATTATATTATGTTAGGGTTTACTTAATGGATACTCTTAAGGCATTTGTTAATAAACAATTTTAAAAAAGTTATTATACTACTTTTATGAGAAATATAAAAGACTATAAATAAAATAATAAAAAAAAAATCAGTTGCTTTTTAATCACTATTCTTGTAATTTCTACCTATGAATCTTCGATCTAATTATATTAACTAATACTCTTACAACTTCTACCCCATTCAGTCTTTCCCTTACGTGTGAGAGTCACTATAACATTCCTATTTTATAGAAATTTGTTTCAAGTGATCAATCTATGATAAAAAAAACACTCGAGTTTTTAGGCTTTGACTGTTTCATATTTAATGGTGTCCACACTCTTTTTACATCATGTATTAAGTGTGGAACATTGCTTGGAAAATGCGAACACGATATAAAAAAGGGGGATAGTGTGAACTAGTGTACATTCATGCGTGAAACAATAATTCTCTTTTCTTTTTCTTTTTCTTTTTATTTATTTATTTTATTATTATTTTTTTTATAGAGCATGGTGCCGCACGGCATGGGCTCAACGATTTGGGCGTTGCAAAAAGGAATGATTTTTATAATACTGAGTAGCCTCGGGCCTTATTGGACGCCATGTGTGGTGAAGATCTGGGCCTATACTAGGCTCCACATTTGCTGAAGACTTGGGTTTTCAGTGGACCCAAAAGAAAACCTAGCAACTTATGATACATTTTTGGACTCTCACCGGGCCAACGCCCAATCTGTGTGACTTCTTCTATTGAATATCCATGGGCTTGAGTTTCACAAAACCCACCAGAAAAAGGGCCCTAAAAATTGACTAGTAGTGTTCCCCAGTTTTAGTCTCTCATCTAATGAGACTAGTATGGAATGACTAGATACCACTCTTATTCTTATCTTTTAGCATTTTGTTTTGGCATCAATTTACCACTTTCATGAGAACTTAAGACAATCATTGCAGAAGACAATAGCTTGCCCTTGTTATTATTAAAATGAAGGAAAAGAAAATGCTGATATTTTATTGACCTAATCGTGCTTAAGGTTTTTTGTTTGTTAAAAAAACATAAAAAAAAAAAAAATTAATTTAATAGCTATAACGAGAGAGTGAAGATTTAAACTCTGAACGTTTCCGTTAAAAAATACTGGAAGGTACCAGCAAAGCTTTAAAGCTATGCTTAAAATTTAGCAAATGCTAGTTATTATTACATGTCTTATGGTACCCAAGTTAATGATTTCTTTTTGTGTTCTTGTGTGTGTTTTTATTATTATTATTTATTATTTAAAAAAAAAAATTTCCACTAGGCAATTAAAATCCAAGACAATGAATTTGCTTAGGAAAATTAGGTGTGATTTGATTTCCAGAAAGCTAAACTAAAACTTTGAGATATCCATGAGCCCTATTGGCTGAATCATAAAGAGAATTTTTACTAGAGCAAATGGCCAATGATAGACTGACACAAAATGAGTGAAGGGGCGACCAGGTGAGCTGCCAGAAATGCAAAGTCAAAATAGAAGGCTACACACACAGCTGACGCAACGTACTGGTTCCACCTACTCAAGCTACTTATAATTTCAAATAGATTAGTTATGGTAGTTGAGCACCAAAACCAACTTCAAATCCACCTATGTAGGAGTATGTTCCCTCCACTTCTGCTTCCTGACCTGCTCTACCTATAAATTACCCACCCTTCTCACCCCTAAACACCAAATTCACAAACCCAACTTTTCTTTGCTCTCTCAAAACCTTTAATCCCTTCCATTTCTCAAACTCCTATACTCAACATCAAGTAACATATTTCACAATGGCTTTCCCTAGTTTTGTTCCAATATTGGCACTGATTGTGGTCTTGATTATTCCAGTTTATGGGCAAATCAATAGCCCATGCAGTGCCTCGATGATTTCTAGCTTCAGTCCTTGCATGGGTTTTGTCACAAATAGCAGTGCCAATGGTACCTCACCAACTGCTGACTGTTGCAACTCTCTGAAGTCCCTCACAAGTGGTGGCATGGGTTGTTTGTGCCTCATTCTAACTGGGAACATTCCCTTGCCAATGGCCATTAACAGGACCACCGCCATATCTCTTCCTCGTGCTTGTAACATGGCTGCTATCCCTGTCCAATGCAAAGGTAAAATCTTTTATATAAGATTTCATTAGGTAGGTCTTTATGGTACTGTTCTATCAATCTATGGAGACACTAATGATATTTTTTGTACATTTGCAGCCACTGCTTCACCACTTCCTGCTCCAGGTACCCTTTCTACTTCCTACTTTGAAATATCACTATTTCTAATTTTTGTTTCTCCGCAACTTATTTTTCATTCTTTTTTATATATAAAAAATATACCTAGAAAAAGAAATAAGTAAAGAAAAGTTACATTAAAAGTGCAGTTTGAAACCAAATTACTCCTCAAGTCTGTGTAGCTATCCCATTTTACACACAATGAATAACTTTGGGAAGAAATCTACTATTTCTACCAGGGTCTGTTTGGATACTGTTTATTGTTGAAAATTAAAAAGTGAAAAGTGAAAATATTATAGCATAAAAATTTTTAAATGTGTGAATAGTGCTGTTATACTTACTTATAAATTTTTTTTTTTAAAAAAAAAAGTACATATCAATCTCGTGAACAGTGAACAAGATCCACTAAAAACATTAAACGCTTCTAGACATGCACATATTATTACTGGAATTTTTATAGCTCACACTTTAGAGGCCAAAGTTGGCTAAGATAACTCTGCATTCACTGCTACCACCCCAAAAAAAAAAAAAAAAAAAGAAAGAAACTCTGTATTTTTTTCCCCTAATTATGGGTTTATTTTACATGTTCGAAATTGATTGGCAGGTCCTATCTCAATTGCGCCAACGCCTCTTCCTGAAGCCTCTTCTCCTAGTCCTAAAGGTATTATGCAAACTATCAATCATAATTCATAGCTATAGTAATTAAAAGGCATACATATTATGGTTTGAGTTATTGGTGCTACTAATGCTTGATACTAATATCAAATAATGATAAATTATTAACTGTTTCAAAAAAATTAAATTATTAATGAATAATAAATTTAATCATGTAACCATAATTCTAACTAATAATTTATTTTGTCCATCAGCTTCTTCTGTCACAGAACCCACTTCGCCTGCTCCGGCACCGGAAACTGACACAACACCACTTTTAACACCTCCATCTACAACAAGTTCCGAAGCTCCAACTGCTACTACTGGGAGCCGTCCGGTTCTGACCCCATCTTCTGCCATGCCCTCTCACAGTCTCTCATCATCTCTTCTGCTATTTGCATTAGGACTGTTTTTTATGAGCTACTGCTAGGTCCTTGGCATGCACTTATATATCGTTTCATAAGTATTAATTTTTAGTGTGACTATTGTTTTGGGCTTGTTTAGATTTTTTTTTTTTTTTTTTTTGAAAGGTTTGTTTGTTTAGATTATTGACAGCCCTATTGGATGTTTATTTAATTATACGAGATTGCATTCTTTGTAATATACATGCATTGGTGGAAATAAAAGTTTGGTTATGCTTTAGAAAAAATTCTTCATTATTAGAGGAAGGTCCGAGCTTCATGAGCCCATGTCTAAGCTTAGGTGGGCTTTTAGGCCCACAATCTAGGCCCAAATCAAGAACTTTCGACAACCGAGTTAGCTGATCAAAAAGAATTTGCCCTTAAAAATCTACTATTGAGTATTGACCCGATCACTCTCTATGCATGGGTTTATGAATGGGGCCACAACCCCCCAGTGTGTGCGACTGTGGGAGATTACGGATTGACACACAACTCGACATAATTGGGCCCAAGCATGAGTGCAATCTTCATTCATATTATCATATACTGCCTGGGTTTGGATACAACGTTAAGCTGCGGCGCGTTTTTGAAATCGCGTTTTCTCTTCTTTTCTTTTTTTTTTTTTTTTTTCTTCCGCACTTGTTGACTTTGGGAACAAAATTTACTGTGCGTATACTGTGTGTGCACTGTTCATATGCTGTTCACGCAATATTTAATATTAAAAGTGGTCCCACAACACTATTCACACATTTAAAAATTATTTTGCTACAGTATTTTTAGCAACAATCAGTTTTTATCAACTTTCAGTAACAATAAGTGCTATCCAAACGGACCAAGTACTATTTGATTACTTACAACACTTTTTTTTTTAGACACATTGACATTATCACTCTCAATGCTAATATGGGATAAGATATAAAAAGCCATATCAAAGGCATGGTCAAACTAGCTAGAAGATCTAACTTTGGCCATTGAACAAACTTGCACAATAAAAATAATTATAGAATATTTCAGAAATACAGTTAATAAATTAATAAATATATACTCTCCCCTCTTATATAAATATTAAATCCCATTAATTAAAATTATTATGAGAACTATTATTCAAATATCTAAACAACAAGATAAACACCTTATTGGAAGATTAACATTATAAATATATATCTATATATATATATATATAAAGTGTAAACACTAAGATAAATACGCTTTTGAGCTTATGGTAAAATTAAAGACTGAATTTACACATACTATTTTACTCATCTGAACGCAAGCATATAATGCATGGAAATCGTGATTTTATGTTATCTTTTTTGAATATTTTATGCGTGTACGAACGAATGTATAAAAGTGTGCATAACAAACACGACTAAAAATTAAATATCTGTTTCATGTATCATGTATGCACTATTTAATTCTCTAGGTAAGACTAACCTGCCAAACCTATTTTGCAAACGCATTTTTATGGCAATGGCTTCCAAGCGCTCCCCATTGTGCACCATTTTTATCCTATTCATGCTCTTCTCTTGCTCTCCATATCTTGCTAGCTCCTTTACCTCAGCCTCTACTTTCCCAAGTACCATTTGCAATTCCACACCCCATCCATCATTCTGCAAATCCAACTTACCACCAAATAAGCGCAGCACCATTCATGACTATGGCATGTACTACCTTCACCAGTCCTTATCATTTGCAAAAGGCTTTCTTTCGCTAGTCAAATCATACCCAATAATATTCCATTCCTCATATTCTATATCCGCCATTCATACCCTTAAAGATTGTCAGCTTTTAGCCGACTTGAACGTGGATTTCTTGTCAAAAACGTTCCAAACTATTAGCTCCACAAACAGTCTAAGTAGCGTGCTAGTCGAGGATTTGCATACATTGCTTAGTGCCACTTTGACAAACCAAGAAACATGTTCTGATGGTCTTTTAGAGTTAACATCTGAGTTAGACTCTAGCCTTAAAAATAGTCTCTTGGGTCCTCTCTCAAATGGAACTAAGCTGCATAGCATATCACTTGCGCTTTTTAAGCATGTTTGGGTTCCAAAGACAAACACAAAGAGTTTCCCAACAGAAAGAAACCACATTATGTTTTCCAATATGGAAAAGATTATGAATGGTCTTTTTCCTTTAAAATTGTCCATAACTCTTGGAAATGTATTGGTGAGCCGAACGGTGTTTGTGAACCCAGATGGTAGTGGAGACTTCACCACTATCAATCATGCTGTGGCTGCTGCACCAGAAAATACTGATATTTGTAATGGATACTTTGTCATTTACATTGCAGCTGGAGTTTATAATGAGTATGTTTCCATTGATAAGAACAAGCGCTATTTGATGATGGTTGGGGAAGGTATCGGCCGGACTGTGATCTCAGGCAATCACAACAATGCGGATAATTGGACTACATTTAATTGTGCAACATTTGGTAAGCACCAATATTGGAACTTATATATTAAATAAGGTAATACCTTTTTTATTTTTTTATTTTTTTTTATAACAAATAAGGTAGTATCTTATATTAACATTTAAGATTAGATCTTATAAGATAAGATCTTCGGACTCTTTTTCATCTCCCTTTTGTGTGTTTGTTTGTTTTTCAAAAAAAAAAAAAAAAAGATTAGATCTTATAAAAAACACATTTAAGATTAGATAGATATGATAAACTCTAAAAAAAAAATGTCATATATTCTACGCCATAGTTATTTTAAATTTTATTAAAAATTTTGTGGAAATTGATATTGTTATAGTTGTCTTAAATTCTAGTAAAAATTTTGTGGAAACTAATATTGTTGATAGGACAAAAGTTAGGCATTGTTCCTTAAGTGCAACACGTTAGTTTTTTTAAAGAAAATTTAAACATATGGTTACATTAACTAATAAAACAAAAACCATATTGCCTTATTCCAGGGATTAAATTTAATGCATCTATATATTTAAATATAATTTAAGAACCTAATTAATGTACTATACTTAAGAAACTGAACTTAAACGTTACCCTTGGTGATAAACCCATCTTTCTTCCTTCGACCAATATAATTTTATGATACTACCTTAGTTATGATGATCTATAATTCTGTGCACTATAATTTCTATTTCAGCTGTAGGTGGGCAAGGGTTTGTTGCTAAGGAAATATCCTTTCGTAACACTGCCGGACCAAGGAAGGGCCAAGCTGTGGCTGTACGAAATGGGGCCGACCTGTCCACATTTTATAAATGCAGTTTTGAAGGCTACCAAGACACGTTACTTACCCATTCTCTCAGGCAATTTTATAAAGAATGTGATATTTATGGTACAATTGATTTTATATTTGGCAACGCAGCAGTTGTGTTCCAAGATTGCAACATTTATCTACGACTTCCATTACATGGCCAATACAATGTTATCACTGCGCAAGGAAAAACAGACCCGAATCAAAATACTGGGATTTCCATGCATCTTTGTAGCATTAGGGCGGCTGAGAATTTAGATAGAACAGAAACATACCTAGGGAGGCCATGGAAGGAGTATTCAACAACTGTTTATACACAATCCTTTATGGATAGCCTAATTAACTCTAAAGGTTGGCGCACATGGAATGACTCAGGCTTTGCTCTAAAGACATTATATTATGGGGAATATGATAACAAGGGCCCAGGATCAGTCACTAGTGAACGGGTTACATGGCATGGTTACCATGTCATGAGTAAAAAGCAAGCGTATCATTTCACAGTGTGCAATTTTATACAGGGTAATAAGTGGTTGCCTACGGCACAAGGGCCTTACACTTGTGGTTTACTATAAATTGCACTTTGAGATCCTTCAATATGTCTCTTTCTTATTGTTATTGTAGCTACTTTTCTATTATCAATTAATGTATGAGCATAATTGTGGATCATTTAAATAATATCCAATCCAAGATTTGGATAGTGAACTCTTGCAACCAAGCAACATCCATCTCTAGCTACCATATTATTATATTTTAATTTTTTTCAGTTTTTGGTTGAGACCATGTTATATCAATAAGCCTTTCAATATTATAACAGCTTCTTTGAGTTAAGTGATTATCAAGCAACCAACAATTCTATAGTTAAAACGTTTTATCAATATTGTTTTCCATTCCTAAATTTTGCAAAACGTTTTACTTTAATTTTATTTCTTCCATTTGTATTTGTTAATTAGTTTATGTCCTACATGGCTTAATATAGTGTTGACATGGTATCTGACTTTAATCAAATTAATATATTTTTAATAGGAGTAAATTTCACAAACCTACCCTAAGGTTTGTGATAATACTAACTAGGTCCAAAACACTCTAAAACCCACCAATTTAGTCCTCAAAAGACAACTTAATTTGTCCCTAATTTTTTTTAAAAAAAAGCAATTTTTTGTTTGTCTGCAAGTTTAAATATGTTTGAACTAGCATAAAGCAACTGTTAGAGATTTTATGCTAGCCTAACATGATTTTAGAGATTTCAATCTTTAAAAAAAAAAAAAAAAAAAAAAAAAAAAAAGTAAAAAATCCGCAAACTGCTAAACAGCTAAATTAGCAAATTTTCAATCCTATAATTTGCACCTTTTGAGGAACTTGAAAAACAAAAGCATAAAATCTCCTAGAAAATTGATTTTTTCTGAGAAGGGCCTTGTATGTCCCAAAACAAAAGGGCATTTTTGGAATTCTACCTTTAAAAAAAAAAAAAAAAAAAGTACTTTCCTGTCACTCAACTATATTTAAAAGCCACTACAATGTATCATTGACGCGATGATCACTTTACAAATATAAGTACTTATGGGGTATAAGGGGTAAAGCCCAAAGTTCAAGTATCTAAGAGAGAGTTTTATACATATATACATTTAGATTAGATTAAATTAGAATTTTTATTTTATATAAAAAAAATTTATTTAAAAAAAAAAAAACACTATATTTAAAAGCCAGCTCAACGCATGGTCAAACCAGCTATAGGATCTAAGTTGGCCACTGAACAAGCTGGCACAATACGAGGTCAGACCAAAGTATATATATAATGAAGAAACATATTTTAATTCCTTGTTTTCTTTTTCTTTTTTTACTTTTTTTCGTAGCTATATAATTTTATGTACCAATAGGCAATAAGAATGTAGTACATTGTTCTTTCTTAACCCCCACCCCCCCACCCCCCAGCCCCAAAAAAAAAAAAAGAAAAGAAAAGAAAAAAGAGCCTATAAAAATATAAAAAAGAGTGAGGCTGTTTATTTTTATATTGTCTTTGAGTCTAAGCATTTTCTAAAGTATTGATAACTACCAGTTTTTTTAATTCTCCCTGCTTATTATAAGTGGAAAAAGATAAATTTGAATATGGTTCTTCTTCATGAGAGAATCGGCTAATACCATTGCCACTTAAATAGCTCAAGAACCTTCATGCATACAAGAAATGTAGGATATTTGATTTTGTTATACAACCTTATAATCTATAACACATTAACAGAAGATTATTATATGATTGTGAACGTTATTATATGAGTTTATATAAGATCTCACAAACAAATAATAGGGAAAAAAAAATAGAAAATAAAAGAAACACTACACCTAAGATAAGAATACTAAGGATTTATGTGAATAATATGAAAAGAAATTTCACAAAGAAATTTGGAAAATTAAAACTGTAGAATAAAGGCATCATCACAAGACTCAAACCCTAAATATACCTAAAAACCTCTATGCAAATTTACAAATTTTTTTTGCATAAAGCAAAACCAAAAAGGCCAAATATATATAACAATCCCAACTTAGCAAGAGTTGTTATGGTACATGTAGGGACAAGGCCCAAAAACGGTATATTGGGCCTTGGACCTTATTTGAGAACATGGGGACATCTGAGGAGAGACAAATAGTAGAGGGATTCTAGCTCAGTGTCTCATGAGTAAGAAAGGAGTAGAAGACGGCCCGAGGAGAAATATCTCTTTGAACAAGACAAATATTGCTCCGATACATGTTCCAGCAATGAAAATGACCTCAATGGAGGCAGCAGTGTTAGAGGCATGCTACATAAACTCGCGAGAAGGAAGGAGACCCAAAAATATCTAAGGAATGGGTGCTACCTCCACATTATATGCACTACAGTTGGAAATTAACCGACTAAGAAGGGAACTGCGCCATGCATGACGAAGGCGAACTCCTTCTAACTATGACATTTCTTCTGATGACGGAAGGGACATTAGTCACAGGCAAAGGTCCCGAACCCCGCCTCGCGAGTCTTTTTCCTATGAAGAGGAGCACCATTACGAATGGGAGGTCAGAAGCCTGCCTCACAATGGCATGGGAAACAACGCTATAAGCAGGGCCTTGGACTAGATTTCCAAGTCATCCTTCACACGTAAAATCGAGGGGGCTAGACTTTCTCGACGATTCACTCAGCCTACTTTTACCATGTACAACGGTAAAATAAACCCCGTGGAGCATGTGAGCCACTTCAATCAGAGAATGGCTGTCCATTCTAGAGACGAAGCCTTGATGTGTAAGGTTTTCCAATCTAGTTTGGGACTTGTTGCCATGAGATGGTTTGACAGCCTAAGGGCGGATTCCATAAGTCCCTTCAAAGAGCTCACCTAGGCGTTCTGTTCCTGCTTCGTCACCTGTAGCAAGCTTCCTCGGCCATTGGCTTCCCTACTATCCTTAAGCATGCGAGAGGGAGAGACCTTGAAGACGTATTTGGGCAGATACTAGAAGATGTTTAACGAACTAAATGGTTTTATCTCTTGAAGATCAAAACCCCACTTTTTCTCCTCGGATGAGAGGGAAAAACTGGAATTTTGAGGGGTTATTGTAGGAACAAGGCTTAAAAATGGTATATTGGGCCTTGGGCCTCATTCGAGAACATGGGGACGTCTGAGGAGAGACAAATAGTAGAAAGATTCTAGCTCAATGCCTTATGAGTAAGAAAGGAGTAGAAGACAATCCGAGAAGGAATATCTCCTTGGACAAGAGGAACATTGCTCCAATACATGTTCTAGCAACGAAAATGATCTCAATGGAAGCAGCAGTGTCAGAGGCATGTTACATAAACTCGCGAGAAGGAAGGAGACCCAAAAATATCTAAGGAATGGGTGCTACCTTCATATTTAATATACTGCAGCTACTTTCTGACCGCATTTATGTGGAAAAGACCTTTGAACAGTGTTTTCTTGATCACCGCAACTCATAGAGAGGCCAGAGGAGATGTCTGATGAGACAAGTACTCGAGTAGCAACCCAAATTATCGACAAGTGTAGGGTAAAGATTGTCCAAGAGGGACTATATAATAAGAGACACCCTCCATGAGATGGGGGGGGGGGGGGGGAAGAAAAATAAAGAAAAAACACTATAACAACTAGAATTGCACTTGTAATAAGATTCATTGGTCTATAAGAATATTGGCCTACTCAGACAACACATACACCTGGCCTTACGTACTTTGCTCTTGCATGATGATCTTTCAAACCTATCCTAACCGTTGTTAGATTTACTAGGGCCTAGTTCTTCGACCTACTTTCTACAAATTTATTGTATTGGGTTTATTAACCCAAAACTCCATGCATATTGGGCTTAGGTTGTAAACCGTGCCCCTACAGTACATAACTAAAATCAAAGAAAGAAATAGGATTCCAAATCATAGCCAACCATGGTTTTGAAACTTGGGCTATTCAATAAACCGTAAAAAAAAAGACATATTCAAGGTTTTAAAGGTGAGGCAGAGGTTCAATTGAAGTTGAACCGTGATGACGTTATAAATAATTTAATAATTAAATCAAATAAAAAAGTAGCAAATTTATAAAAATAAACAATATTGATATGAAAATATAGAATGTTTGTTCAAAAAAATATAGAATAGTAAATCTCTTTTAAATATATTTTCACAACTTTTATATTTTAATACTTTTAGGCCAAAAAAAATGTAACAAACGGAATGAAAAAAAGGAAAACCTACTGCCACAATGCCATGAGCCAACAGGGGTCTTGTCTCATTTTTTTTTTTTTAATAAAGAAAAAACACTTTACCCCAGATTAGAATTTATCACTTTTTAGAGTTGTGCTAGTACCACATAATTGGACACAATTTTGTGCCACAACTCGCCATATAATAAGTTGTGATTGACAAAAATATGTCAGTTGGCCATATGGGGACCATGGCTACGTCGACTGGGAGAGAGTTACAAGAAAGTGATTTCCATTTTTATGTTTAAGAGGAGAAATAAAATATAAGAAACAAGCAAATTGGATTAAAATTTAAAATTTGAAATTGAGGTGGGTCCAAAAACTTTTGAAATTGGTCAAGAAATGTTGAAAACAGCAAGTTAACGAGAACGTTATCAGGAAGCCTAGCATTTAGCTATTGTTGATGAGCTGGAACATTTACATGATGTCAACATTTTTACCTTACATGTTTTTTTCTTATGTCATATCACCCTCTTTTCAATACTACATCAGACCCAACCTGCCCCCACTTGCCACTCTCTCCTCTTCCTTTTTCGTCATGTTCCCAGGATTCTCTCTATCCCCATAGACTCTCTTTACAAACACAGATTTGTCCTCCCTCTGACGGAAACTAAAAGGCAAGAACTAGCGATAACAGAGAAAGATCCAGTGACAATGAAGCATTTTGGCTAAGCAGATTTTTTTTCAGAGTATTTGTTATCCAACCGGTAAAACCGTGTCCGGTCTTGCAAATCAGGAGGCTTGACCGCGGTCCAAGCGGTTTGCTGCAAATTAAAATTTTCCGGTTTTATACTTTTAAAGAACTGGATTGATGACTGGTTTCCGATTATTGCGGTTCGACCAGCCTGTCCAGTTCAGATTTTAAAACCATGTAGCCAACGTCAACATTTCTCACAAAAACAGCATCGTTATAGTTTTTTTTTTTTTTTTAGTTTATGTACAATTTTAAAGTCTTATTTTTTCCCCGAAGTACAACCATGCTTTAACTAGTTTTCAAGCGTTAAACAATCAGCAAGAAGAGAGAAAAGCTGCATCCAAATACATACGAAGAAGTATTCAAATTGAGAGTGAGCCATAGTACTCAGGCTAACTATGACTTATATTTAAATGCAAGCCACATCAACAGATTAATGTAATGCACACAACCTAGAGGCTAGAGCTTGAGTTTATCTAAACCTCGAAACTTTGTATGTCAGAAAAAATATATACAACAAGATAAACACATTATTGGAACAATAGCATACTAAAAAAAGAAGAGTACATGCTACACACTGAGATAAACACGCTTTTGAGCACACGATAAAATTCAATATCTCTTTCTTGTATCGTATGTATGATTGTATTCTCTATATGAGACCAACCAACCACACCTATTTTGCAAACACATTTCTATGACAATGGCTTCCAAGCTCTCCCCATTGTGCAACTTTTTTCTCCTATTAATGCTCTTCTCCTACTCTCCTTCTCTTGCTAGCTCCTATACTTCCCCAAGTACCATTTGCAACTCCACACCCCACCCATCTTTCTGCAAATCCAACTTACCGCCAAATGAGTTCAACACCATTCAAGACTATGGCTGGTACTTCATTCACCAGTCCTTATCATCAGCAAATGACTTTCTTTCGCTAATCAAATCATATCCAATATCACATTCCTCGTATTCTAAACGTACCGTTCATGCCCTCAAAGATTGTCAGCTTTTAGCTGACTTGACCGTGGATTTCTTGTCAAAAACTTTGCAAACTATTAGCTCTACAAACAGACTTAATAGCTTGCAAGCTGAGGATTTGCATACGCTGCTTAGTGCCACTTTGACAAACCAAGAAACATGTTCTGATGGCCTGCTAGAGTTAGCATCAGACTCCAGCGTTAAAAAAGGCTTGTTGGGCCCTCTCTCTAATGGGACTAAGCTTCATAGCACATCGCTTGCGCTTTTTAAGCATGGTTGGGTTCCAAAGACAAAGAGAGAGAGTTTTCCAACAGAAAGAAACCATTCGTTCTTTTCCAATATGGAAAATATTATTAATGGTCTTTTGCCTTTAAGAATGTCTATAACTGGAAAAAGGTTGCTTCAAACAACTCTTGGCGATGTATTGGTGAGCCAAACGGTATTTGTGAACCCAGATGGCAGTGGAGACTTCACCACTATCAATGATGCTGTGGCTGCTGCACCAGAAAATACTGATATTAGTGATGGATACTTTGTCATTTACATTGTAGCTGGGGTTTATTATGAGTATGTTTCCATTGATAAGAACAAGCAATATTTGATGATGGTTGGGTACGGTATCAACCAAACTGTGATCACAGGCGATCATAACCAGAAGAATGATTCGAGCGAATTCGATTCTGCAACATTTGGTAAGCTACAATATATTGCTTTGGGTAATGTTTTTGTTTTTATATACACTAGTCATTATCCCGTGTGATGCACAGAAAAACTACTAAAAATGAGATCAACTCTAAAATTAGAATCATTTTGCAAGTTAGACTACAAAATTAGGTAAAAGAATTAATTTCATGTTATAGTCTAGTTTTTTATTGGCAGCAGAATCACTTGCATGATCAAATTTGATCTCAATGGATCAAGTGCAAATCTTTCATCTAGACATTCAAGTATTAGGATAAATGATGTGCTTTTGATAGGTAAAAATTAAGATGAACAACAATTAAACATATACACAGAACCAAAAAAAAAAAAATTGTTTACCAAAGAACCTCAAATATGTAAAATTTGCCAGAAAGATACATCACATATTAATGCATAAACACGTCTACATAACTTTTGAATAATCCAAGTGTAGCAACATTAGAAGCAACCTTTAGGCTTCTTTCCCTATTTCAAGTGGCTCCTAAACAATGTCATATTTACTTCTTAGTTCTATTCATCATTCTATGATATAAAAGTCACAATCAACATGTATGCATCTCATAAAATCCATAAGCAAGTTTTTGTTTTTTGTTTTTTAATTTTCCTTCACCCTTCTCAGTTTGACTAAAGAGAAACCAAAGTGAATAAAAAAAAGTTTATAATTTAAAACTGAAAAGTTTACTTCTTTATGGTGTTTCACATAGAGTAGATACAAAACCATGTCTTTTTTATAAGAGTTCAAGTTAATTTCAAAACACAGGCGGGTCCAATTTAATATGATGTAGCAAGAACCTTTGAAAATGAAACTACAACATACTTCAAATAATTATGAAATTGCCCATTTCCGTAATCTGACTCTCTTCCCTACAAATAAGAGGACTTATAATGTTGAAAGAACTTCCTCTTCTTTTAGTGGGTAAAACGGTAAGATCAAAAGTATTGTGTAACAAATATTATCATATTAAAGTGAAAATAAATTGGTTAAGCAGATATTCAGCGGGACATAGATGTACCTACATCTTCTGCATCATCAAGAATCAATACAGCACTTTCTTGGCCAAGCAAGATATCAAAACCCTTTTGATGTTCTTGGGTGCCATGCTTACGTGAAATCACTTTAGCACTTAAGTACTCTCCTAGAGGATCAAGTAGCTTAGCCATTTACATTGCATAGTGCCGACAGGAGATCACTCATTGTATAAATGTACATCTCAAACATATCACTTTCTTCTTTTAAAAATGTAAAAATGTGTGAATAAAGGGCCTTAGCTTTGTCATCATATATGTTTTTTGCCATAGGTAGCTTCATCTTCATATCAATTTGCATAAATTTCAGCATGAAGAGGCTACCTTTTGTGACACATGTCCATTTCATAATTTTTGAATACCATAAGGCTACAAGCACATCAAGTCACTCAAATGGCCAAAATGTCAAAGAAAAAACAATGCAATCAAAGCCTAAAGAGTTAGAAAATAAATATTTTTAAAAAGAATAAATACACATCTGCAGCAGAGCAGATATAGTGAAATGAAAAGCCAACTTGATAATCAATCAAACTGATAAGAGAGCCTCTATTTGGTTTCCAAGTTATAGGGATTTTCCCCCAATAACTACCAAACCTTTCCTATCTATAGTTCGCCTCATGCATTATGGAACAAAAAAATCTCATAGTGATATTACAAATAAAAATAGTAATTAAGCTTGCCTTAAGCATAACATAAAAATCCTGCCAATCTTTCTTAAAAAGAAGGGAGGGTGGGGGGACAAAAAAAAGTGCAGACAAGTGAGGCAGTGCTTCCCAAAAATCAAAAGATCCCACTAGAAATTCCTCAAAACTTCCAAGTGATTCATGGTTATGGTGATTTTACAACAAAAGACTGCATAAGCAGTAAACTATATCCCTTCCATGTCTTTGAAAGTTTTACCTACCTTTGGTTAGAAATTTGAACATTCTATTGACAAATTGAAAGCACTCAAATAAAACTTTCATCAATAGATTCAGAACTTAAAGGTAATCATTCATGTTGACCTCTAAAAGTTCTACAACATGACAAGTTACAATGGTATATAGCCAAGCTTATTAGAGATGATCATACAAACAAAGATGGAATGTCACCATGATACCTGAAAACAAAGATATACAAAATGCTAAGCACACTGCCAAAGTACAATAAAATATAAAGGTAAAAGAAATACCTTGCAAATCTGTTTTTTATTTTAAATATTCTTCTTCTGATGTCATATCTGTTTTTTATTTTAAATATTCTTCTTCTGTAGCGTATGATCTATATCAAGAACTAAGTATAGCTTCTTATGGTGTAATAAATCTGCTTCTTTCCAATTGACAATTTCAGCATTGTGAAGCCGTAGTCCCAGCAAATAATGTTTAAGCTTAAATGAATTACAATTTAAAAAAGAAAATGGAAAAAAGAAAGAAGAAAAAAAGATCATCACTATGCTTTATGATTCTATTATTCTTGAATAGGAATAGATTTATAAGGTCAAAATTGGTTACATATCTCCAGTTGTAATTTAAAAAATAGTTTCATATTAGGGGAATATTGTGAATGCGCAGTGACACTGTCTTCCATTATGTAGAGAAGGATAACCAAAATTCATAACTCCACCAAATAGTCTTATCTCAAAGAGGGTTACCTCATGAATGTAACCCAATGCCACACCAGATTTGGCCAGCAACCTTTGCCCACAAAATGTACATGTTGTCATCTTGCAATTCTTGAAATCTTCAAACTTCAGACTGGTCATCCAAATATCTCTTTTTATTACCAATGAAACCCATCATCAGAATTTATCTTTACCTACCAAAATAAATAAAAATAGATTGGTTAAACTCCATTTGTTCCAACAAAAATACCTTCATTCAGTTCCATTAATGTAACAGTTCCTCATGCAAAGAGCCATCCCAAAGCTATAATAAAACCATGCAAAAGAATTATATTGATATCTGTAACTGTGAGGCATAAACTTCATCTTCTTATATGAATTAATAAGTAGCAGCAAGTAAAAAACATACAAAGAAGAAACCATACAGATTAAAGAGGAAATTCAAAGTCCATAGTTCATCCGGATTAATCCAACATCATTCAAAGAAAAAACCTTCCTCTAATAGAGGGAAAAAGAAAAACAAAAAGTCGACCATGAAACAAAATTGATGAAAATCTTCAATTGGGTAGTCAAAATTCTATGGGGAGTGATGCAGAAAATCTGAACCACAAATGAGAAGGAAAACAGCCTCAACTTAAAACACAAAATTCCTATATCAAAACCAATACACCCACAATACCCAAACCTAAATCACATTTAACACTCAATAAAGGGACAAGAAAAAAACTTTACCTGCAGTGGTTCCAGCCATCTGATGGTGGTGGTAGACCGGTGGTGACAGCCTTCTAAACTCTCTCTGCACCCTTACGAATTCTCAGGAAAAAGCACAATACGGTAGCGTGACAGTGTGAACATCGAGGGGAAGGAAAAAGAAATTCAGCCATCCAAATTACACAAACAAACTCTCACTCAGAAGGAGAAGAAGATTAAGAAAGAAAATCCCAAGTTTTACCACTGAAAGGGGAAAACGCAAGAAATTAGTTTCACCAGTAGTGGTTTTGCTGGCTGAGCAGTGGTGGCAGGCTAGTGAAGGCAGGACTCTGTTCTTTCTCTTCAACCGTGGGGGTTTTTAAAAGTTAACTTGTGTGAAGGTGAGGATAAAAGTAATTTTTTTGGCCTAATTGGTTTTTTTTTTTAGATGGGAACGTCAAGCTTGATAAGTAAGCTTGATGGGAGCTGATTAGAAGGCTGTCACCACCTTGATAACATAAGTAAGCTTCCTTCACACCCTTGAGCATAAGAGCCTAGGCATCCACCCCAAATTTATTATCTTTGACCCCATAGTTTCTTCTCAAACTCAATCTACTACCAATCTAAATCACACACACAAATAAAACACAACAAAAAGAGGGGGATCAATACAAACACCAACACTGTAACACAGATAATTATATAAGTTTCACAGTTAAAGTAAATATAACCACTGACTCTCTCACCTGTTGGGTTGTGTTCCTAGCAACCCTAAAAAACCAAAAGCAAAAAAAAAAAAAAAAAGCATTAAGATTTTTTTTTTCAGAAAAGAAAAGGTTGAAATACAGCAGTAAGTTTTATAACCATGAACAAAAAAGAATTAAAGATATCAACTATTCTAATTATTTCTCTTTTGATGTTGGTTATCCAACATGTTCTCAGGACCAAATAGAAAAAGGGCCAATCAAAATCAAATAAACCCATTCGCAAATCACAATTTCAAATACAACCCACTATAAGATTCCCCTTAAAACAACCATACGTCCTCTGTATCCTGTCTCTTGTCTTTGTCTCTCTCTCTCACTTGCTCGCAGATTTTTTATTTTTTATTTTAACAAAAAAAATCAGCATTGTAATATAAAAAAGTGTCTATCCAATGGTGACACACAACATAAGAAAAGTGTTGCTTTTACTGGATTACTCTTAGCACTTGTATAAAACGTCAGTTTTCCTCATTATTGGCACAATACAATCTTTTTGAGACATTTTATCAAACACACATCATGCATTATTGTTGCAACCATTCCCTGCATATAATGTGATCAAAGAACTACCTAAAATTTCAACAATAATAGAATACCATAATACCTCCAAAACATAGTCAAATTAGAATTTCAACAATAACTGACTGTAAGTCTGTAATCAATTCCAAAAAAAAAAAAAAAACCCTTTCCAATTCCTTCAAAATCATCTATGTTTGTATATGTAATCATAAGGATACGTTTTGACAATTACATTAGTTACACATTGAAAAATAATAAACTCACATAAAACCCATATCCAGGAGATGCATAGACACGGGTTTAAACAATTAAACAGAGATTCTTACCTGAGTCTCAGTCCGAGTCGCCCAAATAAACCTGAACCTCCTCTTCCAAATCTTGCTTCAGGGCTCACACAAATTGGACTGGTACTATATCTGCTACTTGAGCAAGTTTAGACCAGATGGTTTCTAAGAAGAGAGAGAGAAGGGGTCGCATGTTACAGGTTTTAGTTTTAGTTTTTAGAAAAATTTTCAGAGTTGGGTTTTTGAGGGAAGGAAAAGGGTAGAGATTTGGATTTTGGGGGAAGCAGAAGGGTAGAGAAGACTTTCAGAGTTGTGGGAGAAAACTGACAGAAAAGAGGGGAAGAAAGTATGGGTATTTTTAATAGAGAAAAATAAACTGCTTATTAACAAATGAAACTGTGGCTATTAATCGAAAATTTGCCAAATGAAAAGTCACAGTTGTTTGTGCTTTTAAATGTATGCGTGTAGTTAATTTATGTAATGACGTGGTATAATAAAGAGTAGTCAATACAAAGTCAAAAGTTTCAATTATTAGTTATTATTATATTTAGATTTTATGGTAGATTGTAATTGGTGTATAATAAAAATGATATATATGATAACTTATGGTGATGTTGTACTAATCACAATCCTATCAGCTAGAGTATAAGGAAAAAAAAAAAAAAAATTAAATAAGTATTCATACAGTATTATCAACATATACATAATATCATTGTTTCAAACTAGAGGGACTAGAGTATAAGGAAAAAAAAAAAAACTTTAAATAATATCAGTATCTCAAACTAGAGGGATTAGAGTATACATAATATCAGCATACATAATATCAGTATTTCAAACTAGAGGGACTAGAGTATAAGGAAAAAAAAAAAAAAAAAAAACTAGAGGGACATATACATAATATCAGTATTTCAAACTAGAGGGACTAGAGTATAAGGAAAAAAAAAAAAAAACTTTAAATAAGTATTCATACAGTATCATCAAGCTATCATCTAAGACATATACATAATATCATTGTTTTCCAAAAAAAAAAAAAAACATTGTTCCTTAATACATTACAATGCAATTATTTATGAAAAGAAAATTACTTCACCATTACTTCACCATTGTTAACTTTTTTGTTTTGTTTTTAAATAAAATTTGTTATGTTTTGGGTCGAGGATTTACATTGCCGGATTTGGGCTGAATTGAGCTACGTTGGGCTGATAATTTTAAAGGAGGGGGGCCAAGCTAATTGAAGGATGGGCTTAAATGTGTGTGTACATATATATATATATATATATATATATTTTTTTTTTTTTTTTTTGAGCTAAAAATATACCTACTATTTTTTCTTCATATGGTCAGGGGGCTTGGGCCCTCTTGGGTCTGTCCCTGCCTTAGATGTTTTGAAAAATTATGTGAAATATAATCCGTAACATTCTTATTGTTTTTCTTGGTTTACATATATTCTTTTTTTTTAATATTGAAACCCTAAGAATAAACTTAATATATAGTAAAATATATCACATTATAGATGAAAAACCACATGCTCCCTAATACTTGAGCCAAAATAATTTTAAATGTCAACTTTAGGTCACTTTAAGAAACAAGTCTATTATTAACCATGTTTCCCCTATATTTCCTTTAAAAAAACTCGTATATATTCTATTAAAGATTTCGAGGAAAATAATGTTTGTGATATACCCATCTCTCTTCTTCTGAACAATTGTATGATACTGACTTAATTATGATGATCTATAATTCTATTCACTATAATTTCTATTGCAGCTGTTGTTGGGCAAGGATTTGTTGCTATGAACATTACCTTTCGTAACACAGCCGGACCACACAAAGGCCAAGCTGTGGCAGTCCGAAGTGGGGCTGACATGTCTGCATTTTATGGATGTAGTTTTGAAGGCTACCAAGACACGTTACATACCCATTCTCTCAGGCAGTTTTATAAAGAATGTGATATTTATGGTACAATTGATTTCATATTTGGCAATGCAGCGGTTGTCTTCCAAGATTGCAATATTTATCTACGACTTCCATTACATGGCCAGTATAATGTTATCACTGCGCAAGGCAAAACAGACCCAAATCAAAATACTGGGACTTCTATACATCATTGTAGCATTAGGCCAGCTGAGGAATTGTGTGGAACAGAAACATACCTTGGGAGGCCATGGAAGGAGTATGCAACAACTGTTTATATGCAATCTTTTATGGATAGTCTAATTAACTCTGAAGGTTGGCACACATGGAACGACACTGACTTTGCTATTAATACATTATATTATGGGGAATATGATAACAATGGGCCAGGATCAAACACTAGTAACCGGGTTACATGGCCTGGTTACCATGTCATGAATAGAGACGAGGCTAATGATTTTAATGTGTCGCATTTTATACAAGGAGATGAATGGTTGCCTGCAACAGGAGTGCCCTACACTGGTGGTTTACTATAAATTGTACTTTGAGATCGTTCACCGTGTCTCTTTAATATTGTTCTTGGAGCTACTTTTCTAGTGTCAATTAATGTGTGGGCACAATTGTTTATCATTAACTCAGGTGGGTTGGCTAAGTGGTTGGGCACTTAGTCTCAAAGTTTTTGTCCTAGGTTTGATTGGGTGTGCTCTCCAGTTCGAGTCAAGGTACTTGCATTTTGAAAAAACCCCTTGGGCCAGCAATTTGACCTACTAGGGCCTACCCATCGCAAATAGTGATTAGTCTCTGGTCAAAAGTTTTGAGAATACACGGTGAGAAACCCAAAAAAAAAAAAAAAAAAATTATCATTTCAATAATATCTAATCACAGCGATCTCTTTGCATCCAAGCAACATCTCTCTCTTCCATATTCTTTCTTTCTTTTTCACTTTTTTGGTCGAGACCATATTAAATCAGTAATCCCTTCAATATTTTAACAGCTTCATTTTGGGTTGAACGAGCATAAAGCAAATAATAATTCTAAAATCTAACCATTTTCACAAAATATTTCATAACCATCAAGGTGGTAGATTATGAACGGTATATTTATATGGGTAATTAAGCAGTCTCATATACAAACTGGAACCTGTTGGTTTTCTATGGAAAGCATGGACCTGAACTCAAACTAGGATATGTTACATATTATTCTAGATTACCTTGGTTTTCTGGTTGGCAAAAGAACTATTTTCCTTTTTAATAAATAATGTTGCCCATGTTTGGTAACCCATGGCACAAAGGAGGTGTATTTTCAATAATATCAATTCTATTTTGACCACCGTGCGATGTTCACTCCACAAGTAAAAGTACTTATGGGGTTTAAGGGCCAAGGGCCAAGGTTCAAGTCTTTAAGAGGGAACTTCACACACATATACATTTAGATTAGGCTAGAATAGAATTTCTATCTTGTAAAAAAAAAAAAAAAAAAAAAAAATCTATTTTGCATGTTTACTTTATTTATTTTTACTATTATTAAATGATTCAACTTTTTGTGATTGCTATTTGCTGCCCACCTAATTAGTAAGGCGGGGTTGGCCTATTTAAACCAAATATATATTGTTGATGAAAATTATTACCCAATGTTTAACAATAATTATTAGATTATGTTTAACAAATATTATCAAATTATGTTTAACAAACGTTGCTCAAATTAAATTTAACAAGAATTGTCAAATTAGTCAAATTCATGAAACATAATTTCACCCATAGTCCTTTTGGCGTATGAGTTTTATTGATGTGAGTAGTGCCCATTTGTCAATATTTCCGATCCAAAACTCAACCCCAACACTATAGTCCCTCAACCTCAATTGGCAAACAAAACCAATGAGCCCAACCCGGAGGCAGAGTACCAGCGATGCATGGAGTGTTCAAAGGCAACTCCCATCGTAGATTATAAAGAAATCCTCATGGAAGTTTTGAGCAAGACGTGGGCATATGAGTACATAGCTCATTAAACCTATAACCCACCAACAAATTTCAAGCAAAACAGCAAGAAACAGGTACACCAATACAATCAAAAACAAACTCCAAACAAAAGGCACTTTTGAAATCTACATGAACACTTTTGTTGCTATTAAGTGGATGGAGTAAGGGAGTCAATCTCGTACCGGATGTTGTACCAGTTTGACTTGTGCAATGATATATTTCGGTATCGGTCAATACAGGTGTACCGTTTTCGGGTTTACTGTTATTATATATATATATATATATATATATATATATTGTGGGACCTGTTATTTAAAAGGGTATAGGAATCCTCAGAAGTGGGCTCAGGGCCCAACGGCCCAATCCGAGGACGCTTAGTTATCCGAGGATCGTGTAAAAGAATTATTGAGGGGACAATATAGGAGAAAGGGAAGGATATCGTGTATAATGGCATGACGCACGTCCAAGGACGAAAATCATCTCGGACACCAAATTCCGAGGTGAACGTAACTTTCATTTTATTCAGGATACTCCATAGAGTTGTATCTGAATTGGAAATTGAGTATAAACCTGAGGAGGAGTCGGGGAAGGTAGCAAATATCCTCCAAGGCTATCACCTCCACATTAAATACTTTCCAGCTAACCCTCTGGCCGCATTAATGTGAAGGTGATACCTGAACAGTAATTAAGCAGCTTTATGGCTACTGAGCAAAAGTTCCGATAGGTGTTAGATGAGACAGAAAGGAGTTCCTAAGATAAGAACTACACGTGTACGATGGGAATGGAGGAAGGCACGGAGTATATAACATGGAAACAGGTGACATTTAAGGGGGACTTTTGGAATTGGGGGAAAGGAAGGGTAGATATTCCATGCATAAGAAAGGCCTACTAAAACCTAGCCGAGGAGAATTTTTCTCACACAATCAGACTCCTATATCCCTTATTACTCAGAGGATATAACATTTCTTGTCAACAGCACTAGTTCTGATACCTATACTCTAAAAATTTATTGTTTGGGCTTGTTGGGCTGAAAACCCATTCGTACTCTAGGTCCAATCCAAGTTGAGTCCCTACAATTGGCACCGTCTGTGGGCAGAACTTGATCTGTTGAGAAGGAAAGGTAAGTGTGATACTCGCGATGGAAGAAGGAGCACCGCAACAACCACTGACGGGCCCGCAACAGGTGAACGCTAATCAGCACCAGGCAGAGTCTAGGGGCTCTCAGCACAGTAATCCATTGGCAGCCCACGAACACGGAGGGGATCGTGAGGGAAGTACACGAACAACCCATACAGATAGAAGTCGCTCTCGGGGGAAAGGCCATGTTTCCCCTGTAAAGAGCGAAGGAAATATGCAACATGAGATTAACAAGTTGAAGAGGGAATTGTGATATGAGCGACGAAAGCGTAAGGCTCACAACTCTAAGCACTCCTCTGAGGAGTCGGATGACACCAGTTACAGGCGAAGGTCGAGAACTCCACCCAGCGAATCTTTTTCGTGTGAGGAGGAGTACCACCATGGGCGAAGAAATAAGAGTCCGCCTCGCCAAGGTCAAGGGAATGATGCCTTGAACAAAGCTTTGAGTCAGGTCTCTAAGTCACCCTTCACGCAACGTATTGAGGACGCTAATCTTCCTCGGCGGTTCAATCAGCCTTTGTTCACCATTTATAATGGTCGAATAGACTCGGTAGAACATGTTAGCCACTACAGCCAGAGGAAGGCTATTCATGCCAGAGATGAGGCCTTGATGTGCAAGGTTTTCCCGTCTAGCCTGGGCCCAGTGGCAATGAGATGGTTCAATGGCCTGAGAGCTAATACTATTGACTCTTTTGAGAAGCTTACCCAAGCTTTTGGTGCCCATTTTATTACATGTAGGAGGGTTGTTCAACCCTTGGGATCACTACTATCCATGTCTATGCGGAAGGGGGAAACCTTGAAGGCCTACTCGGAGAGATATTGGGAAATGTTCAACGAGGTAGATGGAGCCCACGATGACGTGGCTATGAACACTTTTAAGGAAGGTCTTCCAACCTAGCAAGGTCTGAGGAAGTCTCTGACTGACAAGCCTGTTACTAGTGTGCGTCAGCTTATGGATCGGATAGACAAATATAGAAGAGTAGAGGAAGATCAGATGCAAGGCAGAGGAAAGTCTAAGGCAGTAACTCAGGAGAGGAGGGATTTCAGGCCGGACCAATATAATAACAACCGACCTCAGAGGGACTTTGGGGGGCAATCAGGACCTGCCAACTCCCAGGCGGTTAGTGCCGTATTCCGAGAACCAGTGCAGCGAGTTCTGGAGAAGATAAAGGACGAGCCGTTCTTTAGGTGGCCCAATAGGATGGCGGGGGATCCTACGAAGTGTAATCGGAACCTTTATTGCCAGTACCACCAAGACCATGGACATATCACTGAAGATTGTAAAAATCTGTGGGACCACTTGGAGTAGTTGGTGCAAGAGGGGAAGTTGACCCAACTTCTGCATCACTCCGGCGGCCAAGGAGGTCAAGTAGGCTTGGCGTTTCAGGGGGATGCTTCGAGGGGACCCCCTTTAGGCACGATAAGCGTTATATTTGCGGCCCCGGGAAGAACTAGGTCTTGCCCTTCCAGGGTAATGTTTGTGTCTCAGTGCTCGGAGGAGGGCTCTAGTTCAAGGTCGAAGAGAGCCAGACCGGGTACCTCGTTGGTGTTAGGCTTCTCAGAAGAGGATAAGAGAGGAACCATACAACTGCATGATGATACTTTGGTGGTTACAATTAGGATCAGAGGGTATGACGTGAGAAGAGTGATGGCTGATGATGGAAGTGCCGCCGAGGTGATGTACCCTAATTTATTCAGGGGGCTAAATTTGAAACCTGAAGATCTGACAACATATAGTTCCCCGCTGGTAGGCTTCGAGGGCAAATCAGTCACTCCGTTGGGGATGGTTAGATTACCTGTACAGACTGGTTCAGATATGGTGGAAGTGGATTTTATTGTGGTGGATGTCTTTTCTTCGTATACGGCTATTTTGGGTAGACCTTGGTTGCATGCTTTGGGGGCTGTTTCTTCCACCCTTTATTAGAAAGTGAAGTATCCGTCAGGAGGCGAGGTTTCAGAAATCTTGGGAAATCAGATCATGGCTAGGCATTGCATGATAATTGCTATTCAACATCGGCCAGAGGCAAGTACTTCGGCCGCAGCCGAGGGTGATTTATAACAATCAAGGATTCAGGGAGCCCAGTTCGGCGCTTCCACAGAGGAAATGAGGTGTGAAGATTTGGAAAGGGTGAACGTTGGTGATGACCCAGAGAAGTACTTTCATAGAAAGAGCAGTTGGTTGAGGTTCTTAGGAGAAACATTGATGTGTTTGCATGGAATGCCTATGAAGCCCCGGGAGTGGATCTGGAGTTCATTTGTCATCACCTGAACGTCAATCCTTCGTTTATTCCAAAGAAACAACCATCTCGACGTCCATTCAGAGCGCACGTTGAGGCTATTAAAGACGAGGTGACCAAGTTGAAGCAGGTTGGGGCTATTAAGGAGGTATTTTACCCTCAGTGGTTGGCCAATATAGTCATAGTGAAAAAGAAAAATGGAAAATGGCGTGTACGTGTTGATTTTACGGACCTCAACAGAGCGTGCCCGAAGGACCCTTTTCCTATGCCCCGTATAGATCAGTTGGTGGATGCAACAGTGGGTCATCCTCGGATGAGTTTCCTAGACGCCTTTCAAGGCTACCATCAAATCCCACTGGCATTGGGCGACCAGGAGAAGATCGTTTTTCTCACTCCCACTGGAAATTATCACTACAAGGTAATGCCCTTTGGTCTGAAAAACGCGGGGTCTACCTACCAGAGAATGATGACGAAAATGTTTGAGCCGCAGTTGGGCAGAAATATTGAGATTTATATTGATGATATGGTTGTAAAGAGTAAGGTAGTGGCCGAGCACGTGACGGACCTTAATCATACTTTTGAAATTTTAAGAAGACATAAGTTGCGGCTGAACGCATCTAAATGTTCATTTGGAGTAAGCTCAGGTAAGTTCCTGGGTTACATGGTGACTCATCGGGGAATTTAGGTTAACCCTGATCAAATTAGAGCCAGAGCTAACTTGCAACCACCTCGGAATCCCAAGGAGGTCCAGAGGCTGACCGGGATGACCGCCGTATTGAATAGATTCATATCTAGGTCGGCAGATAGGTGCAGGCCTTTTTTCTTGTTGCTCCACAAGTGGAAAGGATACGAATGGACTGAGGAGTGTGCCTTAGTATTTCAGCAGTTGAAGGAGTATCTATCTCGGCCGCCCATCATGTCTAGCCCCGAGGTAGATGGGGTTCTTTTTTCCTACCTAGCGATCACCACTTATATGATTAGTTTTGTTTTGATACGAGTGGACAATGGAGTACAGCGGCCAGTCTACTATGTGAGTAAGTCTCCTCACGAGGCCGAAATACGCTATCTGCCGTTGGAAAAGGCCATTTTAGCAGTAGTGCACGCTACCAGAAAACTCCCCCATTATTTTCAGGCACATACAGTGGTTGTCCTGACTCAATATCCGATCAAAGCAGTACTTCGAAGTGCAGACTATACTGGTAGGGTTGCCAAGTGGGGCACAATTTTAGGGGCTTTTGATGTCAAGTATATGCCCCGTACGTCCGTGAAGGGTCAAGTGCTCGCCGATCTAGTGGCCGAATTTGCTGAAGGTCCTGAAGAAATAGAGACAAGCCCAGATGGCATGGATGAAAAATCAGTTGGCCTCATCTCCGCGCAACCTATTTCATCTTAGACGGTGTATGTGGATGGGGCAGCGAATCGGGGGGGGGGGGGGTCTGGAGTGGGACTTGTATTGATATCTCCTAAGGAAGTCATCATTGAGAAATCTCTAAGGCTGGGATTCTTAGCTACTAATAACGAGGCAGAATATGAAGCTTTACTAATGGGGATGGCAATGGTCAATAAGCTAGGCGGAAAAACTGTGGAAATCTTCTCAAACTCGGGGCTTGTCGTAGGTCAAGTCAGAGGGGAACTAGAGGCTCGAGATACAAGAATGCAGGAATACTTGAGCCAGGTTAGGCGTATGCAAGCCAATTTTGAATTCTTTAAAATAACCCATGTCCCTAGGAGTGGAAATGCCCATGTAGACTCTTTAGCTACTCTCGCCACTTCCTCGGCTCAAAACTTACCTCGGATGATCATGGTCGAGGACTTGGGCACATCTACCCAAGTAACTACAGAAACGCTACAGGTCAACCAAATCAGTTCAGCGCATAGTTGGATGGATCCTGTAATACTATTCCTTGAGAAAGATATTGTCACGCCCCAAACCCGATTTCCGGATTTGTGACCATGACCGGCATGCTAATATCAAGCCTAAACCTGATATTAACAAGAACCAACTTAACTTTTAAAAAAAAACTTTCAGAAAAAGTTTTTACAAAAGCTTCTCTCTTTATATTCATTCTTGTTTCTCTACTTAAATGATATAAATTTTCACTTGACATTCAGAGCATCTACACTGTACTCAAAATATAATGTAATCCTCCAGTTTTTTTTTCAAATTTCATACTTTCACATAATACATATCTTAATATCTTAAGGTACAACTTTCATTAGATCCTAAAATATACAATATCACAAAACTAAACATCAAATACTAATTTAGGATCTATACATATAAAACTAAACCAGCTCCTTCCAAAACTCGACTAAGGCTCCCTCTGCTCCAAAATAAAACCTGCTAACTAAAATTAATAGGGTGGAAGGGGTGAGCTACACAGCTCAGTAAAGGTAAGATATATGAGAATTTAATAAGGATGCATGTAAATCAATTCGTTTCACTTTATCAACATTCGAATAGGAGAACATCATTTTATGCATAGTATTTGATACTATTTATAATAATAGCTTGTATGCTTTTCATAGGTAAATAATCGTTCTCCTTTTCTTATCAGAATAATATTACCAAAACCTTTCGGATTGAATCTCTTTCATTTCTTACAAAGTCACCATACATATTTTCATTACAAAATAATCATTTTAACTTAAATCAGATAATCGGTAACTCTGCCTTAAACTGGAAGCATCTTAAATAATAATAAAACTTTCCTTCGTAAACTTCTTCTTATAAGATATTATAACTTTCATAATCATAAAACTTAACATTTCATAAAGAAAACAGATATCTGATAACTTCTTAACATAAATTTGTACTTTCATCAAAAACTTTATCTTTATAGCACAATAGAATTTTAGGAACTTTTACCTTTAATGAACAGCTTTCTTTTCATCATAAACTTCTTCTTTCCATGAGAGCTTTTAACTTTTCATAATGTATTTAAACATAATTATTCTCTCATGATTGATAACATAATATAGCTGTTCATAAATACACATTGGTTAGTCCATATCTGATAAATCTGTACAGAGAAGGCCTCATCACATTTGGGTGCCCTCGTGTGTATGATATTGTCCCCTTTGGGAGGCCTGATGGCACATCCCCTCCAGGTTTTGTTCCTCCCCGCCGTCCGTACACATTGGGGAGAAGGCCTTAGAGTTACGGGCAACCCCATTTCCTCTACTTTAAATGGCCTAGAGTTACGGGCAGCCCCATTTCCTCTACTTTAAATGGCCAAACATATAACATTTTTCCATGGAAAGCCAGTAATTAACCCCTACTAGCCGAGTTCAGATCACCAGAGGACATAACCCGAAAAACATTTCATACTTATACATCATACTGAAATTTCTTATTTTTGCATAACACTTCATAATAAAAGCATTTCCATTGTTTTCTTCATCATGTTCGTGAAATTAGTAATAGCATCAATATGCTTAAATCATATACATAAAATTTCGAAAACTCACGAACATATCTTTGTCTGATAATGCTTACATGCCATATCTCTAATAAAAACATTTTAATGCATAATATACATTAAAATAACCACATGACTAACCAAACGCTCATATAACTTATCCCTTACCTGATAGCAGAGGAACCGAGAGCCTAAAGTCGAAGGAGCTTAAACCCGGCGGCTGGTAACACCTAAACCGAAATCAAAACTTATTACTATCCATAACTTCCTCATCATAAACTTACACATTCATCTCAAAGCCTATCTCTTAAAATTAAGAAAATCCTAATCCCACCTCAACGAGGTTCCCACAAACACAAAATTCATTCATCATACAACATGATGTATTAAATCATAAAACCAACATTCTCACATTACTCTCATAACAGCCAACTTCATTTCAAAATGTGCTTTGAGCTTAGGGAAACAATGCATGCATAAACATAAACTCTTTTAAGCATTGTCATGTAACCATAAACACACTTAAGGAAACATACAGCATGTTCAGTAAAACAGCTTCATAAATACAACCGTTGAATGGTTTAGAACCCTTTCTTTGAGTACTAAAACCTTGAACCAAGTTATACAAAAATCACTTTATGATCCAGACATATCATATGATGAGCAGAATAAATTATAGCTCAAATCATTTACCCTAACTCTAGAATTAAATCCTCAAAGTTAGGCATGTCCCTTGCTGTTCACTGTTTCATTCCAGCAACTTATACTTCACTTAGAAAATACAAATGGACAACCAATTCACATCCAAACCTCATGAAATTTTACAGAGCAATTCCCCTGTATGTCCAGTATATACCATAAAAATTTCATAGTCAAAGAATAATATTATGATTTATTAAAAATCATACAAGCCAACGTGTTCAATTCTGTCCTGGCAGAAAATCATGCAAATTATAAATTAAATAATTATTTTTCTATTCATCCAAATGTTGTGAAACCACTTCCACAACAACCATAGGTGTCTTAGGGTTCATACAAAATATTCGTAGCATCCTAATTCACAAAATATGATTTAATACAGAATTTTCTTGTTGTAGACCTCAAATCTGTCACAGAGACAGCTTCAGTACATATTCTTTCTAAAATCATCAACAAATAGAAATTGGCCTTCATATCACTTAGGTATTTTTATTCCTATAATAAACATATTAAAATACCTAAATAATTATCCAATAGACCAAATATCATCAAACTTTCAAGTCACTAAAACAGAATCATAAGTTCATCTTCTAAAATCAGAACAGAGAACAAAGAAGGAAAATAAACAAAACAATTATACTATCAAAACACCCAAAAACATATGAGGTTTAAATTTACTTACCCACACACTTTGAAGATGAAACCCTAGTGTTTAGGCTCTTAATTTCTTCTTAGAGAGATGTCTATGATTTTTGGTGTGAGAGTGAGGGAGAGATGCTGCCGTGCAAGAGCAAAGAGAGGATAAAAACCAAGAACAAAGAAAAAGGAAGGGAGAAAGAAGATAAGGAGCTGCTGGACCTCTGGGGCAGCCAAAGAAAATAAGATGAGGGAGAAGACTTTTGTCTTCCTTTTGAGTGTGTGAACCCGTGGACTTGAGAGAAGACTCAAGGAAACTTCCTAGCACTTTCCTTAAGAGAATAGAGAGAAAAGTGAGGTGAAACTTCAGATTTGTGTGACCCGTGGAAAATAAGAGGAAGTGAGTTTCTATTATGTTCTAATTACATTGAAAAGTCAAGGAAAAATGAGGGGGAACTTGGTGATTGCATGGCCACCAAGTCTTGGTCTTTGGCTTGTCAAGATGCATGAAACTTTAGCTTTACATGTGTTGAATTCTCATTGGTTGCAAGTGAGTGGAATTTCTACTATCACAACTTATGCATCATATGCCTATTTACAACACCAACCATGCATCATACTAAATATATATATATATATATATATCATAACTTAGCCACTTAATATAGTCCAACAACTATATATATATATATATATATATCTCATAACTTAATGATTTAATATAGCTTTGTCCATTCTTAATATATATATATACATAATAAAATTTACCATTCAATTATTTCTGATCTTTACAATTCTTATTCAAAGATATTATAAAATAATATGCTGATTAATACTCTTATATTAATTATAAAAGAAAGTGGATTAAAATAGTAATTAACCACTTAAACACATAGTTTAATTATAAAATTGGGTCGGGGTGTTACAGATATACTGCCCGAGGACAAGGTAGAGGCAGAAAAGATACAAAGGAAGGCTCCCCGTTTTTGGCTGTCCGAGGATAAGAAGTTGTACAAACGGTCTTACTCTGAGCCTTATCTTTTCTATGTACGCCCTGAAGCGTCGGAGGATCTCTTAGAATAGCTACATGAAGGGATTTGTGGTAGTCACACTGAAGGAAGGTCTTTATCTCACAGGGCGATTACCCAAGGGTACTGGTGGCCAGGCATGCAAAAGGAAGCGCAGGAGTATGTAAGGAAATGTGATCAATGCCAAAGATTCGCGCCAAATATTCATCAGCCTGGAGGAGTTCTCAATCCTCTTTCTAGTCCTTGGCCTTTCGCTCAATGGGGCTTAGATATCGTTGGCCCTTTCCCTAGAGCAGTAGGAAATAAGAAGTACCTGCTAGTTGGCACAGACTATTTCACGAAGTGGGTTGAAGTTGAACCTCTGGCTAACATCAAGGATGTTGACGTCAAAAGATTCCTATTAAGGAACATCATTACTCGATTTGAGGTTCCTCAAACTCTCATATCGGACAACGGTCTACAATTTGACAGCAAGGCTTTTAGAAAATATTGTTCCGACTTGGGGATAAAAAATAGATATTCCACCCCAGCCTATCCACAGGGAAATGGACAGGCTGAGGCTGTAAACAAAGTCATAATGGGTGGACTTAAGAAAAGGCTGGACGATGCAAAGGGAAGATGGGTGGAAGAACTCCCGCATGTCCTTTGGGCGTATAGAACAATGCCCCGACGATCAACAGGGGAGACCCCATTCTCAATGACGTATGGAGCTGAGGTCGTAATCCCTATTGAAACGGGCTTCCCAACACTAAGAACTAGTAATTTCACCCCAGATAGAAATGATGAGCTGTTGAAGAAAAGTCTAGACTTGATAGATGAACAACGAGAGAAAGCTATGGTTCAATTAGCGTACTACCAGCACAAGCTGAAACAAGGCTATGACGCAAATGTTAGACTAAGGCCATTAGCTCCAAGAGACTTGGTGTTAAGGAAAGTCTTGGGAAATACCAAGAACCCAGCCTGGGGAAAGTTAGAGCCCAATTAGGAAGGGCCATATCGTATTACATCTGTAGCAGGGATAGGGGCTTACTATTTAGAAGATTTAGATGAAAAAACTATACTCCATCCCTGGAATGTAAGCAACCTGAAAAGGTATTATTATTAACAAGTTGTGCTTTACTTTCCTTTATAATTTATCTGGCTCCTGCAATATTTGCTTCTGAAATGAATGGAAGTATTAAACAAAAACTAAGTCATGTCAGGTCCTCGGACCACAACTTAGTGGAAATTAGTACACTATGAATGGAAGTATTAAACAGAAGTTAAGTCATGTTAGGTCTTCGGACCACAACTTAGTGAAAATTAGTACACTATGAATGGAAGTATTAAATAGAAGCTAAGTCATGTCAGGTCCTCGGACCACAACTTAGTGGAAATTAGTACACTATGAATGGAAGTATTAAACAGAAGCTAAGTCATGTCAGGTTCTCGGACCACAACTTAGTGGAAATTAGTACATTATGAATGGAAGTATTAAACAGAAGCTAAGTCATGTTAGGTCCTCAGACCACAACTTAGTGAAAATTAGTTCACTATGAATGGAAGTATTAAACAGAAGCTAAGTCATGTCAGGTCCTTGGACCACAACTTAGTGGAAATTAGTACATTATGAATGAAAGTATTAAATAGAAACTAAGTTATGTCAGGTCCTCGGACCACAACTTAGTGGAAATTAGTACACTATGAATGAAAGTATTAAACAGAAGTCAAGTCATGTTAGGTGGAAATTAGTACATTATAAATAGGAGGATTAAACCGAAACTAAGCTATATTAGGTCCTCGGTATTACTTTTGGGTTAAGGTACAGTAAACTATTTAGACATTAAACTCAGTTGGAATCTATGTCTTCTAAAAGGGGTTCGTGTGACTAGAGATACATATCGAAGTAGATGCCATGAGCATCACTTAAAGCATTTCAAAGGGGTCAATACCTCTCTGGGTGAAATGTAAAAGTGCTACCCCAGATACATATACTTCTTAATGACTACTATAGGGAGCCTTTATAAGGCCGTGGAGGTCACTATTATAGCCTGTCTTGAGTTCTCAATGATTGTTTAAGAAAGTTATGATTCTTCCCTATAATGTCAACTTTCGTTCTTTTGCAGTCCGAGATAAAAAAAAAAATTTAGATAAATAAACATAAATAATGAAGATCAGTCATACAGGAAATTATTTAAGTGATAAACGAAACCCCAGTATCTCTTATAAGTTTTCAAAAAGAAGTACATACTGCAACCAGGAACATCCTTAAAAGGATTTTTTTTTTAAAAAAAAAAAAAAAGAAGAAGAAGGAAAAATGAAATGAAAAGGACACTAAAAGGAATTTGACTATAAGTAATTATTTGGTTAAATTTATTTGGAGCTTAGGTAGAGAGGCCTTGCCAGCTGCTTCAAGAGGAACGTCCTCTTCCTATGCCTTAGGAGCTTCTTCAACAGGCAGGGTGGTTGAGGTTAAGGCCTGTTCAAAAGTTTGAGAGACCGCTCCACTTTTGGGCCTTTCTACTTCTTTGGCCGAGGATAGATCTTTTGCCTTTTCGGGCATTTGTGGCTGCTCTTGCTGATTGAGCGAGGGAAGAGCCTGAGTTTGAACTTCCTTAGGTGGCTCAGCAGCTGTAGAGGATACCTCCCCTTGTGGAGTAGAAGGAGTAGAGGCCCGAATGGCTGAGGGGGAAATAAACATTTTCAGGTTTCCTCAACTCTGATGAGGATTCAACCCCAGCTCGGTTAAGAGCTTCTTGCCAGGTCAAGGAACAGTATTCCCGGCACACAACGGGCACCTCAGCTCGGAAAGTGTCCTCTGTCTCAGTAACACCCACATCATAACCATGCTGCTCAGCGGCATCTCTCTCTTTTTCAGCCTCAGCCTTGGCTTTTTCAGCCTGATCTCTAAGCTTCTGGACTTCTTCCAGTTGTTTCTGCAAAGTTAGCACCTGTTCCTTAGAGGCTGCTAGCTAGGCATTGGCGTCACGCAAAAGCCTCCTTTGGTCCTCGGCCTGTCTTTGGGCCCCTTCCAAAGCTGAGTCAGCACTTTTCTGAGCATTTTCTTTGGCAGTTAACTTCTTCTTCAGCTGCACGATGTTTTGCTCAGAAGCATTGAGTGTGCGCACAGCTGCTATCCTTTTCTTCTTCTCCTCGTCCATTTGCTGGTGGCAGGATTCAGTTATCTCCTCCAACCTGAAGGTGGCTTGAACGACCTAAAGTAAAAGGAATTAAAAATATATAACAGAAATATATGTATGATGAAAGACAATAGAAATACAGCGATAAAAGCGTCATACCATGCCCAAATATCTTTTGGTATTTTGAAAGACCTCGTCTCTCTTGATTGCTCTCAGCTCAGCCATGTCCTTGGGAAGAAGAAGTGCCTCCTCTAATGCCGAGGCGACTCGGCACCCAAGTCCTTCACTGAAGTCCCTGATTGAAGCATCCTCCCTCAGAGGCTTCTCACCAAGCATAGGGGCTAGGAGCCAGGCTTCAGGTTTCGAGGACCGAGTGGTCGTCTTATCCACCCCTCGCTGCGACCCGTGGCTTGTTTTCAGCTGCTTAGCAGCTCTTTGGTCTTCATCTTCACGGGTAGTGTGAAACCTCCCTATGTCCATCACTTCTTTACCCTTTGGCTCTCTCCTCCTCTTTGGATTGCTGGGCTCGGTCACAGTTGGTTGGGGTAACCGAGGAGGTAGAGGAGGAGGAGGTGGGGGGTTGGGCTGAACTTGCTTGTCCACCACCCGGCCAGGCTGGCCCTCGATTATGTCTTTCAAACTCCTCTGGCTTCTCCTTTGGATACCCATTTTCTCAGAAGTCACCTCAGGAGATTGGGGTTGGTTGAAAACTTCGAATTCGTCGGCAGAATCGGACAATTCTACAAGTCCTCCTGAAGTTTCTTCTTCTTCTTCTTCTTCTTCTTCTTCTTCTTCTGCCCCTTTTTCTTTTTCTTCTTCTCCCTCTCTCACTTTTTGGGGAACGGAGCATGATGATGAAGCTCCTGTAGAGGGAGTGGCCTTAGATGATGGTTTAGTGAAGGGTACACCTTCAAGAATGGGAGTGCCCTCAAGAACAATGAATCCCTCAAAGGCTACACTAATACGGTGGAGTCGAGGATCCTTTGCCTTTATCACGTACTTGGGAACCTAAAAGGCCTTTAAAGTGGGGTCGTACTTGAGTATTAAATGTGCTGCTCTTAATTGGCTGTCGGAGGGATTCACATACACCTCGGATCGTAGGATTCTGTCTAAGCTCTCCCTATTGACCAGCCTGAAATTACGTCTAGTGGCGTGTTTGTCTGCAAAGTCATTAAAACATGGGAGGAAATTTTCGTCAAAAATAAAAGTAGCTTCAATTAAAAATTTAATCTGACTTATAAAGGGCGTACATCCTAAGAACCCCACCTGGTTGTCCTTTTTGCGTCGGACAGGGCAAACCATCATGCCACTCCCCAAAGAAAATAAGGAAGTCATCTTTTAAACCCTTGTTTGAGGTAGGGAGGCACTGGATCAATCTTACTGTAGGGAACCTAGACTTAAGGTAATATCCCTGATCCTTCAAGTGATTGAGGTTATATACCCAGTTCACATCGTGATGGGTCAGACCTAAATTGTACAAGGCATTTAGAGCCTCTATACTACCAAGCACCCTGAACATATTCGAAGCACACTGTGTGGGAGATAATCTAAAGAACCTGAGGTAACTTCTAGTCAGACTACCCATTGGGATAGTCATCCCTCCCTTGATAAAAGCTATCATAGGGATGATTACTTCCTCCGTTTTTCTATCGTGTAACCAAGTTTGTAGGGAAGCGTATCTCATACCTACTGTTGGGGGAATCCTATATTTAGCCCTAGATGCTTCTATTTGCTCCTCGGAATCAACTAGATACTTAAATCTACCCATTTTCTAACAGTAATAAGGAAAAATTGACGCAGAAGATAGAAAACTAGGGAGAGTTCAGGAAACTTACAGGTTTAAAAAGTAAGCTCTTCGGACGGGCTCTTAGTATTTATGAGAGCGTGGAGTTATGAGAGAGAGACAGATTCAATGAATATGCGCTGAGACGGTGTGATTTATAACTGAAGAGAGATTTGATTTGAAATGCATTTTATAAGGTCACAGAAATTGGGAGTGGGAAAAATCCCGCCCATAAATGCAAAGGATCCCCCATCGTTAGATTTGTATCAGATCGTTGAAACATGTGGGACAATAAAGCCGTCATCATTTAATAATGGCGTGCTCCTGACACCGAAATGTCAGGTGCATGCCTTGGGCAAGCAAAAAGACATTCTGAAAGCAAGGGAAGTCTACGAAATAAATGAGGGCAGGATATCAAAATCTCCCTTTTTCCCGAGGTGGCAAAAAGCGAGATTTTGATGGGCTATTGTGGGGCCTGTTATTTAAAAAGGTATAGGAATCCTCAAAAGTGGGCTCAGGGCCCAATGGCCCAATTCGAGGACGCTTAGTTATTCGAGGATCGTGTAAAAGAATTATTGAAAGGATAATATAGGAGAAAGGGAAGGATATCGTGTATAATGGCATGACGCACGTCCGAGGACGAAAATCATCTCGAACACCAAATTCCGAGGTGAAAGTAACTTTCATTTTATTCAGGATACTCCATAAAGTTGTATCTGAACTAGAAATTGAGTATAAACCTGAGGAGGAGTCGGGGAAGGTAGCAAATATCCTCCAAGACTATCACCTCCACATTAAATGCTTTCCAGCTAACTCTCTGGCCGCATTAATGTGGAGGTTATACCTGAACAGTAATTAAGCAGCTTTATGGCTACTGAGTAAAAGTTCTGGTAGGTGCTGGATGGGACAAAAAGGAGTTCCCAAGATAAGAACTACACGTGTACGATGGGAATGGAGGGAGGCACAGAGTATATAACATGGAAACAGGTGACATTTGAGGGGGACTTTTGGAATTAGGAGAAAGGAAGGGTAGATATTCCATGCATAAGAAAGGCCTACTAAAACCTAGCTGAGGAGAATTTTTCTCACACAATTAGCCTCCTATATCCCTTATTACTCAGAGGATATAACATTTCTTGTCAACAACACTAGTTCTGATACCCATACTCTAAAAATTTATTGTTTGGGCTTGTTAGGCTGAAAACTCATTCGTACTCTGGATCCAATCCAAGTTGAGTCCCTACATATATATGTGTGTGTGTGTGTGTGTGAATTATAATAAATATAAAAATTTACCATAAAACATTATCTAAACTCAAAACAAATTATGCAATTGTTACCATTATTAATAAAGCATTGTGATAAGAATCCCAAATTATGTCATATGCTTTATAATCTCCTCATAGTTATTGTAATCTTTTAGTTACTTAGGCTGTGTTTGTTTTGGGTGAAAACCACTTCCAGAAATGCTTTTCTGTAAATGCGGGTGTTTGGTTGCGCATGGAAAATACATTTTTCGGAAATTCTTTTTAGTTGATCGTGAGTCAAGGGTGATATTCTTTTCCGTTTTTTATTTTCTCTTCAAATATCATTTTTCGGAAAACATAGAGAGAGAGCACGAAGAGAGAGAGAGAGAGAGAGAGAGAGAGAGAGAGAGAGAGAGAGAGAGCACGAGGTGCGAGCTCGAACCGCCACTCCAAGCTCGGAGCAACCGCATGAGCAACTGCCGGCAACCTTCGACCCACGAACCGACGAACCCAGACCCATCACCTTCAACCTAAACCCAGACCCATCGCCACGAACCACACGATCTTGTTGCCCTCTTGAGCTCGATCTCTCTTCCTCGATCTTGTCGATCGCCTCCTCGATCTCGCCGCTTGATCATTCTCTCTTCCTCGCTCTCTCTTCCTCGATCTCTCAGTTTTGGTTTTTTAATTTTGATTTTTGTTGTTGTTGTGTTGGTGTGGTGGTGATGTTTTAGTGGTTGTGGCTTTTGATTGCTGGAATTTGTTGTTGAATTGGCTGTAATTTTAAAATTTTTTGTAATAAAATTTGTTTGAATGCTGAGAAAATGTGAAAAAATTGTAGGAAAATAGCATTTTCAGAATAGAACCAAACACATGAAAATATTTTCTACAAAAATTTTTATAATGCAATCAAACACTTAAAAATATTTTCCTTTCTCGAAAATAGCATTTCCGGAAAATAAGCTATTTTCCGGAAAATATTTTACTGGAATTAAACACAGCCTTAGTTAGCTGAGATTAGGATAAGTTAGTTAGGATTTGAATACATGTAACTTATTTAATACATGACTTCATTCATAAAGCAAATGTTGAATTAACTAGCCAATTATTTTGAGTCATGCGGGCCAATGATATTAGAGATAGTTTCCTCTAAATACATAATTGGAATTCAATATTAGATATTAGTAAAGAATAAACCAACTACTTAGTGCATCTCTCTCTTTCTCTATGGAGGGCACTGGCGAAGCTAGGGGGGCCATGCCCTCCCCCTAGCTTTTTGAATTTTCCTATATAAATAGGTAATAAAATTAAAAATTGAACAAAAATGTATTCATTGGCCCCCCTAGAGAATTTGTTCTCTCAAAATTTAGAGTAGACTCCTCAGATTTTTGAACTTATCCAATAAAAATAAAACCTCAAAGAAATGGTAAAAAAAAATCCTCAAAATATTAAATTTGGTAAAAAAAAAAAAAAAAAAAAAAAACCCTATAAAAGAATCCACCATGACCAATCCACTCTTGGCCGAATAGTATTAAATCTTGAATGTAGTAATGAAGAGTTGTATTGCACATTTCACATATAATAGTTTTGTTTTAATTTTTTTTTATTGTTGATAAAAGATATTTGTTTGGTTAATTTGATGTTATTTAATAATAATATATAATATAACTGTATTTTTTATATTATGTTTATCTATTTATATTTGGTATAGTGATTAAATATTTACACTTCTTTGTTCATTTTATTTTTATTTGGTTATTTAATTTTTTTATAAAATTCAATATTTGAATTTTAAAATTTGAGTAATTTATAAAGAAATCATCCATTATAAACATATATTTTAAGAGAACAAATATTCAAAATTGGGAAACTATTAGTCAATTTTTTTTCCCAAGCGATGGAACTCTAGATGTTTAACGCCTTAAAAAGGCTCAAAGATATAAAAACAAGAAAATAAAAATTGACTCCTTATAACGTGATCCTAAATCATAGATAGTTATATGAGATATCATATTAATCAATGCAACAAAATTTGTTAAGTCTATTTCAAAATTAGACAGTAAAAAGTAAATTTGTTGATCCTAGTTTGGTCTCTTGAAAAATTTACTGATTTCACTACTGATGAAAGGTAAAGAAAAAAGTAATCTTAGAGTCCCACATTCCCAAAAAAAGCACATGAAGATATATTTATAAGGTGAAAAAAAAGAAGAAAAAATATAAAATAAATTATGAAAGTCCTCCCAGGAAGATTCCCGAGGGCAGTAACTGTAAGTACCGTTATGAATTACGATGACCATGAATCATAAAAGAGGAAAATTAATGAATAATATAAACGGGCCATTCCACGACATTTTTATCACCCAATTAGAACCCATTCCACGACATTTTATTACCCAATTAGAACCCATTCCACGACATTTTTATTACCCAATTAGAACCCATAGAACCCATTCCACGACAGCAAAATATAAAGGAGGAATATAATGGTTTTCAGACCCGGACCGTTCAAAGAACAGGAGAAGGGAGAGGTTCAAGGTTTTTAAGGTCGGACCGGGGTCCAACCAAGGTCGAACCGTGATGACGTCATAATTAATTTAATATTAATTAAAATACAAATAAATGTATTAAATGTGTAAAAATATGAAAATTTACCCTTAAAAAAATATATTAAGCAATTAAAACAACTTTCAAATGTATTTTCGTTATTTTTATAAAGTGAATAGAAAATAATAAATATAAACAAGCTTTACAAATTTTTATTTATTATTCTTTTAGATAAAAAATGCATTTTAATTTAAAATAAAATCATTTTTAACATAAATTTACAATTTTCATATTCATATTTATTAATGTGAAAGAATAATTCTTGAACAAAATAAAAGAAAAAGAAAATAGTATTAAGTAAATAGTGATAAAATTAAATCCAAAACTATTAATCCTGTAGAATTAAAATAAATAAAATATAAGTTTCAAGATGCACAAAAGGGAGCCTAGTGGTTCAGTGGTTAGCGTGTTGGACAAAGGCCCAGAACTCCTAGGAGATCGCTGGTTCTATTCCTGGAGCGCGCATTTTTCCTAATTAATTTCAGAACCGGGTTTCACTTGCTAAAGAACCGGATTGAAGCCCGGGTCACGGGTAACCGGGTCGGACCGTCCGGTCCGGTCCGGATTTCACAACACTGTATTAGAACCAGAAAAATATATTCTAGAAACTAGCGCTTAATACATCCACCCTATAAATAGTCTACTGACTTCATCATATATGCACGCCTTCTTTCTTTTAGTTCAAAAAAAAACTTCATCATATATGCATTTTTACAGATATTCCTGCCTCGCCTTTTGAATTTTTTATTATTATTATTAGTAGAATGGATGGGAGCACAGAGTTGGAGTTGCAGACCACCATTTCCGATTCTGAGGTTGATCAAGAAAGGTTAGTCTACTGACTTCATTTTCTTCTTCATCATATATGCATTTTTCCTTTGATGAGGACAAAAGATATTCCTTCCTCGCCTACTGGCTTCATTGGCTATCTCTCTGTGCTAAGAAAACAACATACACTGCAGATTTTTTTTTTTTTTTTTTTTTTTTTTTTTTTTTTCAGCTGGTTACTATTAGTTTCATTATATATAGGCGTCAATGTTGGCTGGCACAATGACAAAACAATTGATCATAAATGAAGTAGGTTCTGTTTAGTGTAAAATTTCTGATGGTTGAATAAGAGATTTGGGGTTCAATTTTCGCTTACACTAAAAATCAATTGATGTCTTAGTCTGATAATAAAGAACATCATCAAGAGCGGACTTCATAATTTAAAACTCTCTATATAAAAAAAAAATTGATCATAAATGAAAGTGCTATATATAATACTTGAGGGTGCTAGCACGATGATAGATATGCCACAAAGTGTTCCTACAAGAAATGTGCAAATGGATAAACAACTACTCTTCTAAGTTTATGAATTTTTTTTTTTATTGGAAAGTTTATGAAAATTATTCTGAAGGAAAAATGTCAACAAATACTTATTTAATTCAGGAGGTTAATTTCGTACTTTCAACAAAAATAATTGTCAATATTCGAAGTTACTTTTCTCTAACTCTCAATCTCAGCCGTCCATCTTGCCAAGCAAGCTCTATCATGGACTCATAGTGATAGCTTCGGACGGGAACAGAAAGCCTTGTGAGCTTTCGATGGCAGCGTCAATGGTAGTTTGTCGTGGCCGGTCTGTGTTAAGAAACGTGGATTTCAAAGGTTGGGATCCAAACCCCAAACCCAAACCCAAACCCCCTACTTGTGCGTCAGAATCCCAAAAAATTCATTGACATCAAACAACGGCATGCGTCGAGCCGCTGAGGTTAGGAATTTTAGAATTTAGTGCCTCTTCTTCGTCTCCTATAAATAAACTTAACCATGACTATTCCTATGCCCTCTTATCTGCCATTTTCAACTCCTCTCTTTCTTTGTATCTGTTTGTATTTAGTAGTGGATCAGATTGAAAGCTTTAATTTAATATCTCTATTCTTTTGCTTTTCAATTTTGATTGTCACTTCGATGGTTTGATCAATTTTTGTTTATTAATTGATTTTTTTCCTTTTGTTTCTACAAGATTCCGCATATTTGCTGCTCTGCTTTTAGCGATCCGTTTGAGGATTTCAATTTGGGCAACTCTTGAACGCACATTGGAAAGGTTAGGCTTTTGGGCTTTTATCTCTCTATTCCTTCGTTTTTTCTATTTTCAAATTTGATTGTAAACCTCATAAGAGAAACCAAAGAAGTTTGGTTCTGATTGGCCTCATAATATGTGTTACATAAATTGTTGAGGCCTTACAATTTTACACATCATTATTCTAATACTCCATTAGAATCTTTAGAGTAGGCAGTATGCTTATATGTGCTAATAGTATCTCACAAACTCATCTCCCTGTTATTTTAACCATATTGGAATTTGTTACACAAATCCTTCTTTTACATATTATTTTAAGTCAATTCAATATTAATTTTCTATTTATTATATCTGTTTAGTATCTCTTCACCCCAACCCTTCCTTAACCTGTTTTGCACCTACAACTTAAATCATAATACTTTTCAAATTAATGCATATAACAAGATCGTCTTAGAAATATTTGAAGCTAAAATAATTTCCCCCCCTTTTTTTTTTGTTTTGTTTGTGAATGTGCCAGTGATGAGGCACTTGTTTTCTTTGAAGAATTTCATGCGCTTCTTGTCTTCTTCGACACAATTCTGGGTGCCATAGTTGGTATACACTTTCAAGCCTTGAACGTCTCGCCACTTGAAAAACATCTGAGTATTATCCTGCTTTTCATAATGGCTACAATTGTCTATATCATTGCATATTTGGAGATAAAATTACAACGGCAAGATGCTGCCTACCTTTTCATATTCAGGCTTGTTTGTCTGGTTTCTGGAATTCTCTCTGTCGAGCTACTTTTGAAATTAATCATTTCTCCCGTCTGGTTATTCATGATTAACTTATGTCCAATCCTGATCATTGGGGTACTGCGTCATTGGTATCAAGGAATTTATGAGGGTCTCTGTGACACAGCTGATATGGTACTAAAGGCAGTACATGTCCTGTATAACAAGATTTATGGATTACTTTATTGGATGTATGGGCGGCTCCTACAGATATCTCAATCAGGAGCTTCTAATGTAATTTCTTCAGGGGAAGGAGACATTGAGATGCAGCTGGCATTAATTGTGGGTTAAGTGGCCTGATATTGTCAACTACCTACAAAGTAAGCAAAATTTTCACTTACGCAATTTTCCCTGTGGAAGTTTGAATTATTTTCACTTTGTTCAAAGTAATGTTAATTATATTAATTTCAACATATGGTTTTACACTTTAATAATGATTTCCATTCTTTTTAAACCAGACAGAAGCCAGAACATGACACCCCATCTGACCCAACCACGGCAGCCATAATAGCATACTACAAATAGACAGCACAGCTGCCCTAGCTTAGAACAAAAAGCATGCATATATAGTCATGGTGCTACTTTAGTCCATTTGATTATGTCTGTCAAGATCTGGGAATGGACCCTTCTAACTGATGTTTACAAACTTTGCGGTTACTAAATAGGATCATGATGCTTGTGATTCCTTTCCTGTGTAGTAGTCATAGCTGGTCTAAGAGTTAAAACTGATTGCAGTATCCTTTTTGTGTTGCATTCCCAAGAGTGGCTATTGCTTTATCTGTGTTTGCACACATGAGCAGTAGCCCTCGATTTGGTTCTTTTGGATCCTGCTCTATCTAGTGTTAAAATGACTTGCCACTACAGCACTTACCAATTCTGGATCCTTTCTCTGCTAACATCAGCATTGCATTGTGACTGTATATCCTCATCACATTTATTGTGGTGCTCCAGTATTTCTGATAAAATAATGTCTGAAATCTATCTAGGCCTTTAAAACACCCATTTGAGAGGGCATTGTGTACTGCTATTTATCACTGTCTAAGAAACTGCATGTCTATTGCTTGAAGTTGACTCATAATATGTTCTACAGAGAATTGATATGCTACAAAAAAAGATTCCACTAAAATGATCCAATAAGGCTTGTTTCATGTCTTGTACGAAATTGGTGCTTGTCTTAGTTGTCTACCATTTTGAGCCTTAAGATTCTGTTATTTGCTCTTCTTATGTTGATACATGCTCGTGTTTATGCTATGTTCCAGGGAGACGTTGGATTAAGTGTTGCAGCTGCATATAATGACTAGAAGAAGATGGTTGCTGAGAAGATAATATCTCAATTAGGATTGTTGTTATTTGAATTATAGTAAGATTGTTGTTATCAATAAGTAATCACTTGATGATAGGACTTCCTAGTTATCTTGGGATAGGTTTAGTTGATTAGTAGGTTGTTGGAGTTATTCTTATGATTTGAATTTCAAAGATTATGTATTTAAGGAGGAAGTGAATAATAAGAGGCATCAGATTAAAATTCCAGAAATTAATTTCTCTCTTCTCAATACGTTCTTGGAGGGTTGTCGCCTCGAATATGACTAATTCCTACTCTTATTTTACCAGTACACAGCAGTTTACTTCCAATGATATGAAAGTATCAAGAGATGGAAAGCATGTGTTTTGGAAAGATATACAAAATATATGAAATTGATTAGTTTTGAAACCTACGTACTGTGAGCACTTTGTGAAATGGTTTTAATACCCAGAGGCATGTCTTGCATGGAAGTACGATATTGTAGCTAGTCCCAATGCACCTTTGGTAGCTCCAATACCCAGAGGCACTCTAATCATATATTCTAAAGTAAGGTTTCTTGATTATCACCTTTTCTTGTCCAACAAAAGTGAATTATCTCATCATTATGCATTATAAGAACATTGACTCACTAGATTATTCGATGACTAAAATTGATTGAAAATTGTATGTGAAGTTAAACTATACACTAGTGTTGCTGTAAGACAGTACGAGCAACATAGCAGGGAGATTGAAAAAAGGTCTACAGATGTATATTCTTTCTTGAGGCAGAGAGACTAAACAGAATTGCCACACCTCTTTATCCTGTTCACAAGTTCTGGCTATGAGCTCAAATAAAACTCATTTTTGAAGATCAGATATGGAAGCAAATGAAGAGCAAGCCTGGAAAGCTCTGACTTCTAGCAACTATTGAGCAAGTTCACATCTTACATGAATTTTTGTCATTACATACTCCATCCTGCAATGAAAACAGAACGTCTAAAATGAATCAGCACCATATGCCTCAAATATGGTAATACCTGAAGAGTAGTATTAGTAATAGTGTACAAACCTTGTTCTTCTTTCGTGATCCCAAAACCTCTTCTAAAGGTGGTTGGCTTGGATAAAAACAGATAAGTTTGAATGAAATATTAATAAGTTAATAGTTTGATTGAGCAGAGCAGAATCATGTTAGTCACTAAGGTGGTTAGTTTTCAAAGCAAGCCTCGCGAGTTTCCTATGAACTATGTTGCATGCTAGAAGTTTGGCTTAAAAACTGTGCAAAAAAAAAAGAGAAATTAAAAAAGTGCAAGGAGAATTTTTCATGGTGCAACTAAATCCAAATGACAGGTTTTTCTGTTAATGGACAACTTAAAGGCTATCAAGAGAATTAACTGCTTATCACAACAATTTAAAGTCACTGATTTGGGTGTGTGGATCATAAGGCTAGTGCTACTCTGTGATTATGTAAATCCAGGAAGGAAAAAAAAAAAAAAAAAAAAAAAACCCCTCAGCTATAGCATCATGTTTTGGTCACTGAATCAAACAAGGCATGACTGCATGAGAACTTTGAAGGAGTTAATAACATAAAATTGTTTATGCAATATGAATTTACTTCTGATTTGAAGACGATATTTCTCCCAAACACCATATATGGCATCAGTTATTGTTGCAATCTATTAAATGCATATTGTTATAGTTAGTACACATAATGACAAAAGACTAGTGAGCATTAGCCAAAACCCTGCAAGATGGTAGCATTTCAATTGAACTACGAGTAAAACAAAAATCAGAAAGAACAAAGAAACTTAAGGTTCATATTGGGTAATGGCATAAACCCATCCAAGACCGACTTGTTCATGTAGTCTTCTAAATGCCTGCAAAAGATGTCAATTGCGTTCATTTTTCTTGTTTAATATGAATCTCAGATAATAAAAACAGTAACAGCTTAATGTAAAGTCTTATCAGAGTCCATTAGGCAGCTTCATCAAACAAATTCTATATCTAAAGATTCCAAATGTGTCCCCCACCATAGACATTTACTATTGAAAATTTGTTTAATCACTGCAAAGGTGGCGTGATGGATAAGGAAATTGGCTAGTGAGAATCATTCCCCATGTGCCCATAAGAGGTCCTCAGTAAATTTCTTATGCAAGCATTAATAGAATGATAGAATCATGTTGATGATCATTGGAAATTCACAGTTCTGCATCCTTTTGCTGCACTTAGACCTCCTTCAGAGTTTAGATATCTGAACAATTTGTGATTGTCTATTGGTGGGGTTGGACCACTGAACCACAAATTGGTTCACATTACATAGATGACATGCACACGTGATAGTAAATAGAAGATAGTGTGAAGTTAGACTTGACGAAAAATTGGAAAGAAAGTAAAACACATAATGAACAAATGCTCTAAAATCGATGTATGCATACCACAAAATTAATATGCTCTATTATGTATTCTAGAAAGCTATCACTTATCATTTACTTTCCTATGGCCAAACCATAGAGCTACATTGTTTCATGGTGGAATTTGCAAGGAAATTTCTTATAGACCCATAAGAGTCACAGACACAAAAAGAAGGTAATATTAATCTGTGGAGTCATATTGGATATGACAAATAGGTAGCGTTACTGTCACATTTACTATTTCTTATCTTACAGCTCCTACCAAGCCCTCTTAATCTAGGAAATTGTGTCTACTAAAAATTTCATAACTATTTAGAACATACAGTTTTGTAGCCTAAGCCTTGATTGTCCTTCGGAGAGTAATCATCTGAACTTATGTCAACAAACTTGATTGTAACATAGCGCTTATTCGTCTCCCTGAGCATGTTAACCTGACATTATAATGAACTTTAAAAACATTAAATATTCAAAATCACCAAATTAACACATTTTACACACAAATCAACCAACATTGTACGCATAAGTTAAAAATAAATGCAAAAAAGATCCCTGAAGATACACCTCACGCATACAAAGCGGGCAGTCCCCATCATAGAGCATTTTAATCGTCCAATTCTGAGGTGATTGTTCTTCATCTTCTTTCTTGGGTATTAAGGGATCCACAGTAGCCTCACTTATAGCCCGGATTGGATATTTAAGTCTTGCATAAATTTAAATAGCACAATTGTCAACACCATATTTTGTCTGGTTCCGATTTACACATCCAAACAAAAACCAAGAAAATCAAAAAATTATAAAAGGTGCAAAATCTTAAATTTCAAAGCCCAAAAAAGGTAAAAATAAATACATGTTTGAATGGTGAATCAAAAGGTCATGACATTTGAAAAAGTCATTAAGATCAAAACCTTAACTTATTGTGGTCAAAAGTTGAATTTTTGATCCGACCATTGGATCATGTTTAATTTTGGATTGTCTCGTAGGACATATTTTTCTCTTCAAAATGATAGTTTACGGGCCAAAATCGGAGTTGAAGTATATGAGATATCACAAAAATATCGAAACCCTAATAAAATCTTCACTGTATTTTTCAAGAAAACTGGCAATTTTTTACTAGAATTTGCGCAATAAATTGAATCGATTGGGCAAAAACTGGAAAGAGAGGGATGGACCATCTTGAAGAACAAGGTCTTAGCTAATTTTCACCAAATGGGCTTGATGATATCTGCTTTGAATTGGAAGTTATGAATTTTTCAAGAAAAAATGTCCAGAATTTTTCAGCTTTGCGTCACTTTCCTTCTAATTTCGATATCTCGACAGTCGTAGCTCCAAATCGAACAAGGCTAGGACCATTAGAAACTAAACATCCAAAATTTTTGAAGAATATAAAATTCGAAGAAAATGGAACTCAGTAAAGGCCTACAAAAAGCCTCGTGAAGATTGGACCAAAAGTTAGAAAAGACGAAAAAGTCTGCTGACATAGCAAAAAGAGGAGGCTAGCATTTGGTGTATCAGGAATTAGGATACATCAATGCTAGCTGCCCCCTTTGCTTAGGGCCAGGGACGGACCCAGGTGCAGGGCAAAGGGGGCCCGGGCCCCCCCTGGGTCCAAAAAAATTTTTTTTTAGTATATAAAATTTAAAAAAAATAGGTTTGGGCCCTTGGTTTTTAGTTTGAGCCCCCCTTGGTTTTTAGCTCAACCCCCCCAGTCAGCCAGCTCAAGAGTTTTCAAAAGCTCATGAAAGCCTTAAAAAAAAATTGTATAAATCTATTTATAATAATAATATAATATATAATAATGTGGTTTATATTAGAATATCAGATTATCTATTTATATCTGATAATAGTAGGAGGACAAATAATTTTTTAATTGTTTGATTTGATCTAATTGCACTTAAATAGTAATTTGCACTTCATTGTTCACACTTTTTTTTTTTAAAAAATTATTGTATAAATCTTCAAAATTTCATACCTATTAATCAATTTTTTATCCTAAATGCTGAAACATTAGATGTAACTCCTTAGAAAAACTCTAAAATGTAGAAAGGTAAGTTCAAACCTATTAACCTAAGTACATATAATTTAGTACAGTGAAAAAAATGTAGGCACAAGTTTACTTAAAGTTAGTTTGTGAAATAAAGTAATTTAATTTTTGGCCATAATTTGGGCCAAATTAACTTGAGTTTTTTGCATTTTGAGCCAATGTAGGCTTAACCTATTAACACAATGTAGGCATAACTAACTTGTTCCTCCTAAGAAAATTTCCTGGCTCCGCCAGTGACTATATGGATGTGCATTTAAATTTTTTTTTTTTTTTTTTGCTTATCTCCGGCCCCCCCTAGCTTGAAATCCTGCGTCCGTCCCTGCTTAGGGGGCTAGCACTAGTGTATCACCACCAACCAACCAACACCACCCCACCCCCCACCACCCCCCCCCCCAGCGGGCGCCCATTATGAAGAAAATTATGAGAAAAATAGTGGAAAAAATAGAGAGAAAAAGTTATATATATATATATATATATATAAAAGTGAGAAAATTCTGAAAAAATAGCCTTAGAAAAAAAAAAAATCTCTCTCTCTCTCTAGGAAACTCTACACAAAAAAGCCTCATCCTTTTTTTTTTGGTTGTAATCTTTGTGGGTAAGGCTTTTGGGATGGGTTAGTTTCTTAATAACTAAACCCATCCCACCCCTTTTACTATTGTAATCATCATTTTCATATATATATATATATATAAATCATTTCTTTACTTTACTCGTTGTTCATAGTTGCTTATTTTTACTATGTTCTTGTACATATTATGTATATGTCTAACCCTTTATTTCAATGTTCATATTGTTGTTGGTTATTATTATTGTGTTGGTATCCCTAGATGGATATTGGATCTTCTCCTAAGCTATGTATGGGAAGTACCCTTAGGGGGGAGAAATCCCATCCCACCTAGGCATCTAGGGATTTTATTATTGCTTTTTAATTCCATGTCAACCCATTTACTTTCAAGCAATCCCCATCCCCTTTTTATTTTATGTCATCCCATTTATTTTCTTACACTCCTATATATATATATATATATATGTATGTATGTATGTATGTATGTATGTATTATACTAAATCTAGACACTTAAAAAAAATATTTTCTACCATCTCTTTTAAGTGGTTTTTAAACCTCCATTAAAATACAATATGGGTATGTCTCATAAGAATGGTGATGACTTAAAACTCCCATTTCTTTATGTTGAAGAATCCATAAGGGTTGAAAGAGATTAAAATTTATTTAAGAGAGGAAAAAAAAACCTTTTTTAAATCAATCTTTACAATATTTCAAGCTCTTTACTTTAATGCCATTTAAATTCCAAACTCTTTACTTTTATGTCATTTAAATTTCAAGTCTTTACTTTTACGTCAATTAAATTTTAAGCTCTTTATTTTCTTTGCAAATTACTTTCTGTACTTTATTTTCATTGTTTCTTTACTTTTCTCATTAATAATGTGCCATAAAATAAATATGCTTGGGTAAAACATTTCCTCTACACACTATTCTAAGAAAATATTTTTCTTTCCTAAAAAAAAAAAAAATCTTTTCCCATCTCTTTCTCTAAAAATAACGTCTTTTTCAAAAAAGAATCTTTTCAAAATGTCTTTTATTGCTCTTAAAAGTTTTCAAAACCAAAAACCTTTTCTCTGTTTTCAAAAATGTTTTTTTTTTTATTTTTATTTATTCAAAGTACTCTAAAAAATGCTTCTTTTCAAAAATGTTTATAAAGGTGCGTTTAAAAGAAAATTCTGTTTTTTTAGGGGTAAACCCGAAATTTTTTTAAACCTTTTTTTTTTTTTTTGTAAAACTTTTTTCTTTTTAAAAAAATTGTTTTAAAAAAAATTATCTCAAAAAAAAAAAAAAATCTGCTTTTATAAAATCATATAAAAAAAATATGTTTTTATAAAATCTGTTTTCATTAAAAAAAAAAAAAAAACTGTTTCATAAAATCTGTTTCCATTAAAAAAAAAAAAAAACTGTTTTATAAAATCTGTTTTCTTGGTATTAAAAAAAATGTTTTCCAAGTATAAGTACTTGTGGAGTGTGGAGAGTAAGGTCGGGGTTTAAGTCTCCATGAGGGAGCTTCACACACTTATACACTTAGATTAGGCTAAATTAGAATTCTATCTTGTATAAAAAAAAAAAAAATGTTTTCCAACAAATTGTTTTCTAAAAAAAAATATGTTTTTAAATTTTTTTAAAGAATATAAATCTGTTTTTAAAAAATGCTTTTTCAAAATAAATTAGTTTTCAAAAACTGAAAATCTTCTTTTTTTTTTCTTTTTCTTTTTCAGAAAACTGTTTTTAAAAAAATAAAAATAAAAATCTGTTTTCAAAAATAATAATAAATCAAAATCTGTTTTTTTTTTTTTTTTTTTTTTTTTTTTTTTTTTTTAGAGAAGAGCCGAAACAAAAAGAAAAAAAAATGTTCTCGAAGTTTATATAAAATGTTTTCCAAAGTGTTTTTACATACAAAAATGTGTTTTCAAAAATTGCTTTCTTCAAAAACAAATAGACGTTTTCAAAAAAGGGTTTTCAAAAAGAAAATGTTTTCATAAAACACTTTTACAACAAAAAAAGTTTTTTTCTCAAAACCTCACAATAAAATCTTTTCTTAAAAAAAAAAAAAAAAAGAAGTGCTTTTCCAAAATAATGAAGTTAACGTTGTAACTTTCTTATTTCCATGCTTTTCTTAGAATAGTTATAGTTTGTGGATTTATGTTCAAGGTTCATCCTCTTGAGTCTTTGAACACCTTATAAGCTTACATTATCCCTAACATTTCTTGGAACTAATGAGTTTCTTTTGTCATTTTTTTGCATGAATAAAAATGAGAAAATGGTGGATAACAACAAGGTGCTACTCTTCTAACCCTCTCTTTTTATGGTGTGTTTATTTTTGTATAGTACTTAGTATACCATGTCATCATTTATTTTCCTTTTTTCTTTTTTATTTTTTGTTTTTCCGATTGCCATTTATTGATTCTCTTATTAAATTCAGGTGTTACTTTATCTCCAAATCTATCGAGTGTCTCTTCATTAACCCAGACTCTTGAAATGGTACTATTATATAGAATTCTTATAGTCATTGATGTTTTATCTCCAAATCTGTCATATGTCTCTCCATTAACCCAAACTTTTAAGATGCTACTATCATATGGAATTCTTATAGTCATCAATAGATTGCAACCTCCTCACCTCTCAAACAAAAAAAAAATTTCTATAAATTTTCAGTTGTTCTCTCTTTATTACAAATTGATTGGTATGACTTTCAATGGGATAGTTTTTTGAATGTTTTTTCCGTTCTTTCAGTCATGGCTTGAGTTAGTCTACCAAAACCCAATCAAATGAGTGCAAGAGACAGATAGTGACTCTAGAGCTTGTAGACGAAACTGAAGCAGATGAGATGAGAGGTGAACATTAGTAGCCCAAGTCCAAAGGGTATAAACTCAAAATGAGTTCCGCTATTTGTATTATTCTTATTCTTTTTTTATTTATTCCCATCTCATTAGTAGAAAAAAAATGTAGTTTCAATTTTGGGATTTCGTGATGAAAGAGATTGAGTTTTCATGGTCTCAAAACTATTAATATATATATATATATATATATATATTTTTTTTTTTTTTCCTTTACAAAATTGATTTGAGTTGGGCATTTGATCATGTTTGTTATAAATTGTTTTATGATTGCCTTTCTCTAGATTGTAGGAATGTTACTCTCAATATGTTTGCTATAATGTATGATAATTAACTTCAATGTGATATTTTTATTTTGGTCTTTGTTTTATAGTAAGAGTGTTATTCGTTTTCATCAAAGAGAAATTCCTATTGTTCTTTTTCTAGTCGTCTTATATGCTGAACTAAATTTCATTTTTATCTTTACTTCATTTGTCAATTCCTCGACAAATGTCAATGATCAAGACTTGCAATCACTGAAGACTTTTTAATCTATTGAAGGTCATACTAATCAATTGGTAACCATTCTTTTCTTAGAACCTTTTGAAGGAAAGAGGAATAAATTTGTTGCTTTTCTTGGGTGGTACTTGATAATTTGCTTTTTATGGTTCAATACACATCAGCTACATTAGATTTTCATTTCCTTATACTAATGATTTGTTGTTTATTGTTTAATTTGATTGTTTGGTGTCCGAAAAATTGTGGGAAATGAAAGAGAAAAGAGAGTAGAGTTTGAATATGAAATTTTTTTGTGTATTGAACTTGGGATGTAGCAGTTAAAATTTTTTTATCTTAAATTTTTAATGGAAACTCTAATTCTTCAAAGTACATCAACTTAAGTAGACTATTGTGTTGTGACTAGAATTTTTGCATTTGGGACCTCAGTTGGCCTGTTTGGTTGACGAATAACTTTGGGGAATGTTTAGCTTATGAGAAATTTTTTGATATTTTAGGAGTGAGGAAATTCAAAGAACTGAATTATTTTTAAATTCCATTAGTACCTAACTTTATGCTAATTGATGTGTGGATAGAAAAAATAATTGGTTCTTGATTTTTGAATACCTATCTATAATATTGTGTACATGAACAATAATTGAGTTTTTAGTTTTAGATTTTGAATTATGCTATTTTTTCAACTACTTGATTTTCGTTTTAGAATTTTCTCTTCTTGAATTTCTAGAATACCATGTACATGAGTTTTAGACAAAACTTAACAATACTATTTCTTTTGGATTTTACTATTTCTTTCCTTATTAAACATAATATAATATAGCTAATGTGTTCCAAAGAAGGTAGAAGCAATTGCTATTTTTGGGGCATAACAACTAATACAATTTGATAACTTCCCATAGCCATTTAAATTCATAACCTAGAATGCTAATAGACATCTTCTTTGAGGCAAGAACAATTGGCCGAGTTTAGCAAGTTTGACACCAACTTTGACCATGTTATGACAATACAGGTGACATAGGTGGAATAAATGACACATTACTATTTGATAATTTGGTCTTTGATGGAAATTAATATAAGTGACGGTCTATTAAATTTGATTCTTTTGCTAAAGTAAGGATTGTTTAATATATGTATTTTATTTATTTACCTCATTGTAAATAAGTTTTTGTACGTGATGATTCTAACCTATAGAACTTCACTTTACTTTTTTTTTCTTTTTTTTTTGTTGTCTTTTTTTTTTTTTTTTTTTTTTTTTTTTGGCAACAAACTAAACATCACTTTTAAGAATTAAGGATTTAACAATTGGTACGAAGGTTGCACCTCAAAATTTAGAAGAATTAAAATATTATACAATCTCATCATGGGAAGAAAAATAGGAAATCTAATGTTGTGTTGGCTTGTCCCTCCATTATTGGGTTACAAATATCATATCTAAAAAAAAACCCAAAACACTATAATGATATATTTGTAAAGATAGAGAATTGAAAAATACTTTTAGAAATAATTCAATTTTTTAGGAGAAAATTATCTTCAATAAATTTTAGATAATAAATTATGAATTATATCATATTACAAAATAATTATATATTCTCACGCATCGTGTGGGTTTATGACTAGTTAGGTTTATTAGGATATTCTGCTTGCAAAGATTCTTGACCTCATAAATAATGTCAAAAAACATGGTGCCAGTTTTGCTACCTGCCTTTATTGCTAATGGGTCAGCAGTTGAACTACAAGTACCAGGTCTAACCAGAAAAGACAAAATTTGATGAGCACTTGTCTAGACCACATTCCAGGTGGAGAAATTCCTAACAATTCATAAGCAACATTGATATAAACTTAGTTCTATAAATATACCTGTGTGTGTACAGAATATGGATCAGATATAGATGCAATCTTTTAGAGGACACTTTTTTTTTTTTTTTTTAATAATTCAATTGTTACTAAGCTAGAAAACTAGAAAACTCTTGTCTAGATGACACTGTTATCAATAGGTTTTGTTAATAGTAATGTGTGGGTTTCCTTCTATCTGCCTAAATTAATAAAAAACAACAGCTTGCAATAGAAAAGAAATTACCTGTTGATGATGTGCGGATTCCCGATTATGACCAACAAGGATATGGCACGGGTTACAGCCACATTAAACCTGCTTGGACTGCTCAAAAATCCCAAAAAATACGTTCTGTCAAATTCTTTGTGTTTGATTGTTGAACGGACAGTAGATATAATAATTACTTTCTTCTCTTGACCTTGAAATTGTTTTACACTTCCACACTTGATATCTGTCATCTCCAAACTTTCAAGGGTGTTCTTTAGTTGAAGCACTAGCTGCCTATAAGGTGTTAAACCACGATGGATTATTTCTTTCCCTCTCATCACAGCCTTGGATACCAAAGAAAAGAACAGGAAACTCCATTATGGTAAACAAAAGAAAACTTTGTTACATAATTTTCCTCTCCATTATGGTAAATTTCAGAAAAATTGAGCCACTAGCTGAATTCACATCCTATGGTTTGTAGTCTGTACATTTTGATATATGGAACTATAAAAAAGAATATCTCCCAGAAAATTAATTTCTCATAGAAGGGTCTATGTCAAACTGTTTAATGAAACGGAAATTGAAGCGTATAACTCAAAACCAAAGGGCATTTTCGGAATTCCTTCCTTTAAAAAAACAGAACTCTCCCGCCCCTCAACTATATTTATAACTGTTTTACCAGGCTCCAAAATTATCCTTATACCACCAACAAAGAAAACCAAACCCTTCTCTCCAATATCACTCAACAGTCTCTCTAAAGACCCCCCATGACCCCCAACCATGATCACCACCATGACTCTGCAGCTCGTTGTTCTTGCTCTCGGTGTCACCTCCATGCTCCTCCTCATCGTGGCGGCCCCACCACCACCACTGCCACTAGCTTCAAGCTGCGCTGACGAGCTTGTTCTGTTCTCACCGTGCCTGCCCTACGTCTTGTCTCCGCCAAACAACCTCTCCAACACGGCCTCCATCAGCTGCTGTGATGCCTTCTCCTCGGCTTTAAACTCTAACAATGGTGTCTGCCTCTGTTACCTTGTTCGGCAGCCTTCAATCCTCTGGTTTCCGGTCAATAACACTAGAGTCCTCTCTCTTTCTTCGGTTTGTCCCATTGGAGAAGACAACAACAGTTCCATAAAGATTGGATCTTTGGAGTCACTTTGCTCAGGTTCAAAAAGCCAAACCCAGTTCTTGGTTTCTTAAAGTTTTGAGCTTTTCTTGGTGAAACTTGGTTTCCATGGATCTTTTTTGGGTATAACTAGGATAATGTTGGAATCTTTATAGTGGGGTTATGATACTCTGTTCATTTTCTCTTTGCTTTATCATTTTTTTTTCCGGTAAAGAAAATCAGTGATTAGATAATGGACTAATCGAATTATACTTCTCTCTTTTATTGGAATCTCCAGAGCACAACAATTTCCGGGCTTACAAATCCTTCTGGTTCTGGTAACTAAGCAGAGTAGTGGTTTACTCTTAGGCACTACTATTTTGACATTAACATTTATCTTATTGCACGGTTATATATTTGGATCACCAATTTTTCATTTCTTCAATGAATAATTTTATTCATTTTTTCAAAAAAAAAAAAAAAAAAAGCAATATATTCAAGTATTAATCAGAATTTAGTTTTAAGAGTATATTATTTATGCTTAAAATTTTCTAAGATAGTGTCAATTTATTGGAGAATAGAGTGAAAAACTTGTTTTCACAGCACGGGTTAAGTAAACTGTAGGGGCGTAGGCCATATATAGACTAGTGGCTAATTAATTGTCTTATATTCTTAGTTAAAAATGTTAGGGATTTTTATTTTTATTTATTTTTATTTTTTATAAAAAAAACTTCGAATAGAATGATTTAATATTAAATATAATCAAGTTTTTTAGTTAATAAACCTTTTTTTTTTTTTTTTTTTGAGGAACATAAACCAATTTAGTTAATCAAACTAATTTGGAACTTACATTTCCCTTCATGCATAATTATAGTATCACCAATTTGCCATTAGTTCGAATGATTTTTATTTTTATTTTTTATTCTTAGCCACTCATGCAAGTATAAATCAGAAGTTAGTTTTTTTGAGTATATTATTCATGCTTAAATTGTTCCGACTTCTGAGATAGTGTCAGCTTATTAGAGAATTGTAGAGGTATAGGCATAGGCCATAGTGTCCATTTGTGTTATCTTTTTAGTTAAAATCATTAACATCATGATAGCCATGATAACTCTATATAAACTGATCAACATCACACATTGTAACCATGGCAAAACTAACTTATCTTAAATCCCAATTGTAAAATGGATATTACTAGAAACTTTGGTCTTGTTTCTCAAGTTTTGAATCCCTTTATTGCAGGTCCTAATGATGATAAATCTCCATCACATCCAAGCTCACCACAACAGAACTCATCACTAGAACCAGCTAGAATTTCATCAGCCACAGCCACAAAACAACTTCGCAGCCCTAGCTTCTCATGTGGATGGTTTTCAGTAGTGTTTCTCCTTGTTATTTTCTTCGTTCAACAATACCCTCTCAACCTAGCAACATATCTTGCTATCCTATTCTTCCTTTTAAAGGCTTTAAATAGGGTAAGCTCTACAATATTTTAACAGCTCCATATATTCTGGGTTATCTGTGACACAAAGGAGGCTCATTTATTTCTACTTTTATTCAGAAATTCAATAAAAGGAACAAAAAAAAAGGGACCATAAAGATATTGACCATGCCATGCATGATCATATTTGAAAATTGCTAAGCTCTAATGTATCTTACTCCCACTCCCACTCCCACATAATCATAGGAATAGGAGCCTCTCCATTTGAAATGGACTATATATGTTATAGACTATTCGATCTAGAAAATAAAATACTGAAATGAAATTCTCTTATCAAAATCTTAATCTCTCTATTTTCAGTAAAATGAAGAAGAATGTGTTCTATAATCATAGATCTTGATAATAATAGAATGTGTATTTCTTTTAACAATCCAAATGTGTTACCTTTTAAGGAATTTACACCTCCATCTCCTTTTATTTTTAGGGATTTGTAGATATCTATACTCTATAATAACACAAAATAGTTCCAATCACCAACTAGGTTATGGTGTCTTAAGATTTTGACATAAACCCTAGAAACTAGATAGGATATATTAGAGGTGTGATCCTTAGGAAACCCTGTCTTTGGAAAATTGAAAAGGTTAATTATTGCTTCACATCAAATCATGCAAATGCTCTTTCATTAAAAATTCTTATCTTCAAATGTAACACCATATATGTGAAAACTCTAATCAAATAGTTTTGAGTAATCAATATAATGTATAAAAACACTACTTAACTTATAAGTTTGGATTCCAACTATATTTTGTTATATTTACTACTTACTCTTCTCATGTAGTATTATTTAATGTGAGACTATCATTACACGAGTTTACCCACACTACCTAACTAAGCCACTGCAAAATGCAAAATTTGGACAATATCTCCAAAGTTTACATAAAAATAAAAATAAAATAAAAAAACTGCTAAAGCTGCTAGCTGAATTCAGATCCTATTGTTTGAATATTTTGATGGAACTTAAGGAAAATATCTCTCTCTCTCTCTCTCTCTCTCTCTCTCTCTTAGAAGGGCACATATAACTCAAAACCAAAGGGTATTTTTAGAATTCCATCCTTTTCTTTTGCAACTCTGTTTCTTTTCTCTTTGCTTTATCTTTATTTTCCTACCAAAAATAAAGAATGATTACATAATGGACTATTTTTCTTGGGTCAACGGCATCATTGCTTCCCCCCCCCCCCCCCCCCCCGGGGCACAAAAATATATTCCGTTCTTAAAAATCTCTCCAGTTCCGGTAATCAGGCAGTGTGGTCTTTACTATTACCAATTTGTCATTTCTTTGAGTAATTTAATTTTACTCTTCCTTTTTTATAAAAAATCTTAGCAACTCATGCAAGTATTATAATCAGAAATTGTTTTTTCAATAATGTTGAATCTGTTCAGAGATAGTGTCAACTTATAAAGAAAATAAAGTGAAAAACTTGTTTTCACAAAGAAGAGCTAAGAGGAATTACATCAGCTTGTGCATAATTGTGCAAAATGAAAAAAGTGGTTGATTTTACCCAATTTGAGCAAAAAAACACCCATATTAATGGGTATAAAATTGTGCATTTATGTGCAATTGCTACAGTAACCATGCATATATGCACGGCACTGTAGCATGTGCATTTAATATTTTATTAGTTTTTTCTCTCACTTGTCTCTGCTATCACTCTCACCCTCACTTGACTCTCCTTCTCTCTACTGTCACTCTCACCCTCACTCCCCCTTTTCCTCATTCGCTCTCACTCTCACCATTGTTGTCGGTCAAACCATGCCTCCACTGCCGCCAGTCATTAAACCCTCCATTGTCGCTGATCAAGTCCATCACACTTGCTGCTGTGAGCGAAGATGCTTCATCATACCCTCCAATTGAGCTGACCAACTTCAATCTAGTCGTCCTTAACATAGGCCTACCAGAATCCGTGATCGCCGCTGCCGACAGCCACGATTTCACCCCCGCGGCTCTCACTGCCCGTCCCTTCTTCTCCCACGTCGAAGTTTCCTCTTTTGCCCCTGACGTCCTTGGCAAAGAACATTCCAGAAATGGGTTTAGGATTGGGTTACTTGGTGATGGTGGCTGGTGGGTTGATGATGGTGGCTGATCTCTTTGACGGTGGGTGTGGTTTGGTTGTTGATGGTGGCTGGGTGCGGTGATTTTGGGTTTTGTTAGGACTGCGAGAGAGAGATAGGCAGTGAGGGAGAGGGATGCGAAGAAAATAATAAAAAATTGTAAAAGAATGAATATTTTATTGAATAAATGTGTTGAATAAATAAACTGATGTGGATGTTTTGTAAAAATGTGTGTGTAAAATAGAAAAAGTAGGTTTTAGAGGTGCAAAATGAATTTTTTTTTGCACCAATTGATGTAATTGTATAAGGCAAGGAGCCTTGGAGGTTACTAGAAACATGGTTTAGTCTCTCAAGTTTTCAAATCCCTTTATTGTAGTTCCTAATGCTAGCACATCTCCACCACAAGTACCAGAGAGATTATCCACAAAACGAAGCTCGCCCCCAGATTATGCTAATACGCCGCCACCCACACACCAAAATTCATCACTAGAACTGGCTAGAATTTCATCAACCACAACCACAAAACAACTTTGTAGCAGCTACAGTTGGTTCACACCTAGCATAGTGATTTTCCTTGTTCCTATCTCCATTCATCTAAACTCATCATACAACTTATACTTAGCTAAAGTGCTTCTTTGATATGAGTGTGTGCATAAATGTGTATTCCAACTTATCAGGAAATTTCCACCAATCTCTTGATATAGCACGAAATTTAACCACAAACCACTGTGTTGTAATTCCCCGAACAAATAATATTCACAAACTATTTTTCTTTTTCCTTTCTCAATTACAGCTTGGTAAACGTCTGGACTGCTTTATGGCAAAGATTGTAAAGTTTCATTCACTATATAGACTTAAATGACATGCAAATCCCAACTAAATGCCGTCTTAATAGGACAATGTGACATGGATCCCGCTTCAACATTCAACTGCATGTGGATCATAGTTTCTTGGCATACAGAAAGCTTATATGTAACTGAAGTTTGATTCTATGATAGATATACCACTTCTTCTGTGAAGACATAAGTAACAAAAGCACATGCCAATTTCCTCATGTCCCTAGATGTCAAGAAAATTAATCCTTCCAACCATCAGACCATTCATCTTCATCCTTATCAGGTTTATGATATTCTTCTTGCCAAGACTCTTGATAGATATCCTTCCAACCATCAGACCATTCATCTTCAACTTCTTTAGAGGGTAGAGGGTTTTCTTCATCATTGTTCAAGTAATTTTTCTGTGTGGGATCCTCATCAACAAACTCCTCCTTTTCCGGGAAAGCACAACCCTGATTAGGTTTATGATATTCTTCTTGCCAAGACACTTGATAGATATCCTTCCAACCATCAGATCATTCATCTTCATCCTTATTAGGTTTATGATATTCGCGTTTCTCAAAAAAAAAAAAAAAAAAAAGGTTTATGATATTCTTCTTGCCAAGACTCTTGATAGATATCCTTCCAACCATCAGACCATTCATCTTCAACTTCTTTAGAGGGTAGAGGGTTTTCTTCATCATTGTTCAAGTAATTTTCCTGTGTGGGATCCTCATCAACAAACTCCTCCTTTTCGGGGAGAGCACAACCCTGATTAGGTTTATGATATTCTTCTTGCCAAGACTCTTGATAGATATCCTTCCAACCATCAGACCATTCATCTTCAACTTCTTTAGAGGGTAGAGAGTTTTCTTCATCATTGTTCAAGTAATTTTTCTGTGTGGGATCCATATCAACAAACTCCTCCTTTTCGGGGAGAGCACAACCCTAATATGAGTTGTTGTCTGCACAATGCCATAAAAGCATGTTCTAGTGGGGGTCCTGAAAAAAATGCAAAAGTTAGCAATGTAAAAAACCAAATCCTGAATTTGTTGGTATGTAAGCTCAATCAACTTGATTACTTAATGAGAAGAAAATCACAAGACAGGTAAGTTTAACACATCAGATTTTGGTCTTAATCATATCTGAATTGTTTGACACGTTCATGAATACCATTTTTTTACCTAACAAAAGAAACCCTGATTTCTCCATGCTTTTGCAAAGGGGAAAAAGCATTTATCCTTTTTATGTTTAATCAACAAGAAGAGTAATATCCTATTAAATAAATAAATAAACAAGAAGAGTAATATCTAAAAGAGTCATTTCCAAACTCATTGGTAGGAAGTGCTGCAAATATGAAATAACAGAGCAGTAGCTAAGCAGCACATTCAGAATTCAGAGCATGCAAAGGGCATAATTAATTTTATTCACAAGAATAAGATATTCATGTAACCTTTTAAAAAATGTGTATCTTATTACCATCAGGTTTTGTTCATAGTAATGTGTGGGTTTTCTTAAAGTTACGTAAATTAATCGCAAATAACAGCTTGCAATAGAAAAGGCATTACCTTGTTGATGATGTGTGGATTCCCGATTATGACCAACAAGGATATGGCACGGGTTACATTAAACCTTCTTGGATTGCTCAAAAATCCCAAACAATACGTTCGGTCAAATTCATTGTGTTTGATTGTTGAACGGACAGTAGATATAATAATTACTTTCTTCTCTTGACCTTGAAATTGTTCAACACTTCCAACCTTGATATCTGTCATATCCAAACCTTCAAGGGTGTTCTTGAGTGTTAGCACTTGCTGCCGATAAGGTGTTTTCACCCCAATATCTTCCTCACTCAGATTTCCAGTAGCAGTCAGTCGCCTGATGACCTCTACTACCTTGCTTGCCTCGATTCGGTTAAACCATGATGGATTATTTCCTTCCCTCTCATCACAACCTTGGATACCAAAGAAAAGAACAGGAAAATCCCTGTTAGGAAGGAGATTCACCCCATCCAAGAAGGCACTTTCGTCATCTTTACATGCAATTAATTCGCTATTATAGAACAGCATTGAAGGGAGATAAAGAATTTCTGGGTGACATCTGTAGTTCCGCACCAATTTTGTAACATAATTTTCCTCCCCATTATAGTAAATGTCAGATTCAGACAATCTTTCCAAGTACGATTTCCCCAATCCATATGTTTCTGCCTCTTTAGAGTATATTACTGGACCAAACTGCATGGGATCGCCAGCAAGAACAACAACTGTCTTTCTTCGACAGAGAATGGCTATAGGAATCATGGTTTCTGGCTCTGAAGCTTGGCCAGCCTCATCCAAGAAAATATGAGAGAAGTGGCCTCGCTTGACATCTTCTGCATGAAGAAGAGAGGCACTCATATAAGTCGATATGACGATCCTATATCGCATGAGGGCACTCGGTGGAGGACACTTGAAGATATGCTCATCAAAGAAGCAAAAGCGGATAATATTAGGTGTTACATCCTCATAGGTACGGGTAGGTGCATTGAACCTGAATATTTCATTATCGTGAACCTTAACGGCCTTTTCACTGAGGAGCTTCTCTAGAATGTGGTCTGCTGCACTATTTGAAGGGGCACACACAAGAATCCTAGCATTCTTTCTAGTTACGTAGAGCTGGAGGATTGCTTCCACTAAAGTCATGGTCTTACCTGTACCCGGAGGCCCATGAATCACATAAGGTGGTGCTCCTTTGCAGCCAAGGATCATCTCAACTGCACGCATCTGCTCAGGATTAAGATGACATGATATAGGCACCAGTGGAGAATTAGAGGAACAGAGGAATCTGTTAGGGGCCTCAGATGGAAATAGGAACTCCATCTCTAACCTTGCTGCAGCTTCAATGGCTTGATATAACCTTCTCATGTTGACTCGATTATATTTGAACCGTATATTATAGAGATTCCCATCTCTATGCCACGAGTGAAAGTCTTGAGCAAACTTCAGGTAAACTTCATCAGCCTCAACACGGTGGATAAAACCGTGTAAAAAACCACATTCAATTTTGGCAAAACTGCTCTAGGATTCTAAATATTCAACTAATAGTGAAATGACTCAATATTTTCTTTTTAATGAGTGAATACTTTATTAGAAATATAGAAGCCTAAATACACAGATGTGTGCAGGAGTCTTTGAAGAATTATAATCTGAAATTTAAACAATAAAAATAAAAATCAAGAAAAAATGAATAGGATAGTGCCTAAAGTCGACATCCTGTCATAGAACAACCTCAAAAATCTAAAGGGATATGGGATAATGTTAAACACCATCAACTGCTTGACCTGTTCCCTCCAAATGGACCACCTAGACAACGTGGAATAGCATCCCAAATGTTACCATTTTTTTATGAACAAGTTTTGTTTTCCAAGAAGCAAGCAAGTCAAACTCAAAAGCCTCTTCTTCACCACCTGTTGAAACCCGGAACTGGAATAGAGAACACTAGTGAGCACATATCTTAGTGAGTCCAAAGCAATTACAACTCTAAATGGCCAAAATATTTCAAGAAGTGTTACCGAAAAGTGACATTTGTTCAATCGCTTAGCCATATCTTTCAAACTACCAAGCATATTGTGGTGAAACTTGTTCCATTAGAAACTAACATCCAAGTTCAAATGAGCACAATAATAACTAATAAATTTACAAGGAAAAAAAATTATATATATATATATATATAAAGGCTCCAATTATTTCGTTGTAAAACCATGTTTTGAAGTTTGGTGTAACTAAAAATTGCTAATGAATAGAAAACATTTTAATGGTCAATGGAAATTTTAACTAAATCGGTGATAAATGATCTACACTTTGTAAATGCGTAAATCATTTTTGGAGCAAGCTTGTAAAAGCGTAAATGCTCTACACTTTTTATAAAAATGTTTTATATTGAAACAAATTAATGGAGCCTAAACATAATAATGAGTAACATACACAAGGCACTTTTCAACTATGCACAGACACGTCTAATTGACATAGATGAAATACGTGAGTCAAATGAGAACTACTCATGTTGGACCATTATCTGCCAAACAGGAAAACATCCAAGGAGGCAAGAATCCTTCAATTTGTTCTATAGCCATAAATCAAAATCAATGGATGGTTGAGAGTATGATGATGATATTTTCTTTTTAATGAGTAAATGAATTTCCCTAGAACATCCAAGAGATCCCAGTAGAACACCACCTATATCTTCTCATCTGAACAATGCATCTAACAGAAATAATTTGCCCATCTTTTTAATCAAAATCAAAAAGTTCAGTAGTTCCGGAAACACCTCAAATTTTATAGCAACTAGTATCACACATAATTATAGCTAGAAGTTGCTGATACATTCAAACCATTGAAGACAAACAGACAAAAACCTGATATGAAGTAGTCTCATTTTCATCTACAGAGGCAAGCCTGGCAAAAATATCATCTCCTTTGACAAGTGAAGACCTTCTCTCGGCAAGACCTGGAACCACAAGGGACAAAAAATGAGCTCCCCTCTTCCTCATAGTTACACATTCCATGTCATGACCCCTCATGTCTTCCTGAAGTAAACAACATGCCAATTTTAGCACAAAATCAAAAATGGACTCTCATTTAATCATCATTATTGTTATTTACTTCGCAAATAAAAAGTTACCTCCAATTGTATTTCTTCCATGATTACTAAATTCTTGAAGAAGGAAGTATAATTTTCAATTGAAAGGCCTTCTTCAACAGCATTAGGGATCTGCTTTTTCTCAAGCAATTCCCTGACTTCCCTTGGAATGCCATATCGACGAAGTCTATTCTTGAAAACTTTGTCCGTTTTCTTTGGAGGACGTACACCCATAACAAATGTACCATCAGTCACAACTTGCTTCTTTCTTCTGTCCCTTGAATAAGGCCTTCTAGAAGCCAAAGACTGTGATATGTTATCATCACACATAAGAAACACCACTCGTTCTATACTCATACTCTCAACATCAAAATACATAACTGAAGTGTGCAAACTGATTGCCTTTGGTCTGCAAGAGATCCATACAATCAAGGTCTCTCTTGGCTGAATCATCCTGTCCTCCAAGGTGAAAAAGTCTACATAGCCTCTGCTAGTTTCATTTCCTGATGGCGGCTTCATCAGAGAAAGTTTGAACGTACTCTCAGGAGTTGAGGCAAAAATTGAAACAGACCAGAGAGTCACTGGTTCACTAGTAGTATTCTTGATGGTAATTGACTCTGCGGCGGTTTCTCCTACGACTATTGATTGTGGGTTTCCCCCTGACAAAGGAAATGGGACAGAAATAACAACAGGACCCTCTTGATCTGGGTTGTAACTACACACAGATTGATCGTCCCCAAAATCAAGAAACCCAATTTCTCCTTTGTCTCCAACAGTAGAGAATTCCTCATCCCACTTACCACCAAAGTCACCCATCACCAAGTAGAGACTAAAATAAACAAACTGTCAGTTTCAATAATTACAAACCTACAAGAAAGGAAACAAACCCATAAACTAAAAGTGCCCAATTTTTATTTGAATAAACAAAAAAATTGCATACAATGCTACTAGAAAAGCCCCAATTACTTAAGCTACATTGAAAGTATAAAAAACAATCAAAATTCAGAAAGATCAAGGATAACATAAAAGATCTCAAATACCTAATAAACTCAAAATCAGAAGCACCATAACCTAAAGAGAATCAAGTAGTACTAGAATGCAATAAAGCATACTAATGATGGGTAGAGCCACAAAGAGAGTAAAACAAACAGTCATCATTCTGATTGGCATTCCTTACTTTAAGGTTCAATGAACCAAACATCAATGCCCAAATCCCATATAAGTATCAAAACCCCCCACAATAACGTTGTCCACAACAAAAGCACATACAGACATATTAGAAATTGTATAGAAAACAAAAGGCAAATGCAGACTATGGTTAAGGAGACAGACCGTGGAAGAATCAAAGAGAGACGCTTCTGATGACAGAGACAAAGACAAAGAGAACCCAACTTTGATCAAAGCTCAGCCTCTTCAATAATTACAAACCTACTAGAAAGGAAACAAACCCATAAACTAAAAGTGCCCAATTTTTATTTGAATTAAAAAAAAAAAAAATTACATACATTGCTACTAGAGACGCCCCAATTACTTAAGCTACATTGAAAGTATAAAAAAAACAATCAAAATTCAGAAAGATCAAGGATAACATAAAAGATCTCAAATACCTAATAAACTCAAAATCAGAAGCACCATAACCTAAAGGGAATCAAGTAGTACTAGATTGCAATAAAGCATACTAATGACGGGTAGAGCCACAAAGAGAGTAAAACAAACAGTCGTCATTCTGATTGGCATTCCTCACTTTAGGGTTCAATGAACCAAACACCACGTTACATTATTTACAAAACATCTCACCTTATATAATAATTGAATTGAAGGTAAAATGTATTATGTTTTCTTGAAGAAGAAGAAAAAACAAAAGCTTACTAAATTTTACATTTTCAAATAACAAATATAGATAACTTAATTTGAAAATTTTAATATAATGTATCAATTATTCTTTGTTAGAAAATAATCACTTCTTTTTAAGAACAATTTAGAACTAAAACTTATAAGTCTTATTTACTATTTTTACGTTTCTCTTTAACAAAAAATAAATCATCAAAATTTTCTATACGTCTATGACTATTTGTATTTAATTGCAAACCAGACAGTAGATATAATAATGATTTCTTCTCTTGTCCTTGAAATTGTTCAACACTTCCAACCTTGATGTCTGTCATCTCCAAATTTTCGAGGGTGTCCTTTATTTTGCACTTGCTGCCTATAAAAAAATAAAATAAAATAATCTCCCAAAAAATTAATTTTTCATAGAAGGGCCTGTGTCAGTGTCAAACTGTTTTTGGAAAAGAAAATTGAAGCGTATAGCTCTCAAAATCAAAGAGCATTTTCGGAATTCCATCCTTTAGAGAAAATAACAGAACTTTCCCGCCACTCAACTATATTTATAACTGCTTTACCAGACTCCAACACCAACAAAACAAACCAAACCCCTCTCTCTCCAAAATCAATCAACAGTCACTCTAAAGACTCCCCCAAAACTCCCAACCATGATTACCACCATGACTCTGCAGCTCATTGTTCTCGCTCTCAGTGTCACCTCCACGCTCCTCCTCATCGTGGCAGCCCAACCACCACCACCGCAGCCATTGCCACTGCCTTCAGGTTGCTCCAACGAGCTTGTTCTGTTCTCGCCATGCCTGCCCTATGTCTCGTCTCCGCCAAACAACCTCTCCAACACTGCCTCCGACAGCTGCTGTGATGCCTTCTCCTCGGCTTTAAACTCTACCAATGGTGTTTGCCTCTGTTACCTTGTCCGGCAGCCTTCAATCCTCGGGTTTCCTGTCAATGACACCAGAGTTCTCTCTCTTTCTTCGGTTTGTCCCATTGGAGAAGACAACAACAGCTCCATAAAGATTGGATCTTTGGAGTCACTTTGCTCAGGTACAAAAAGCCAAACCCAGTTCTTGGTTTCTTGAATTCTTGAGCTTTTCTTGGTTAAACTTAGTTTCCATGGATTTTTTTGGGTGTAATTTGGATAAAGTTGGAATCTTTATAATGGGGTTTTGCAACTCTGTTCCTTTTCTCTTTGCTTTATTTTTTTATTTTTCCTAGAAAGAAAAGAAAAGATTAAACAATGAATTGATTGAATTCTACTTTTGGTCTATATTGAAACAGGGTCACCAGCATTGCCTCCTCTGCGGAGCACAACAAATACCTCAGTAGTTACAAATCATTCTGCTTCTGGTAACTAGGCAGAGTGGTCTTTTACTCTTACGCACTACTATTTTTAGAAATTTACATTTCCCTTAATGCACAGTTATATCTGGATCACCAATTTTCCATTTCTTTGAATGATTTAATTACTCTTTTTTAAATCTTAGCAACTCATGCAAGTATTAATCAGAAATTAGATTTTAGGGTATATTTTTAATGCTTCATTTGCTATGAGATAGTGTCAACTTATTAAAGAATCAAGTGAAATTCTTATTTTCACAAAAAGAGTTAAATTGTAGGGGCAGAGGCCATAGTGGTTATTTGCCTTATCTTTTTACTTAAAATTGCAGTGCTTAATAAACCAATTTATTTAGCAAACTATTTTGGACATTGCACTTCCCTTAATGCAATTATAGTTAATAAACCAATTAAAGTATCACCAATTTTCCATTGGTTTGAATGATTTAATCCATCTCATTTTTTTTTCCCTTCAGAATCTTAGCAACTCATGCAAGTATTAATCAGAATTTAGGTTTGAGAATATATTATTAATGCTTAAATTGTTTTGAGATAATGTCAACTCACTAGAGAATAAAGTAAAAAACTTGATTTCACGTAAAAAATTGAGTGAATTGTAAGGGGGCATAGGCCATAGGGGGGCCATTTGTCTTATATTTTTAGTTAAAATTATTAACATCTTGGCCTTGATACCCAATGTAAATAATAAATTGATTAATTATCACACACTATAACCATGTCAAAACCGACTTATCTTAAATTCCAATTGTAAAATGGTTATTAGACATAAGTTTTGAATTTCCTTACAAGGCAGGAGCCTTGGTGGTTAGTAGGAACATGGTATGATCTCTCAGGTTTCGAATCCCTTTATTGCAGGTCTTAATGATATTCATTCTCCACCAAATCAGTTTGCTAAGACACCACCCACACAACAGAACTCATCACAAGAACCGGCTAGAATTTCATCGGCCACAACCTCAAAACAACTTTGTAGCAGCTACAGTTGCTTCACATCCGGCATAGTGATTCTCCTTGTTCCCATCTCCATTCATCTATACTCATCATGCAACTTATAATTAGCTCTTTCAGCACCCATTTCCCTGGTGGGATTGTAGACAAAGATTCCTTTAATTACTGTTACCCAGCAAATTAGACATGTACTTTGATATGAGTGTGTGCATAAATGTGTATTCGCACTCGTCAGAAAATTTCTACCCCTATATTGACACTACTGGAATTTAACCATAATTCATTGTGTTTTAAAGCCCAAACAAAGAAAAATATGTCAACATTCACAAACTTTGTTTTTCCTCCTTTCACGATTATAGCATATGCTAAAAAGTGCAGAATGCTTTAAAGGCAAAGGTAGTGAAGCTCCATTCAGCAAAGAAGACTATATACACTTAAATGACTTATGCAAATCTCTACTAAATGCAGTCTTAATAGAACAATGCAACGTGGATCCCGCTTCAACATTCAACTGCATGTGGATCATAGTTTCCTTTCATGCAAAAATCAAGAGATGTGTGAACCTAATTTCGAATATATATATATATATACACACACACACACACACACCACTTTTTAAGTGAAGATACAAAACACTCCCAAAAAAAAAAAAAAACAAACAAACAAACAAACCAAACCAAACCAAAAAAGCACATGCCAATTTCCTCATATCCTTAGATGTTGAGCAAATTTAATTCTTCCAACCATAAGACCATTCATCTTCATCCTTATTAGGTTTATTAGGATATTTTGCTTGCAAAGATTCTTGACCTCATAAATAATGTAAAAAACATGGTGCCAGTTTTGCTACCTGCCTCTATTGCTAATGGTTCAGCAGTTGAACTATAAGTACCAGGTCTAACCAGAAAAGACAAAATTTGAAGAGCACTCAACTAAACCATATTCCAGGTGGAGAAATTCCTAACAATTCGAAGTGTATACCTACACACTGCCTAAGCAACATTGATATAAACTTGGTTCTATAAATATACCTGTGTCAGACTGTCAGTGTGTGTACAGAATATGGATCTGATAGAGATGCAATCTTTTAGAGGACACCTTTTTTATTATTATTATAATTCAATTGTTACTAAACTAGAAAACTCGTGTAGATGACACTGTTATCATTAGGTTTTGTTAATAGTAATGTGTGGGCTTATATCAGACTCAATTAATAAAAAAATAAAAGCTTGCAGTAGAAAAGAAATTACCTTTTGATGGTTTATAGTTTGTACATTTGGCTGGAACTATAAAAAAGAATCTCGCCCAGAAAATAAATTTCTCATTGAAGGGCCTGTGTCAAACTGTTTAATGAAGCGGAAATTGAAGCGTATAACTCAAAACCAAAGGGCATTTTCGGACTTCCATCCTTTAAACAAACGGAACTCTCCCGCCACTCAACTATATTTTTAACTGTTTACCAGACTCCAAAACTTTCCTTATACCACCAACAAAGAAAACCAAACCCTTCTCTCCAATATCACTCTACAGTCTATCTTTTATTGAAAAAGGGTCACCAGCATTGCCTCCCCTCCAGAGCACAACAATTTCCGGGCTTACAAATCCTTCTGGTTCTGGTAACTAAGCAGAGTAGCGTTTTTCTTATTGCACGGTTATATTTGGATCACCAATTTTATGAATAATATTACTCATTTTTTCAAAAAAATCAATTAGCAATATATTCAAGTATTAATCAGAATTTAGTTTTAAGAGTATATTATTTATGCTTAAATTTTTCTAAGATATTGTCAATTTATTGGAGAATGGAGTGAAAAACTTGTTTTCACAAAACGGGAAAAGTAAACTGTAGGGGCGTAGGTCATATATAGACTAGTGGCTAATTAATTGTCTTATATTCTTAGTTAAAAATGTTAGGGTTTTTTTTTTTTTTTTTTGATTAAAAACTTCGAATAGAATGATTTAATATTAAATATAATCAATTTTTTAGTTAATAAACCCCATTTTTTTTTTTTTTTTGAGGAACATAAACCAATTTAGTTAATCAAACTAATTTGGAATTTAACTTTCCCTTCATGCATAATTATAGTATCACTAATTTGCCATTAGTTCGAATGATTTTTATTTTTTTTTAATCTTAGTATCTGTTTGGATTCACGTTGCTTATCCACGTCTATTGCATTTGCATTTTTAGCCTTTTTTTTTTTTTTTAAGCCATAAAGTTTGACTTTTCCACCTATGCACTCTTCACACGTTTCAAACTTTCTTTGAACAGTGCCGAGCAGCACTGTTCACGCACTGTTTATGTGACCCACAAGCATTTTATTAAAAAATAATAATAAAAAAGAGTCCTACGACACTATTTACACATTTAAAAATTATTTTGCTATAGTGTTTTCAATTTTTAGTTTTCAGCAAAAATAAGTTGTATCCAAACAGGCCCTTAGTAGCTCATGCAAGTATAAATCAAAAATTAGTTTTTTTGAGTATATTATTCATGCTTAAATTGTTCCGACTTCTAAGATAGTGTCAGCTTATTAGAGAATAGTAGAGGCATTGGCACAGGCCATAGTGTCTATTTGGCTTATCCTTTTAGTTAAAATCATTAACATCATGATAGCCATGATAACTCTATATAAATTGATCAATCATCACACATTGTAACCATGGCAAAACTAACTTATCTTAAATCCCAATTGTAAAATGGGTATTACTAGAAACTTTGGTCTTCTCTCAAGTTTTGAATCCCTTTATTGCAGGTCCTAATGATGTTAAATCTCCGCCACATCCAAGCTCGCCACAACAGAACTCATCACTAGAAACAGCTAGAATTTCATCAGCCACAGCCACAAAACAACTTCGTAGCCCTAGCTTCTCATGTGGATGGTTTTCAGTAGTGTTTCTCCTTGTTATTTTCTTCGTTCAACAATACCCTCTCAACCTAGCAACATATCTTGCTATCCTATTCTTCCTTTTAAAGGCTTTAAATTGGGTAAGCCCTACAATATTTTAACAGCTTCATATATTCTGGGTTATCTGTGACACAAAGGAGGCTCATTTATTTCTACTTTTATTCAGTAATTCAATAAAAGGGACAAAAAAAAAAGGGACCATAAAGATATTGACCATGCCATGCATGATCATATTTGAAAATTGCTAAGTTCTAATGTATCTTACTTCCACTTGATCCCACTCCCACATAATCTTAGGAATAGGAGCCTCTCCATTTGATAATAATAGAATGTGTACTTCTCTTAACGATCCCAATGTGTTGCCTTTTAAGGAATTTACACCTCCATCTCCTTCTATTTTTAGGGGTTTGTAGATGTCTATACTCTAATAACACAAAATAGTTCCGATCACAAACTAGGTTATGGTGTCTTAAGATTTTGACAAAAACCTAGAAACTAGATAGGATATATTGGAGGTGTGATCCTTAGGAAACCCGTCTTTGGAAAATTGAAAAGGCTAATTATTGCTTCACATCAAACCATGCACATGCTCTTTCCTTAAAAATTCTTATCTTCAAATGTAACACCATATGTATGAAAACTCTAATTGAATAGTTTTGAGTAATCAATATAATGTATAAAAACCCTACTTAACTAAAAAAAAACTAAACTTATAAGTTTGGACCCCAACTATGTTATGTTATATTTACCACTTACTCTTCTCATGTAGTATTATTTAATGTGAGACTATCATTACATGAGTTTACCCACACTGCCTAACTAAGCCACTGCAAAATGCAAAATTTGGACATTATCTCCAATGTTCACATAAAAAAAAAAAAAAAAAAAAAAAAAAAAAAAACAGAAACTGTTAAAGCTGCTAGCTGAATTCACGTCCTATAATCTTCTCCAAAAAAAAAAAAAAAAAAAAAATCACATCCTATTGTTTGCACATTTTGATGGAACTTAAGGATATATATATCTCAGAAAATTAATATTTCCTAGAAGGGCGCATATGACTCAAAACCAAAGGATATTTTTAGAATTCCATCCTTTTCTTTTGCAACTCTGTTTCTTTTCTCTTTGCTTTATCTTTATTTTCGGTAGCAAAAATAAAGAATGATTACATAATGGACTATTTTTCTTTTTATCTATATTGAAACAGGGTCAACGGCATCATTGCTTCCCCCCCGGAGAACAAAAATATATTCCGTTCTTAAAACTCTCTCCAATTCCGGTAATCAGGCAGTGTGGTCTTTGCTATTACCAATTTGTCATTTCTTTGAATAATTTAGTTTTACTCTTCCTTTTTTTTTTTTTTTTAAATAAAATATTTTAGCAACTCATGCAAGTATTAATCAGAAATTATTTTTTTAATAACGTTGAATCTGTTCTGAGATAGTGTCAACTTATAAAGAAAATAAAGTGAAAAACTTGTTTTCACAAAGAAGAGCTAAGTGAACTGTCGGGGCATAAGCCATATTTGGACAGAAGTCTTCGTTCCCTCATAAGGCAAGGATCCTTGGTGGTTACTAGAAACATGGTTTAGTCTCTCAAGTTTTCAAATCCCTTTATTGCAGTTCCTAATGCTGGCGCATCTCCACCACAAGTACCAGAGAGATGATCCACAAAACAAAGTTCGCCCCCAGATTATGCTAATACGCCGCCACCCACACAACAGAATTCATCGCTAGAACTGGCTAGAATTTCATCAGCCACAACCACAATACAACTTTGTAGCAGCTACAGTTGGTTCGCACCCGGCATAGTGATTTTCCTTGTTCCTATCTCCATTCATCTAAACTCATCATGCAACTTATACTTAGCTAAAGTGCTTTAGCTTCTTTGATATGAGTGTGTGCATAAATGTGTATTCTCACTTATCAGAAAATTTCCACCCATCTCTTGATATAGCACCGGATTTAACCACAAACCATTGTGTTGTAATTCCCCGAACAAATAATATTCACAAACTATTTTTCTTTTTCCTTTCTCAATTACAGCTCGGTAAACGTCTGGACTGCTTTATGGCAAAGATTGTAAAGTTTCATTCACTATATAGACTTACATGACATGCAAATCCCAACTAAATGCCATCTTAATAGGACAATGCGACATGGATCCCGCTTCAACATTCAACTGCATGTGGATCATAGTTTCTTGGCATACAGAAAGCAAGATATATGTAACTGAAGTTTGATTGTATGATAGATATACCACTTCTTCTGTGAAGACATAAATAACAAAAACACATGCCAGTTTCCTCATGTCCCTAGATGTCAAGAAAATTAATCCTTCCAACCATCAGACCATTCATCTTCATCCTTGTTAGGTTTAGGATATTCTTCTTGCCAAGACTCTTGATCACATTCAACTTCTTTAGAGGGTAGAGGGTTTTCTTCATCATTGTTCAAGTAATTTTCCTGTGTGGGATCCTCGTCAACAAACTCCTCCTTTTCGGGGAGAGCACAACCCTGATATGAGTTATTGTCTGCACAATGCCATAAAAGCATGTTCCAGTGGGGGTCCTGAAAAAAATGCAAAAGTTAGCAATGTAAAAAACTAAATCCTGAATTTGTTGGCATGTAAGCTCAATCAATTTGATTACTTAATGAGAAGAAAATCACAAGACAGGTAAGTTTAACACATCAGATTTTGGTCTTAATCGTATCTGAATTGTTTGACACGTTCATGAATACCTTTTTTTTACCTAACAAAAGAAACCCTGATTTCCCCATGCTTCTGCAAAGGGGAAAAAGCATTTATCCTTTTTATGTCTAATCAACAAGAAGAGTAAAATCCTATAATAAAAAAAACAAGAAGAGTAATATCTAAAAGAGTCATTTCCAAACTCATTGGTAGGAAGTGCTGCAAATATGAATTAACAGAGCAGTAGCATAAGCAGCACATTCAGAGCATGCAAAGAGCATAATAGCATAATTAATTTTATTCACAAGAATAAGAGTAATCTTTCAAAAAATGTGTATCTTATTACCATCAGGTTTTGTTCATAGCAATGTGTGGGTTTTCTTATAGTTACCTAAATTAATCACAAATAACAGCTTGCAATAGAAAAGGCATTACCTTGTTGATGATGTGTGGATTCCCGATTATGACCAACAAGGATATGGCACGGGTTACAGCCACATTAAACCTTCTTGGATTGCTCAAAAATCCCAAACAATACGTTCGGTCAAATTCATTGTGTTTGATTGTTGAACGGACAGTAGATATAATAATTACTTTCTTCTCTTGACCTTGAAATTGTTCAACACTTCCAACCTTGATATCTGTCATATCCAAACCTTCAAGGGTGTTCTTGAGTTTTAGCACTTGCTGCCGATAAGGTGTTATCACCCCAATATCTTCCTCACTCAGATTTCCAGTAGCAGTCAGTCGCCCGATGACCTCTACTACCTTGCTTGCCTCGATTCGGTTAAACCATGATGGATTATTTCCTTCCCTCTCATCACAACCTTGGATACCAAAGAAAAGAACAGGAAAATCTCTGTTAGGAAGGAGTTTCACCCCATCCAAGAAGTCACTTTTGTCATCTTTACATGCAATTAATTCGCTATTATAGAACAGCATTGAAGGGAGATAAAGAATTTCTGGGTGACACCTGTAGTTCCGCACCAATTTTGTAACATAATTTTCCTCCCCATTATAGTAAATGTCAGATTCAGACAATCTTTCCAAGTACGATTTCCCCAATCCGTAAGTTTCTGCCTCTTTAGAGTATATTACTGGACCTAACTGCATGGGGTCTCCAGCAAGAACAACAACTGTCTTTCTTTGACAGAGACTGGCTATAGGAATCATGGTTTCTGGCTCTGAAGCTTGGCCAGCCTCATCCAAGAAAATATGAGAGAAGTGGCCTCGCTTGACATCTTCTGCATAAAGAAGAGAGGCACTCATATAAGTCGATATGACGATCCTATATCGCATGAGAGCATTCGGTGGAGGACACTTGAAGATATGCTCATCAAAGAAGCAAAAGCGGATAATATTAGGTGTTACATCCTCATAGGTACGGGTAGGTGCATTGAGCCTGAATATTTCATTATCATGAACCTTTACAGCCTTTTCACTGAGGAGCTTCTCTAGAATGTGGTCTGCTGCACTATTTGAAGGGGCACACACAAGAATCCGAGCATTCTTTCGAGTTGTGTAGAGCTGGAGGATTGCTTCCACTAAAGTCATAGTCTTACCAGTACCCGGAGGCCCATGAATCACATAAGGCGGTGCTCCTTTGCAGCCAAGGATCATCTCAACTGCACACATCTGCTCAGGATTAAGATGACATGATATAGGCACCAGCGGAGTGGTTTCAATCAGCCTCATGTTAGGGGCCTCAGATGGAAATAGGAACTCTATCTCTAACCTTGCTGCAGCTTCAATGGCTTGATATAACCTTCTCATGTTGACTCGATTATATTTGAACCGTATATTATAGAGATTCCCATCTCTATGCCACGAGTGAAAGTCTTTAGCAAACTTCAGGTAAACTTCATCAGCTTCAACACGGTGGATAAAACCCTGTAAAAAACCACATTCAATTTTGGGAAAACTGCTCTAGGATTCTAAATATTCAACTAATAGTGAAAAGACTCAATATTTTCTTTTTAATGAGTAAATACTTTATTAGAAATATAGAAGATATAGAAGCATAAATACACAGATGTGTAAAGGAGTCTTTGAAGAATTATAATCTGAAATTTAAACAATAAAAATAAAAATCAAGAAAAAATGAGATAGGATAGTGCCTAAAGTTGACATCCAGTCATAGAACAACCTCAAAAATCTAAAGGGATACGGGATAATGTTATACACCATCAACTGCTTGACCTGTTCTCTCCAAATGGACCACCTGGACAATGTGGAATAACATTCCAAATGTTACCATTTTTTTATGAACAAGTTTTGTTTTCCAAGAAGCAAGTCAAACTCAAAAGCCTCTTCTTCACCACCTGTTGAAACCCAGACCTGGAATAGAGAACACTAGTGATCACATATCTATTGTCATCCAACAGTGGAGCAGAAGAAGACCAACCAATTCACAAGAATATTCACACATACAACCAGTCCACCACAATTAGTCTCCTCTTAATATGGTTATTGCTATCAAACTTCCACCAAAAAAAAGCCCTTTCCATATGAATTTTGTACCATATGCTCCTCTAAGGGAAATTGCTATTAATTTTCCTTTTAAAGGCTATATAAAAACGAATGAACCTAATATTTTTCATTACACACCATGCCGCCATCTCCAAAAAAAAAAAAGAATGCGCAACAAACTTCAAGTTTCAATTCAGGATGAAATGCACAAAGTAGGATTCCAATAACAAATACTGCCCTCTTCCAATCTTCCCCTATAGGCAGCATAAGTGTCCTTATCAACAGCTAAAAGAAACAACTCTAGAAACAAGTCCTTCAAAGCCTTATCCTCACCACATAAATCATGCCAAAATCAAATTCACCTATCATCATCTACTAGACGTGGAAAAAGATCCCATCTGCTCATCCCATGAGATCCTCCAGCCTCTATATACTCCAAGCTGCCACTAACAAAGCTTTTATAAAAACTTAACTATCTAACCCTCAACCCACCTTTACTAATAGAATAGACAAAACTACTTATAGCTTTCACTCAAAAGGCACTTCCTCCTTCCATGAGAATGGGTTCAGTGTATGGTCATGAGTTCAAAACCCACAAGATGCATTTGCAACTTATTGATAAAAAAATTAACAAATTAAAAAAATAATGATGATGATGACGACGATGAAAGAGAACATGAAAACCACCATATTCAGAGGAAATGACTTAGTGAGTCCAAAGCAATTACAACTCTAAATGGCCAAAAACGTTTCAAGAAGTGTTACTGAAAAGTGACATTTGTTCAATTGCTTGGCCATATCTTTCAAACTACCAAGCATATTTTGGTGAAACTTGTTCCATTAGAAACTAAACATCCAAGTTCAAATGAGCACAATAATAACTAATAAATTACAAGAAAAAAAAAAATAATATTTATATACATATAAAGGCTCCAATTATTTCGTTGTAAAACCATGTTTTGAAGTTTGGTGCAACTAAAAATTGCTAATGAATAGAAAACATTTTAATGGTCAATGGAAATTTTAACTAAATCGGTGATAAATAATCTACACTTTGTAAATGCGTAAATCATTTTTGGAGCAAGCATGTAAAAGCATAAATGCTCTAAACTTTATAAAAATGTTTTATATTGAAACAAATGGAGCCTAAACGTAATAGTGATTAACATACACAAGGCACTTTTCAACTATGCACAAACATGTGTTTATTTGACATAGATGAAATACATAAGTCAAATGAGAACTACTCATGTTGGACCATTATCTGCCAAACGGGAAAACATCTAAGGAGGCAAGAATCCTTCAATTTGTTCTATAGCCATAAATCAAAATCAATGGATGGTTGAGAGTATGATGATGATATTTCCTTTTTAATAAGTAAATGAAATTCCCTAAAACATCCAAGAGATCCCAGTAGTACACCACCTATATCTTCTTATCTGAACAATGCATCTGACACAAATAATTTGCCCATCTTTTTAATCAAAATAAAAAAGTTCAGTAGTTCCAGAAACACCTCAAATTTTATAGCAACTAGTATCACACATAATTATAGCTAGAAGTTGCTGATACATTCAAACCATTGAAGACAAACAGACACGAACCTGATATGAAGTAGTCTCATTTTCATCTTCAGAGGCAAGCCTGGCAAAAATATCATCTCCTTGGACAAGTGAAGGCCTTCTCTCAGCAAGACCTGGAACCACAAGGGACAAAAAATGAGCTCCCCTCTTCCTCATAGTTACAGATTCCATGTCATGACCCCTCATGTCTTCCTGTAGTAACAACATGCCAATTTTAGCACAAAATCAAAAAAGGACTCTCATTTAATCATCATTATTTTTCTTTACTTCACAAATAGAAAGTTACCTCCAATTGTATTTCTTCCATGATTACTAAATGCCTGAAGAAGTTAGTATAATTTTCAATTGAAAGGCCTTCTTCAACAGCATTAGGGATCTGCTTTTTCTCAAGCAATTCCCTGACTTCCCTTGGAATGTCATATCGAGGAAGTCTGTTCTTGAAAACTTTGTCCGTTTTCTTCGGAGGACGTACACCCATAACAAATGTACCATTAGTCACAACTTGCTTCTTTCTTCTGTCCCTTGAATAAGGCCTTCTAGAAGCCAAAGACTGTGATATGTTATCATCACACATAAGGAACACCACTCGTTCTATCCTCGCACTCTCAACATCAAAATACATAACTGAAGTGTGCAAACCAATTGCCTTTGGTTTGCAAGAGATCCATACAGTCAAGGTCTCTCTTGGTTGAATCATCCTGTCCTCCAAGGTGAAAAAGTCTACATAGCCTCTGCTAGTTTCATTTCCTGATGGCGGCTTCATCAGAGAAAGTTTAAACGAATTCTCAGGAGTTGAGGCAAAAATTGAAACAGACCAGAGAGTCACTGGTTCACTAGTAGTATTCTTGATGGTAATCGACTCTGCAGCGGTTTCTCCTACGACTATTGATTGCGGGTTTCCCCCTGACATAGGAAATGGGACAGAAATAACAACAGGACCCTCTTGATCTGGGTTGTAACTACACACAGATTTATCGTCCCCAAAATCAAGAAACCCAATTTCTCCTTTGTCTCCAACAGTAGAGAATTCCTCATCCCACTTACCACCAAAGTCACCCATCACCAAGTAGAGACTAAAATAAACAAACTGTCAGTTTCAATAATTACAAACCTACAAGAAAGGAAACAACCCCATATACTAAAAGTGCCCAATTTTTATTTGAATTAAAAAAAAAAAAAAAAAAATTTACATACAATGCTACTAAAAACCCCCCAATTACTTAAGCTACATTGAAAGTATAAAAAAAATAAAAAAAAAATCAAAATTCAGAAAGATCAAGGATAACATAAAAGATCTCAAATACCTAATAAACTCAAAATCAGAAGCACCATAACCTAAAGAGAATCAAGTAGTACTAGATTGTAATAAAGCATACTAATGATGGGTAAAGCAACAACGAGAGTAAAACAAACAGTCATCATTCTGATTGGCATTCCTTACTTTAAGGTTCAATGAACCAAACATCAATGCCCAAATCAAATATAAGAATCGAAACCCCCCACAACAACGTTGTCCACAACAAAAGCACATACAGAAATATTAGAAACTGTATAGAAAACAAAAGGCAAATGCAGACTATGGTTAAGGAGACAAACCGTGGAAGAATCAAAGAGAGACGCTTCTGATGACAGAGACAAAGACAAAGAGAACCCAACTTTGATCAAAGCTCAGCCTCTTCAATACCCTATGACAAAAAGAAAAAAAGTGCTCTCTCAATGCAAATTAACAGTGAAAAATGCAATGACCCCAGAAACAAAATCATATAACCTTCTTGTAGGAGTATTTTGATGTGACTTTCATTATATTCCAAAAAAGAAAAATTTTCTAACAAAAAAAAGGGTAAAGATATAAACTTGATGGCATTGGCTTATTATTTTCATAACTCTGGGTGAAAAATACAGTATCTTGGCAAAGCATTCACAAGAAGGTTATGATTGGGTAATCAAAATGGAAACCAGTTTACCCATTTATCATTAAAAGGTGAAAACTGAAAAGTGAAACCGCTCTCTCTGTAGGGAAGTGTGTGTAAGACTGGTCTGTACTGAAAACTGAAAAGTGAGATTGCTCTGTTCTGTAGAGGGAATGAGAGTCCCATTGTTTTTAGGATGTGGGTCTATTGTTAAAAGATTTGATTGGTGGAGCTTAGAAGTGAAAGCGTCTTTATTGTTGGTTTCTCAATTTTATTTTTTACTTTTTTTTTTTTGAGAAACTGTTGGTTTCTCTATTAGTGGAGCCTTGGACTTTGAAGACCCATCAATGCCTTCAATTAATTAAATTGGCCTATTGGAAGTGCATCCCTTAATATTTTTATTTTTTATTTTTAGAAAATATTTTTGGTTTTTACTTCCATCTGTTCACGTTTCTTTTGTTTTTTTTTTGTTTGTGTTTTTTTTTTTTTTTGGCACTAAAATCGAAATGGTAACCTTCAAATTTTTGTTGAATTATCGTTATCATTGGTAAAAGTTTTTTGTTTTTAGTCAGTTTAGTCCTAAAAATTTTTTGTTTTCAGTCAGTTTAGTCCTTAAATTTTAACATTCTTATCAGGATTGTCTATTGTTCTTTATAAAAGTTTTTTTGTTTTTAGTCAGTTTAGTCCTTAAGCTCTTTTACTGTACTTCACAGTAGTTTTATTATGATGACCAACTTTAAAGTTTAAAGTCTAAAATAATTTTAAAAATTAAGAATGAAAATGATAATTCACCCTTTCTTTAATGGGGATAATTCTCCCACTTGAAGGGTATAATCTAAATGTTGACTCTTTCTTTTTTTGTCAATAACATTTTTTATTTAGTGGGAATAATTCACCAACTTAAAGAGTACAATCCAACTCTCTTTTTTCCATTAGCACGAGGAGCGAGCTGTGAACTGTGACTATTGAATTCCACACAAATTTGAACAACATTTTTACCGTGTTACAGTTCATTCAAAACAATAGTTCATTCAAACAAACAAACGCATCTATTTGATCATTAGGATATTCCTTTTGCTTTTTTATTGTCAATCTTATTAAAATAATTGGGCAGTGTTTGTTGCATGCATATGTGTGTATAGACCTTATCGGCAAACAACTAAAAATGTGCATTGAAGACATAATTTCAAGTTGGAATCAGTACTTTCAACTCACATTTTTTCAGTTGTTGCACACCTTTATATCCATATGTGCAACAAGATTTTACTAAAATAATTTGACTTTAATAAAGTTTAAAAGGTAAAATAGAACATTAATAGAAATTCTTTTTTTTTTTTAAAGGGAAATTAGATACATGATACATCCAATTTCCATGACAATTGTCTAACGACAGTTCTTTCAAAGATTGATGTATCTAATTTTATGTTTTAACTTATCCTGGGTGTGAAAATTATGGCTTAGAAGTTAGAAGCAATTTATAGCCTCATGAAGGTATAAATCGATCCCAACTTGCAAGGACTGAATAGCCTTTCTGATTCTCTGAATGCAATGATCTATATGCTATTTTATCATATCTAGTAAACGTGTTTAACCTTAATTTTTAAAGCAAAATAACCCAATACTCGAATTTAACCAAAGAGATTAACTCAATCGGATCATGCATTTAAGCCAATACAACAGCCTGGCATTTTCTGCATGACCAACAAGTTCCTTCGCCATTACTTTCAAGAGACAAAGTAAGCTGTTGACATTTCATCTTACATCAACGAGAAAATAAGGTGTGGTTACCTCTTATAAGTTTTGAAACTAGACCTTTTCTTTGCTGCTCATGGTAAATGTAGAACGATAAACAAAACATCCTTCATCAAGGTGTTTATTGTGGAAAGTACTGAGAATTATATTAAGGCATGGTCAAACAAGTCCCACTTGGAAGAAAAAAGAAAAAAAAAATGGAAAAACACAAGCGTCGCATTAATTTTCCAACAATATAACTATTCTGGCATATCAGCAAATGAAACAAGTATAGTCAGTACGAGTATTTCAAACTAAAGTTCAGGAAGAGATATGTAACTTTCCCTTTTAACTCATTTAAATTAAAACATAAAAAGGAATTCAGGCTGTGGAAACTGCACCATCCTTGACAGATTCACGCCAGGCATACTCCCTTGCTCCATCCTTGTCAACAATCTTGATAACAAAGTTTGGTGGTGCCACAACCAACCGGGATCGAATCTCCAATATGCACTTATCAACCAGATCAACTTCAACCAACATGCCACTGTGGTAGTGCCTATCCATCATGGAGAGAGAAAAATAGGACCCATAACCAAATGCTCCCTTGTCAAGTTTGTGAAGTGTAGCGATGTAGTCAATATGGTAAAGAGATGGGCCTGTCTCCTTGTCGTAGCCAGCCAGAAGGATATTCACAGAGTATGGATTCTGAAAAACAAATATCACAATTATATCAAGTAGCCAAAGTATCAATTACCTAGCAATTATGCCTATAAGATGTGTATGTCCCCACATGTGGATGTACTAGGCAACTGCATTAGCAACTGTAACTCCTTAGGACCAACTCAATGAGAGGGGCACAATCACAGAACAGATCCAGAACAAGCATTTATATGTGATATGATTATATGATTACATCCCCCCCGCCTTCCTATCTCTCTCTCTCTCTCTCTCTCTCTCTCTCTCTCTTGCGCACACATTTTTTTTTAGGTTTCTCTCTCTCACATTTACACACAGAAATGAACACAAAATTATGGCAACTTCTGAACATAACTAGCATAACTCTATGTCAACTGCCTTAAATGATTACCTCTTGATCTTAATGCAAGTTCACTAGAGAAGACCACTGAGCATCAACATTAGTGTTCTTCTCTGTTGGGTATATGTATTTCAATTTGATTACAATTAGGAAAGAGACATTACTGCTATAATAAAAGCAGGCAGAAAAGTTTAAGTGAGGTCTCCTCCAAGGAAAAACTCAAAAGAACATGGATGCATCTCCTCCAAGGAAAAACTGAAAAGAACATGGATGAAGCACCAAGAAGGAATGAAAGAAAAAATCTGGAAGCTAAAGCTTAATCTAGAACAAGTTTCTCCGATATCACTATACTAAGAAGTCAGCCTCGAATTACCTGATCTTTTAAATCAAAGAACATATGCAATCAGCAAGATCAATGGTACAAATAACTCAGCCTATACATAATCCTCTGAGCACAACAATGGACCAAGCACAGTATCTCTCCACCACAATGTCAGCAACATATGGTGATTGATTAACATTCCTTGTGCCGATAAAGAAAAGCATCCAGCTTTCTTTATATGACATCTTGAAAAGGCAAGAATTAAAAACCTGTTTAAGAATCCTGTAAATCCCCTAAAAGATTCCTATCCTTTTTTTCTTTTGCTATTAGTAAGTTATGTACACAACCAGCAAGCATTGAACCAATGACCTTACCATGGATCCCTGCCTAGAATAAACTTACAATATAACCATCTAATTATCAATTACAATTTCCATATAGCAATGACTGCTATTTCCAAATGAGAAACCAAAGTAGAAAAACAAAACCCTCAAATGAGCTCAGACATGCCATGTCCAAGGCCAGGTAACTACATGAAAGAGAAGCTAGCAACATCTTAAATAAAGCTCCTCCCGTTTTATGGCACCAAAAACTTGGACAAGAGTCTTTAGGCCAAACAGGATGTGTTCCCACTCTACATGCCTAGCTGAGGATATATATATTACACATGTTTTAGTTGTGTGGGGGCCTAATTGATCTTTTGTTTCTCTAAAAGTATATATATGAAAGGATGCTGACGTGCAAGTGAGATGGATGACTCACCAACAGGAGTGCTGATGGGGTTGTAAGTAAAAAAGGACATACCTTTCCCTCGACACTAGCTCCAGAGGAAGGACTAAAAGACACTCTCGTCCAGGCTGTGGGAAGACAAGCCTACTTTGGTCCTCAATCAAACTATGTCGTCTCCTAGTGAGAAAAAGAAGTAGCACCTTTTCTAAGGTAGCCAAATGGTAAGCCCCAAATTCTTTAAACAAAAACTTCAAAGCAGATGCTAATTTTTTTCATTATAATCAAAAGTGAAAGTTCCTTATGTCATAGCCTCTATTTATAAGAGAGAAACTCTAACATTGTATCATAACCCTTCATTACTGAAACCCATGCATATCACAATAACTAAAAATAACTAAAAAACACAAACCCCCATAATTTAATTAATATTGTTCCTACATCAACTTAGACTCCTTAGAAGCACAAACACAATAAAAACCTGTGTGTCCGTGTCATACACGTGCCAGACATGGACATGCTTGGGACATGATTGCATGAGTGTCAATTTATCAATAACGCATGAAAGCCCTCCATGATCTTCTCTCTCTCTTTGGGGTGCATCTTCTCTCATTTTATAAGTCTGCTATAATCTTTATTTGGGTGGTCCTCAGATTAGACCAATATCATTTGTTCTGGTTTCTTTTTCTTTTCCCCAAATATATATATATATATATATATATATATATATATATATATATATTTTTTTTTTTTTTTTTTAAATGTGTAATACTTAAGAGTTCCTTTGTTTAATGTTCCCTTTCTCATGACTGACCTTTAGTTGCATTTTTCTGATTACTGTTTTTGGTTAATTGTTTGTAGTTTATTTGCACTCTAAACATCAATTTTTAGGTATCAATGTACTTTTTTTGCTATCTATTATTGCTTTTAAATTTATATTAGATATGTTTTCAAGAAAATTTTTTGGTTATTACTAATTTTTAAAAACCTAGAATAAACATAAAATATGCCTAAAAGTATATATATTAATTTATTTTTATGTTCTTCCCAAGTCTTTTTTTTTTTTTTTGGTAATAAAGGATAATTTATTCAACTAAAAAGCAAAAACAGGATCAGGACAGAGTCTATTAACAAAGACTCCACGGCAATCAGCCTCATAAAAAGGGAGAATGTCCACAGGCGAACACGAGAACACAGCAAAGTCGCTACCCATAGAAGATCCTAGTTTGGCCAATTGATCCGCACACCTATTTGCTTCTCTATAAACATGAAGAAACCTCACTTGGGGAATCTGAGAAACCAGCTGTCTGCAATCATCCATAAGAGAAGAGGTAATAGCATTTGAGCTCCCTGGTTGAACAAAAGCATCAACTATGACTTTGGCATCCATTTCTATGACTATTGCTTTTGTATGAGACTGCAAACAAATAAGGAGCCCATCATGAAGCGCCCATAGCTCGGCAAGAAAACTGTTTGTTGCACCAATTTTCCTGGAAAATCCTATCACCCATTTTCCCTCTTCATCTCTAGGAACACCTTCACCTCCAGCCAACCCGGGAGTCCCAGTAGATGAGCCGTCTGTGTTAAGCTTTCTCCATCCCACATTAGGCTTCTCCCATCTGATTCTTCTCATAATCAACTTCTTGGTTGTTGTAGGACTGCATGCACAAAGATTATACTCCAAAGCTCGATCCATAATTTCCTTAGCCATATTCGGGTTCAGAGTTCTATTTTTAAAGATAAACGATTTCTATTCTTCCATATAAACCAAATAGCAAACAAAAATACCTGTGTCCATGGCAGCTGCCCTTGTCTGTGCTTTGGATCAGCATTGCAGTTAGCATACAGTCAATCCTTAAGGTTCATTATGAAGAAAGAGTGGTCTACATACTTAACTCTGAGTTGAATCCAGGTAGTTTTAGCCGAAGGGCAATCATGCAAGGCATGGAGAATACTTTTTGGATCATTCTGACATATGGGGCAAGCATTATCTATCAATACGCCTCTCCCCTTCAGGCAGTCTTTGACACCGATACTCTGATGCATACACTGCCAAACAAAGGCTTGGATTCTAGGGAGGATTTTTAATTTCCAAATCCACTTTCCCTTGAAAGGAACTTCCATATCCGATCCCAATGTCAACAAATAGGCTGATTTCAGATCAAAGCTTCCTTTAGGTGAAAGCTTCCAGGCCAACTTATCTTCTGCACTAACTAATATAGGAATGGGAATTGCTTGGATGGCCTTTTTAGCATCACTAGGTAATTCCATCTGAACCTTCTCCTAATCCCACCCACTTGGTTGATCAACATCCTTAACTTTTAACTTGGCAGATTCTTGGGTCAGGGGGCCATGAATGGCTTGTCTCAGAGGGCCAACCGCCGACCAATTATCTTGCCAGAAGTCCAAGTTGCTATTAGCCCCTGGGATCCATCCGATGCCTTGCTTAAAAATGTCTTCACCCTTTTTCAAACTCTTCCACACCCCAGAGCTAGGTAATATATTTTCATTTCTAGATATCACCTGTTGATGGTTGCAATACTTCATTCTAAGCACTTTTGCCCACTGAGCATTTTTCTCGGAGTGAAAACGCCAATTTAACTTTGCAAGTAATGAGGTGTTTCTTCCTTTAGCCATTTGGAGACCCAAACCCCCATCTTCTTTTGGTCTAGTAACCTTCCTCCAACCTACCCAATGCATCTTTTTACTACTGTCTGAAGAACCCCATAGGAAATTCCTATTAAATCTATCAATACCCTCAAGCACCTTACTAGGAAGCATACAACTTTACATAATATAAGCCGGAATGGTCGAGGATGGAGCTTGAATAAGAATTGTCCTCCCTGCCATAGAGAAGAGGTTTGCCTTCCACTCGGCTAATTTCATCTTCACTTTGTCCAAAAAAAAAAATTAAAATCCTGATTTGACCCACCATGGTGTTTAATAGGAAAACCAAGATACTTCCCCAAACAGCTTGTAGACTGAAAACCGAGAGTCGAGGCAAAAATCTTCGCATCATCCTGCTCCACATTCGAGGAGAAGAGCACTCTTGACTTAGCCAAGCTAATAGTCTAACCTGACTCCATACAAAATCTATCGAGAACCTCCTTTATGACCCGACAATTTTCCATAGAAGCCTTGGCAAAAAGGACCAGGTCATCAGCAAAGAAAAGATGGGAGAATGAGGGGCCATTTCTAGAAGCTTTAACCGGTTTCCACAGACCTTCTTCACACTTCTCTTGAATTAACTGCCCTAAGTACTCCATGCACATGATAAAGATATACAGAGATAAAGGGTCCCCCTGTCTTATTCCTCTAGTCGGGGAGAACGGTTCAAGACTACCCCCGTTAAAAAGAATAGAGGTTGTAACCGAGGTAATACAACTCATGATAAGCTCGATTAGGTTTTCCGAAAAATTAAACCTTTTCAACATATTCCTAATAAAACTCCACTCGAGTTTGTCATAAACCTTCTCCAAATCAATCTTAAGGGCCATGTACCCCACTTTCCCTCTCGTCTTTCCAATAGTATAGATGACTTCTTGAACTATAATTGCATTGTCCACCCCCCTTCTCCCCGGGACGAAGGCAGTTTGACAAAGGGATATAAGCTTATCCAAAAAAGGTCTAATCCTTCCAACCAGCACTTTGGATATGATTTTATAAACAGAATTGCATAGACTTATGGGGCGAAAGCTAGCAATAGTCTCCGGACCTTGCACCTTAGGAATAAGAACAATATTAGTACTATTAAGATATTCAGGAACTTTCTTTTCCCTGAACACCTTCTTAACCTCTTCCTTGACCGAATCCCCAACAATGATCCAAAATCGCTGGTAAAACCCAGCATGAAGCCCATCTGGTCCTGGAGGCTTAAACGCCTTTAGAGACCATAAGGCAGTTGAAATTTCCTCCTCGGTCACCATGTGCCTGATCCCATCTCTTTCTATCTCCAAAAGTTTAGCTTGCCATTGTGAATGGTAGTATAGATCCCAAGTGGCCGAGACTTGACTGGTTGTATACAATTTTCGGAACCCCTCCCTAAAATAATCCATAACTTCCCTTTCCTCCACAATCCAGTCCCCTACCCCATTTTTAACTGATGTAATCTGATTCCGCTTCCTCCTTGTTAATGCTGTAATGTGATAGAAGGAAGTGTTACGATCCCCCAACACCAGCCAATTAATTCTGGCTTTTAAAGCCCAAAGTTCCATTTCTTGCCCATTCACCATATCCAACTCCAGTAGGAGTTGATTTTCCAACTGAATCAGAGAAGGAGTGGGATTGTTTGCCATTGCCCTTTGAACCCCATCCAATCGAGCCATGATTCTTTTTTTCTTAGCAAAGATATTCCCAAAGTGGTTCTTATTCCATAGGCTGGCCTCCTTTGCAAAATTTTCAATATTTTCCGACAAATTCCTAGTTTTCCTTCAAGACTGATTGACTACTTTCGGAAAAGACGGATCAGAGAGCCAGAAACTTTGAAATCGGAAAGGCCTATTAAGATGAAGCGATCTCCTAGGCAAGGTTTCTAGTAGCACCAGGCAGTGATCCGAGTGACACCTCGTTAGGTGGGAAACTCTAGCTTCTGGGTATAGAAGACACCAACTAGGATTCATGAAGTATCTGTCTATTCTTTCTTGAATGAAACAATTGGCATCTCTTTTATTTGTCCACGTGAACCTTGGCCCATTAAAACCTATATCCACCATATTACATCTGTCTAAACACTCCTTAAAAAGAAGGGACCTGTTAATACTCACTGGTTTACTCCCAAATTTATCCTCATCAATGAAGGGCTCATTGAAGTCACCAGCTATTACCCAAGGTTTATTGTGCAACTCCGCTACTTTAGATAGATTATTCCACAAAATGCTTCTTTCTTCACTTCTTGGACTTGCATAAATCATAGAAAAAAACCAAGAAAGGTCAGAAGAAAGTACCTTAACATCTACATGAATCTCTTGCTCTGTGGTAGCAAGCTCGACAACTTCCACCATATCAGCATTCCACAAAAGCCATAGACCTCCAGTTAACCCAATTGTCTCTGTGTGGATTGCACCATCGAAAGGAAGTCTATCTGTAATCTCCCTAGCTCTATCTCCCCCTAGGCGGGTTTCCATAATCACCATAATAGCTGGATTGTGCTTCCTAGCCAGCTCCCTAACATGCTTCTAAAAGTTGGGCTTCAGAACGCCCTTGCTATTCCAAACAATAAAATTCATGATAAAAAGATGATTTAAGGTGAGGTACTTATTGGGAAGACATATCACCTCCTCCTCCATCTTCAAAATCCACCCCATCTTCATCAACATGGACCTTACTCTTGCAACAGAGCCTAAGCTGAATCTCAGGATCGGTTTGATCACTTGAAGTAGCTTTAATAGAAGTCGGGTCCCCATTATAATATGGTCTGCTAGTTGGACTACCAACATCCTTGGAGTCATCTTGCATGAGAATATCGGCGGCATCATCCTCCAAGATGCCTTCTTTGACTTCTTGACGGACCACCCCCTCATTTGCAAAGGCTTTGCTCTGAAAAAGACCATCACTAGCTCCGGCCTCACCACTGCACTGCCCCTTAAATTTATTGCCATTTATGGACTGAACTGAAGCTACGAATTGGAAAGGATTGTCAGATTTTTTTCCAGGACCAGGTCTAATTTTTTTGAGTGGAAACTCTATTACTAAAATCAGCGGCTGGCTTCCTATTAGTGTTAGGAGCCCTAGACCTCGCTATGCCTTTTTTGCCCCTCACGGATGGGCTTGTCTGAAAAGAAGGAACAAAACCACTTAATGAGCAGCCCATATGATTCGGCCCATCATGCACATTCTTCTTGCTGGATTCAGTACTAGCTTTATTAAAATTGGTGGGCTCCTTAGCCCAGTCCCTCTTCTCGGACTTTCTAGGAGAGCCTTGTTCGTGAGCTTGTTTTGTTCCTATTTTCCCCAGACCCAAAGGCCCTTCCTTATTCGCAGCATTCGCTGAATTTCTTTGTCCTAGCTTCTTACATGTCACAATCATCCAAGGCCCGTACAAAGTACTGTCTGTAGTTGCTCCACTACCCCCTGACATGCCACACCCATCTGTAGTACTATCCGTAGCATGCACCCTGCATGATCTTGCTGACTCATCAATCTCACCATTCTCCTCTCTTTCTGACGAAACCGGTTTCCGAATAGTATGCGGACAAGCTTCCTTATTGTGCCCAATCCTGCCGTAGTCAAAGCAGAGTTTATGGATGCCTTCGTAAACCACCTGTTGCTCAAATCTGCCAATAAGCATAGTATTGATAAACGGCTTATTAATGTCCACTTAGAGACATAGCCTAGCATACTTCCCTCTCGCCTCTAATGCTGTATGAGTATCTATTCGAAGGACTTTACCAATAGCATCTCCAATCTATTTCAGCACCTCAGCTTCGTAAAGTTCTAAGAGGAGTGCATGGAGCCGTACCCAAACTGCAATCGAAGAGACATTGGCCATGGCTGGTTTGAAAAAAGGCTCCCATGGTCTGATGGATAAAAAGTGTCCACCAATGAACCAAGGGCCTTTTTCCAATACTGAGTTCATGTCTTCTTTTAATGCGAAACGGACCGAATAAAAATCGTGACCAAGGTCGACACAATCAAGTCTCCCTGTAGGTTTCCATAAAAGATTGAGCTTACTTTGGAGGTAGTTAAAGCCAGTCGATCTCCCAAAAAGCTTAACTATCAAAGTTTGAGCCCAAGGACCTCTAATCCGCCTCTTAGTCTCCCAAGAAAGCTTCACCGCTGCTAGTCCTTCCCGGAGCTCGGAGACCTCATCATCAGACTTTGCCTCATCATCAGCATCCATCAGATCAGTAAAGTCAAAAGCTTTCACAAAAGCTCTTGGGATTTCACTTACTAATTTGTCCTTGAAGGAAGCTCTAGCCGACCCCCATGTATGCTGACTCTGGGAGTGGCCACCGTCGCTAGAACCATCGTTAAACTCAGCATGGTGAACGTCCTTCACCTTCTTTTTGCTACGCGAGAGCTCGACTTCCTCTTCTCTAGAGAGAAAACGGTGCTTAGGCAGAGACATATCTTCCTAGAGGAGGTTGCCGTCTCTCTCTCTCTCTCTCTCTCTCTCTCTCTCAATTTCGCACCAAAATTTGTATTTCCCAAGTCATGTCCTATATTTACAATCAATGTCATGTGACTGTGTTTTGTACCTTCTGGTTTCCTGACATCCCTGTCTGTGTCCATGCTTTTTAGGTCTACATAAACAATATTAGCACTAAGTCCCCAGTGGAAAGTCCAAACCCAGATTACCAAATAGTGCATTTTAACACCTACCAATCCCCACTAAACTAGATCCCAAATCTCTGATGTTACATCCTTAACTATCATATAGATTTAACTACTCATAAAAGAAAATGGCCCTCATCCTCCCAGTCTAGATCTCTATCCACCATTTGAGATATTCTTTTTGGGTATTCTACATTTCTACTGTTGGTATTGAAAATCAGAGTGAAAACCTGTCACCGGCCTCGCCACTAGCGGCGATGAGCTTGTGAGAGTCGAGTACCATGATCTTGTCTTCGTTGGACTTGTGAACAAGTATGCTGTGAACTGCAGAGGAATCAGCTACCACTATGGCGAACCCATTGCCTACCAATCCGAACACGCACTCCATGATCAATGAGTGTATGAGTTTGACAACTTTTGTGTGTGTGTGGGTTCGACAACTTTTGATTTGATTTGATTTGATTTTGTGGAGTGGCATGGAGTATAACACTAAACAACCATCAGCGCCTTGAGGAACAAGCTGAGGGACTCTTATTTATTTTTATTTTTTATTTTTATAATTTTCTTAAAGCCAGGTTTGGGCTTATATGGGCTGATAAATGGGCCTATTTGATGTGGTGATTTGTTTTAGTCTAGGCCTATTATTGATTTTTTTTAGGGCAGCCTATTACAGCACTAGTTGAAACTTAAAGCCATAACCTTACTTAATAAAATAAATATTACTATTATATATTTTGAAAATTTAATAGTTAAATTGTGTATTTTTTTATTCTCTTAATACACATATTAAATTTTGTATCAATTAGATATTATTTATTATATGATTTATAAGCTTATATTTTATGCATAATTTTAAACTACAAAAACTTGCAAGTTAAACAATTTATTATTGACATAGCTATTGATTTTTAATTTTTAAAAAATTTTATAACCCTGAAAAATATAAAAAGAAGATGTAATCTAATAATAGATTTGTTAAAATTTACCTCCAATAAAAAGATGTAAAATAAAGTTACAGCCTAAGACAATAACCAATTTTGTAACTAAACATTTTTCTATTTTTAAGGTATTATTATTCATGAATTTGAAATCAATAATATATGAATTTTATATTACTTGCATTTTTCATTTATATTTACTTCTTCTTCTTTTTTTTTTTTTTTTTTTTTTTATGAACTTGGTGAATTTCTTCTTCTTTTTTTTTTTTCACTAGATAATTGAATTGTATTTCTTATGGATACAATTATGTGATTGTTAGACAATGAAGACTATATGTCTTTAGATGAACAAATTGTCATTGATTAGGAAAATACAAATGAACAAGAGTTAGAGATTGAGAAGAATAAAGAAAAGGAGTATGAGATAGATAAGATTTTAAATGGAAATAAAATTGTTGAAGACGGGTGGAGCTACATTAAAATAGTAATAGGATATAGTCCTCAGTTGACCTCCTCAATTGTTCAAAACTTTATTACCTGTCCACCCTAATTATTCCTAAGATTTATAGTTAGTCCAAAAGATAATGACTAATAGTTAATCTTCTTAATTGTCCAAAAAGTTTATAATTAATCCAATGGATAATAACTTACTCTCTAGCATCATTGACAACCCATTTCCCAATATAATTTCAAAAAAAAAAAAAATTCATCTTTAGGTACCTACGGAGCTTTGTTGTAGCTGCTAGTGCCAGCCCATTGCCCCATTTTCTTTCTTCTCAACGCAAAAACTCCTATCTCAACCAAAATTATTAATCAATTTTTTTTTTTCTTGGTGCAACATCATCTTCTTGACTCTATAAAGAAGTCAATATGCAAGTGCATTTTCTTTTCTCTCTCTTTTATCAATCATCATTGTTATTTTACCATTAGTATTATTTTTGTTTCTTTCTTCTGCCACTATGTGTGTGTTGATATGCATAAGGGTATTTAAGATTTTTTTTGTTCACATTTTTGTATTGCTATCTTTATTCCATTAAAGATTGTTGGGCATAATTTTGATGTGAACTGTTCTTTTATTGGATTTTTTTTTTTTTTTTTTTTTTGTATTTGTCTATAATATACTATATAATTTTTGTATGTTCATTAATATTTAAGAATATAACAATATATCAAAGTTAATAATTTTGTATTCAATATGAACTATGGTTAATATATCAATACTACAATTCGGCCCCCAAGTAAAATTCTCTAGCTACGCCCCTGGTTGAAGATTGTTTGATTCAAAATAAGTTAGAGCATATTATCTGCAATGTACTAAACAAACAAGTTTTGGTGTGTCCAAGAGAAACTGTAGACTTGGAGATGATGAGATTTTAAAATACTTTACTCTTTCATGTGTTTGTCAAGGAAAGGCAAAAGTAATAATGCTCTTAACCTGAATCCAAAAAAGAATCTCAAGCGCAAGGTCGAGATTAGATGGACTTGTTGTCCTAATGAAAGATTTACAGTCTACTGTACCATTGCTTTTTTTTTTTTTTTTTTTTAATCATAACCATACTCTGATTCTTGAAAAAGCAAGATATTTAGATGCCATAAAAAGATTGATCCTTATGTGAAAAGATGGCCATTATTTTAAATTCTTAATTTTCTTAATTCTCAACTCAGTTAATTTGATTCAATCAAGAGATTCGGTCTAGTTTTGAAAACCATAGTTATTCCTTTAAAGTGAGGCATATTTGAACTTTAAACTTTTCAACTCTTTCTCTTTATTTGCATCATTTCAAAAATAATTGGAAACCAACTAGTACACTAGCCACTTGTCAATCAGTAAAATAAGGCTATATGTTGCCTTCATCAATTAGCCAATGTGTAACTATTTTTATAGGGTCAAACATAAATTTGAGGACTTAACTAAATTCTCCCTACCTAGTCCATCACAGATGGTTTCATTGAAATATTCAATCATTATTGGTTTTTGAAACCTAAAACCGACTTGTTTACGTCAGCCTTTGAGTCCTTTTTCTTGAACTTGGTAAACTCGACCTTTCTATGTCCCCCTAACATTCACTAGCATCCCTTATCCTCCATTGACCTTGCCCACCTCTCACCTCCTTGCTCCCACACCTACCAAAACATTGCCCATTTTGTTGTCGTCCTCTGCATGTAGATTTGCATCTGAATCCAACTATTGCTTATCCCTAATTTCTAATTTTCTATGGAAAAGTGCCTATTGCATGGAGTCATATGTCACCCATATAGACTTGCTTATGTGGAACTTATTTTTTAGGTGAACACCAAGTAATCATCCAATCTAAGTTGAATAAACATGGTCTCAAAATATTTGGAAGTTTGCAAATTAGGCATACTTTAATAGTATAAATATATTTTTCTAAGATGTCTGTTGGTGAATTTGAAAATGTGGGTTCAAATTTCCAACTAAATAAATGTTTTTTTTTTTTTTTTTTTTTTGGTTTATAGAAACTCTTGTATACGAAAGAAATTGAAGCATATGTATAAAGAAATTCAATTGAAAATTTTCAACTATATTGTTCATCTTTTAATCTTGTATACGAACTCCATTTACTCTTAATCAAATTATCTATTTAAATTTCTTATATATATATATATATATGAATTACTCCTTTAAATTATTCTGTTGATGAATACATATTTTTATTTATTTTTGTTAATAAGGATACTAGGACTAAAAAGTATGAGTTTATAATTATGTGTGACAATTAAATTTGTGTTTAATTTGTTGTCTATTTCAATGCTTATTTTAATTAACAACTTCAAAATCAAATCTGTTTTTAAAATTTTCTTCAATAATATCTTTTCCTCTTGGATTAAAATCCCAACTCCGCGCCTTGAGCTGCTGTTTTCACACTTTGTTTAGGTTACACGTTTCACGTTTATGCTTCCAATAATAGTCATTCATCTTTATGTTGGGCAGTAAAGATATTGTAATTGTGACTTGTATATTAGTTTTGTTCACTTTTCAGCCCATAAATGTGTCACAACTTAATAATCAGTTTACTTAGTGCTGTTGTAACTATGTTGCACCATATTGCAAGCTTAGTTGGACAATCTATTGCACACAGTCACACAGGAACTACCTAACCACCATTCTTTAAAGTTAGAGGTTATATAAACAACTAAATTTATTTGTACTACAAATTACTTCTCAAGCTTCATAGTTACAACAAACAGAGAGAAGAAAAAGGATATTTATAAACAAAATCTCTCTATATTTGTAAACTCATATATAAACCATAAATACTCCGTTCAATAAGGTCCACCGTTCATCAAAATACTCCAAACCCTATAAATATTGTAAATCTATGTCTCCCTTAAAGCCAGAAGGGAGTGTATTTGTCCTTGATTTGAGGAGATAAAAATGGCAAACAAAGTTGTAGCATTGTTCATTTGCTTTGTCCTTGTAGCTGCGGTTCCAGCAACTAAGGCTACAGTGAGTACAGAGGATATTTACAAGACTTGCTTTAAGCTGTGCAACGAAGTTTGTTTGCCAGAAAAGAAGAGCCATTCACTCTGTGAGAAGTACTGCGACGAGGGATGTGAAGCTTTGGAAAATGTTGGTACGTATAAGATTTTTCACTTCATGGTTTTACTTGGTTAATTAATATATTTAATTTGATTCTTCTTCATCTTCTTCTTTTTTTAAGTACTACTTAGTTCTATTTAGTATTTAGATATATATAAAACAATGATTGTAACGCACTAAAAGTCTAAAACTTCTTTTTTTAGGACATTAAAATTTTTCTGAAGGTGATACTACTTTTTCAAAGATCTGTTTTCTCAACTGAACCATAAAGGTTTTCATTCAATTTTTCAATTTTTTTGAGGGATTGGGTTTTGCAATCATAATCTTAAAACATTTTTCAATATCACCTGTATCATTTTTCCTTATCTAAACTACTACTAGTTTTACGTTATTTTATTTTTAAAATTTTGATCCTTTTCATTTCTGTGACCCAATTGATGGAAAATATATTTTATAAAATGGAGTTATGAAGTTCTCCTTTTGCAAATCATAAGTTCTATAGGTGTGTAGAGTTCATCAAATATGAGTAAAACACTATAAACTAGTCTCATGAGATACTTTTGAGTGAAACACTTCATAAACCAGTCTTATGAGATACTTTTTTCCAATTAGCGACTGACCAAGATTTTTACTCAATTCTAGATATAAGTGACAACTTAGAGATGTCCATATATTTGTTGTAAGTGTAAAGTATTTCCTACACAGCTCTTAATCTTAGCGTGTATATATATTCCTTTGCAGCCAAACTAGGTGGCGAGATTGACATATCGAAAGGCACAATAGATGGACTGAAAAATCTCGATGTCGACGAAGCTAAAGGCACACTTAACGGATACAAGATATGGGATCCCAAGAACAACTAAGATATGGAAACCTCAGGAAAGGCACAATTGATGGAATTTATTGAGAGTTGAGAATGAATGTGAGAAATGAATGTAATATCTCCTCGCTTGTATAACAAGTAACAAAAAGAATTAATGATAATATAACAACTGTAATATATAAGTCCAAGATTCATCTTCCTTCTTCTATCTCAAAACTTGTTTTCTTAAAAAAATAAATTGTTCATGCATGGAGGAGTGTAGCGTTTGAATGCCTTTGTAAAAGAGTAAAAATATTTTCTCCCACATTTTGTGTGTTCCACTAATTTATACTCTATTAATCAAAACTTGCGGCATATATATTCTTTTATTTTTCGTATAATATAACCAAAGTTTAAAATGAAAAAAAAAAAATCATATACATGACAAATTGTGATTGGTAGAGTATAAAGTGGAACACAAAAAAAGAGACAGAGAATATTTATTCTCTCATGAACGCTCACAAAGGACAACATTTTAATGCTAAGAAATTGATTTTATACTTAATTCAATGACTTTAGCTTTGCACATATTTTTTTCCTTTTCTAATATAATTCTGTTGTTATAACAATAGAAGAGGAAAAATATGAACACTAATGAACAGACAATGCCACTAACTTACTAAGAGCTTTGTAACTTAATTTGTTACACTTTCTTTTTTTTCAATAGAGATACGTAAGGTTAAAATCTCCCCTCTCCTATTTGCAAATGGCAATTGCCAACTAATATTTAAAACAAATAATTTGGTGACAGATGCGCAGCTTTAAATTGCTCTTTTTTTTTTTTTTTTTGGCATGTTAGTATACTGGAATCATTGTCTCGTAAAAGCAATTCAGTATAAATGAGCATCTAACTTTCATTTTTAGCAATTCTTTTGACAAGCAGGGATCGTTAATATGAAGTTACATGTCATACTACTGGTAATTACATGAGAAAAGGAGACAGGAGTCAGCTTGCCATCAACTTTTTTAGTTCTTATATATCCCTGTTTTCGTTTATGTGCAGCTTAGCTCACTTTTTTCTAAATAAAACTATACTTTTAACTAAATTTTAGCGAATAAACAATAACTAAGTAGCAAGAAACTGCATCCAAACCTTTATTTGTTTGATTAGTTTTTTTTTTTTTTTTTTTTTTTTTTTTTTTTTTTTTTTTTTTTTTTTTTTCAATTTGAGAATCAACTTCATTCCAACGTGCACCTAGCTAGTAAACCACAACATAATTGGTCATTCTTAGTGGTTTTTTAATTAGTTACATGAAATTCATTAAGTAAATCAATCGGAATGGCAGCAATTACACAAAAATGAAGTGTTGATTCTGCAATTTACTATATAAAAAACAAATCCTAATAAAATCCACTTGGTAGTAAAATGAAGTGATTAGCCAAGAATGGGGTTGGATCCAAAGTTTAGGCTAAGGTCCTGAACCTTGGGTGACATATAGATACAATATTTAGGGGTGTGTAACTGTGCATTAGTCGGATTGGAGTGTTTTTCATCTGAACTCAATCCATCACATGTTTAAAAACCAACTCAACCCCATCTAGGTCGGATTGAGTTGACATACTACAAATTGGACTCATATGTTTCATACCTTCTAAAAATTAGATAACCATTAACTATTTAAGGTTTTTTTTTTCAATAAGTTTTTACAATTCATTATTTACTTAATATATTTAATTTACATTTCAAATTTCAAATTCCTCAAAACTAATTCTCAAAATATCAAAATAAATCAAACTAAAAGGTTAAAAGAAGGATAGTAAAATAAACTTCTACATCAAATTTGGCCGAGTTAAAAAACTATCAATTCAAATCAAACTCCACCCAAGGCTACACACACACACACAAAACCGACCTAACTCAATTCACGAAAAACAAGCCCAAAGTGTGGTATTGGATCTATTTGTCAAGCTGATAGGTTAGATGCACATCTCATATCATGCATCCCAAAGCAAGATAATGACACATTCATTCAGCTATATATTAAAACAAAAGCAAAAACTTAAACAAACAAACAAAGAGAGTTGCACCCAAAACTACTCGTCCATTTTATTGATGTGTTTCATATGATATATAGTCATAGGACTAGTTTTATACATGAATTTAAGTGAGAGGACTAGCAGCAGGGGGTTTAGGACAGTGTGGTGGACCAACTGGGCTACAAGGGGCACCATGTGACATTCTGCAAATGCATTGATCAAATGGAATTCCTCCACCAGCAGGACGACAATATACATTGACCATTCCAACACCCCGGTAACAAGGCCGACATGTTTCAAGGCATGGTTTTATATCAGGACAACCACCACATATCATCGCTATTTCACAACCATTCACCTTTGGCACCGTGGTTGGGGCTACACAACACCACCACAACAACAGCAATAACAAAATCAAATTAGGACAAAGTGTCTAGAAAAATTAAGATGTGAAAAAAAGAAAAAAGAAAAAAAAAAAGAGTAGAACCGACTTTGTTATGAATATATATATATGTGTGTGTGTGTGTGTGTCTGTACAGTCTAGTTGATACATCTTGTATTCCTCCTTGATTTCCAAGCATTTTCTTTCCTTATAATGAGGGGCTTAGATAGCTAAAATGACTAAACAAAATTTTAGTCAAATTTGATTCAAAATACCATTTTCTTTTTCTATTTTTCCTAATCAATTTTTCATCGGCCTGCATCAAACTCTCTAATTTTCTCAATTTCTAATTAAATTTTTTACTCATTTTTCTCTATACTTCCTCTCTTTAGCCTCTTCCTATCTTCTTCACTGACCTTGTCAACTGTCTCTGCTATCAATGATTTACAACACAAACCCAAAGCTACTTTAACTTTAATAGGTGGTCATGCATGGCACACATAAGTTGAGCATGTTTGCTTGTCATGTGTATAGAACGAACCTGAGAACACATAGATCAGCAAGAAGTAAATGGAGCTGCAGAACATGGTCATCTGCATTCTTCACAAATAGAAAAAAGAGGAAGTAGGCGTGAGAATGTTGTCAACTTTACTAGTGTTTATGGGTAGGTAGAGTCAGGAGTACTGTGAACTATATATAGTATATATACTTAAGTTACTTTAAGGAAGTTAGGATGCATTAATGGGAAGATATAGAATGATAAGGTTATCAATGCATTCTCATCAGTTTCATGATTTCATGCCATAGGGGGCGCCGGATAAACTACAATTTTTTTTTTTTAACGAAAGTTTATCCCAATGGCATTAATAATTGGGTCGAGAGTTTTCCATTTGGCTATTTGAAATTTTTAGTGCCTGACACGTGATTTATTCTTCAGTTTATTTAGTTGGTACAATATGGACTAATTACGTATACGTTGCATGCTAACTTCTGAAAAAAAAAAAAAAAAATTTACGTCGACGTTTTTTACATCATTGCCATGTATTTTTAAGGGTAAATACATTTAAGCAATAATCGTTTATATTTGGTGCATCAATTATTATTTATGAAAAGAAATTTATATAGTTATTTATCTCACTGCAAAACTTGAGTCCTTGACAAATACTGGATTTAGATTTCAAAACATCGTTGTGAAAGGGAGAAATATATAGCATGATGTTGTCCATTTTGCCACGAAAGCTCACAGCTCATAGATTAGAGGCTTCTTGGGTGATGGTAGTTTCAATATGTTGTAATATGAAATTGAGGATTTTATTTATTAAAGGATTTAATTTACAGAATAGTATAAGGTGTAGGTGCAATCCCACTCGGGATGTGTGGTCCTTAAAGAAGTGGATTTTGGGAACTCTCAAGAGTCCGAAAGATATCTTATAGAGGTGAAGGGAAACTGAGTCTTGTTCAGTCCCACATCACCTAGATAGAGCGAGTTGTTGCGCTTTATTTGTACTTCTGTAGGCTTTAGACCTTAATCGGTATGACATGTTTTGAAGCTATGAACTTTTGTAGCAAGCACACAATATAATGCCAATGATAGGTCGAGAGGTGTAATTTTAAAATGAAGCATTCATTAAGGAAACTAAAATGTCATGAGATTAATAAGATATTAGTCGCAACTAACACAATGGGTGGAAATAAATAATTATTTTGTATTGTAATATAATGTATAATTTTTTCTCTAAATTTTTTTGAAGATTATTTGTTCTCCCTAAAAATTAAACTTCTATTCAATCCAATTAGATTTACTTCGGTCCCATTCAGTTCAATTATGTTTACTTCAGTCCAATTTGTTCCATTCGGTCCACTCGGTTAATTTCAGTCCCCCTTTAGTCAATTTTAGACTAATTGTGCCTTAAATTGATTCTTTTTGTAGGTTTTCTTTTCAACTTTAGATGAAAAATTCTTTTTGTTTTTTTTTTTTATTTTTGGGTTGAAAAGTATGAAATTTTATTATATTTTGGCTAAACTCTTTAGTTTTGAGTTAAAAAATACAAAAAAAAAAAAAAAAAATTTAAAATAGACATTGGAAATTAGATATATGAGATCTAAAAATAGTAAATATTCAAAAGTTGCATTGGTTCTACTTGGCCCATTTTGTCCATTTCGGTCCGATTTGGTCCTATTTTGTCCATTCAGTTATATTTAGTCCATTCTGTTCACTAAAGTTCTATTCGGTCTAATTCGACCCATTCGGTCTTATTGTGTTCACTTTGGTCCAATTCGGTCTATTCAGTCCACATTGGCTATATTCTGTCCACTTCGATCCTATTCGGTCCACTTTGCTCTTATTCAGTCAATTCTGTCTACTTGGATTCTATTTGATCCTATTCGGTTCATTCTGTCTACTTTGAAAACCATAGTTATTCCTTTAAAGCAAGGCATATTTGATCTTTAAACTTTTCAACTCTTTCTCTTTATCTGCTTCATTTCAAAAATAATTGGAAACCAACTAGCACACTAGCCACTTGTCAACCAGTAAAATAAGGCTACATGTTGCTTTCATCAATTAGCCAATGTGTAACTATTTTTATTAGGGTTGAACATAAATTTGAGAACATAACTAAATTTCCCAACCCAGTTTATCATAGATGGTTTCGCTGAAATATATATTTAACATAATTGGTTTTTAAAACCTAAAATCCTACTTGTTTATGTCAGCCTTTGAGTCCTCTTTCTTGAACTTGGTAAACTCGACCTTTTTTGTGTCCCTCTAACATTCACTACCATCCCTTATACTCCATTGACCTTGCCCACCTCTCATCTCCTTGCTCCCATAACTACCACAACGTTGCCCAATTCGTTGTCGTCCTCTGCATGCAGATCTGCATCCGAACCCAACTTTTGCTTATCCCTAATTTCTAATTTTCTATGGAAAAGTGCCTATTGCATGAAGTCATATGTCACCCATAGAGCCTTGCTTACATGGAACTTATTATTTAGGCGAACACCAAGATAAAAAACAATAATTGTAAAGCACTAAAAAATCTAAAACTTTTTTTTTTTTTTCATAACCATACTGTGAGTCCAGAAAAGCAAGATATTTAAATGACATAAAAATAGTAATCCTTATGTGAAAAGAAGACCATTTAAATTCCTAGTTTTATCCAATTGATAACATATTGAAGCTTCCTCACCCAAGACAGAATGGGTTAGATGGCAGGTTGACCCCCACCCCATCCGAACCTGAACCCGAACCCGAACCCAACTTTTGCTTATCCCTAATTTCTAATTTCCTGTAGAAAATTGCCTATTGCACAGTCATATGTCACCCATGTAGACTTGCTTACGTGGAACTTATCTTTTAGGTGAGCACCAAGTAATCATCCAATCTAAATTTAATAAACATGGTCTCAAAATATTTGGAAGTTTGCATATTAGGCATACTTTAATAGTATAAATATACTGTTTTTAAATGCCTATTGGTGAGTTTGAAAATGTGGGTTCAAATTTCCAACTAAATAAATGTATTTTTTTTTTGTTTTTGTTTATAGAAACTCTTGTATACGAAAGAAATTGAAGCATGTATAAAGAAATTCTCTTGAAAATTTTCAACTATATTGTTCATCTTTTAATCTTGTATATGAACTCCATTTACTCTTAATCAAATTATCTATTTAAATTTCTTATATATATATATATATATATATATGAATTACTCCTTTAAATTATTCAGTTGATGAATACATATTTTTATTTATTTTTGTTAATATGGATACTAGGACTAAAAAGTATGAGTTTATAATTATGTGTGACAATTAAATTTGTGTTTAATTTGTTGTCTATGTCAATGCTTATTTTAATTAACAACTTCAAAATCAAATCTTTTTAAAAAAATTTCTTCAATAATATCTTTTCCTCTTGGATTAAAATCCCAACTCCGCCTTGAGCTGCTTTTTTCACACTTCGTTTAGGTTACCCGTTTGTGCTTCCAATAATAGTAATTCATCTTTATGTTGGGCAGTAAAGATCTTGTAATTGTGACTTGTATATTAGCTTTGTTCACTTGTCAGCCCCTAAAATGTTTCACAACTTAATAATCAGTTTACTTAGTGCTGTTGTAACTATGTTTCACCATATTGCAAGCTTAGTTGGACAATCTATTGCACACAGTCACACAGGAACTACCTAACCACCATTCTTTAAAGTTAGAGGTTATATAAACAACTAGATTTATTTGTACTACAAATTACTTCTCAAGCTTCATAGTTACAACAAACAGAGAGAAGAAAAAGGATATTTATAAACAAAATCTCTCTATATTTGTAAACTCATATATAAACCATAAATACTCCGTTCAATAAGGTCCACCGTTCATCAAAATACTCCAAACCCTATAAATATTGTAAATCTATGTCTCCCTTAAAGCCAAAAGGGAGTGTATTTGTACTTGATTTGAGGAGATAAAAATGGCAAACAAAGTTGTAGCATTGTTCATTTGCTTTGTCCTTGTAGCTGCGGTTCCAGCAACTAAGGCTACAGTGAGTACAGAGGATATTTACAAGACTTGCTTTAAGCTGTGCAACGAAGTTTGTTTGCCAGAAAAGAAGAGCCATTCACTCTGTGAGAAGTACTGCGACGAGGGATGTGAAGCTTTGGAAAAAGTTGGTACGTATAAGATTTTTCACTTCATGGTTTTACTTGGTTAATTAATATATTTAATTTGATTCTTCTTCATCTTCTTTTTTTAAGTACTACTTAGTTCTATTTAGTATTTAGATATATATAAAACAATGATTGTAAAGCACTAAAGGTCTAAAACTTCTTTTTTTAGGACATTAAAATTTTTCTGAAGGTGATACTACTTTTTCAAAGATCTGTTTTCTCAACTGAACCATAAAGGTTTTCATTCAATTTTTCAATTTTTTTGAGGGATTGGGTTTTGCAATCATAATCTTAAAACATTTTTCAATATCACCTGTATCATTTTTCCTTATCTAAACTACTACTAGTTTTACGTTATTTTATTTTTAAAATTTCGATCCTTTTCATTTCTGTGACCCAATTGATGGAAAATATATTTTACAAAATGGAGTTATGAAGTTCTCCTTTTGCAAATCATAAGTTCTATAGGTGTGTAGAGTTCATCAAATATGAGTAAAACACTATAAACTAGTCTCATGAGATACTTTTGAGTGAAACACTTCATAAACCAGTCTTATGAGATACTTTTTCCAATCAGCGACTGACCAAGATTTTTACTCAATTCTAGATATAAGTGACAACTTAGAGATGTCCATATATTTGTTGTAAGTGTAAAGTATTTCCTACACAGCTCTTAATCTTAGCGTGTATATATATTCCTTTGCAGCCAAACAAGGTGGCGAGATTGACATATCGAAAGGCACAATAGATGGACTGAAAAATCTCGATGTCGACGAAGCTAAAGGCACACTTAACGGATACAAGATATGGGATCCCAAGAACAACTAAGATATGGAAACCTCAGGAAAGGCACAAGTGATGGAACTTATTGAGAGTTGAGAATGAATGTGAGAAATGAATGTAATATCTCCTCGACTGTATAACAAGTAACAAAAAGGATTAATGATAATATAACAATTGTAATATATAAGTCCAAGATTCATCTTCCTTCTTCTGTCTCAAAACTTGTTTTCTTAAAAAAATAAATTGTGCATGCATGGAGGAGTGTAGCGTTTGAATGCATTTGTAAAAGAGTAAAAATATTTTCTCCCACATTTTGTGTGTTCCACTAATTTATACTCTATTAATCAAAACTTGCGGCACATATATTCTTTTAATTTTTCTTATAATATAATCAAAGTTTAAAAAGAAAAAAAAAAATCATATACATGACAAATTATAATTTGTAGAGTATAAAGTGGAACACAAAAAGAGAGACAAAGAATTTTTATTCTCTCATGAACACTCACAAAGGACAACATTTTCATGCTAAGAAATTGATTTTATACTTAATTCAATGACTTTAGCTTTGCACATATATATATATATATATATATATATACTTTTCTAATATAATTCGGTTGTTATAACAATAGAAAAGGAAAAATATGAACACTAGTGAACAGACAATGCCACTAACTTACCAAGAGTTTTGTAACTTAATTTGTTACACTTTCTTTTTTTTCAATAGAGACATGTAGGGTTAAAATCTCCCCTCTTCTATTTGCAAATGGCACTTGCCAACTAATATTTAAAACAAATAATTTGGTGACAGATTATTGTTTAAATTACTTTTTTTTTTTTTTTTCGGCATGTTAGTATACTGGATTCATTGTCTCGTAAAAGCAATTCAGTATAAATGAGCATCTAACTTTCATTTTTAGCAATTCTTTTGACAAGCAGGAATCGTTAATATGAAGTTACATGTCATACTACTGGTAATTACATGAGAAAAGGAGACAGGAATCTGCTTGCTATCAACTTTTTTAGTTCTTATATATCCCTGTTTTCGTTTATGTGCAGCTTAGCTCACTTTTTTCTAAATAAAACTATACTTTTAACTAAATTTTAGCGAATAAACAATAAGTAAGTAGCAAGAAACTGCATTCAAACGTTTGTTTGTTTGTTTGTTTTTTTATTTTATTTTTTTATTATTATTATTTTTTTCAATTTGAGAATCAACTTCATTCAAACGTGCACCTAGCTAGTAAACCACAACATAATTGGTCATTCTTAGTGGTTTTTTAATTAGTTACATGAAATTCATTAAGTAAATCAATCGGAATGGTAGCAATTACACGAAAATGAAGTGTTGATTCTGCAATTTACTATATAAAAAACAAATCCTAATAAATCCACTTGGTAGTAAAATGAAGTGATTAGCCAAGAATGGGGTTGGATCCAAAGTTTAGGCTAAGGTCCTGAACCTTGGGTGACATATAGATACAATATTTAGAGGTGTGTAACTGTGTATTAGTTGGGTTGGAGTGTTTTTCATCCGAACTCAATCCATCACATGTTTAAAAACCAACTCAACCCCATATAGGTTGGGTTGAGTTGACATACCACAAATTGGACTCATATGTTTCATACCTTCTAAAAATTAGATAATCATTAACTATTTAAGGTTTTTTTTTTTTTTTTTTCAATAAGTTTTTACAATTCATTATTTACTTAATATATTTAATTTACATTTCAAATTTCAAATTCCTCAAAACTAATTCTCAAAATATCAAAATAAATCAAACTAAAAGATTAAAAGAAGGATAGTAAAATAAACTTTTACATCGAATTTGACCGAGTTAAAAAACTATCAATTCAAATCAAACTCCACCCAAGGCTACACACATGCGCACACACACAAAACCGACCTAACTCAATTCACGAAAAACAAGCCCAAAGTGTGGTATTGGATCTATTTGTCAAGCTGATAGGTTAGATGCACATCTCATATCATGCCTCCCAAAGCAAGATAATGACACATATTCATTCAGCTATATATTAAAACAAAAGCAAAAACTAAAACAAACAAACAAAGAGAGTTGCACCCAAACTTACTTGTCCACTTTATTGATGTGTTTCATATGATATATAGTCATAGGATTAGTTTTATACATGAATTTAAGTGAGAGGACTAGCAGCAGGGGGTTTAGGACAGTGTGGTGGACCAACTGGGCTACAAGAGGCACCACGTGACATTCTGCAAATGCATTGATCAAACGGAATTCCTCCACCAGCATGACGAAAATATACATTGACCATTCCAACACCCCGGTAACAAGGCCGACATGTTTCAAGGCATGGTTTTATATCAGGACAACCACCACCTATCACCGCTATTTCACAACCATTCACCTTTAACATAATTGGTTTTTAAAACCTAAAACCCTACTTGTTTATGTCAGCCTTTGAGTCCTCTTTCTTGAACTTGGTAAACTCGACCTTTTTGTGTCCCTCTAACATTCACTACCATCCCTTATACTCCATTGACCTTGCCCACCTCTCGTATCCTTGCTCCCATAACTACCACAATGTTGCCCAATTCGTTGTCGTCCTCTGCATGCAGATCTGCATCTGAACCCAACTTTTGCTTATTCCTAATTTCTAATTTTCTATGGAAAAGTGCCTATTGCATGAAGTCATGTCACCCATATAGCCTTGCTTGCATGGAACTTATTTTTTAGGTGAACACCTAGATATAAAACAATAATTGTAAAGCACTAAAAAATCCTTTTTTTTTTTTTTTTATCATAATGATACTGTGAACCCAGAAAAAGCAAAATATTTAAATGACATAAAAATAGTAATCCTTATGTGAAAAGAAGACCATTTAAATTCCTAGTTTTATTCAATTGATAACATATTGAAGCTTCCTCACCCAAGATGGAATGGGTTAGATGGTGGGTTGACCCCCACCCCACCCAAACCCGAACCCAAACCTGAACCCAACTTTTGCTTATCCCTAATTTCTAATTTTCTATAGAAAAGTGCCTATTGCACAGTCATGTCACCCATGTAGACTTGCTTATGTGGAACTTATTTTTTAGGTGAACACCAAGTAATCATCCAATCAAAGTTTAATAAACATGGTCTCAAAATATTTGGAAGTTTGCATATTAGGCATACTTTAATAGTATAAATATACTGTTTTTAAATGCCTATTGGTGAGTTTGAAAATGTGGGTTCAAATTTCCAACTAAATAAATTTTTTTTTTTTTTTTTTTTTTTGTTTTTGTTTATAGAAACTCTTGTATACGAAAGAAATTGAAGCATGTATAAAGAAATTCTCTTGAAAATTTTCAACTATATTGTTCATCTTTTAATCTTGCATATGAACTATCCATTTACTCTTAATCAAATTATCTATTTAAATTTCTTATATATATATATGAATTACTCCTTTAAATTATTCTGTTGATGAATGCATATTTTTATTTATTTTTGTTAATATGGATACTAGGACTAAAAAGTATGAGTTTATAATTATGTGTGACAATTAAATTTGTGTTTAATTTGTTGTCTATTTCAATGCTTATTTTAATTAACAACTTCAAAATCAAATATTTTTTAAAAATTTTCTTCAATAATATCTTTTCCTCTTGGATTAAAATCCCAACTCCGCCTTGAGCTGCTTTTTTCACACTTTGTTTAGGTTACCCGTTTGTGCTTCTAATAATAGTAATTCATCTTTATGTTGGGCAGTAAAGATATTGTAATTGTGACTTGTATATTAGTTTTGTTCACTTTTCAGCCCATAAATGTGTCACAACTTAATAATCAGTTTACTTAGTGCTGTTGTAACTATGTTGTACCATATTGCAAGCTTAGTTGGACAATCTATTGCACACAGTCACACGGGAACTACCTAACCACCATTCTTTAAAGTTAGAGGTTATATAAACAACTAGATTTATTTGTACTACAAATTACTTCTCAAGCTTCATAGTTACAACAATCAGAGAGAAGAAAAAGGGTATTTATAAACAAAATCTCTCTATATTTGTAAACTCATATATAAACCATGAATACTCCGTTCAATAAGGTCCACCGTTATCATCAAAATACTCCAAACCCTATAAATATTGTAAATCTATGTCTCCCTTAAAACCAGAAGGGAGTGTATTTGTACTTGATTTGAGGAGATAAAAATGGCAAACAAAGTTGTAGCATTGTTCATTTGCTTTGTCCTTGTAGCTGCGGTTCCAGCAACTGAGGCTACAGAGGATATTTACAAGACTTGCTTTGGGCTGTGCCACAAAGGTTGCTTGCCAGAAAAGAAGAGCCATTCACTCTGTGAAAAGTACTGCGACGAGGGATGTGAAGCTTTGGAAAAAGTTGGTACGTATAAGATTTTTCACTTCATGGTTTTACTTGGTTAATTAATATATTTAATTTGATTCTTCTTCGTCTTCTTCTTTTTTTAATTACTACTTAGTTCTATTTAGTATTTTGATATATAAAAAACAATAATTGTAAAGCACTAAAAGTCTAAGACTTCTTTTTTTAAGACATTAAAATTTTTCTTAAGGTGATACTACTTTTTTAAAGATCTGTTTGCTGAACTGAACCATAAAGGTTTTCATTCAATTTTTCAATTTTTTTGAGGGATTGGATTTTGCAAACATAATCTTAAAACATTTTTCAATATCACCTGTTTCATTTTTCCTTATCTAAATTACTACTAGTGTTGCGTTAATTTAAAACTTTGATCCTTTTCATTTTTGTGACCCAATTGATGGAAAATATATTTTTCCAACACAGAGTTATGAAGTGCTCCTTTTGCAACGCATAAGTGCTATAGGTGTGCAGAGTTCATCAAATATGAGTGAAACACTCCATAAACCGGTCTCATGAGATACTTTTTCCAATTAGCAACTGACCAAGATTTTTACTCAATTCTAAATATAAGTGACAATTTAGAGATGTCCATATATTTGTTGTAAGTGTTAAAGTATTTCCTACACAGCTCTTAATCTTAGCGTGTATATATATTCCTTTGCAGCCAAACTAGGTGGCAAGATTGACATATCAAAAGGCACAATAGATGGACTGAAAAATCTCGACGTTGACGAAGCTAAAGGCACACTTAACGGATACAAGATATGGGATCCCAAGAACAACGACTAAGATATGGAAACCTCAGGAAAGGCACAAGTGATGGAACTTATTGAGAGTTGAGAATGAATGTGAGAGATGAATGTAATTTCTCCTCGCCTGTATAACAAGTAACAAAAAGAATTAATGATAATATAACAATTGTAACAATTCCAAGATTCATCTTCCTTCTTCTATCTCAAAACTTGTTTTCTTAAAAAAATAAATTGTGCATGCATGGAGGAGTGTAGCGTTTGAATGCATTTGTAAAAGAGTAAAAATATTTTCTCCCATATTTTGTGTTCCACTAATTTATACTTTATTAATCGAAACTTGCGGCATATATATTCCTTTAATTTTTCTTATAATATAACCAAAGTTTAAAATGAAAAAAAAAAAAAAAAAAAAAAAAAAAATTCTATACATGACATATTGTAATTGATAGGGTATAAAATGGAACACAACGAGTGAGACAATTTTTTTTTTTTTTCTCATGAACACTCATGAAAGACAACATTTTCATGCCAAGAAATTGATTTTATACTAAATTCAATGACTTTAGCTTTGCACATTTTTTTTTTCATTTTCTAATATAATTCGGTTGCTATAACAATAGAAGAGGAAAAATATGAACACTAATTCTTCTCACAAAGAAGAATAGTGAACAGACAATGCCACTAAATTATTAAGAGCATTGTAGCTTAATTTGTTACACTTTTTTTCTGTTTTCAACAGAGACATGTAGAGTTAAAATCTCTCTTCTCCTTTTTGCAAATGACAATATGGCCAACTAATATTTAAATCAAATAATTTGGTGACAGATCATTGTTTAAATTGCTTCTTCTTCTTTCTTTCTTTTTTTTCCCCTTTTTTTTGGCACGTTAGTGTACTGGCCATGGATTCATTGTCTCGTAAAAGCAATTCAGTATAAATGAGCATCTGACTTTCATTTTTAGCAATTCATTTGACAAGGGATCGTTAATTTGAAGGTACATGTCATAGTACTAATGGTAATTACATGAGAAAAGAGGACAGGAATCTGCTTGCCATCAACTTTTTTAGTTCTTATATATCCCTGTTCGTTTATGTGTAGCTTAGCTAACTTTTTTTCTAAATAAAACTATACTTTAACTAAATTTTGGCGAATAAACAATAAGTAATTAGCAAGAAACTGAATTCAAACCTTTTTTTCCCCCCAATTTGAGAATCAACTTCATTTAAATGTGCACCTAGCTAGTAAACCACAACATAATTGGTCATTCTAAGTGGTATTTTAATTAGTTACATGAAATTCATTAAGTAAATCTATCGGAATGGTAGCAATTACACAAAAATGAAGTGTTGATTCTACAATTTACCATATAAAAAAAAAAATCCTAATAAAATCCACTTGGTAGTAAAATGAAGTGACTAGCGCAGAATGGGGTTGAAGTAAAAAAAGAACAAGACTATCATTTCATATGGACCCAAAGTTTAAGATAAGGTCCTGAACCTTGGGTGAAGCTACATACAATATTTAGGGGTGTATATGAGTTGGGTTGAAGAGTTTTTCATCCAAATCCAATCTATAATATGTGTAGAAACTAACTTCCACATGGGGTCGGATTGAGTTGGCATACCGCATATTGGACTCATGTTTCATGCCTTCTAAAAATTAGATTTCCATTAACTATATAAGTTTTTTTTTTTTTTAATAAATTTTTTAATAGAACACCTCTTCTAAAGTAATTTGAAGAGTAAGGATATCTTTCTTATTTTTAATATGTTTTTGTGGGGACAATTTTTGTTTCAAGGCCAAGGGTTAGACCATGTTGTGACCTAGGCAATTTTGTTGTTCCACATGAGAAAGAAATGCTTCCTCTTCACAGCTTATAAGGAATAACCAAACTAGTGGTACTCTTCATCCACTTGCTCATCCCTTATAAGGTGTGAAGAGGAAACATTTCTTTCCCATGTGGGACAACAAAATTGTCTAGGTTACAACATGATTTAGCCTTTGGCCTTGAAGCAAAAATTGTCCCCACATTAAAAGGATCTCTAGTGGTACTCTTCATCCACTTGTTCATCCCTTATAAGGTGCACAGAGGAAGCATTTCTTTCCAATGTAAGACAACAAAATTGCCTAGGTTATAACATGATCTAGCCCTTGGCTTTGAAGCAAAAATTGTCCCCACAGTTTTAATTTTGTTTCAAATTATTTTTGAGAAAATTATTTCCTTGAAAATTAATATCTTTGAAATTTAATATTTACAAAGTAAGATAAAATTATATTTTGTGAGGACATATGATCATGATTATACGGAGATCAATATATTTATATAATTAGACGGAGATAGATAAATTGGTTTATGAGAGAAATGCAACTCTCATAAGCACATAGGTAAAGAAATCTGGACTTTGTTAAATCCAAAAATAGTATTTCAAATACAATTTTTTCTCTATTTCACGTACACTTCAATTACCTTGACTAAGAAATTAAGATTGTCTTATAGAAATTTATCTTTCTTATTGTTATTTCTATAGGTATAAAGTACAGACCACAAATAGCGCTTTCATAATTTGTTGGAATGATTACACATATAGCGAAGGCATCTACGTACATACAAAATTCAAAAAATTGTAGAAGGAGAAAACAAGCTGAGTGGGGGAAAAAAAAGAAGAAAAAGAAGAAGAAGAAGGAAAGAGAAAAAGTTGAGAACACAACTTCTCTTTTATTCATTAATACTAGAAAGCTTCATTTTCATACAAAAGCTAATGCCGTACAGTAGAAGGCTTACCCTAAGTCCCTTACTCATCTTTACATTATTAATTTGATATATATTACATAATATACACCCTCCTCTACAGACTTGATTTCCGTTACTACTTAGAAGATAGCTGCAAAGTCCAAAATTGATGTCAATAGATGGTCTCTCCCTTGTCTTCGTTCATCACTTTACCTATTGATAGGCCAAAAACGTATTAACTCATTGTGATTAAATTAATTAATTAATTAGTCAAGTTATTAATTAATCAAATTAACATGCAAACGTGTGGTAACACAAACGAATCGCCAATAAACTAATTATGCAGCAGAAAATAAATAACACGGTGATTTATTTACGAATGGGGAAAACTTGACGGCAAAAACCCCATCGGTTGATTTTCAAGTCACTACTCCTGAAATTCCACTATTATCACAACAAGCGGTTACAAGTAAAGGAATCTCAGTACCTTATACCAACTTACAGTTGAACCCTTACCGCAATACCCAATTGGACTTGTTCTGTAATGACAATTTCTCCTTTTGATGGACGACTCTCAAATACGTGACTAATCAATGCGCAGAACCCAGTACGCGACTTCAATCACCAACTAGAAAGAGTTGTTGGCTGCAAAGTTCTTCACTTCATCCACGATGAAGATCAAGAAGATGCTTGGTCACAAAACTCAAAGATGCACATACACAACAACTTCTTCAGAAAAGATAAATTAGGGCGAAACTTTGTTTCCAATCACAAATTGCTTAAACATACTTTCTTCAATATTTGTGCAACTTATGTACTCTTTAATGGTCCTTAAAACAATCATTTTATTTATCTAGAGTTAGAAGAAAAGAATGTCCAAACACATAAACACGAATCCCAAGAAAACAGAACAGAAAAATTTGTTTTTCTTAAACCTCGACAGATAAAAGGTGTCGAGCAGCTGTCAAGCAACCATCGAGCACACGGGCTTAAGCTGCTTTTTAAACCTCGACACATGCTAGCTGTCGAGTTTTAGTAATTTTGCACTTTCAGCTTATTTTCTTGGACAGACTTAATGATTTCAACACTTAATCTTGAAACCTTGTTTCTTGAAGTATTAAAAACACCTAGAACTACTCAATTATAAGTAAAGTGCGTTTTGTCAAAAGATTAGCCAATTACATAAAAGAATGACACATGCTCTTAACAAGTAAACCACATATGTCCTAACACCTATCCATAGGCATAAAGTAAGACTCAGTCGGGATTTTCTTGAACAATTGGTCTATCTCTTCTTCAGGCATATTGAAGGCAAGCTCCTTCGCCTCTCTTCCCATTGATTATGTTGTCTTGCCCTACATTATTAAAAAAGAATATATCATCGATCAATGCAACATTATATATGCATATTCAACATATCTTGCATTAGCAAATGTTGCTTTCAAAAGCTTCCTTTGGTTGTTCTCGGCATTGACACCAAACCCAATTAAACGCAAGTCCTCATTTTGAGAGGCAATGACAGCAACTGGATGACCTGCCGGGACAATTAAAGTATCTCCACGCGATAATCGAGCAGTGACGCGGTGGTATTGTCCACCACTCTCTTCTTCCTCTTGCTCTCCTGTCCTGGTATTCTTGGCCTTGCGTTGAAAGATGTGGGCAAGCCATTTCAAAGCTCCCAGTTCCATCTGCCACATACACTATAACTGTGGCCCTTGAGTTGAAGTGGGGCACGATCATAGCTCCCTGCATGGAACAACATCAACTATAGGAAAGCACTAATTTTTAAGAAAATTAATGCCCATATAGTGTAATTGCAATAGAGATGTGCAGTACTCGTTTGATTTCAGCATAATCGACCAAGACATCCATGTCTTGCAGTTGCCTATGCTCCTCAGGGGAAGCCTCAAAAAACCGTACAAACTGGTTTGAGTATAAAGGCCTTTTTCTTTGCAAACTAATCGGACCCCCAGAGGAGCGACCTCTCCTGCTGCTAGACATGGCATGTTGACTTAATGCCATGATCTTCTCTTTTGAGGCTTTGACTATCTGGCCATCATTGTCCTTCTGTTATCTAAAGAAGTTTTGCAACTGATCTCTGCTGATCTGTTAATACAGTGATAACCCTATTTAGTTAGTATTTAGATGACCTATTTGATAGCAGATGAACTAAAATTTTCACTTAAAAAAATGAATAAGAAATTAAAAAGGACTAAAAAAGCTTGCATACGTACATTTAGAGATGCCTCAAGAATTTCATTGCTGAATGCCCTTAAATATGATTCAGAATTTTGAGAACCAGCAACATAGTATTCCTATTAAAAAACAAACTCAAAAATTATACGTATGCATAGCAAAATATAATAAAAGAGAAAAATACAGAGGATAAGAAGGCTATGCTAATTAGTATAGTTACCCTAAATTGGCCAGGATTGTTGACTGGCTGGATGAGCTTCACAATTTCTAGCCTTTCGTTGTTGTCTCAGTTAATTATATAAACAGTAGTCCCTGCAGGTAACCTAAGCGCATCTGTACTCTCAAGGTTGAAGGATTCTATTCTGTCTTTCTGCAAAACCTTGATAATTGCCTTTCCTATAAGAAATAAATAAATAAAAATTAACCATGTTCAACTTGTTCAAAAAAAAAAAAAAATAGAGATCTTAAAGCTTTCTTTCATAAAACCATGATAGAGAGATATTAATTACCATTTACGACAACAAGTACAGATTCTGCATCGATGTGGTGTGGGAGAACAAAGGTGTTAGGATTTGCTTCCAAAAAAAGCAAGCGATAATTCTCAATACCACGAAGAAGGTCAGACCTTTCTGTGAACCTCTCAAGAGATCTAATGTGACCATGTTCGGATTTGAAATGTGACTGCAATCTTAGAGAGTGAAAGCAGTAAGGATTATTCCTTTGAGATTCAATCTCCTCGCCGCCTCTGCTTTCTCTTTGTGGGTTTTGCTCTTGTCCCATTCCTCTGCCTTGTTGCCTCCTGAACTGTTTTTCACATTGCTCTTGGCATTCTCTTTCCCTTTGTGGGCCTTGCTCTTGTATTTGGCATCGATGTTGGCACTCTTGGAACTGTTGTCCAGGATTGTGGTGGTTTCTGCCACCACGTTGGTGCTCTCGTTCCTCTTATTCTCTTTGTTGCACGCACCTACTTTGGCATTGTTGTTGTTCACGCTGACCTTGTTCCTGCCTCTGGCAACGCTGTTGGCATTGTTGATATTGCTCTTGTGGGCCTCGAGAATAATCCACGGTGTTTCTACGGTGGCGGCGTTGTTGTTGCTCTTCATATTGTCGCCCGCACAGTCTCTGACATTGTTGCTGTTGTCGCGGTTCTTGCATCTCCCAGAGTTGCTGGCACTGCCTCTATTGTCGTTCTCGCGGTCGTTATCGTCATCTCTACCACGTCGGCCTTCTCGTTCTTGTTGTTGTTGTTGCTCTACGCAGCGTTGCAGACACTCTAGCTGCTCTCTTTGATCACCTTCTTCTTGGCAATGCTGCAGGCATTGCTGGAACTCCTCCTGCCTTTGCCTTTCAGGGTCACGACGACGAGGGTTCTCAGTGCTGTCCTCATCAACATCACGACCTCCATCCCTCTGGCAATTCAACAAACATTGAACGTATTGGTCCATGTTACCATAATACATTTGACACTTTTCCAGACATGACTCCTGCTTATACCTCGAGTTCTCTGACTTATGACTCAGAGTAAAAGGCACTGAGGCTAGAAAAAGAAATGAAACAAAAACAAAGGAAGCTTAGCCTTGAATATCATGGTTTTCTTTTCTTTTCTTTTTCCTGGACAGTGTGAAAGATATAACACAAAAAGAGTCACGTACTTATAGTCTCAAGAGCTTAAACATTGCATGGACATTTGTCTAATTGGTATGTTAAGATGCAAGATGACTAGTGTCCTATCTCCTATGTGACAAATTGACGTGGTGCAAATACCAATATGTCAATAACCATCATTATAGGCATAGCAATGAGGAGCTGTGCATGAGGTCCAACTCAGGTTTTTACGTGTTTGTGTGCATGGAAGTTCTAATAAAGGACAAGGCTTTGGGTTGAGGGACGCGGCGAGAGTCATCCATGAAGTGAAGTAAAATATGGACAACACACGTAGTGGCGCAGAAAAAAGACTGGTGTTGGATACAAGGAGATTTAAAAAAGATAAAAAAAATTTGGTATAGTTTAGTCTGGCTCTAGTTTCCCTTTCCTACTTTTCCTTACTGAGCTAATAAAGATTTAAAACTGACAATTCTCTCTCTCTCTCTCTCTCTCTCTCTCTCTCTCTCTCTGTTATCAATATAGAGCTAGAGTGATAGTGTAATATTATGCAGACTTGGAGCATTATCTCCCAATTTCCAGGTTCTTCCTACGAGAATTGGACGTACTGTCCCACGACAAGTACGGTCACAAAGTTGAAACCGCCAACAAAAAAAAAAAAACAAAACAAACAAAATTTTCACAGGTTCTAGTCTTGATATTTTTGTTCTGCTGTCAATTGAGAGTCTAAGACATGCTAGCCGCTACGTGTCCACAGCTTTTGGGTTTATAATTTGCATATATCAATGAGCAATAAAATCTCTCTTTATCCATAAAAAAATAAAAGCTTATCTTATTATTTTACGAAAAAAAATCTTATTATCTCAATTTTGCCTTTCTATTTACTTGTATATATATAGGGTTCTAAAAAAGTACTGTTAATCAAAATAGATGCTACACACTCTACAGCTCACATACTCAGAGACAACAAACTAGCGTGTTAACCAAATAACATTACCAACAAACTGCCTTGTTACTCAATGAGTCTGAAGATGTCACTTTCCAAATATAGCTCGTGTACTCAGGAATAACAAACTACCCAACATTACGATAATGGCGATTCTAGGATTTTTTTCTAAGGGGTCAACAAAAATATCTATTTTGAGTAAAAGATGAATTTTGCGCTTTACAAAGATTTCTTATTACAAATTTGCCCACAGTATACATGAGTAAAAGAATAAAAAAAATAAACTATAAGTTCATTTAGCACATTATTTCTTAATACAATGAGCATATTAATTATTTTTATTAAGTAAACTTTAGTTATTACTATTTAAAATACTTTTATCTATTAGTTTAGGACAATGATATGTTAATATTGTACTATTAATGTAAAATTTATATTGTAAACTAAACAAATGTGTGCAATATTATACAAATTTACAAAAAATGTACAATACACTTTTTTTTTTTTTATTGGGCTTCTTCTGTGTATTTAAAAAGACCAAAATATTGTTAAGAAAATCATAATTAAGCTTATTTCAATTGTACTAAAAAAAAATTTTAGGGCCAGGGTATTCAAATTTTCATTTTAAGAGGGACAAATCAAAAATTGAAATTAAAAATATTATAATTACCAAAAAAAAAATGCCAACTTAGGGGGTTCATTTGAACCCCCTGAACTCTACATAACGTTGCCCCCGATTACCAATAACAATATACCAAAAGAGAAATTTTATTATCAAAATGAACAAAATTTACAGTGAGATACAAACACCAAAACAAAGATCAATCTCAGCTGTCTAAACAACTCATTCACCTCTCTCTTTAGACCTGAACTCTTGACTAGCAAAAAGCCCCAGCGTGCATGCATGGCACAAGTTGCAACCAATTACTGATAGATTATCATTTCCAAATCACTATAAATGTTTCCCTCATTCTTCAACCTTACAGAAGGAGAGCGTGCTCATTCACCTCTCTCTTTAGACCTGAACTCTTGACTAGCAAAAAGCCCCAGCGTGCATGCATGGCACAAGTTGCAACCAATTACTGATAGATTATCATTTCCAAATCACTATAAATGTTTCCCTCATTCTTCAACCTTACAAAAGGAGAGCGTGAGTAACAAAAAGCATCCATCTGTACCCAATTTTATTGGGTAAAAGCTTGAATTTGTGTATAAACACAAGAGTTTGTTTAGACCCCCAAATTAAAATTATGGCTAAATTGTTTTTACTCTTTCTTAATCAAAGTGCGAAACAAGAATAAATGTGCGCAATGAACCGATACTACTCTAGTGCATAAACATGAATAACAAATAATAAAAGTAAAGCACAAGAGTAAGGGAAGAGAGATGCAACCACAAGATAACATTGAGTCGTGTTATCAAAGAGAAAACCGAAGAACTCGGTAAAAAACCTCTCCGTCGCCCTCCAAGCGGTAATCGATCCACTAGAGAATAAAATTGGAGTATATGAATAACAAAAGACCCTCCAAGCCTAGTCTACTCAATGTACTTGAACCTTCCAAGCTCCTACTACCAATGAACTTCTCAAAGTCATGTCTTCTCTAACTTTCTGGATCCCGCAATACATCCGATTGCATCCGTCAAGCCTCACCGGCTTCTTTTGGCAAATCCTCAAAATTTCCTAAACTCCAAAACATTCTACACTCAGATTGGGTGTAGGTTATGTTTGGGAATAAATCTCTTTTCAAGATATGACAATGAGAGAGGAAAGAAGAAAATGCTAGAATGATTTCTCACTAAAAATGAGTAGCTTTCTCTCTAAAAGATGGGTGTGTATTTTGTAGAAAACTTATCTAGGGTTTTTTTCTCTGAATAGCCTCTCATACTTTTGTGGGTAATGAGGGTATATATAGTATGGATAAAGGGTAAGAAAGTCACACTAAAAAATCCTCCAAACAGAATGTTTCATGAGTGTCTCATGGGAAGGCCTTATCCGCGAGACACTCGCAAAAACGACAGCTTGGCATGACTTTTCAGCTTCCATCATGTGCTTCTCACGTGACTCTTTCAAGGGTTAGCTTCTCGCGAGCTTCTCACGAAATCCACTTATTCTTCAATTCATGCTCAATTCTTCACCAATTTAATATTAAACCCAATACAATAAAATCTCACAAAATACAAGGAACAAAATTAAAGCAATTACAATATTTTTTGTTATGAAATAAAGCCAACATAAAAAATAGTTGTAAATCACAACTTTACATTGGGGACCACAATTTGACTCCTTACAACCACTCTAAAAACAAGTCTGCGTGGTGTGATGTCGAAGGTCACAAAAGATTTGAGTATATCTTTATCATCACTAATTAGTTTTGAGATGGAATGGCACAACTCATAGTTCGACAAATGGTATTAGAATCATTATCATAGTTTCAAGTCACGGGAGTTATTGTGAAGGAGGGATTGTTGGGAGATCACAATTTGACTCCTTACAATTTGACTTCTTCTTTATTGCTATTATTATTATTTAGAATACCACTATGGCATTATAAATCACAGAACAAGCTTTAGGTTTGCTTTTTTTTTCTTTTTCTTTTTTTAATTTATTATTATTAGAGTATCATTTAAGTACATGAACATCAATTGTCTACTATTATCAATAAATTGACATTTTCTTTAGAAATTAGCATATTAAATGAGATATGAACTTCTTCTCCCAAAAAAAAAAAAAAAAAACTTATAATTTTAAATGTTTTTATTAAATGATATAAATTTTGACTAATGAATATACAAATAAATTAATTTATCTATCTATCTATCTATATATATATATATATATATATATATATATATTTAAATATATAAAATTAGCGGTAAACATGAAACAATACACCTTGGTATCAACCAGTATCAAATATTCCATTTACGTTATCTCATAGTGGTTTTTCCATTTGAAGATGTTATCCACTAGTTTATCACTTTATTTCCATATCGTTCTCTTATTTTATTACTTATATTGTTTGCTTTAAGATTTGGTAACTTGTATATATATAAAAACAGAGACTTCATGTTGGAGAGTATAAAGTTGTTTCATATGACGCATTCTTTGAAGTTCTCTTTATTTAGTTTTCTACTTCAACAAAATTTGCATTTATATTAAAGTGTTAGTTCATTGAATTAGCCAATAGAGTAAATGCATATATTAATTATCTATTGTTGTGCATTAATTATTTATATTAAATGAAATTAAATGAATTTATATGGTTTTTTTTTTATTTTTTATAAGCTCTATATAGAAAATAATTTTTAGTTGGAATAATAATAAATTTAGAATATGATATTCTTACTCATGTTCAGTTGCTTTGACAAATGTTGTCACAAAAGCAATAAAAAAATATATTTGTAAATTCACTAAAATTAATCTTAATCCTTTAAATTTCCTAACTCCTTTGTGTGTGTGTGTGTGTGTGGAAATAACATTGTAACATGTATTCTATGTAATTAGAAATATTATTAATATAACAAATATGTTTATTTTGTTATATTAATTATTTTAAGCACAATGAAATTTTAATATCATTTTTCAAAGATTTATATGAGAAACAATTGGGTTTTTTTATGTGAGATACAATTGATTTGAAATATAGCATTTACACATAATCAAGAATGTAAAAAAAAAATAATAATAATTTGAAGGATATATGCATTTTTTAGTAGGCATGAAACATGCCTATCTATATTAACTACTATATCATGCAATTTTCAATTTGTAAACACATATATATAGTATGATCAAATCACTATACTACTCTCAATGTATTTCTATTTTTTTTTTCTATATATAAAATAACTAAAGATTACAATTTTTTACAATAAAATTTATGGAAATATCTTTTTTAATACATCGATAGTTGGGGGGTAGGGATCTAAATCTTAGATATTTTTATTGGAAATTAAGGTGTCAATCAATTAAGTTACAAGATTTTTGGTACAACTTATTGAAATATTGGAGAAAACTAATAATAAGTTTGCACCGCACATCATGCGAGAGCTCAACTAGTTTTAGGATAAACGACTAATGAGTATTCATTAGATACTCAATGGGTTTATATCCATTTACACTTGTATTAAAATTGCACCTCTATTCATGGGTCACGGCCCACTATCTTTATCAAACCGATCCAGTACAAATACGGATTAAAAAAGTCGGAGGGAAGTGTGATTAATGTTATGAGTATAAAGCTACTGTTGCCTAACAGTATCTCAGAGTTAATTCAATATATTTTTTCAAAAAAGTAATTTTCTCTCAAGAATCCTATTGAGAGATCAAGAAAAGCTACAAGAAGATAATCAAGAGTCATCAAACCTAAAGAGCAGGTATGGAAATTTACCTTTTTAAATTTCCAAAAGTAATTTAGATTATACTTCTTCAAAGAAATGTTTTTTTTTTTTTGAAAATTTGAATAGATAACAATATAATAAATGATATAAAAGTTTTTGTAATTTTTATGTTTATTTCTTTTTATTGTTTTGTTAGTCAGTAATTTGATACCATTTAGATATGTATCTTTATTCTGAACAATTTTAATAAAGTATCAAAGGCAGTTACTTCATTTTAATGTATAAATAAATGTCATCCATTCAATTCTAGTTTACCGTTTTTTGACTACTTTTATAAGTCCAATACTATGTAATCCGGCCATCATGGTTCATAGAAGATTAAAACAAGCATAGCTCAAGATTGTTAGCAATTCCATAGGATAGAGTTTATATGCTATAACTCATTATGCCCTAAATCCTTTTTTTTTTTTTCATCTCTATCTATTTGTATAAGACCTTTTTAAAAAAAAAAAAATTATGAAGATCCCTTAAAGGGTTGATATTAACCTACAACCAAAGTCTAAATATTTTGGGCTGAAGGAGGTGGAACTAGCCGTGTGGTGTTTGTTGGTCTTGGTTGGGGAAATGGTCTTCAACGTTCAAGAAAAACTCGTTCATTTCTTCCTCCCCGGCCGTGTCTTGTATTGGTTGCGGCTCAGCCTCAGTCAAATTCTGTAGTAATTGCGACTCATCCTTGATTAGGGCCAAATTCAATACACTACAAAAAAAAAAATGTTTATTACAACGAAAAAAATTGTTGTAATAACATCAAAGTCATTGCAATAGTTTATGCAAAGTGTTGCAATAAAATTTGATATAGTAGGTTTATGTTAAAAAACTTTCGTTGCAATAAACTTTAAATATTTTAATGACAATTTTGATGTAATACTATATTTGATTACAATAAACAATTTATTACTTCGAATATCTTGTAACAACAGACTATAATTTCACGAATTTTATTGCAATAGATTGCAAAAAATTGACAAAAATAATTTTGATCAAGTTATTGCAACGATATATTCATTGTAATAGATAATTGTTCATATTTTTTCATTATAATAGATTGTAAAATAATTGGTATTAGATAATTGTAATAATATATTCGTTACAACTTCATATTTGTTATTGCAATAGATTGTAAAATAATCTAAATTACTTTCGGAAATTTAAAAAGGTAAATTTCCATACCTGCTCTTTAGGTTTGATGACTCTTGACTCTTTAGTAATTAAAAGATTCTTTCTAAATGGTTTGTTTAATTCAATTAATCATTTTTCTTTTTCTTTTCATTGATTTAAATCAGATGAATTGTGCTTATTGTGTATATCATTAGAGGACTTGTTCTGAAGACTGTTCCATGAGAAAATTATTTCCCGCTGATTCCTCATATTATAGGGAAATAGTGAATCATTATGGTGAATTTTACATCAAAGAATTGTTGAAAAGAATACCAGAGCAACATAAAGCTGCCTGTGTCACTTCCCTGGTATTTGATGCCAATGTTAGAGCTTTGGATGAAGTCAACGGAGCGTTAGGGTATATTCAGTGACTTTCAATCTAAGGGAACTACCCTGGGACTGAGGGGGGCAATGGCCCCCTGCCTTTGAAAAAAAAATTCCCTAGTATATATATTAGCATTAAAAATATACTTTTGGCTCTAAAATTAATATACTTAGCCCCCTCTCCCAAACAATTTACAAGCTGACCCATGAAACAAAAAATGAAATAAATTATTAAATCATCCCTTGTCTAGTTGTCCCAAGAATATTAAGAAATTTTTTTTGCTAAACATTTGGACAATTTACAAATCCGAACAATACGGAAAATTTACAAAACAATTCACATATTCAGATAATAATAAAATTTAAAAAAAAAAAACTTTGGACATGATCTAAGTAATATATATATATATATATATAACAAATCAATTATAAATCCTAGTAAAACAAATCACAAAAACCCAATAATCTTTACCCAATTTCTACCTCTTATTTGAGAGCTTTTTGTTCCTCTCAAATAACTCCACCCCATAGTCACAGAGACAACTAATATGCTGCTAATCACTTCATCCACACACCAATTAGTCTCACTAGCAACTTGGATCAGTTGATGTGTTTAACTCAATCCATGAAAAAAATTTATTTTTTTAAAGAGCTGCTACTCTTTAACACAACCAGTGGAAATTTTTTTTTTTTTTTTTGAATGATAGAATTTTATTAATTTTTAATGTTTTGTTAACTTTGGGACACACTTGGCATGCAAGCATAAATGTAATACACGTGTGAAATAACAACAATCTACTATTTTGTGCCTTACCTAAACTGCCACCAGAGCATGTGTGTGATTAGTCTATTGGTAATAAACTTTGAGCCTTAGCTAAGTTAATGTAGTGTTGGGAAAAACTTTATTATTTACATAGTTGAAGACTCAAAGTTATCGTTCATTATCACGTGATTGTTTAACAGATCTCCTTTTCTTTTCTTTTTTTAATGCTTTTTCAAAATGGCAATTTTTTAAAGGAAAAGATCTCACATCTTTATGCAACCTCAACCTTAACCAAGTAATTTCAAAAATAAAATAAAAATCCTTAACCAAGACACCAATAATTGTCTCACCCTTTTTTCACTAAATATTAGTGCATGATGTTGATTGACCATTATTTTAGTTGTTTTATTAATGTAATACTAAACATGGATTTGAACTTAACTACAGTTTTTTTTTAGAATCTTTTATATATAGCATTATGAAGTTATTAGATATAGAATTATGTGAAAAGAATAAATATATTTAATATATATATATATATAATGAGGATAGAATAAAAAATTGGTCTAACCTTAGTTAGACCTTGAAAATATTAAGACGTGTCAATTGACTTATAGAATTCTTGATTATAAATATCTATTATTGATTAAAAATAAAAAATAAAAACAAAAAACAAAAAAACAAAAAAATTAAAAAAATTAATGCTAATAATGCATCATTGTCAACCTCTAGTATTAATATTCCAAATTTTTAAAATTCTTGAACAAAGAACTTTACCCCCCCTAAGTTTGAATCCTGGTTTCGTCCCTGTCTTGGGGAATTTCCAAAATTCCAGCAAAGTGCCACTTATAATTCAACGACATGCTCAAGGATTTCTACTTTCAAATGGTTTGGAAGGGGAAGCACATCAACAACAACATCTGCCACAAACACATTAGCAACAGCAACAGCAACATGTTGCCGAAACCCAGATTCAACAGTAGTTATATATGTGTTATGAAAATCTCCTTCATATGCCCAACATACAAGCAACATAGGGTCAGACTCAAGAACAGTTGCCTGAAGTTCAAACCCAGATCGAGCAACAATTAAAAGAAAGTAATGAGCAACTTCTCAATTCGATACCCGACCCAACACTGCAGATCGACCAGCAACTACCAGTGTGTCAGGTCCAAACCCACCATCAAACACAACATCAATAGGTCCACAAGACGTAGACACTATCACTACATCAAAATAAGTCTATTACATCAAATGTTAATACAACAAAAATTAGTATAGTATTATTAGGCATAATATTACATCTACAAATTAAAATTCATTGCAATAATAACTTAAAAGTGGTAAATTATTACATTAATAATAATTTGTTAAAATAACTTATAATTTTTAATTGCAATAGAGGCTTTAATACTAAATCGCATTAAGAAATATTTTTTGCAATAACTTAAATTGAAGAAATCATTGTAATAACTTTGTACCAATTATTTTGCAATCTATTACTATAGAAATTTCAAAGTGTTAGCTTATTACAACAAATATATCATTGCAATAACTAAATATCAATTATTTTACAATCTATTGAAATAACAAATATGAAGTTGTAACGAATATATTATTACAATTATCTAATACCAATTATTTTACAATATATTATAATGAAAAAATATGAACAATTATCTATTACAATGAATATATCGTTGCAATAACTTGATCAAAATTATTTTTGTCAATTTTTTGCAATCTATTGCAATAAAATTCATGAAATTATAGTCTGTTGTTACAAGATATTTGAAGTAATAAATTGTTTATTGTAATCAAATATAGTATTACATCAAAATTGTCATTAAAATATTTAAAGTTTATTACAACGAAATTTTTTTAACATAAACCTATTACATCAAATTTTATTGCAACACTTTGCATAAACTATTGCAATGACTTTGATGTTATTATAACAATTTTTTTCGTTGTAATAAACATTTTTTGTTATAGTGTATTGAATTTGGCCCTGATCGAGGATGAGTCACAATTACTACAGAATTTGACTGAGGCTGAGCTGCAACCAATACAAGACACGACCGAGGAGGAAGAAATGAACGAGTTTTTCTTGAATGTTGAAGACCATTTCCCCAACCAAGACCAACAAACACCACACGGCTAGTTCCACCTCCTTCAGCCCAAAATATTTAGACTTTAGTTTTAGGTTAATATCAACCCTTTAAGGGATCTTCATAATTTTTTTTTTAAAATGTTAGGACATATGTGGTTCACTTGTTAAGAACATATGTCACTATTTTATGTAATTGGCTAATCCTTTGACAAAACACACTTTATTTGTATTTGGGTAGATCTAGGATGTGTTTAATACTTCAAGAAATCTTGTTTCAAGTTCAAGTGTTAAAGCCATGCAAGTCTGTCCAAGAATCAAGTGAGAAAGTGTTGAATTTTAAAGCTCGATAGCTCCTCGACACCTGGTTAAAACTCAATAGCTCCTCGACACCTGGCTATCTGTCGAGATCTTCAGCTAATTCTTATCGCAATCTCGATAGTTTCTCAATAACTGGTCGATCAATCGAGAAAGCTTCTATTCCCTCGACACCTTCTCGATAACTGTATCTGTTGAGATTCATTAAACCTCGACCCCTTCTCGACACCTCCTCAATAGCTGCTATCTGTCGAGGTTACGGAAATTCAGATTTCTATTTTTGGGCTAGGCTTATGTATTTGTGTAGGGTTTCTTTTCTCACAACCCTAAACCTATATAAGGCTTATTTTAGAGGCCGTCACATAAGAGAATACAAGGAGAACATATGCAATAGGTGATCGATGCCTTATTCTCTCTGAAAGAAGCTACTGCGTTTTTGCGCCTTAGGGTTTTGTAACCAAGTGCTTCTTGATTTTCATTGTTGATGAAGTGAAGAACTTTGCAACCAACATTCTTCTTACTTAAGTTGGTGAGTGAGTCACGTACTGAAATTCGTGCAAAGGAGTTAGTCACGTATTGGGATCTGTGCAACATCAAAGGGTGGCGTTCATATATTGAAGAGTTCAGAGGTTCTGAAGTGGTAGAAGGTTTTTGCTGTGAGTTCATCTACGGGGATTGTAAAGTCTAGGGACAAAGATTTTGTACTAAATCTGAAACTTCTCTTTACTATAGTAGATTGCTTTTTGGGAAGGTTTTCCCCCAGGTTTTTTACTGTGAAACTGGTTGATTTCATTGGTTTTCTTGGGTCATCATATCTTGTCTTATTTATTTTTTTCCGTTGCATAATTTTGACATGATATTGATATTTATTTGTTTTAACAAAGTTTATTCGTAATAAATCTAATTAACAACTTGGGTTTAAAACTTGTTAATTCTATCAACCGGAGTTTAAGTTTCCCAACAAGTGGTATCAAAGTGGGTTCACTCTGATTGGATTAATTTCCTGAGTGTGATCCATTGACCCCTATTGTCATGGATAGAGGACAATCTTTATTTATACCTCCTTTATTTGATGGAACTAATTATGCGTACTGGAAAGTTCATATGAAAGTCTTTTTGCAAGTTCTAGGTGAACAGATTTGGCAAGCTGTTGAAGTTGGCTAGATTAAGCCAAAGGAAGCACTAGTGGATTGGGATGATGCAACAATCATTGCGGCAAATTTCAATAGTAGGGCTTTGAATGCTTTGTTTTGTGGGGTGACCAACGAGGAATTCAAGAAAATATCATCCACAGAAGTTGCCAAGGAAGCATGGACCATTCTTGAGACCACCTATAAAGGTACTAAGGCAGTAAATACTGGGAAACTTTAACAACTCACTAGTAGTTTTGAAGAAATAAGAATGGAGGAGGATGAGACCTTTGATGAGTTTTATGCTAAGCTCAAGGATATTGTGAATTCTACTTTCAACCTTGAAAAATTTATAGCAGAATCCAAAATTGTTAGGAAAATCCAAAATTGTTAGGAAAATCTTTAGGTCCTTACCTGAAAGATTGCATGCCAAGATCATTGTCATTGAAGAAGCAAAGAACATTGATCAAATTCCTTTGACTGAGCTTGTAGGGAACCTTCAAACCTATGAGATGGAATTAGGTTTAATGGGAAAAGGTGGAAAGAGTAAAAACTTGGCTCTTAAGGGTAGAGAGGAAGAGACTGAGGACTCTGAAGATGAAGATCAAAGTGAAAATGAGGATAAGGATCTAACCTTCATAACTGATGAGATTATCAAGTTTCTTCAATTTAGGAAAAAGGATAAGGGCAAACCTCCTAGGAAACCTAAATCCTCTAGGAAGGACAAGAATGAGAAACCCCTCATCAAATGCCATGAGTGCAAAGGTTTTGGTCATATAAGGATAGAGTATCCAAACTACCTCATGAAGGAAAAGACCAAGGAATCAAAAGATAAAGGGTTGATTGCTACTTGGAGTGATACTAAGGATGACTCTCCTAATTGTGGATGAATGTCGCCACATTATAGCCTTTGTTGCCACAACCGATAAGGTGATTGTGGAGAGTGCTAGTGACAATGAGGATTTTTCTGATGATGAAGTACCTAAGAAGATGACCCTTTAGAAAGCCTACGATAAGCTATGCACTGAATTCATAAAATCTGAAAAGACTTCTCATTTTTGTAGAAAAGAGCTCAATGAGGTAAAAACTAAAAAAGCTGATCTGTTAGTCAAACTAGATGAGACTACAAGGTTAGTTGAGACTCTTGTTGTGAAGAACGCCTCATTAGAAGACAAGGTTAAGAATCTTGAGGTTAAGCTTAGTCAAGCTAGAACTCAAATAGAGAGGATGTCTAGTGCAAAGCTTGATGAGGTATTAAGTGCTCAAAAGCCTAGTTTTGACAAGATTGGCTTAGGATATGCTGTTTCTTTTGGCCCCTCCTCTTCCATGGCTTCTAGATCAAGGACTGTCTTTATGCCATAATCTGAGAAAGGTAATAAAGGTATGAAATCCAAAACTGATTTATCTAATTCTAAATCCTTTGTTAAACCTAATGTTTGTCATCATTGTGGTGTTGCTGGACACATTCGTCCTAATTGCTTTAAGTTGTATCCTCATAAGCAATTGTCTAAACGGTCACAGGTTTCCTCTCAATGATCTGCACCTTTGTTTGGAGAGTTATTAAAAGTCTTGAGTTTTTTAACTCAATTTCAGGAGAATTCTAATTCTTCTATGTCCTTTAGTAGAAATACTAGGACACATGTCTTTTCATCTTCACGCCCAAAGACTCATGCTGTGTGGGTGAGAAAGGAGGCTAAGACTTAATTGTCTTTTCTGTTTATCCTCTACTTTAATTCTTTCTATCTAAAGTAAGACTCTCTTTGCTTGATTTCTTATCTGTTTTTGGAATCATGCTTTCATGCATTTGCACCCTTCTATCATGTCTTCATGCATTTGCATCTTTCTTTCTGCTTTCATGTTGTTTGTCTGTTTTTGTTTGGTTGTTTAGTTTTATTTTGTTTTGTTTTTAAAATAAAAATAAAAAGGAAAAATCAGAAAAATAAAAAAACAGTGTGTTTTGTGTACTTTGGTACTTGTGTACCTTGGATGGCCATTGAAACAAAGTTTCTAAATTTTGTATCTTTTGTATCTTAGATGAGCATCTCTATGCACAACTAAGCAAGTGAGCTTTGTGGCTCTTGTTTGTGATGAGTAAGATTAAGTTATCTCTTAAACTTAACACTCGTATCACTCTTTTTAACGGTAGGACTAGAAAATCCTAAGAGAAAGGCATAAATAACCATCTTACCACTGTTGCCCGCCAATCATAATATGACACCTGTATGCTTCAGCATAGCAAAAGTGTAGTGTCAAAGACATTCGTATGCTTCGGCATAGCAAAAATGCGATGTCAAATGCTTAACATCTTGAGTATTTCTTTTCTCTCTTTTATATGCCCATGTATGGTATGCTAAAATAAAAGAAAATATGCAAAGAAAATAAAAAGTAAAAAAATTAAAAATGCTTTAAATATGGTTGCAAGCGTATATTATAGGAGATGTGGGAGTTATAGGATGTACTTCGAAGGTGATAGTCTCCATCAAACAGTTATGATTGTGTGTGAGTTAAAGTTATTTTCTTATATCTCAGATCGTTATAACATGTATACACATATACAATTTTGCGATATTTTTCAGACACAACACACAATATTCTTTGCTACTCTTGATACATGTGCAGGTACAATGTGATTTGACTATCACAAAGGTTTTACATGTGCTAATGTATGCTCACTAAACTGTCTTGATTTATTTTTTAAAAATAAAATTAGTTAGACTTATTTAGTGTGTGTGTGTGTGTTTTTGAATCTATATGCTTAACATTTTTGTTGAGAGATTTATTTTTCACATGGTTTGTATTTTTTTTTTTTTGGTATCCATAGCATCTTGTTTCATGACATTCATGAATTTATATGGATTTCTTTATGCCCCCTTGATCATCCTTGATCATCTTTATGTTTTCAGGTGAAGCTTTCTAGCTTCTTGTACCCTTTGTCAATCATAACAAAAAGGGAGAGAAATTGTGGAGACTTTGTGGTTTCTTTTGGAGATTCTACATGTTAGGAGGAGAAATACATTCCTTTGTTAGGGGGAGATGTGTTCATCTTGTTAGGGGGAGTGCTTACTTCCTTCTTCTTGTACCTTGGGTCTTGTGATCATATTTACATACATTGTGCTTATCTTTGTTATATGATATGATGATATATGTTTCTTTCACCTACCTTTACATGTGTTGTTTCTTCTCTATCTTTATACACATGTTTCTTATTATTATATGCAATTTATTATTTCTATTTTACACAAAGATGCCTTGATGAGTTTTGTTTAAAGTGTTTCAGAAATACAGGTTGTCAAAGTCTATTTGCCATAAACTCTCTTCTTGCAAAAATTTTCAAGAGTTTGTATTAGGATAGATTTTATTGTATTCAACAAGTGAATATGAGTTGAGTGATTTATGACTTCTCTCATATGTTCATTTGTTTGTTGTGATTTTGTCACAGATTGCCAAAGGGGGAGATTGTTAGGACATACGTGGTTCACTTGTTAAGAACATATGTCACTATTTTATGTAGTTGGTTAATCCTTTGACAAAACACACTTTACTTGTATTTGGGTAGATCTAGGATGTGTTTAATACTTCAAGAAACATTGTTTCAAGTTCAAGTGTTAAATCCATGCAAGTCTGTCCAAGAATCAAGTGAGAAAGTGCTGAATTTTAAAACTCAATAGCTGCTCGATAGCTACTCGATAGCTCCTCGACACTTGGCTATCTGTCGAGAACTTCAGCTAATTCTTATCGCAATCTCGATAGCTTCTCGATAGCTGGTCGATCAATCGAGAAAGCTTCTGTCCCCTTGACACCTGCTCAACACCTTCTCGATAGCTGTATCTGTTGAGATTCATTAAACCTCAACACCTTCTTGATAGCTGCTATCTGTCGAGGTTACGAAAATTCAGATTTCTATTTTTGGGCCAAACTTATGTATTTGTGTAGGGTTTCTTTTCTCACAACCCTAGACCTATATAAGGCTTATTTTAGAGGCTGTTACATAAGAGAATACAAGGAGAACATATGCAATAGGTGACCGATGCCTTATTTTCTCTGAAAGAAGCTACTGCGTCTTTGCGCCTTAAGATTCTGTAACCAAGTGCTTCTTGATCTTCATTGTTGATGAAGTGAAGAACTTTGCAGCTAACATTCTTCTTCCTTAAGTTGGTGAGTGAGTCACGTACTGAGATTCGTACAAAGGAGTTAGTCACATATTGGGATCTGTGCAACATCAAAGGGTGGCGTTCATATATTGAAAAGTTTAGAGGTTCTAAAGCGGTAGAAGGTTTCTGTTGTGAGTTCATCTACGGGGATTGTAGAGTCTAGAGACAAAAGTTTTGTACTAGATCTGAAACTTCTCTTTACTAGATCTACGGGGATTGCTTTTCGGGAAGGTTTCCCCTCAAGTTTTTTACTGTGAAACTGGTTGGTTTCATTGGTTTTCCTTGGTCATCATATCTTGTCTTATCTATTTTTTTCCGCTGCATGATTTTGACATGATATTGATGTTTATTTGTTTTAACAAAGTTTATTCATAATAAATTTAATTAACAACTTGGGTTTAAAACTTATTAATTCTATCAACCAGGGTCTAAGTTTCCTAACAAAAAAAAAGGTCTTATACAAATAGATAGAGATGAAAAAAAAAGGGGGGGGGGGGTTTAGGGCATAATGAGTTATAGCATATAAACTCTATCCTATGGAATTGCTAACAATCTTGAGCTATGCTTGTTTTAATCTTCTATGAACCATGATGGCCGGATTACATAGTATTGGACTTATAAAAGTAGTCAAAAAACGATAAACTAGAATTGAATGGATGACATTTATTTATACATCAAATATGAATTTAATTTTTTCTTTTTCACCCCTCTCTAGTTTTCATTTTTGTACATTAGGCGCTCTAGAAGCTGAATGACTAGGTGAGTCATTAGAAAGGGCCTTAAGACCCTTGTGGTATGGCTATATCGTGAGGTTCTTGCCTTATCTTCTTATTGTCTAGGCAAAGTCATTAGATAGTGCCTTAGGACCCTCATGGCAAGGTTACTTTACAGAGTTTCTTGCCTTTTGTGCCTAATCATGTGCTTTAAACTGGGTGGCTTGAGTTAAAATTTAATATCTTATTATATTGATGGCTTTATTTTTAACTTATAACTTCTTTCCCTCTCCTTTGTGTGGGTGTTTGTTTCTTAAAAAAAAAAAAAAAAAAAAAGGTAATTGTCTAACATTACTTAAAAAAGTGTGTTGTGTATAGTATAACTTGTCACACCCTCCCTTAAAAAGTTACCTTAACTTTTGAGTGGAGTTGTGTGCCTTTTTGTTAGAACCCATTTTCCTGTTCTCTATGTATGTGTTTTTGTTTCTCAACTAAATATATGTGCATTTAGTTGCAGTAAGGATTGTTTTTAGACCCTTTAAAATATAAGTTGTTTAACCTAGTTATTTAGCCAAGTAATTACATAGATAAATTATTCAAATCTAGGCTAACACATTCAAATTATATCATGTAAATAATGCAGAAATATAAAGAATACACGATATAATAACCCAGGAAAATCGAACCAATAAAAAACATGGGAAATATTTAACCTAGCTATTCTCAAGGTAAAACAAATCCATTATGAAAGAATTAAAGTTTGTACAATTGAACTTAAACTACTAACATCCTATTGCTACCTCGAGTAGAAAACTTACTACCATGACTATGTGACAGCTTCGAGTCCACGGATTACTTCTTTCCTTGATCTACTGCAACCATAAGTTCTCCTACTTGTGATTTTGAGACTCCACTCAAAAGTTTTAGATCTTCTTTAAGCTCTTTATGCAGCAACTGAAGTGATCACCAAGTTCTTGACATAAATCTTAATCTTGATAACCCTAAGTGTGTATGAAAGTAAACACCTCTAGATCTCACAAGAGATTCAACACACAGCATATCAAAGACCTTTAAAATGTAGTTAAGGTTTTTCTTTTTATACTTGGAGTAAAACATAAAACTCTATACGTCATATAGGCTTGGGCTGAATTAGGAATTCTGCAAAATAAATCTGCACAAGGTTCGATTGATCGAGCCTTGCAGATTTAGTCTAATAAATTCTGCAATCACTCAATTCTAATTTTACAAATAAACACACTTTGAGCAAGCTTAAACATGTACTCAATATTTTGATCATAGTTTGCCAACACATTATAAATTGAAGTTCTAATACATTTAGTTCATAAAGTTTTAGAACCTAACAGTCTAAAATGTTTTATTAGTCAATATTGTAGTTTGCCATCAGTACAACTTGATGGTAAAAGTACTCTAATGAATTTTCCCAACTCACACTAATCAAGCTTAATAGTTTTTTATAAAACTTTAGGTGTTGATCATATGTTTTAGCTCATAAATTGCACATGTGGATTGAACGACATGTACTTGCTTGTGGTGTTTCTTTTTAAGTTGAATATTGGGTTACAATTAGACAATTTGCTTAAGTACATGTTTTCCCTTTGTTTCTCTTTGATATTTGCACCTGCATGGCTGCATGTGTACTTAATTGGTACATGTGATGGCAGGTTAATGCTCATGTAAAAGCACTTACGATATTATTCAAGCAGAAGACTTCAAATCCCGAAGAGGCTCATTCACTTGTTATGAGAGGGGTAGACTTTGATTGGAATGGATCGAATGGTGGAAAAGTAAAAGGATAGAAAATGGTAGGAGGATGAAAAAATTGGAGGATAGAAAAGATTTTAATTTCTCTCATTTTTGTTTAGTTAGGAGTGAAAATGTAAAGAGATGGAAAAAGTGAGTTTATATAAATCTACTCATGTACCTTTGTTAAAAATGATGCCCAATTAAAAAAAAAAAAAAAAAAAAAAAAAAAAAAAGAAAGAAAGAAAGAAAGAAAGAAAAGAAACACAAAAGAAAGCAAGAAGTAACGTCTAGGAGAAAAAAAAAAAAAAGATTTGAAGATGAGCAATGTATAAACAAAGCCTATCTGCAAGTACACAGTATTTTTGTCCATTAAGCAACCCTATTTTCTCTCTTTAGTTTTCTCCCTATTTTGGAGAGAAAACTTTTTAGTGAGCCCAGAGAGAAAACACATAAACCCCATCATTTATTTTCCTTCATCTCTATCCAATCAAACACACTTCAAAAAAGTTTTCCTTCCCTTTTTCTCTCCAAAATTTTTCATTCCCCTATTTCACCTTCAAACAAACACACCCTAAAACTTCTCACATTTTAGAAAAGTATGTTTTAGAGGTTTCAGAAGCAAAATAAGATGGTTGCTTTTTTACAGCACCTAGTAGAAAGGGCAAGAAAGCAGCTAGATTGTTATCACAAGTAGTTACAGCAATTTATACAATTGGATCTTTGGTTATTGTTTAACCATTTAATGTGAGCACCATTACTCCACTATTACACATCATTACTCAGCTTAACCCCCGTTAATTAATTCAATTACCTAAGTTGATTAATTAAATTCAATTGCCTACAAATCGTGAAGGCACCAACAAATCACCAAATAAACTAAATGTAGTGAAAATTAAATTAATACGATGATTTGTTGACAAATAGGAAAATCTCTCGCAAGGCAAAAACCCCCCACCAAATGATTTTAAAGTCACAACTTTCAAAAATCCACTAATCAACAATCAAGCGGTTATAAGTATAAAGAATCTTACCAACTACCCTGTCCTATCATGAAATACCAACTTACAATTAAACCTTTGCTCCAATACCCAATTGGACTTGATCATGTAGTAGCTTTCTTTTTTTTTATACACAAATCTCTAATCTATAACTTACTCTTTGCATGGATCCCAATACGTGATTAATTAATTACAATAAATTGAATGATGTTGTTAGCTGCAAAATTCTCCACTTCATCAATAATGAAGATCAGGAAGCACTTGGTTACAAAACCTTATGGCATATAAATGTAATAGTTTCTCACAGAGAAAATAAATCTATTAGTCTTTGTATCCGTGATTGACAACTCTTAAAATAAGTCTTATATATGTTTAGAGTTATGAAAAAAAAAAAAAAAAAAAAAAAAAAAAAAAAAAAAAAAAACCCTAAACAAATACATAAACTTAGGCCAAATTTCAAATCTAGAAAACTAAAAATCACAAATCTCAATAGATCGAGTTGCTGTCGAGCTATCTATCGAGCTTCACATTAAGTCTTCATAGTAGGCATCTGTCGAGTTATCTGTCGAGACTTAATGAACAGTTTTTCTTCACTTGTTTCTTGAACCAATCTTCATGTCTTTTAATATGAACATTTAATATGCTTGAACAACATATTTCTTGATATATTAAACCCATCTTAGATCTAGTCAATTACAATTAAAGTACATTTTGTCAAAAAATTTTCCAATTACATAAAATATGACCCTAACAATCTCCCCCTTTAGCAATCCATAACAAAACCACAAGCATAATTATGAAAGAAGTATAAAGCAACAACTCCATAACTATTACAAAAGCCAAAAAGCCAAAAGTACGTAAGCCTAACTAATACAATGAGCTTTTGAAAATCTTTGCAAGAAAATAGATCATAGCATGATAGACTTGCAACCTGTCTTATCTGAAACACTTAAACAAGATTCATCAAGGAATCAAGTGTGAAACATTGACAAGTTGTATGAAATAAGAAACATGTATATAAAAAGAGAAAAGAAACAACACATGTGAGACAAGGGTGAAAAAACATACGTCATATATATAGAAAGAAGCAATACAATGTATGAGTAACAAGGTCATAAGACCATGGTACATGAAGTGAGAAAAGATACAACAAAACCTCACTACATCCCTATGCTAGCTCTCCCCACTAACAAAAAGACTACTCCCCTTTTTTGTCACGAGTGATAAATGGTGAATCATTGAGAAGCAGTCATCTCATCATCAGTCTCGGAGCAAGAAGCATCATCATCATCATCATTTCCACCATCCTATGAAGACTCAGCTGGCTCGGGTGAGGGAGGAGCAAAACCACCAAGGCGAGCGATGTAACCAATCCTGGTCTTTATCTAACATATTTCATCAGAAAAATGGTCAAGACAACTACCAAAATCAGCACACATGAACTGAAGTTTATCCATAATGGTAGCGAAAGAGACCTCAGCTCCAGAAGAAGAAGAGGGAAGAGTAGATAAAAAAGGGTCTAGAGGCGGGAGTAGCATCCATCGAAGTAGACTCCACACGAGGCCGCTTAGTAGCTAGTTGTGCATCACTCCTACAAATAGATTCCTTGCTAATGGCACCCATGACATAGAAAGGAGAAGAGAGAGGAATAGTGACGTGCACATGTGAAAGGATGCATGTGATAGCTGAAAAAAAGATTAGCTTATCACATATGGCAGTGTCTCGATAACAATCTATCATAGATTCTATCATGTGTGAAGGAGAATCTATAGAAAGATCTTCCATGAAAGAAAGAAGAAAAATCTATAGAAAGATTTTCTATGTCATGGAAAATCTATAGCAATCTATCATAGATTCTATCATGTTTTTCACTTTTCACATTTCTTTGTAACCTTTTTATTTGAAATACTTTACACATGATATCTATAAGAACTTAAACACGAACCCAGATCGACAAATACCTAAATAATTAATCTGGGTATTTCCTATTTTCCTTGTAGATCAAATAACCAATATTACATAAGTAGTCCCATTTGAGTAAGATTCATGCCAAACCCAAATCACAAAATGCAAGAAAATTAAACCCAAATAGGATATTAACATAAAAATAAAAAATCAAACCCATGACAGAATCAGAAGCAACCCCATTTGAGTAAGATTCACGCCAAACCCAGATCACAAAATGCAAGAAAATAAAACCCAAATAGGATATTCACATAAAAAAAAAATTATACCTTAGAATCCAATCTATTAAAGATCTTGCTGAAACCAAATTGCTTTACTCTCTAAGATGAATAAACCAATAAGATAAGTTTGTGTTGAAAAAAAAAACCCAAAATCAAAGACTAAGATAAGGAAATTAAGAAGAAAAAAAAAACCCATCAAAGAGAAGGATGAGTGGGATGACTTACACACATAGAGAGAACTCGATGAGAAAGGTAGAGGAGCACTAGAAAATCGTAATGGTGATTGGCCTCAACCTTTGACAAGGAGTATGTACACCACCAGCTTTTGAAGTTGGTAGAAGAGCTAACAATAATAGAGGCTGAAGCGCTGAGAGAGGCAAAGAGACCAAGAGAAAGTTGAACTTCAGCTGCTGAAGCCTAAAGGAGGCAGAGAGAGAGCTTAGGGTTTTTTTTTTCCTAAAAAAAATTCAGGTCCAGAAGATGTGTATTTATATGAACCTGAAACTAAAAATAACCTAATCTTCAAACTCGAAACCCGACTTGAATATTCTCAGACCCGCCCAAAATTCATCAGGTCGAGTGGGGTCCCTACTCAACCCTAGTTAAGATCTAATATCTTATTAAATTAATGGCTTTATTTTTAACTTAGAACCTCTTTCCCTCTCCTTTGTGTGTTTGTTTGTTTGTTTCTAAAAAAATAAAAAGTGTGCGCACCCAGAAAGGGCTTAATGGGCAATCTCTGTCTTGGGCTCACAATCTATTTATAATGTGGGTTTTAGGTTTCCTACTTTGGGTGATTCTTTCTTGAAGACTCAGCAATAATTCTCAAACTTTTGTATCTTCCCTCTCCCTTCTGGCTCTACCACTCAACTCTCAGTAGTTCTCTCACTCCTTCAACCAACCTCTTTCTCTCCTTCACTTCTCATATTTATAGCACAAAGTTAGTGGAGGGATTGTGACTGCCTTTGAGGTCAATGCGATAAGAGATCCAATATCGTTTATCATAAATGGGTGTTTAGGTGGGAGTGGGGCGTGGTGTGAGTGGCATTGGAACTAGCTCCCTACTTCATGAGAGATGTTCGGCAATGTTATGACCCGTGGGCATGTGGAGTTAGAAGAAATGGCCGAGTCAGATAGTGGCTAACATGGGCCAAGTGATTGGATCAAGAGATTGCCTCAAGTAGTAGTTATCATGTGTTAGGATAAATTGTTATTTGAATTTAATTAAGTTATTGTTAGGATAGGGTCTATCTTATGATAGAACTCTAGATGATAAGATTAGGAGTTATCTTGTTATTTGGAATTCCATTTCAATGTATTTAAGCATTAAATATGAATAACATAAGGCAAGAAGAATTTAACCCAAACACTCTTTTCTCCCTTTTTTTCTAAGAGGGTAGTTGCCTCGAATACGACTAAGCCATTTTATCATTTGCAGTTCACTGCAATTTGTATCAAAGCCATGACAACCATCCCACCAAATACACGTTCAACCACCAATGATGACCACCTGGCTGACTTGGAGGTTAGCACCCATTCCCTTAAACAATAGGCCGACGCTCAAAAAGAAGAATTTGTAGGCATGAAGGGAGCGTTAGAGGCCTTCACTGATGCCGTGGCCAAAATGAGCCAAGCTATGGAGGAAAAGGGCCTCGGGTTGATGAGGACTAGAGCAACAGTGGCTGAGACAATGGGTCCATCAACCGACATCGCGAGTACGGAGAAGGAAGCCAAGGCACTCAACAAGGCAGCCTCCAGACCAGATTTTCATGATTGGATTTCCCTCGTTTCGATTGGGAAAACCCAACCGGATGGATTTATAAAGTCGAATAGTTTTTCCATTACCAGAGAACAGAGGCCAATGAAAAGGTGTTGTTGGCATCTTTCCACTTACAAGATGACGCCTTAGAGTGGTATCAATGGTTTGAACAATCCCAACCAAACGTACAATGGGAAGTGTTCACCAAAGCCTTATGCACCTGTTTCGGCCCTTCAGACTATGAATCTTTTGACGAGGCTCTCTGTAAATTGCAACAAACAAGCACCATACGAGAATACCAAACGCAATTTAAACGCCTGGCTACCCGTGTCCGTCAATGGCCTCAGTGAGCGTTGGTGGGTAGCTACGTCGGCTGGCTGAAAGAAGAGATCTGTGCAGAAATTAAACTCTTCTGGCCCACCACCCTACTTCATGCAGCAAGCTTGGCTCGGTTACTAGAAGAAAAACTGTCCAAACCACGGCGGCCAATATTCATAACAACACCTCCTAGACCTTCACTGTCATAGCCCCCACCATACAAACCGTCTCTTCTACCTACCCCAACACCCATCAAAACCACCACACCCTTTCATCCCAGCAACTGAACTACCACCAACTCGGCATTCAAAAAATTGTCATGGGCTGAGATGTAAGCGCGACAGGAAAAAGGCCTGTGCTACAACTGCGACGAGAGGTTCATTCCAGGACACCGATGCAAAAAGCAACAAATATTCGTCTTGGAAACAATGGACGAGACGGAAGAAAACTCTGGGGTAGTAAAGCTTGATCCTGAACTTGAAGCATCACAAGCGGTGTCGGAAATCTCACTCCATGCATTGTCTGGAGTGTCCACGCCCCGAATGATGCCAGTCATTGGCTTAATCCGAGGCAGAAGATTGTACATACTTATTGACAATGGCAGCACACACAATTTTGTCAGTTTGAAATTTGCCAAGCGAATGGGATGTTCTACAACTCTGGCACCGGCTTTCCAAGTAATGGTAGCCAACAGTGAAAAACTACAGTGCGAAGAAATTTATGTGGCAGTACCTATAGAGATACAAGGCTATAAATTCCAAATTAACATGTATCCTCTCGATCTATAGGGGTCAGATGTAGTTTTGGGTATACAGTGGCTACAGAGTCTTGGCCAAGTTTTGCATGACTAGAATAAACTCTCCATGGAGTTTTGGGTCGACGGCCAACAATTCGTTATACATGGGGAAGATAATGGAAGAGTGTTTCAAGAATCTATACACTCCATTATACGGCTTGCATCTGACAGTGTGAAATTTTGTATTATGCTAATTTCAGGAGGGCCAACCAAAGCACTTATAACAGCGATGACTCACGACCCATGCAAGAACTTGATGCCTTGTTGAGGAAATACCAGCAGTGTTTCAAACACCAAACACATTGCCACCGCCCCGCACCCATGATCATCGCATTCCCTTGGAACCTGGGAGCGGGCCTGTGAGTGTCCGTCCTTACCGGTACCCCCACGTCTAAAAAAATGAGATTGAGCGAGCTGTCAGGGAGATGCTCACCACAAGCATTATACGACCAAGTTTCAGCCCCATTTTCATCACCGGTCCTCCTGGTTAAGAAGAAGGATGGCTCTTGGCGTTTCTACATGGACTACCGAGCGTTAAATCGCGTCACAGTCAAGGATCATTATCCAATCCCAGCCATAGATGAGCTACTTAACAAACTCCATGGTGCAACATATTTCACCAAGCTGGACCTTAAATCGGGATATCATCAAATCTGGGTGCATTCCGATGATATTCATAAGACTGCTTTTCGCACCCATGATGGCCATTAAGAGTTTTTGGTCATGCCATTTGGGCTCACCAATGCCCAAGCAATATTCCAATCCTTGATGAACGACATTTTCCGGGCATTACTGAGGAGGTACATCCTTGTATTTTTCGATGACATATTGGTTTATAGCAAAACATGGGATGAACATTTAATCCATTTAGATACTGTGCTACATACTTTGATGGCCAATCGCTTATATGTAAACCAATCTAAATGTTTAATTGCTCGGGAAGAAGTAGAGTACCTAGGCCATGTCATTAGTGTTACAGGTGTGGCTGCCGATTCGACGAAGATACAGAGCATGGCAAATTGGCCAACTCTGACAACCACCACCAGCCTTTGTAGCTTCTTGGGGTTAACTGGTTACTACCGAAAATTCATCCAAAACTATGGCACCATCGCAGCACCGCTCACACAGTTATTGAAAACGGATGGATTCCATTGGTCAGGGGCAGCCGAGAGGGCATTCCACACTCTCAAGCACGCAATGACTCAAGCCCCTGTTCTCGCATTGCCAGACTTCACCAAGCAATTTGTGATTGAGTCCGATGCATCAGGAACTAGGCTAGGTGCGGTCCTTATGCAGGACGGTCAACCCATCGCCTACTACAACAAGGCACTTTCAGGCCGAGCCTTGGCATGTTCCACCTATGAGAAGGAATTGATGGCCATCATTTTATCGGTTCTCCGATGGCGTAATTATTTGTTGGGGTGGCGATTTCGCATTCGTACTGGCCATAAAAGCTTGAAATATTTACTAGAACAACACATTTCGACCATGGATCAACAAAGATGGCTTGTGAAGTTGATGGGATACGACTATGAGATCGAATACAAACCAAGTCATGAGAATGTGGAGGCCGACACTCTTTCACGTGTACATGGCGAGTTAACTGCAATAACTTATCCACAACCCACTTGGTTGGCCATGGTTTGCCATGAAGCCCACAACGATCCACTCTTGATTGCTATGAGGGACGACTTGCAAATAGGCACTAAAAGCATTAGCGATATGAGGCATGGGGTGGACAATTATGGTACAAAGGCAGGTTGGTCTTGTCTCTGAATTCTTTGCACAAGGAAGCCATCATTCGAGAGTTTCACGATACACCAGTTGGGGGACACTCCGGAATTTTCCAAACTTTTAAACGTTTGGCTGCCAACTTCCATTGGATGGGCATGAAACGGGATGTTCAACACTACATTTAGAGATGTGATGTTTGTCAATGTAACAAGCATGATACAATGACATCGGCTAGTTTATTACAATCGTTGCCCATTTCAGACCAAGTTTAGGAAGATGTGTCAATGGATTTCATTGAAGGCCTTCCGACATCGAGTGGCTTCTCTGCCATCTTAGTAGTGGTGGATTGACTCTCCAAATATGGCCATTTTATCGCCCTTAAGCACCCTTACTCGGCAAGGGTGGTGGCGGAGACTTTTGTCAAGGAAGTAGTGCGGCTTCACGGCATGCCGCGATCCATAGTCTCTGACCGGGACCTTGTTTTTACTAGTCAGTTTTGGTCGGAATTCTTTCCCCTACAAGGTACTGAATTGCGTATGAGTTCGGTTTATCACCCTCAAACAGATGGTCAGACGGAAATCCTCAATCGTTGCTTGGAAACTTACCTGCGTTGCTTTGCAAGTTCCAAGCAAAAACAGTGGCTCCAATGGCTACCATAGGCAGAATATTGGTACAACATAAGCTACCATACCACTACTCGCATGACTCCCTTTGAAGTTGTTTATGGGCGACCCCCAGCAACCATTCATTCGCATGTGCACGGCAACACAATGGTAGCACAGGTTGAGCACTCCTTGCGAAGTTGAGATGAAATCCTCCGAGTGTTGAAAGACAATTTGGCTACTGCCCAACACCAGATGAAAATGAATGCAGACCGCCACCGTCGTGAGTTGGAGTTTGTGCCTGGTGACTTTGTATATCTTCGGTTGCAGCCACAATTATCTGTGCGAACTCAAGGAAATATGAAGTTATCTCCACGTTTTTATAGACCTTACCAGGTAATGGAATGTGTGGGAAAGGTGGCCTACCAGTTAGCACTTCCAACTGATTCCCGGATTCATCCAGTCTTCCACGTTTCACAGTTGAAGAAGCAATTGGGACACTTAGACTGAGCAGTATAAGAGCTTCCTAAGGTGCAAGACGATGGCAAGTTGTTGTTGGAACCCACTGCAATTTTGGATTACCGTTGGAGCAAGGTAGGAAAAAAGGTCCTTCAGGAAGCATTAGTACATTGGACAGGAACAACAAGTGATGATGCCATGTGGGAACCTTTTCCGGAATTACTGCAACAATTTCCCCATTTGAACCTTGAGGACAAGATTCGTTCTCCAGAGGGTGGGAATGTTATGACCTGTGGGCATGTGGAGTTAGAAGAAATGGCTAAGTCAGATAGTGGCTAACATGGGCCAAGTGATCGGATCAAGAAATTGCCTCAAGTAGTAGTTATCATGTGTTAGTATAAATTGTTATTTGAATTTAATTAAGTTATTGTTAGGATAGGGTCTATCTTGTGATAGAACTCTGGATGATAAGATTAGGAGTTATCTTGTTATTTGGAATTCCATTTCAATGTATTTAAGCATTAAAGATGAATAACATGAGGCAAGAAGAATTTAACCCAAACATTCTTTACTCCCTTTTATTCTAGGAGGGTAGTCGCCTCAAATACGACTAAGCCATTTTATCATTTGCAGTTCATTGCAGGCAACGTATCGCTGAATAACCGGGTGCATTGTACTCCGAGCAATCATGCCTCCGCCCGGGACGTATTTTGCCAGGCAATTCCCAAACGATGGGCGGTGGCGTGTATGTATTGTAATGACTAGCTTGACAGGTTTTGGGCCGGGCTTAATGTCGTGAGGCCTGGTCCTAGGTGAGTAAGTTGGGCCCATGGGTCAAGTTGTAAAGCTGAAATTCAAGGTGAAAAGCCCAAACGGGCTCGGGAGAGTCTCATACCGTACAGTTATCCTATTGCATTATAAAGAATATAATATTATTCTATTATATAGCATGATTTGGATAATTTTACCATATAAGAATTTTACATAAGTTACATAGACAAAAGTAAAACAATAACAATAACATATATATATATATATATATATATATATATATATATATATTTGTGAGATAACTCTAAAAAAATTATCACGCGCAACGTGCATGTGTGCGACTAGTTCATCTAAAACACAAGGCAGTGAGCAAACATTTATAAAGACTTAATTTATTTTTTTTGCAAGGAGAGGCATTTGGCTCCATATTTATAATGACTTGACTTGCAGGTTAAATTTCAATGAACTTTGTGCATGCACAATGATAATTTGGACACGTTTAGGAAGGATAAAGTAACTTGTAACCGGGATACCAAATGAGCCAACAAACTAATGAGTAAATACCATGTGGAAGGTCAGCAGGACCAATTCTGACAAAAAGAGTATAAATTGGATTATATAGCTGATTTAGTATGTTTGTCACTTTCTCGTTTAGGAAGAGAGGGAAAATGATTCAATATTATGTAGACCTTGTAGAAGTTGTAAAAGAAATAGCAAGAACTCTATCTACTATCTTTGATTGAGATTAATTTGTGGAAGTGGTTTAGTAGCATATTTTCAAGAGTAAATGATAGCAACTTGGGAGGCAGAGGAACAGAACCAATCCTTTGCTATGGTCGGCACAGCGAAGACAAAGTGATGTGCTTTTACCTTGTTTACTGTATATGTAGCCCATTTTGCCTATCCTTCCCACTAACCAAAGCTTCTGCCACCGCATAAAATCTCTCCAATAGGAAACAAAGTGATGTTCCATTTAGACCCTATTAAGCTTTGAGCAATAAAGGAGTAGGAAAGGATAATAATGATTTCTAATGTCAATAAGTTAGTTCCCAGATTTCAATTATGGGAATATAGTTAATCTGCAAGATATTGGAGATAGAAGTGGAACGCTAATCTGTGCAAAAGGAAAAGGCTCTAAATTATGACTTCCCAATATAGCTGTCAGATCTTTAAAGAGTTGCTTTTCAAGTTTGTAGCTTACCTCAAAGAAAAAGTAGGGTAAAGAAACCACCCTTTTCAGTTAAATCATTAGCAGAAACATAGAAAAGCTTCAAACTTCTATCATGAAGTCCAAATTTATGACATTGATTACTTCCAGTAATGAACACCCGTCAAATCTCTTCCTTTTTTTTTTTTAATAATAACAGAAAGAAGTACTTATGTTTACCACGTTTGCTCTTCCATCATTCCCTCACATTTGGTTTCTGGTTCTTTCCCACGCACCCAAAAGAGGAAAAAATAAATTCATTGACAAAGTGAAAACTTCACTGCTTGGAACTGCTTGATTGGTGAATTTATATCCTTGGAAAGAAATGGCTTTTGGAAAATGCTGAAGTTACTACCAATTTTACAATAAAAAATTTACAAACTAACATAAAAATGAATGTGATTGGTATTACATAAACAGCATAATAAAAAAACTAATTTCTTAATCTCTTTTTGTTCCTGATTTAAAAATAACGCATCAATTTATAGAATTTATGAAGTAAAATTTGTAGTATGGTTAGCATCATTCTTTAAGAGATTATTAGTACAACCGATTGCATCACCACAGAGGGTTATCTCCTAGTCATTATGCATAACTGCAAATGTTTGGGCAAGACTTTTACAGGCCATAAAGCAGTTTTTGTTAACCGAGTACATTCTCAAACTGATATTTTTAAAAGCCAATTAAGATATACACCAAGAAAGATTCTATGAGAGTGATTGATTGTACCACAAAGTTTCATGAATCATATATACCAAGGTCTAAGAAAATGAGGCCACAGTTAAAGATTTACAGGTTACAGCAAAACCAAGAAAAGCAAAATAGAGGCTTGTCCTTTTCCGGTTTGTGCAATAGGGAACATTTCAATCACGCTTCAGGGCTGACTCTCTGAAGTGGTTTTTGCCTGCAAGGCTGCTATTGGGGACCAGTTACAACCTATCTAAAGCACGCTATTAATCTGCTCAAGCAAACCTTCAAATGGATAACAAATTCAATTAATAATACAGTTTCCAGTCATTATGCCAATCAGCAAGCATTTTCTTTAAACATCTTACCATTTTTTTTGTCTGAAAGATGATAAAAATTTAAAATTCATCTCTCTTTCATTGATTATATATTAAAAAAAAAAATGATAAAATTGGGGTGAAACGGCATACCAATCAAGAAATCACCTCTCTTAGACCTCACAGAAGTGGGAATTTTATACATGGGTACGACCTTGATAAGACTATAAGAATTTGCATATGTTCTGCCTAATTGTCTTTTTTATCCTTCGGGTACTTCAAACTGTCGATGGGGCGACTTAAATGTGCAAGTTCTTCTGTAGGCGACATGCACTGTCTTTTGCACCGCGGAAATTTTCCAAGACATATTGGGAAAATGCATCTCATTTTGCAAAAATTACATATCAGAGACCTTCACATGAGCTGCTGTCCTACTTTTCATCAGCAATTACTGCTGATTGTCACACCCCAGTGCCACTCAAATTTGGTCAGTACAAAAACATACAGCCTCGGTTGACTTTTAACTTATATACATCAGGCAAAAGCAATACACTAAACATTCAACTACATTGAAGTAAATTCAGGTGTGTGTGACGGTTTTTCCCTGTCCTAGATTTGAATAAGAAAGTACTCAAATTTCAGAAGTGAATCTTCCAATTAACTATAGGTCCTATAAGTTATAATTCAACTGGCATGACCCGCTATGTTGCATAAATAAGAGGTCCAGGCATTTTAAGTCCAAGCTAGAACCTGGGCACTTGAGTTGGGTATGAGCCTCTCTACGAAGGTTAAGGGCTTGTAAAAGCAGAAAGGAAATGGGATCACATCAGAAGAACCCTTTTCACTCCATAATTATGACTCTATACTAGCATCCACGCCCATGCCATGCGTGTAGAATCCTCAATAAAAAAAGAAGAAAAAATCATGCATTTGAATCTTTAAAAGTTAAAAAACTTCAGAGAAAACTCCAAAAATTTAAAGGACTCTATTCATCATGGTTTAGTGAGGGAAACGAGACCCACAAGAATATTTTTTTGGTCTTGATACCGACTAGGTAAAGCTTTCCTTTTTCCTTTTTTTTTTTTTTTTTTTTTTTTTTTTTGGGTATGAATATGGAATTTTATTCAGTTAAAGCCAGAGGCAACTAGCTTGTGTAGCTGATTCAAACTACCAAGTTTCAGAGTTCACGAGTGAGAAAAATTTTCGTAGAGCACTCCTCCCTTTGAAGCTGTCAGCTCAAATTATACCATTCAAGTCAATACCTGCAATTGAGTAAAAGAGAGCTAACTAGAACTATGGTGGATAACTTTGATTATTGTTAGTAAATGAACATGTTTTACATGACAAAGTGTATCTTTCCTCTATGTTTTACACCTTGGTCATGGTCCTTTCTTGAGCCCTGCATCAAGGCATATCAAGAATAATTGATGTCTTGATTCGGGCGTTATCAATGGCTTCTATAGGTCAGTCATTGTGTGTGTATATATCCTATATTGGATTCTTGAAATACACAATTCAAAATGGTACAAACATAGTCACAAAAAACTTTCCGCTCTCTTCTCTCTACATCTTTTATTTTCTTCATTTTATACTAATAATTACTTTGAACCAGGTGAGAACCTCAAGACTCAAAAGCATCAAAGCAAAACGCTTATGGGCCTTATTTCATGTTGTTTCTGGTTATGCAATAGCACCTCTAGGATTCAAACAAATAATAGTACATCATTGCAAATTAAAATTTTTCACGCGCAAATAAATTGTAGTAATAAGGCAAACAGTAGTGATGCACTGATGTACCAAGCATTTGGACCTCAGACACAGGCACAAGGCTTTTTTACTTTAGGGAAGAGTTGCAGAGTGGCCTTATGCAATGCTGAGATACAAAAGGTAGGATTGAGTTTGACGCTATCTAAAATGATGTAATCATGTCATGTGTAGGCTTTAGCTGACCCATTAGTGGGAAAAACAATAATAAAATGAAACAGGTATAAGAAACCATTGGAATCCACAAAAAGGCAAAAATGCTTCCTATGCTTCTCTGTTGAAATGCATGAGAGGGAGTACGCATGCACTAACAAATTACACCTTATTAACATATTGCAGTTTTTTTAAGGTTTATTCAAAACAATAATGTTATAAGCACAACAATTTCACAACTTGTTGAAGTAACAAATTGTGATTAATACATCACTTTTATATGAGACAATTACTGAAATCATTTTTGTCATAAACCAATCACAACCTGCCATCTCAGCAACTGTGAAAACAGTTGTGTGAAACTTGTTGGGTAATTAGCTTTATTTTAGTAAAAAAAGTCCTATAGCCACTTTGGTTACTCGTTATCTGAATTTGGACACTTATTGCTGCCTTCACTGTTGTGTTTATAGTATTAATGGTTAAAGTAATTAATAGTAACATTTAGAACAAACAGCAAAAGACAAACGTGGAATAAGAAATCTTTCTTATTAAAGAGCAGTCTCTAAATCATGGCGTCTGATACTGCCAAAGCTGTGAATCTGTCTTGTTCTTTTCTAGTTTGTTATTCACCTCACGGTAAAAAGAAAAGCTAACAGCAGTGGGGATGGGAGACTATCAAGAAAACAACCTTTTTCAGTAGAATCATTAATTACAATAGAGGGAACAAGAGGAATCAGATTTCTATCATCAACTTCATTTTCTTCTTTCTTTACAATTTTTTCCATCAGTTTGGCAATGAGTATCCAAAAAACCTTTCTTTACTTCTCTTTGTATTTAAAACAAAAATTTGGTATCCAAATGATTATTTTGACTATCTTTCACCTTCATTCAGTCATCATCTATTAACTATATAGTCCCTAGACATGTTAAAGAATGAAAAAATCGTCATCTACCCACTTGGCACTTCTTGATAGGCTGAGTTAATCCTGCAGAGCAAAAAAAAAATTGATCATAAGTACATGGACAAGTTAATTAGCGTTAAGTATAGAAGTAAGCACTAATTAACATATGCATATAGTACCTGATTATTATGCAGGACTGCAAATGCTCTTTAAGGAACTTGAGATGCCAGAAAAGTATGTGCTCGTTAATCAGATCAGTTAACAAAATATATGCATAATACTGAAACTTCTGTGTTGTTAGCTAACAAGTTATGATGATCAAAGGTACGGTGTGTTGGGGACGGAAATTACAAAATTAACACCTGGTAAGAGAAAGTAAAGGTTAAATTAGACAAAGGAACTGAGAGCTACAGCAAAACCAAGAAAAGTAAATATAAAAAAGGAGAGGGAGACCAACCTTTTTCGGTTTGTGGGCAACGGAATGTCTCCATCACTCTTCAAGGGTGATGAATTTTGTTTCAAAGTGATTCCCTCCTGCAACTGGGGACCAAATGGCTAAATAAGAATAGGAACAAGCAATAGATATGCTGCTCATGAAAACTCTCAGAGGATAAGGGAAAGAGAATGTAAATGTGAAAAACTTTCAGATTATGCAAAGCGCATTTTATGTTTTTCAACTTGGTTTGCACATGGATTCACAAAATGCATGCACTATGGGGACCAAAAGAGGCATGATTCAGTCCTTGGTGGGGTATTGTACTAAGTACATCCTCCATGCTTATAGCAAGAGGCTGGGAAGTAATGTCATCAAGGAGACTTGCATACTTCCATATCTGTACTCCCAGCCACATATAATGCTCGAAAGGGAAAATATAAATAAAAGAGAGGGTGAGGGAACTGAAGGTGGGGTATTCACCTGATTGACTGAAGATGCAAATTATAATTGAGATGCAGAAATAATTGAAATTCTTCAAATGGTTATTGGCCTTAGTAATCACTCAGTTATGGGAAAGAGCAAGGATCTGCAATGGTAAGAATATACTTCAGTTAATCTCCTTGTCAGGTTAGCTTACATAATGTCAAGGCAACTAAACTAAGAAGTAAGTAATGCATCCAAAGGCCAAATGTCTACTCTAACATGTAAAATTGTGTGTGTACAGGCAGAGAGAGAGAGAGAGAGCTTACTCTAGTCTAGTGCAGGTCAATGTGTATCTCAACTATTGTCCATTCCTTTAGAAAAAGTTTAGTTCAGTATATCCATGTGCATACGGCAGAAGCTCCTCCACCTCAATCCTGGAATCAGAACAACTCATGCTTTTCCTCAATCGGCTTTGGGTTGACTCAACCTCTGCCCAAAATATGCCATAAACCGGTCTATGATCTGAAAATCTAGATTCACCACGGACATAGGACGACTGATGGAGGCCTTCTCCATGCCACAAAATTCGATCACACCTTTAAACAAAAATAATTAAATCAGCACAAAAAGGTACTAAAATTTATGAATGCAACAACACAAGGACCCTCACTACCTACATCCTATGCTCCATAATATAATCTACAATCCATCTAACAAAGAAAAAAATATGTATCATTTTATTAATCTCCAGACCATCTCGATTATGCATTTAAGTTATTATTTCACATATTGTTGCCCATAAGATAGGACAGATGATCTTACCAGGCAGGTGTTCTGCGCTTCTCCTTTGGATGCATATCATCCCCTGCATATCTGTCTGAATTAGTTGAATACTTGTAAGTTGGGGGAAAATATATCTTCCCTTCATTCCATCCCTTAAAAACACGACCATTTCTTTGCTCTTTACGTAACTGTGAAGAGAAACATCAACAATTTAGATCAAAAGTCTTCTTCATATAAGTAATAAATCTGAAAGTAAGCAATTGGAAACAGAGAGGATTTCAGTAGAGGAAACATGCCTGGTCATTCTCTAACAATGCCCTCCAATTTTGCATCTCAACAAGTGCCGTAGCAGAGCGGTAAGAGAGAGCAATGCGATAATTCAAATCCCCAAGCCATATAACTCGACTAGGTTGAAAAAAAAAAAAAAAAACAAATTTAGAAGATTGAAGGCAAGTTTTGTTGAACAATGATAATTATTAGTTTATGCAAGTATATGTGTGTACAAGGTCTATACAAATTGTTGTCATTCCTTAACTTTCAAAAGGTGGAATTAAGTAGATGAAAAAAAAAAAAAAAAAAACAAAATTGGTATGTTTAAAATTAGAAATCCTATAAAATATATGATCAATTAATTTGTATTCCAAGGGATGTGAACAATTAGTTTTTTTTTTTTTTTCTTATTGTTTTCAGATCCCATGAATCTGCATTTACCCTAATCTACCCTAAATTTGTGTTGCACTGCAAGTCATTAGAGTCCTATTTAATTGATGAACAATGTACAAGGGTCTTACTCATGCTCAAGGATTGTTTCTGGGGACTTCTCATCTCCTGAGCCATGGACCTTTGGAAACCTTGTTTTCCTAAGGATCTCCATAACATCAGAGTTCCTTCTTAGCTCATCACCCTCCTTCTGTCCTGAAGTCAAATGGCTACAGACGAAGCAAAAAGATGTTTGGTGTAAAGACATGCTGACTGAAATTGAACCCTGCAGATTCAAGCAGAACATTGCTCATTCTTTTAGTTAAATACATCTAAGAAAATTCTTTAAAAAAGGGGGGATAAATATAGTAATGATCATTTTATTGAATAATATGGTACCTTATTTCCGAGGTAACCCATCAATCCTCTACCAACACAGGATACTTTCATGTTCCGAACATGGTCTCTCAATTCACTTCTCACCCAAACTGTGAGAAATATGCCAACCATTTGTTTGCTTGCAACTAAGCAGTACCTCGAACGTGTTGGCATTCTATATCCATCTTCATTTGCTGCATATCCACCATAGGACATTGGTGAATATAAGACAGTACTTGGTGAATCGCCTGGACCATTATCATCATCAGATGAACCCCATCTGGAATAGTCACTAGGCCTGGAATAGTCGCTTGGCCTAGAATAGTCACTTGGCCTGTGCCCCCATCTGTGATTGGGATCATAATCACTAGGCCTGGAATAGTCGCTTGGCCTAGAATAGTCACTTGGCCTGTGGCCCCATCTGTAATTAGGATCGTAGTCACTATGTCTGGAATAGTCGCTTGCCCTAGAATAGTCACTTGGCCTGTGACCCCATCTGTTATTAGGATCATAGTCACTAGGCCTGTGGCCAAAGATTACTCTATCACAAACACTGAATCGTCGATCAAGTCGTGGTTGTGGAATTGAGGGGTCATTGTCCATTCTCCAGCTCTGTGTTGTCTGGAATGATCGGCGATGAAAGAAAGATGAGTTCTTCTGCCTAGTTGATCCCTCAAAATCTGCATTTATTTCTACAATTGGCTCAGGAATGGGAGATGGTGTATAGCATCCACTAACTCCACTGGTCCCAGGAAAATTATTTAGAGTCTTTCGAATGAGAGACAGCCATTTTTTGGCAGGGCCATTGTCTTCTGCTCCCAAAACATTACCAGCATTCAATGGAACAATTTCTTGAAAACTGAAACAGACAAAGAACAGAATGGCATATATAAGCAATGTGCCAATTTCAGAGTTTCCTTCCAAAACAAAATGTGGAAATATAGGCTTCCAAAACATACCCAAGAACATAAATGTCAGCAGGAGGTGAGGCATGAAGCAAGTCATCTAGATTCAAATTACTTGGAGGGGATCTTCCAGCCACATTCCATGTAGCTACGAATAGGCTGAAACCAAATCAAAAAGAGAGAAGCTTTCATAATCAATACAATTACAAGTCAATACCATTTGTAAGAAGAGAAAGGAAAAAGAAGGAAGGGAAGGTTACCTATAGTTCTGCACATCTATAATCCGAGGGTGATCAAGATTCATTCTTGCTCGCCGGACCTGCTCTGTGTTCCGGCTAAATTTTTCTGCGCATTATAGATAGGACGACAAAAAATTAGGAAAAAAGATAACTTACTAAGATGTGTCAAAATCGTGTTCTAATCATACTAAACCTGTTTTGCTTTTTTTGGTTGTGCATGGCTCCCTCTCTGAGAAGCTGCTAGTCCTATATTCCACATCACCTCCTGAAGAAGAAATCTTTGTCAATACTTTTAAAACAAAAAGAATATAAATTCCATAAAGAAAAATACAAAAACCAAGAATGTTTTAGAAGCAGCAAAAACAAACTTGATCAATTGAGTTAATTCATAATTTGGTTACTATGAAATTTTGGAAAAAAGAAATTTAGAATTTAGAATATGAGAATATTCAGTACTTATGATATGTGAAACAGAATCCTCAATTATTTGGCCAAGTACATAGTATTTTGAGAAGTGAGAACCATGATAACATTTTACAATAAAGTTAAAAAAAAAAAAAAAAAAAACACATATCTGTTCCCTTCCTCAAAATCACATATTATTTGCTGATATTGAGGCTAAGATTTAACTCCCAAAGTTCTAACAATTACCAACCAAGTAAGAACCCATAGAGAACAAAGATATCCACCTCCATATTTAACCTCATCCGCCTGAAAATCCTCTGTTTTGCTCTTGATATTGAACCACTTCCTGACCATTTTCTTTGACCATGAGAGCTTCATCAAACAACAAACAAAGAATCAGCTTGACAACTTCCAATAATTAAGAAAAGAGAGAAAGGAATTCAGAAACAAATCCATTATATAAATTTTTTTTTCCCCAAGAAGAGAATATCTTTTGTAGCAGAAGAAAGTAAAAAATAAAAACCTTGCTTTTCTTGGAATTCCCATCTCTCATTGTTTCACTACCACTTCATACAGCTCTCCAAGTATATTCTCTTCTCTACTATTTCTGGATTTCAGGGTTTTGCTTAGAACCAACCAAAGATGTCAGAACATAAGGAATAGAAGTTAGAACCGCATTAGCCACTCCTCTCTTGGGTTTTTCTCTGTAGTAATGAGCTTCGCAACAAAAGAACAAGCTAGCTCAGTTCAACTTCAACTTCAACTTCAACTTCAACTTCAACAACATAAATAAGTCTGTTGTATGTAACTCCCAAAACTACCCGAACAGACTCTTGATGAGCTCAGCCTTAAAGAGACCAAAGAAAACAAAATGGGTTTTCTTGCTGTCCTCTATTGACGCTATTAAATGCACTCTATGAAAGCCTTTAAGACACAAAGAAGCAACAACCCAGGAAATATGAGAAAAAAAACCAACGACTGAGAAAGAGAGACAATGCTTTAATGCGTGGAAGTGAGATGAGATTCTGAAGTAGAACAAGACAATGCGGCAGAGAGAGAAAGAGAGAAAGTGTAAAGCTTTGGCCTTGAGCTTCCCTTTCTCTCTCTTTGAACAAAGAGCCTCGGTCTCAGTAACCACAGCAAAGTATCGAATTTGAACAGAATAAAGTGCATAATAAGAGAGAGAGAGAGAGAGAAAGAGAAAGAGTCTCTCTTTGTTTTTGTGTTGTGTTGGTTTTGTTTGTTAATTTTATTGGTTTTACCACAAAGCACAAGACAAAGGGTCCAAAGCATGAAAGGGCAAACGGGCAGGTAGTTTTAAGCTTTTACATTACTGATTGCAGAACCAAAAAAATGAGTCGGGCAGCTGAGACAAAGGCTGCCCTTTCGGTCAGCAAAGTGAAGTGAAGGGTACCCTATAGCTGTATCCCTTCACCATCTTCCCGTTTTGGTCTTCCATCAAAGCAAAAGCAGTACTTAAAGAAAGTAAAAAAGATAAAGGGAATGTATGTGTTGTAGACTAGTATGTCTATATGACTATAGTTTTTTTTTTTTTTTTTTTTTTTTTAATTTGTTTCTTCTTCTTTTTTATATTTTGTTTCTTCTTTTGTTGGACATGGAATGTTTGCAAGTGAAGGTACAGTGTTCTAACTTAAACAATTCTGAACTTTGTCTTTCAAACTTTTCTTTTTATTATTTAGGTTTTGTGAGGCTTTTACTTGTTAGGATTTTTTGGATTTTGCATTTTGGTGAGGTTAAACTTTCCACAATATCACATACATAACAAATTTTAGAACTTTTTTTTTCATAATTTGTTGAGGTTACAGTTCAAATGAGACCATCATTAACATCATTTTTATTATACATCAATCATAATTAATATCAATTTAATAATTAAAAAAATTATAAAGGTGTGTGAATCTCCTCCAAAAAAAAAAAAAAAAATCATTTTTGTCATTTTTTAAACCCTTTGCTTAGTTTGGTTTTGTGGAGCAATGTTATCATGTCTGTTCCTATAGGTTCGACTGTTGGTGCAATGACATGGACTGTGGAAAATGTTTTTAAACTACTTTTAGGGTTGTTAGGCTCGATCTAGCTAGGCTAGTGTCTTTGGAAAAAAGGACAAGTGTCCCAATTTCAGGAAGTAAGGGGGCTCTTTCTGTTTATTGGGAAAAAAATATTTTGACCATTTTGTGTAATAATGTTTTAGACTTTTAGTACTTAGAAGTACCAACTTTGTGTCTTGGTGACTAGCATTTTCCATAATTTAATGTGAGGAGCTTCCTCACTTGTATGATTTGAAGATGTTATTTGGTCACACAAAAATGAAAAATCATACTATTTTTAGTTTGATGTGCCTCGCCGTCCGCCGCTCACTCTAGCATGGTTTCTCCTCGGGCATTCAACAAACCTTTGGCTTTGTTAATTAAAAACCCATTTCAATGCATAAAAAAGCTTTTGGGTTAAGCTCCATAGTTTGAAGCATTGACCAGCCTTAATACATTGTATATGAATATATATACTATATGAGGCCGTCTGTTATTTTTGGACTCATCCTAATCCTCATGATTGCTTTTGTGCCTTTCAACAATCTATTAGGGGCAAAATTTTTATATGTATATGTCTTTTAAAAGACAAAATATAGTGAGCTGACGGCGTTAAAATCCAAGCTGGGGTACCACCCAAACACGATGGCACAAAAACTATTATCAACATTATGAATGGAAATCCTTAACAACTTCATGATCCCTCCACTAACCCAGGTGCACAGTAGTTTTATTTTGGTTTTTATAGCCTGTTGGTCCCAATTTGAGATGATAAGGGTTTTTTTTTTTTCTTTTTTAGTAAGTAATGAAGGTTTGTGTCGTTCTCTTTTGTTTTCTTTTGTTAAAACCATTAAGAAAAAAGAGTCAATTGTCCCTTTATAATATGGTGTCTTTTTTTCCCTCCATCTTGCAATATAAACCACATATGAGCTCAAATTCTCTATAATTCAACTTTAAGTACGGATGTTAACAGGTCAGTCAAGTTTAAGTTAAGGTTAGACCCACCACTTGACCGGATCATTTTCAGAATGGGTATTTTTTTTGGGAACCGTTGCTGAGCGGCAAATTATTGGTCAAAATTGGCCTATGGATATGGTAATATTCACGATAACAACAAAGTCCTAGTCCAAAATTTTTCAAGCAGCTAGAAATTCTTAATAAACTAGTTATGAGTTTCAGTTAACTCAATTGATAAAATCTTTAATAGTTGAATAAGAAATCTGTATATCAATCTCCGACTACACTAAAAACCAATTGGTGTCTTGGTCTTATAATAAAGAGCTATAATAAAAAACAAACATCATAAATTGAAATTCTATCTCCAAAAAAAAAAAAAAAAACTAGTCAGCATCGGTCATATGCATTCTTTTTCCCCATTATATTTTATCTGAAGTCATACTATATGTTATTTATTTAATTGACATGTCCCTTTTTACGAACTTTCTAATGTTATTTTTTGTCTTTCTTTACGTTTTTCGTTCCCTCAATTTGAATCAATTCATTCTTTCTTACTAGTACATTTGTCACTTTCCTCTAAACATGACCAAACCAGCTTAAGCAACTCGTATTTTCATCAATAGGGGTCACTCTTATCTTTAAACAGATTTCCTCATTTCCAATCCTACCTTTTTGTGTATTTCCACTTATCTATGTTAATATTTTTCGTTTTAGCTACACTTATTTATGAATATATTGCTTCTTAAGGGCCCAACATTAAATACCATAAAAGCATAGCTGGTTTATAGTAGTCTTACAAAAATAAAAATCCTTTAACTTAAGAAATATTCTATGATTACACTTTTTTATGCAATTCTCCACTTCATCCACCTTACTCTTATCCTATGATTCACAATTTCCTTTAGATATTAGAAACTCTTTCTCTTTAGTATCTCTTGACTATTGAGTCTTACTGACCTTTTATTTTTGTTTCTACTTTTACTAAACTTACATTCCATATACTATGTTTTAGTCTTACTTAATTGAAAGCTTTTAGTCAAATAACTTGGCATTGTTTAACTCCTTTTCTAGTTTCATCTAACAAAAACTATATCATCTGTAAAAAGCATACACCAAAAAATAAATATGAACTCAGTAACAACAAACGGGTGAGCATCTATTGTGCTAGGTTGGGCACAAAGGTTATGAAAGAGATGACATGATGGTATTGAGCTATGACTTATGAAGGTGGAAGGGCGAGAAATATGCAATAGTGAAGGGGTGAGAAGTAAGTGATGATAGGTTGGCGGCTGGTGAAAAGGTGATCAACGAATGAATATAAGTTGGTGACAATGAGAGAGAGAGAGATTGGGGCGGGAAAAATCTTATCATATAAGTGGAGTCGAATAAATATAAGGTAAAAATCTTAATGTGCAATAAAAATGCTAGACATGTCTATTGGGGATATAAATAACGATCAAGTTGGATTTTCAGGTGATTTAAAAAAAAAAAAAAAAAAAAAAAAAAAAAAAAAACAACAACAACAACAACAACAACAACAACAACACCAACAACTTGAGACTCACACGAATATTCGATAATCCCTATTGGTCAAACTTGATTTCGAACACCCACCTCGGTCGAACCCATCCATAACCCTTCAAGTCAAATCAGGTTGGTCAAGTAGGTTGATTATTCCAAATCTCAGAAAACCCTCAACTCCAAGGCTCTTGAAAAAATAGTTCTAGGCCAACGCTTATAATTGATGAATCATTGGATAAGTTTTGGAAAAAACTCGATGAATCCTTTGAATGAAAACTCAGCCATGGTGAAGACATAATGCATATGGGTATATTCTCTAGACCCATTGGGTTGAAATAGGATAAAAACTCAAATTATGGAGAACCAATTAAAATGCCTTTTTTCCTTGTCTATTTTGTAAACATGTATAATGAGTGGACTTCCATATTGTTCAAATCAAGGTAATCTAATCAGAAAAACATCAATTACCTTCATGAAATGGTAGGTGACAATATGCTTTTCCTTTTTGTATGAAATTTAGAACAACACAGCCACGTTTATGCTTCATCTAATGTGGGTCTTGGGGAATGATTTGAAGCAATAAGGTGAAAAAGAGAACATTGAATAATACAAAGAAACTTGTAAAGTGAAGAATTGTATCAAAGACTAAAGAGCAAGGGCCCATGTTTGGTATTTGGATATCTAAAGAGCACAACAAGTGGCCCCACACCCACAGCCCTACAACTTGAAATATACTTCTTTTTTTGACAAACCTTGATGCGGCATTTCATGAGTGGTATCTATGAGAAACCAATATTTTTGGATTCAATTAGGACATAATGGAAAGAGAAGTTTGGATGCGCATTTTCTCGAATTGTCATTCTAAGTTGGAGAGAGAAAGTTTGTCAGAAAAAAAGAAAAAAAAGAAAAGAAAATTTATTTCTCATTAATTTGGTTTCGTCGTATGCTAATTAATAAATAGTAATACAATTTTTAAGTGGAATATATATATATATATAAGAAATGTTTTTCTTATAAAAGAATTTTACAAAATTTTTTTTTTTTTTTTTTTTTGATGGGAATTTTTACAAAATTTTTCTTACAAAATAATGTGGATATTTCCTATCATGACATCTTTAATACATGGTCCTATGCTTGAGTGAGATTTTTTTTAATAGAATTTTATTTATATAACCATTGCTCAAAAAAAAAATTATACAACTACACTAAAAGAGTAGGTTTTTTTTTTTTTTTTTTGAGAAGAAGAAATAGATTTGTATCTCAATAAACATTTTTTAATGTTTCTAATAAATATGTTCACGAAATTATTGTCTTATACTAATATAATAACCTAAATAAATACTTAGAAAGAGAGTATATGTTGTTGTGTTTTTTTTTTTTAGAACTAAAAAGAGAGTATATGTTAATTAAGAACAATTTATGGAAAAAAGTGCTTATAGAGTTAGAGATAAAATTCTTGTGAGAACAGAGAGTTGCTGTAAATCAAAAAGACAATGGGTCCATTTAGTAAATGAAAATGACATCTAAGTGGCAATAGAGGAAGAGATCTCAGTATCTCTCACACCTTTGATAGGAAGTCTCGATCAAATTTTTTCTACGGTACACTAGAATACTAATAAGCATAGTAGAATCCCAATGTCAAAGGAGTATCAACTATCAATGGGAACACCGCGTTCATGGATTCAATGTAGACATAATGAGAATACAGGGGAATCTTATTATTTATTCTTACATCATAATCATAGGAAAGATTTTAAATGGTATCCCGAGTTAGAAGTTAGAACACCATTTTTTGTCTTGCAAGTTGACTGTGAGCCTTTACTTTTCTTTTTAGTGAGTGAAAGGCTCCAGTTAACTATAAATCAAGGCAATTGATTATATATTGAAAGCAACTTGTGAAAATTAATAGGATGAATTCAAAAGAATAAAGGTTAGTTACAAACTTTGTTGTAGTTTAAGGGTACAACTTCATTTAGTATCTTTCTATTAGATATGAACTTGACAAATCTACCATTGGATTATATTATTTTCTTAAATCTTTCATACTTTCAAAATTTCAAGAAGATCAAAGATCAACAAGTATGTCATTAATCAAATGTTTAAATTTCAAGTTTTTGCATATAGTCTAAAATTACGCATGGAAATTAAGTTTACTGATTAAATAATAAATATCTAATTGGCATGAAATTTAACATGTGCATGTGTTAAGAACATAAAAAGTATGCAATCTAATGATTAGGTTTTCAAAATATGTAATCATATTAATTTTTTTGTGAGAGTTGTAACTTAAGGCTACAATAAATTTTGTAGCTAAATTTTGTCCAATTCAAAATTCAAAGTTCTTTTTATGTTCCATATTATTAATTTATGGAGATGTTAAAATAATAATCATTATTTTTATTATTATTTGATTTCAGTGAGCACCAACCCAATTCCCTGAAAGGCTGAAACGGACAAAACCAATTAATCCCCAACCCATGAAAGAAAATAACACAGATATGATATTTGTAATAATAATTATTCAGAAAAAAGGAAATTAAATAATAGTTAGCAAAATTATACACATATATATTGTACCACATCATTTTAATACATACTCATTAAAAAAAAAAAAAAAAAAAAACCTTGACCATATAATCTCACAAACTCTTTAAAATACAAAATTTTAATTTTCCTATTTAAAATATAACACACGTATGACGTATTAAACACGTTCCTTATTATATTTATAAAGAAAAAGTCCCATTTGACTGGACTTTATTATTCTTATTAGTTCTAGAGTTGTTTATTATGTCAATCTATATTATTATAATTGAGAATATAATTGTCAAAAACAAACACATGCAAAGATATTTTATATTTTAAATTAAAAAATAGATTTTAAATTTAGAAAAATTGAACAATATTACAATATTGCAATAAAATGAGAATAAATGGTATGTATTTGCATATAATATTTTACTTGAAATACATTTAAATATTTTGTAAACTAGTTAGTTATATTTAATAATAAAATAAATAAGCGAATATATACAGGCTCCTGTTAGATCCGAAATTTTCCTTTATCCATATTTTATATTGCATATATATTTCCCTTGGTTTTCATTCATATATTTTTTTAAGCCAAAATTTTAACATGTTTTTGAAACTTTAAACCAAATGAATTACGTGTACCAATGTTTTTGAAATTTTAAACTTAGACCTATTTTTTAATAATTTATGTCCAAAATAAACGGCTTTTCAAAATAAATTATAATATTTCTTAGAGTGTGTGTTACTTAACAATAATGTGATATTCATAAAAGAGACCATGTATAAATAAGTAAGCAATCAAATTTTAAAGTATATCTCAAATTGAAATAGAGTGTCAACCACAACTGATAATAGATTATAAATTTAATTTTCAAGATTGTAAATTTCTTATATATTTTTATTCTTTATCAAATGAATTATCCAATAAGTCATTTGTAATTTTGTTTTATATTTGGAATGTTAATATTGTGTAAAAATAAAACTTGTGTATTTATTTTACTTATCTTTGTGTTATTTTGTTTTAGATAGTAATGTTAGGATTTGTATAATTTTAAAATTGTTGAATAGTATTAATAAGTTTAACTGAGTTCATTCTTGATATAAGTGGTGAATTCAAAATAATGCATTTTACATCAAGTAATTTGTTGCATAACTTTCCAAATAACAAATACATGTTGTTTTCTTTATAAAAATTAAGAAAAAAAAAATTCATGTGAAAAAATACGGGTCAACCCGACTCAACCCAACCCAACCCACAACCCGATTAACCCGAACCCGATTTTGACCCGCTTAAAATGACCCGTTTTGACCCATGACCCGTTTGACCCGCAATCCTATTGACCCAACCTGACCCGCCCGTTTTGCCATGTCTATTTTAAATAAAGTTTCAAAATTTTTGTTTAAAATATATAAAACAAAAGTTCTAATTAATTCAATTGTTAAAGTTTTTTCATTGTCAAATAAAAGATGTAGAATTAAATCTCACCTACACAAAACATAACAAAATTAAATAACAAACAAATTATTTAAATCTTTTTTTATAATGAAAGTTTCAATTTATGACATTCGTTCATAATAATTACTTATTCAATCACAATAAATTTTACCAATTGAACTACTTCGAACCCACCCATATAAGTGTATTGTTACCCAAATTATACAAAGAGGTCATTATTATCGAAAAAATACATTAAGATGTAGACTACTCAGGCAAAAAAAAAAAAAAAAACACAAAGGTGTAGACAAAAGAAAATATTCTTGTAGAGTTGTAGGTGTAATGTAACGTATCCCCTTAAAATTTTGTACGTGCTAATATAATATTCCAGAATCAAGAACAACATGATCAGAGTCTCCCTTTGTCTTTCAAAAGAGCCTAAACCGCCCCTATAATATGTTCACAACTGGATGACTGAGATTGCGTACTTCACAACACAATGATGGACCAATGGATCTCCAAATGGAATAAGATATATGATTAAAAATAGGGTCAAAAACATAAAGAAGTCCCAGAAGATTTGTGTTTGCTTTTGCTTTATATATATGTTTCCAAAACCACCCTCCTCCTCTCTCTCTTTGCTGATGAATCTAATCAGGCTAAAACAAGATTTACGAGGCAGTCAAAGGGAGCAGCAACCCATTTTGATTTTTCTTCGCAGTTACTTTATTGCTTTTTTTCTGGCTTTGAGAGACCCCATTCCTTCCCTTTCCTTTTTTTTCTTTGCTGAGAGAGGTTTGTGTTTTTTTATCCGTTTCAAGAGCATGGTTTTTGGGGTCCTTCGGTTTTCAAAATGTGACCAACCTTTACTCACATGTCATTATCTTTAGCATCTATCTAGCACAGTAAAGTTGGATATTATTTACCTCTGTATTGTATATGTCTACAAGATACTGTGCTCTCTGATGTAGACCTCTCTCACATGTTCAAAATACTTTGCTTATAATTATATTATCTTCCCATATCAAAGGCACCCTTTCTTTTATCCTCATATATTATTATAATTTCTTAGATTTTATTCTCTTCTTTTTGGCCGCAAAGAACCTTATTATATATATTGAGATAACCTTAAATCATCCACGCGTGTTAAATTACTTAACTTATTAAATATGTTATGTGATTAAAATTACACATTTATAGTCATTTGAATTGTCACGTAATGAATTTAAAGAATTTTCCTTTAAAACTAGTTTAGAAGTAATTTTTTTTTCCAATGATTCAATTTGGTCCATTAGTCTACATGTTTGATATTTTTAATTTTGAACATCAATAATCTGGGGTCCCAGATGTATCCCACAAATGATTAAATCACATAAATGACTAAATTACAAGTGTAGACTGTGTAGCTATGCCTAGTGTGTGATGGTGGCAATAATATAGGTTTAACCATGATGGAGTTGGTGTAATTGAGCCCACCTTACTAATCTCCGAAGCGAAAAGTTTGTTATAATGAGTAGGAACATGTCGGTAATTGATGTTGTCATTCTTGTTTGTTTATGATCAACTTTGACGAGTAAATTTTCATTTGGAATAATACAATCTGCTTTCAACTTATCATTGTAAATAACTAGATGATCATGCTGGAACTTTATGCCATTATTTTTTCTATCTCTTTGTAGGGTAGATAAATAGTAGGTCTCTCTTCATAGTTTAGTGAGGCAAATTCTTCCATTATTTCTCTTTTTATTGATCTATTTCTGCCTGCTGGTTGCTAATTCTTCATATCACCAAAATAAGGTCAGAAATATGGGTTATACACAAGATTCGAGCTACTATGTGGAATTAGGACCACACTTTGATTGTGAACTGTGAAGCCGACGAAAATGACTTGACCCAATGCTCCCTTTTGATTGAAAAATGAATTTTCTGACAGGGACTTCAATCTTATGCACCCTGACCCCATCAAAGTATTAGGAATTTGGAATAAAATTCAGGACCTTGATTTGGTATGCTGTTTGCTGTCAAATTGAGCTAAAAAAATCATTCATAAATATTCTATTAATGATTTCATTATTTTCCTACTTAATATTAAATGATTTTCCCTAAAAGAAGAAAAAAAAAAAAAAAAAAAAAAAAAGGGTGATGATTTCCTTTTATTTGTTTTTGCTACTGACAAATATTCTCATTTGAATTCCCACCAAACCAAATTATCAAGGTTGGTAGAAGAATAATAGGGGAATTGAGACTTTATTGTTCTAAGCATTAAAAAAAAAAATAGGGGTTTGAAAAGAAACAAATCGTATATGTATAAAATCTGGTTGTTAAAGAGCTGAAATGCATGAAGTTCGAATCTTCATCTTATTTTATGTAATTATGTGTACATAGCACCAAGTTTTTCCATGTTGAAAAGTTTTCTTATATATGTGTTTTTGGAAGTAGAAGAATAAAGAAGACAATCATTTTGGTCATATTTAACAAAAGTAATCCTTATGAATAGTCAAGAACTCATAATTCTTAGAATATTTTCTCTCAAAAAAAAATTCTTAGAATATATGATTAACAATTTAACACCCTAGGTGTGTTCAGTCCTTCCATCCTAATATCCCATACACATTGATTAAATAATTTACAAAAACAATCCCTAATAAGGTGACTCTTACACATTGGCTAAAAATTTGAACTCAGCTTCATGCATTACATGAAAGATGAAACTTACAAATCACTAAATCAACTAGTGACAGAGCCACATGTAGACTAGGGGAGCCATGACCCCCAAACTTTTTAAAATTCTCTCTTTTCTTTTCTTTTTTTTTCTCCATATGATATACTATAATATATTTTCAAGTATAGCCCTTACAAAGAGTAGTAATTGGCATTCGATTTATAAATGATAATGACTCTAAACTTTTTTAGAGTTTGAAATTACATACAATTTATAATGTCTACATCTTTTCTCTTGTCTCCACTTGGAATTCAGATTAGGGGGTCAGCTATGAACTCCATGAAAAATTTTCTGACTCCATCATTGAAATTAACCCGATATTTTTTCTAAGATAACTAAACCATAGTAGTTGGATTAGCTATATTTCAAGGCCTAGATTGCCTGACTTTTAGTCACTAGCCATGAAACAGGAGCAAATCATCAAAGGGGTTCATTAGACGTAGACACAAGGGAGTCTATGTTCACAATATTAGATGAAAATGGCCACGTACAAGAGCCTCTCACCGTCCATTTTTTCCGTATACATTAGTGGTATAGCAGTCTTATCCTTTCAATTTCCAGGCATTATATCACCCTCCATATTGGCTTTCAAATCACTATGTGCGAGTCTTTCAGACTTTTCTCCAAAAAAAATCTCTATGTGTGAGTCCATATTTTCAACGTCTTGTCCTCCATGAAAGTTCTCTATCTAGCATTAAATTATACGTGGGCCTGTTCTTATAAGAATTTATGATGGCCGTATTTTATGGTCACCATGGACATGAAGGTTTTATTTTGGAAGTCAAGCCAAAGTCCAAACATAATGTCATTGTCATAACTCAAAACCCCAGTACGACCAATGCTGTAATGCAATGAACCCTTATCTAATCCCAGGCCTGTTGGTAGTTTTTTGAGCTTATCTGTGTAGGGGCGGCTCCAAGAGCAGCCGAGGGGGTTCAAATGAACCCCCTGACCTGGTCCCCAAAAAAAAATTGTATATAATTTTTTTTTTAATCTTGTTTTGACCCCTACAACAAAAATATGAATATCCTGACTCTAAATTTTTGGTTAAGCTTAATTGAAATAAGCTTGAACATGATCCTTAATTTTTATGTTGTCTTAGTTTTTCTCAATGTTCAATCAAGTAGTTTGAAAAGTGCTCTACACATTTCCAAGCCTAAAAAATCTTTTACTGCTTACTCCAATTTCAAAAGAGTGACCGCGTGTATGTTTATAAAACCATACATTTCAAAAGCAAAAATTTATTACCGGAGTATTATTTTTCTTAGTTTCACAGTTACTCCTAGTCCTACTCCTAACCGTGTTACTATTCTTTATATATATATATATATATATATATATATATATATGTAAAGTGTTTAGAATACTCTACTATTCTTATTTATTCTATTTTTTTTTATTCAATTGATATAATTTATAAATATAATAAGTTATTATTAATTTGATAAAAAAAAAATGTATGATTAGTTATTTAATTCTATTTGTTTATACATCCAATGATTGTTGTAATAAGACTCTTAACAATCTTTAAACTGTTAATAATTTTTTAGAATTTGGAAGTTGTATATATAAAAAAACTGAAAACAACAATTAATCATCTTATTTTTTTCACTTGTGCCTACCCTCCGCCAATAAATTTTTGGCTCCGCCATTATTGACCCCTCTAGAAAAAAATCTTGGACCCACCACTGTGACTGTGGATCATGTCAACGTCACGATAATACACTTTTGAGTTTAGACACCCAACCCTCCACATAGCTAGGATTTCACATTGATTTAGAGTTTGATTTAGAGCTGCACATGAGACATACATGACTTATCTTACTTCAATATGATACCTATCGATTCAAAGAGGAAAAACATATGAACTAATTGTAAGAATTTCAATTAACTCTTTGTAAAGTGTGTCAAATAAGATTTCAAATCTACTCTATTTTTGTGATTAATGTCTCTTCAATTCGAAGTTACTTTCAGCTTATTTAAGAATACTTCCAAACCAAAACAAATCCAAATTCTCTCTTGAAAATCTAAAACTTATCATTAACTCAAATATACACTTTAATGAAAAGTTTATTGGCAATACCTAAATACCCCACTTCTTTTCTTTTTTATCATAATAAAGCAATTTAGGAAGAGGAAATTTCAAATTTTTATACTTTATCAAAAGATTGACAATAAAGTTAAATGATTTCAAGTATTCAATTTTTTTTATCCTATTAAATTATTGTTTAAAAAACAAATTAATTTATCATTCAAAATAACTATAGTCATTCCATTATGATTTTTGGTCCCTAAAACATGGTTTTTGTTCAATTTTGACCTTTAAAAATTTTAAAATGTAACTATAACCACGAAAAAGCAATTGGTCAATAAATGGAAATAAATGAAGATTTTACTGCTTGCAATCATAATAAATTTGTTTAGAGATGGGAAGTCAAATCTTATTATGATATCATGTGCGCGAAATCAAAACGTTTATATCATAGAGTTGAATAAGAAAGGGTGTCACTTCTATTAATTCACAGTTTAAGAACTGGTTAAGAAAAAATACAAGCGTTGGTACTTGGGTCTAGTCCGAGGTTGGGTTTACAAATGAATAGATTCTTTTCTTTCTTTTTTCTCCTTTTTTTTTCTCCCTCCCCCTTGCATCTGGATCTTCCTCTTACTTTTATATCCAGTTACAACTTATCTGGATCTTACACTTGGAGGGCTGAGATTGCCCTCCTAGAACTCTGGTCCCCTTTAGAAAATACTAGCAAGTTTTATCTTATAATCTTAGCTGTGTCATTATGATTCATGGTCATTTCCTCATTAATGCAGTTAGAGGAGTGGTTGCTTTGTATTTAATGCGGAGGGGATAGCTTCTATTCCCTTATTTCTTCATCCTTCTTGTATTCCGTGCCAAGTTTGCTTTCTTTCCTTTTTGATGTTTTAACTTTATGTGCCTCACATAACTAGTGCTCATCCCTGAGGTCCGAGATGTATCCTCAGAAATAACTTTGACTACCTATTTAAATTAGATTTGGGATCCTCGTCCCCACAATAACAATATAGTCAATTTGTCCATTTTTCCATTTATGTGAGTAACAAAATTTTGAGGCACCATATATTTAAGGGATCAAATCGAACTGACCCCATATTTTAGAGACTAAAATTGAACTAACTTCATATTTAAGTAAATAAAATCGAACAAAAATGTGTGTAAGAAATAGACGAAAAATACTCGAAATGACTAAAATCATTACATATTTAAAAAATCGAAGAACCAAAAATCAAACAAACTTCATATTTAAGGAACCAAAAATAAATTTTAAATAAAAAAAAAAAGTTGGGAAGGAAACGAGTTTCTTTTTGAAACAATAGGCATTTAAATGAAAATGAAGAAGTATCTCAAGTATTGGAGGAACCCAATTGGCCCAATAAGTACTATAGCAAAAGCTAAAGTAAGCTAGTTTCAATAGCCATTGGGCTAAGCTTAGGCTAACTTTTATGCTCTCTTTTTTACATTTTCTTCTTCTTTTTCCTCTTCATTCTTCGGCCCCAATGCTAAAGTTGGAGCATGTTGGTCATGGGGCCTCATGGGTTTTGCTTCAATTATGTTGGGCTGGACTTCAACCCAGAAATTTTCAGAGAATATTTTCAGTACCGTGAAAACCAAGTATTTTGCACTTTGCAGTGTTTTGCTTCTCCTTTCGAGTCTTTGACCCGAAGACAGCGTTTAGAACTTAGAAACCAAAGGCCACAAACTCCGAGGCCGAAGAGTTCTCGAGTGAGGGAACACCGCATGTTGTTTCTTTTCCAATACTTCTTCATATTATACGATGTCTTACATTGATAGTTGACACACCCACTTATCGTTTTTGAGTTTTCTCTCAACTTTTATATTCAATTTGCTTTTCATTTACTACTTCAAGCCACAATCTTTGCTAAAAAATTCAGAAGCAATGGCCTCCTCGTTCTTACTTCGTAGAACAGTTTCGTCTCTTGGTGTTGTTTCTCGCTTTCTTCACGGTTCGACATCCACGCCTTTGTTTCATTTTCTTTCATGAAATTTTCAGTTTCTTTGTTGTTTTTTTTTTTTTTTCGATGTTTTAGTAATTAGTTGAAGGTGTGGAAAAATATAAAGGAAAAGCAAATTTTGGGTCTTTTTGTTTTAGGTTGTGTTTGTTTAGAGATGAAAAAGTAAACCCATGTTAGGGAAATTCAATGTCTGTTTCTACACATCCTTAGCAATACTAGGATACACAAATTGTTTTGGTTGTAAGAAAATGTGGGAAAAAGTCTGGAAATTGGGAATTCAATCTTTCATAACTGTTTGATCATATGAGTTGACTTTTTAATGTTAGAAGAAAGAAATTTTGACTTCAAAATTTGTTCTTTTTGGGCTGTGTAGGTTATTTTCTTTTTTCCTGATTGGTAGGTATATCAGTGTGAATTTGGATTAGTTGCTTCTTCTTTTTTTTTCAGCAGATAGGCAAATAAGCTTTCAGCAAAAAGCTAATACAAACAAACTAATAAAAAGCATGTGGTCAACATGGTGAAGTATTACCAATAAACTTAGCCCAAGTCTCTAATTTTATTATTTGGAAAATTTTCTTACTCATGGGCAAGATATTTTAGCATTAAATGTAGTGTTAGAGCTGAATTCAATTTGTTTATTCTTGAGTAGATGTTTGTTTCATCTAGCTCAGACCATTAAATAATTGCTTAGAGATATTCATCATCAGATAATGAACATAAGGAGCCTAATCCTGTCATGGGACTGATCACATATATAAATTGGTGGCTATTTAGCTTCAAATGTATATTATTAGTTATAATGAACTTTCCTTATTGTTCATTAACATGTTGCTATCAATTATTCAGTTATTTTACGTCAAAATTAATAGTTGTGGGGTTTGAACTAGTTTTATTGTTTTAAGTTTTTCTTACTCATTTTTTTTTCTCTCCATTGTGCAACAGGAAATATGGAGCACAGATGGCTGCACTTGGAATCAAGGATTGAGGATTTAGTTATCCTTTTTGGTGCAACGAGAAAGTTCAGCAGTGGCACTGGTACCACAAAGTTTGACTTTACAGATCTCACGTAAGAATTTTGGTTCACAGATGCTGAAGTAGTGTTGTCTTCACTTAGGAGAATAATAGTACTTTTGCATTTGATATGCATAGTTTTGTACCTGAAAATTGTATCGACTGACTTACATAATACATTTCTGAATACTAGGATGTCATGACCCTTTCCTTTGCTTTGGTGTATCATACTAAATGATTTTATATATTTTTATACATTTGATAAATGTATAAAAATATAATGTATAAAAATATATAAAATAAATTGATATGTTGCTTGGTTGTGTTATAGAGTGTCTTTTCTATCGTTTTATATATAACTAAGTACTCAAGTCAGGCCGGAACTGCAGGACCCTCCCAAAAACAACAAAAATTGGACCCAGTCATTCCATTTTTATCAGATTAGATTTTGGGTAGCAAGTTAGCAACAGGTGATTAGAAAGAATATTATAAATTGAGTAAAATCTAATCTAATGGAATAGTTGACATGTTTCTTTCATAACCACAGGACTTTGTAAAAGGGTTTAAGGACAGCAGGATACATTACATTGTTGAATCCCAAGCTATTATGAAACTTTTTCTTGATATTCTGCTCTGAGATTTAATTTTCTGTGGTGATGAATAGGTCTGGTTTTGTCACCAATATCTCGGTTATGTAAGATGAATTCGCTCCTTAAATTGATGTGCAAGATCAATTGAAAGACACATTTCCATCTAGATGCCCTTAGTGTGTGCATGCCCATGTGTGCGCATAAAAGTAATACTGTTGGTTGGTGTGTGCGCTTTTTTATAAGTTTGGATTTTGATCAAACCTTTTTGTAATGATCTAACAAATGTTTTTCTCCCATGATCAAATCTTAGAACCCAGTCACTCTTGTTAATATGCTTATGGTAATTGTGAATGCCATATTTACTTTTACCATCTTCTTAGAGTCCTCACAATGGAATTTTCGATCCATTTCAGTTGTCCTCATACATGGTACCCAAATGCTAGAAGGAAACATCGCAAGGTTATCCTGCATATGGGTCCCACAAATAGTGGTAAAACACACAATGCTCTGAAGCAACTTCAGTCAAGTTCTTCTGGTAAATTCCTTTTTAAATGCCCTTAGCTGAAGAATTAAGAGGGAGTACCATAGCTGTAAGTAAACCAGTTAAGTATCTGTGATCACTCTGCAGGCATATACTGTGGTCCATTGAGATTGTTAGCGTGGGAGGTGGCAAAAAGGTTGAACAAGGCAAAAGTTCCTTGTGATCTCATTACAGGACAAGAGAGAGAGGAGGTTGATGGTGCAAAACATAAGGCTGTGACAGTTGAGATGGCTGATGTAACTTCAGACTACCAATGTGCCGTTATTGATGAAATTCAGGCATGTCATTGGTTTATCTGGAGACTTACTGTCTGTTTATTTTAGAAAGATCAATAAATTGTCTTCTGTTAATGTAATTGATATTATTATGCTTTATATAAATGTGAAATTAGTGGGAGTGCACCTTTAATGCAATTGATTTAGTTTCTAAATTTCATAGTTGTGGAGGGTCTGGGTCCGGCCTAAATATTCATGACAAAATTTCAAAGTACGTATAATTTATTTAAAAGACCCCTCTCTTGCAATTTTTTTTTTTAATGAGTTGGATTTCATGTTAAAAAAGCTGATCCTTATTTTCATCTTATATCAATACTTATATTAGAATTATATATCATTGACATCATGATGGCTTTCATATGCCTGAAGATGTGGCTTAGCTGGAGCATGTTGGTGAAGTGATAGTTGTCCAGTGAATCCCAAGTTATTGGATTGTTTGGCTTTGTATTTATTGTTGATGCATTCTATAAAATCCAAGCATATGCAATTATGAATGTGATTTTTATGTTTTTATTATCATTATATTCATATTCTTATCTCCTCCTCCTCCTCCTCCTCCTCCCCCTCCCCCTTCCCCCACCAAAAACAGATGTTGGGATGTAGGACAAGAGGTTTTTCATTTACTCGTGCTCTATTAGGAATCTCTGCTGATGAGCTTCACCTTTGTGGAGATCCAGCTGCTGTCCCCCTCATCCAGGAAATGTTGAGAGTGACTGGTGATGAGGTGGAGGTAATAATCTTTTTTATGTAATAATCAGTCAAGTTTTTCGTGTTTTGTTCATAAAGGATATATATTAATGCTACTTTACTTCTGCATAGATGAAATCTTTTCGTTTCTTGAATTTGAAATATATTTATGGGCTCATTGCAGTTATCCATCTTAAATAATCAGGCTATTTGCCATTTTGTGGCTGTTAGTTCTATGCTAGTTTTGTGGTGTCTGTATCATGTTACTGGTTTTTCTGTGTAGGTTCAATTTTATGAGAGACTTTCACCTCTAGTTCCAATGAAGGTTCCTCTTGGGTCCTTCTCTAATATACAAACAGGCGATTGCATTGTAACCTTTTCACGTCGTAATATATACAGGCTAAAGGTTAGTGATTACTGATCTTTTGTTTCTACTGCCATCATTATATTCTGTGCTTGTGTTTTCTTTCTTTTTAACCCCATATGACATGGCTTCAATTATTTTTTCTTGAATCATTCTTTTTTTTCACTTAAATTTTCTTGTGATTATATGTTAGCGGTGAACATAAATCTGTCTAGCTATCTTATAATCTTTTCTTTTCCTTTCCTTTTTGGTGTATTTAGATAAAATATATGTACTTGTTGGGAGAAAAAAAGGATGAAGGCAAAAATGTATAAAATGACCATGAGCAAAAAAAGGTGCAAAATCATTTAAAAATTGGCTGTTATGTTGATTTGGGTCTTTTATCTTAATAAAGCAAATTTCCAAACCACGATAAGATCTAACATCTATGCTTATGATGATCACAGGCTTTCTGCTGTTACTTTTGGTCCACTGGATTTATTTTAGGTCTTATTAGGTAATTAGGTTATTAGTATTTTATTTAATTCTCTAGAGTCAAGTATATTTGTAGTTCAATAATTAAGCTTTGGCCCAAGTTAATTGGGAATAGGGTTTAGTCCTAGTAGTCTATATAAGTGTGCTACTATCCTCCAATGGAGACAAGTCTATGATTGATGAAATAAAATTTCGTTGGAATTTTTCAATGGCTTGGTGCTAACTCCAGGCTTCCCTGCTTACTCCTAGGTTTTATCTTTTTGTTCTTTTATTTCTTTCCTAGTTTTGACTTTTTGTGTAGCATCACTTTGCTAAGATCTAGGCTCAATCAAGCTAAAATGTAGAATTACCTGGCATGAAATATTTTGTGTTACCTGGTTGAATGGAAACACTCGATTGTAAGTTTTTGAAATGCAATCCTGAATTCTAATAGAGGACCACATGTTTGACGCATGGAAAAGGGTGTCTCAAAATAAGTTTGGAAGTTTAGAATAGGCTTTGGGCTAATATTGGTAATGGGGCCTGGTTGAATGGAAACACTAGATTGTAAGTTTTTGAAATGCAATCCTGAATTCTAATAGAGGACCACATGTTTGGGGCATGGAAAAGGGTGTCTCAAAATAAGTTTGGAAGTTTTGAATAGGCTTTCGGGCCTTGAGAGGCTTGAGTAATACACATCCTTTGGAAATGTATTAGGTGTGCTAAGGGCTTTCTTTGTGTGGATGGCTATGAAGCACGGACGCGGCACCAGAGGAGCCGCACCTGCGTCCGCGGCGACGCGTGAGGGACGCCGCTGACCGCGCGTCGGTGCCGCGTCAGGCCGCGTCCTTCCACTTTTTTTTTTTTTCCCCCCAGACTCACATCGACGCAGACAACACAGAATCGTAGATCAGGCTTCTTCTTCTCTGTTTCCTCTTTACTCTTTTGTTCTTCTCTCTGTTTCTTCTTTACTCTTTTGTTCTTGTTGTTTTTGAGTCTCCTGAATTTCATCTGCTGCTTTTAGTTTCTCTGCTTTGTTCTCTTTTATCTTTCTTTTTAGTTTTGTGAGCTTAGTCAGTAGTCACGTGACAAAGCATTGGAAAGTAGCAAACTTTTTTATTAAGTCTGACCCTTCCCCAACCGTAAATGTACTATCTTTCTTTCTTTTTTAATTTTTTAACTTGTGGCTTTTTTTTCTTTTCTTTTTTTTTGTCATTATCTACGTACATATTATATTACTGTTTTTTTTTTTTTTTTTTTTTGCTGAAATATTATATTACTGTTTTAAACTTTTAACATTCTAAAAAGTGATAGTTGTTATCAACTTATTATTATAATTATAATTTAGGTAGATATTTAAGCGTAATATTGATATACGAGTTGAAACATAGACTTATAATTTTAATATTTTCAATAAATTATATAGGAAATATATGTATATAAATAAAATAAAATAAAAAACTGATAATATTAATCTTTTATTTGGTATATATTTATATAATGTGAAAAAGTATGCTTAGCAATATATTAAAAATATAAATAAAAATATTTTTAATGATTTTTTAATTGCCGAGTCTTGCCACACCCGCACCCACCTTCTTCAAAAATTGCCGAGTCTCGCACCCGCACCCGCACCCGAGTCCCGAAACGCACCCGTGCTTCATAGGTGGACGGTAGCTTGGGGAAAGATTCTGAATTGTGACAATTTCATGTAGAGAGGAATCACTTTGGTAGACTGATGTTGCATGCATTGTGGACTTTTTCCTTCTTGGTGTTTGCAGCTCAGTGGGTTATGCCAAGAAGTATTGTTCATCTTTTATCTAGATGGAGGTATTTGTTTGGTAAACACTCTTCTTTAGTTTGGAATCTAGTTCCCATATGCCTGTTGCGGACACTTTGAACAAAGAGGAATCATTGTGATTTTGAAGACGAGGAAGCCTTGTTGGTGAAATTGAAATTGCTATTTATTCAATCAATTTTTCACTGGTCTAGTGTTTTTTGTCTTAGTGATGCTCATTCTATTGTAGATTTCATTGATTCCTTATATTTTCAATTGTATTTCTCATTTCTCAATAATTTTTTATGCTAACATCCTGTGTAAATGAGAGAGTTCCTTTGCCTTAATAAAATTTTATTATTAGAAAAAAAAAGATACTGGTCATGAGCAATAGAAATAACAAGATCAAACTATGGTTTGTTTTGAATTGTAATTGATAATAGATATTGAGTTTCTATCTTCCAGTGTATGTTTTTTCATAGAAGTAAGTTTCATACTTTATTAGCTTAGGAGAGGAGACTGCTTAGATTGTGCAGCAGTGTAAGCTATTGATGTAATTAAACTGAGTATTCTCCCATGGCCTCTGCTTCAAGTTGTTTTAGGTCATCCTGCATTAGTCTTTTTATCAAAAGGCTTGTATTTTGGTATGTACCCGGAATCTGTCCAATGAATGGACAAGGAGAAGATACAGGTCCAAAGTAGTCAGAGTGGTGACTGGAAGAGATCAAGCCACTGAATTGGAAGAACTCTTTTATTAACTCAAGAACTGAAGGGTCTTTTTCAATCAAACGTTCTTCTACTCATTAATGTTTATACTTCTGCTCTTTAGCTTTCGGAAGAAAGTATATGTATCTGGAAGAAAGAAAATGTACTTTCCAATATTTGTTTCTGTAGACATACCATGTATTGAGTTTTATTCTTTGACATAAGGAACTCCGTCTCCTTCCCTTTTCTTAGTTCTGTTTATATTATGCAAAAGTGACATAATATAGGTTTGACTTAGCAAACTAACTAGTCAAACTGCATTTGTATCTTCTCCTCCACTGTAGAGGGAAATTGAAAATGGGGGAAAGCATCTTTGTTCTGTCGTTTATGGTTCGCTGCCACCAGAGACTCGAACTAGACAGGTATGCCTTCCTCTCTGTGTCTGAAATCCTCTTCCTCAATTATACCTAATCTTAACTCATTGGAATAGATATATGCTATCAATTGAAGTCATTTATATGTTCTTTTCTTCCTTTTTCTGTTATGCATTTCCATATAATTTTACCCTATAGTGAGTTATGTGTTTGCCATATATTAATAACAAAATTTATTTTCCACCTCTCTTTAGCTCAAATGACATCTCCTCTCCTTAATATTATACATATATATAGAAAACCTTCTACCTGATGTACTGCTTTGCATATTAATGCATATTGTGGGCATCTCATTTTTCTGTTGATTATTGTATTTTTTTTTTCTTTTCTTTTTTTCCCTTTTTTTAATTTTCTCTCTTATGGTCAGTATATTTGATGATTAAGGATTAGCTGAGTTAAAATGTTCTTTAGGACTGCAGGCAACAATGTTCAACGATGCAAGCAGTGACTTTGATGTTCTTGTGGCTAGTGATGCCATTGGGATGGGTCTCAATCTGAACATTTCCAGGATCATCTTTTCAACCATGAAGAAATTTGATGGCATTGAGATGCGGGATCTTATGGTACCTGAAATCAAGCAAATTGCAGGTAGCTTAGTCCTAGCCAAACTTTAGAATTTTGTTTTGGTAGTAATAGCATGGTTGTAATGGGATGGTATCCATGTCAGACTGTCAGTCATCCAGTCATACAAGGACCTCGAAAGAAACTCTTTGATTACAAAAGTAGGTCTCTCAACTCTGTCAAAAGTCCTCTTTCTTTTGCGCCAAAGATTCCTCATAACACATAGAGTTACAGCTTGCCAAACCTTTGTAACCCTATGGCATTGGAATCCTCCTTGTCAACCTTCCTAAGCTCAATCACAAATTTTTGCATCACCCAAACTATCCAAAAAATGCAAAAACAAAAGACCAGATATCTGTCTCAAATGATTCCCCACTCCTGTATATACAACACCAATTAACTTTCAATAAGTGCTTCTTACTGATGATACCAGTTGTCAATATTTCTCCCCCATGACAGTCCACACAAAAAAGGGTCACCTTTCGTGAGGCCCTTGCACCCCATATGCTCTTCCATGGAAAAGAGTGGCCTGTGGAACCCCTATTGGTATTTTGTTTCTTACTTCTGAATGAAATGAGATGTCTATTTGGATCCTTCATGAGTGCTTCAAGATGACTTATTGGATTTGCTTGTAGGGAGAGCTGGCCGGTATGGATCAAAATTTCCTGTTGGTAAAGTCACTTGTATAGATGCAGAGGATCTACCCTTGCTTCATTCATCACTCGAATCTCCATCGCCCACGCTAGAGGTTATTCTACCATCAATGAAATGGCTTCATGCATCTTATGCATTTGGCTTCTCTTAGGTTCTTTTTAATTACACGATAATTATGTGGTTTAGTATCATTTTTTTTTAACTTTTATTATTTTTATGTTGTGCCCTCTTTTCTTAATTGAAGTAACTCTTGCAATGCAGCTTGCTGGATTATTTCCTACCTTTGATCTCATGTATATGTATTCACGTGTACACCCAACAAATAGCCTCCATCAGATATTGGTAGGTTTTCATTCAACCACTTTTTTTTTTTTTTTTTTTTGGTATCTGTTTTCTACTCATTTGTTTCATGTCTATCTATCTTTATGCCCTAGCTATGTATTGAGTAATACATTTTCTAGAACAATTAAAAAAAAAAAGTGCCTGTAATCTGCGTAAGTGATACCAAGTGTTGCTGATTCAACCTTTATCATGGTTTTTTTTAATGATGAGGAAAAGAATGAAAATAAAATAGAAAAATCATTTATGTTTATGTGGAGATCATTGAATGTTGGAGCTTCAGGGTCCGTTTGGTTTAGAGGTGTCTCAGTTTTCATAACTCAATACTCAGTTTTCATATCTCAAACTCAAAACCCATAACTTATAACTCAAACTCCACTGTCACTCAAAAAATCCAACACTTTTGTTTTGTCGCAAAACTCAGTCATGTATCTCAGTTTTTTACTTCACTTTTTGCCAAAATAATAGACCCACCCATTGACACTACACAGAAGAATGTGGTTGCTACCCGCATCCCTTTTCTTTTCTGCTCTTCAAACCCAGCTCCACCACCACCAACGGCAAACCCAGAAATCCACAATCACAACCACCACCCCCAACAGCCCTCAACACAACCACAACCTCCACCAAGAAATTCAAATGAATCAAAAATCCAAACCCACCAACAGCCCTCAACCAAATGTGTTTGATTGAAAAAAAAAAAAAGAAAAAAAAAAAAAAAGAAAAGAAGAAGAAGAAGAAGAAGAAGAAGAAGTATCTGGTGTCACCACGTGAAGAAAAAAAAAAGAGGAGGAGAGCTCTGACAACAACAGCAACAACAACAACGTTGGCGATAGCACCACTAACGACGAGAGCACTTGTGTCGTTGTCCAAAACCAAAACGACAATCCAAGTTCACAATCTAAATCGAAGGCTGTGGCAAAAGGAATATCTTCGACGCTGGGCACTGTGATTAGCGACTTCGATTCTAGAGTTCAAGCCGCTCTCACAAGCCAAATCTCTAGTCTTGGCTCAGTCTGATTCACCAGCAAAGCTTCCGATCTCTGTCGTTGATCAGAGACCCAAATCACGACTTGTGGTTGATCGGAGACCCAAATTCATGAAGGGTTTGAGCTGAGCTTGGATCAGAGACCCAAATCATGACTTGTGGTTGATCAAAGACCCAAATCACGAGCTTGGATCAGAATCCTTAGATCGGAGATGAACCGATTTGGGTTGAGCTTGATGGTGACGACTTGTGGTTGCTCGTGGCGTGGTGGTGGTGGCGGCTTGTGGAGGAGCAATGAAGGGTCAATGAGAAGATAGAGCTCTGGGTAAAAGAAAAAAAAAATGAAGAAAGAGAAGAGACAGAGAAGAACGGGGAGAGAGACGTTACTTGATGGGACAAGTCATATGGGTGGTCCCATTCTTTGCTTAATTTTACAAAAATGCCACTGAGTTATTTATCTCAGAAATTGAAAACACCGCATTCTTGTTTTGTGTTTCCATCACTCTAACTCAAAATTTGTGAGTTTTGAGTGATGGAAACACAATGTGAAAATCAAGCCAAACAAAAAAATTTGTGGGGTCCCACGTTTTTTTTGATAACTTAGTTATGAGTTTTGGATCATATCACTCAAAACACCTCTAAACCAAACAGGCCCTCACTCTCTTGCCCCCTTGCAAATGAGAAAAAGATTAACAAGATAAACAAATTATGATTGTCAAAAATAGCATGATTCCTCAATGAATGGGTTTGACATTTATGATGGATACTATCAAGTAGCTGAGAATTGTAACTGTTTGTTAAATAATTGAAACTTGTTGAATTTTTTTTTTCTGCATTATGATATTAATGTGGTTCCAATCGTGTGATATCTAAAAGACCTTTTTTCTTAAATTTTCCAGGAGCACTTTCTAGACAACGCTAAATTATCGGAAAATTATTTTATTGCTGATTGTGAAGAAATGTTGGTACGTTTCTATCAAGCTCCCTTCCCCATCAATCAGGGGAAACGTTTTTTATTATGTTTCTTTGTTCTTGGCAACCATGAATGTCAAGTATTTTCACCCCTGTAATTACGTAATATCCTGGATCAACTCTTACTTTGGATCCTAATTACATTATTGATACCAGAAAGTTGCTGCTGTTATTGATGAGTTGCCCCTTGGGTTGCATGATAAGTACCTTTTCTGCATCAGGTAATATCGTTAGTCCATTTGAAATGGTCAAAAATTGTTTCAGGCTTACTGTTTACCCAAGTTACTAGAATGTGATTACTATCTTGGTGGAATTCTCCTAAGACTGAAAACTTGGTCGACTGAGCAAGTTAGGGTAGTTTTATTTTTTTTTCACTAACTTGTTGAGTTTCATCTCTATTAATAATTACCTTTTTTCAGTCAAAAAAAAAAAAACTCTATTAATAATTGTGTTGTGCAGTCCAGTTGACATGAATGATGAGATTTCATCTCAAGGTCTTACACAGGTAAGATTGAATATATAGATCTTAAAAAATTAAATTGATGCTTGTTTTTAATTATAAATTAATATGATCTCTCATGGTGGACCAGTTTGCACAAAATTATGCAAACAAAGGCGTAGTTCGGCTGCGAGAAATATTTACACCAGGGACACTCCAGGTGCCAAAAACACAAACTGCTCTCAAGGAGCTTGAATCCGTACACAAGGTAAAGTCTTTACATCCTTTTTTCTAAGCATCAATTATGATCCTGGGGAGATTAACTGGTTTTCAATTCCCAATTTCATTGGTTGAAAAATTCCATTCATTGATGGAATCTTCTAATATGTTGCTTGTTTAGAAACGCACTACATAATGCCTAAATAGACATCAGAGGATCTGAAATTTGTATATTGAACCTTGCAAATGACCTTAATCTTCTACAATATGCATTAATTTTTTTTTCCACCAATTTTATTGAACCTAAACAGTAATTATCATATTGATATCAGTAAATTTCAATGGCTAAGAATAATTTTGCAATTAAAAGGTACATCAGTTTTATTAGTGAAATGAATTATTGGAGTTAATCATGATTATGGGCATTGCATGATAGAATAGGAGGTGAGGCACATCTGTTGTCTGTTTGGAATTAATTAGATAATGAAGGGATTGAACTTGAGTAATTGCTAGTTTTCAAGGAACTTAAGCTCTGGATTTTAACTACATATAATTTGATCAAGACATAGGTTGTTAGCTGATGCTGTATAAGCAGAGTTGGTTACTCATACTTTTTCACTTTTTGGCTGCTTAGAATTGTAGTCTATTTTGGCTTTGGTGTTTGCTCTCATTGGTTTTATTGCATAATGCAAAGATCTATAAATAACAGTATTGGTTGCTGGGAAGGGTCAGGGGGAAGGTTAGGGTGTTGTAGCATGGAGGACAGTCCCTTTGTCTAATATATAATCATTAGTAAGTTACACACAACTTCACTCTCCATCTTATCCTTATAGGAGCAGGAGCTGTCATTTAGGCTAGAGCTCATGGCCCTCTTTGTCTAATATGAAGTATTTGGAATGAACACAATGGTAGAAATTTTGAGGGTGTTGGGATCTTGCTTCCCAAACAAAAAGGCAGTGTTACAATGATTGTCCTTCTGTCTTTCCTCTAATCGAAGTTTTTTATTTTTCTTTATCTCCTTTTGAATTTATGATATCTCTAAATTGTTGGACATGGTTGCTGTAGCTAATTAGTAGCTCACATATAGAACTCATGTAGTTGAGCAGTTCCCTTCCCTTTGTTTCCCCCTCTTGGCAGAATATGTACTTGCCAAGAAAAAAATTGAATGAAAATACTTTTAATTTGTTTGCAAAGTACATTGCTATATATATTCTTCTTAGAATTCATATCTTGGAGACAATTGGCTTTTTGTTGCCATTTGGCTGTCATCTGACACAAGCTGATCTTAATTTCCACGTTATTTATGGAAGATTATGAGGTAAACTTTTCCAAAATATAGGATTTTTTGCATTGATTAAGTTTTAAACTTTGCAAATAAATTTGGGTGAAGACTTGTAATTTGGCCATTGTAGTATCTACATTCCTGCAGTTGATGTCATATTGTAGATGCATACATTTTGTTTTCTGTGGAAATGATTTCCAGATTGACAAAGGTTTAAAGGCAAATACATTGATAGTCATTCAAGATGTATTTGTAGTATTCTTTTGTCAAACTCAGAAGTTGAATATACCACATTTTCTGACTCGTGCTTCCAAGAAAAATGTTACTAGAATTCATTTTTCTTACTATTATATGAGGTAGGTTTGCTACTAAAATTTCTCTTTTGGTACCAAAATTGAAGGTGTTGGATCTCTATGTTTGGTTGAGCTTTCGATTGGAGGATTCATTCCCAGACCATGAGCTGGCGTCATCGCAGAAGGCCATTTGCAACCTGTGAGTTTGCTTAGGATTTGTTGTATGTTAGTTATTAATCTGCTAGCTCTCTTATGTTCTGCATTAAATTTGTAGGTTGATTGAGGAGTTCCTGGAAAGACTAGGGTGGCAGAAGCCAAGGGCGAGGAGGTTACCATCACGTGCAAGAATGAATTCTCTTTTGTCCAAAGACATCCGACAGCATTTGTGAAAGTCCTCACAGAAGGCCATTTGCAGCCTGTGAGTTTCCTTGGGATTTGAAGTATGTTAGTTTTTATTTGATAACTCTCTTATTGTTCTACAATAAATTTGTAGGTTAAGAACTTCCTAGAAGGACTAGGGTGGCAGAGGACAAGGGCGAGGAGGTTACCGCCATGTACAAGAATGAATTCTCAATTGTCCAAAGACATCTGACAGCATTTGTGAAGGTCCTCATTTTCCTTGATACAGTCATTCCTTCTCTTAGATCTTCAAAAGCTTTTTGGAGAAGGATAATTGAATTTTTAGTTTAGTCACTTTACCCTCAACTTGTTATATCTGTTTATTTACTTCTCCTGTCCTGATTAACAACCAAAACAGAGCATGAAGCTCCACCTCTTCAAGAAAATTCCTTTACTTCAAATTATTTAATTCAATCATTTACTTTGGCAATCATTGTATTATTTGCACTACAATTATGTAAAAATATTATTGACTACGATGTGATATATTTTGACAGAATAATTACGCTTTTTAAACTTGTAATGTCGTCTGAAGATTGAAGTGAACCAATTTTAGTTGGCCAAGATCTGATCTGGTATAATATGCAAGTATAGGATCCACAACAGAAAGTATGCAAGGAAAATGTGCAACATGACCTTTTTTTAGGACTAATTTCATGATCAAAGAATAATGGATGAGCACCCGGTACATCCCTTCGTGAGCATTATTGTGAAGTTGGTGTCAAAATCCCACCAAAAGTGGTATGGCAGGAAGCACAACATAATTTTGCAGTGTATATACTCGGTGAAACGTCGGTGCTTGTACTGTTGTGTCCTGTAACATTTAGTTCTTAGGTACCTCCCATTTTGGGCCATGCCTAGAATTTGGTAATATTAGACCAATTAGAATTGCACCTTCCTTCTGGAAGCCCAAAAACTAGACACAGTTAGAATTGCACCTTCCTTTTGGAAGCCCAAAAACTAGACACAATTTTTGGTCAAACACACTGGTTCTGTCAACTATTTGAAGAGCAGAATTTTAAGTTTTAACTACGCGGGAAGAAATATGTCCTCCAAAGTTTATAGAAAAGTGGAGCTCATTACGAACATTCTCAAAGTTGAAATGATCCCATATCGCATGTTGATATATTCACTATAATGGAATGATAAATTGCTCAAACAGATAAACTTATTCACATTCATCATCCTAGAAAATAAAATAACTCTTTGATTTCATTGGTAATATATTAGAAACTCATCGAACCCAATGTAAAATAGCTGAAGCAATTCATCCTGATCTAAAGATAAAAACTATCATTCTAGTAGATGTGTTCTTTTGCTTCGTTGTTCTGTGACCGTGACATCAACTTCTCAATATGTTCCTTTGCTTTTGTCATACTCTTGCCCTCAAGTCCTTCCGTCAACATCTTGTATGTGCAATCCTTTGGAACCATTCCCTTCAACACCATCTCTTCAAAGAACAAGCAAGCGTGTTCAAGTTTCCCATTCTTACATAGTCCATGCACCAAAAGCGAATAAGTCCCAACTTCTGGACTGATGTCATTTCTAAACATGTGGTCTAACAAGAAGTATAGCACCTTCATTCTCTTCTTCTGACAGCACATCTTCAATAGAGGACCATAAGTCTTAAGATTTGGCTTGCAAGTATCCTCTTCCATTTGCTGAAGCAACTTCATCGCCGCCTCTTCTTGCAAATGCACGCAATAACAAGAGATCAAAGTATTATACGTCAATGCATTCCGACTAACTCCTTGCTTTGTCATGTCCTCAAATACGTCGCGTGCATCTTTAAGCCTACCGGACTTACCAAGAATGAATATCAAAGAGCTATAAATTGATGCATCAGGAACACAACCATTCCTCTTCATCTTCTCATAAACCTCCAAAGCTTCATTAAGCCTTTTTGCCTTCCCTAGAGCATGCATTACAATAGTATAAGTAACCTCACTTGGTCGGCAGCCCTTATCTTTCATTTCTTCAAGAATTTTATCCACTTTACGAAAATCCTTTTCCCGACAATAGGCTTCAATGAAACAAGTATAGGAGAACACATCAGGCTGAAACCCATGTTTCTCCATATCCTCCATAGCCTTTTTGGCATGGTCTAATTTCCTAGCCTTGCACCACCCGTGTATCAATACATTGAATGTGTGAGCACTCAAAGGTATTACTTTCTTGAACGTCAAGAAAACATCATGGGCATCCTCAACACTACCCTCTTTCACCAATGCATCCATTAGTACATTCATTGATGTGGTATCTTTGCTCACACCAAACATCTCTATTTTCCTAAATGCCTCTATTGCCTCCTTGTATTTACCAGCCTTTGCAAGCCTCCTCATAACCTTACTCATTGTGACCAATGTGACATACCCACCTAACTCATTCATCTCCTCCACCAATTCCCACACAGTATGGAACTGCTCCGCCTTTCCTAAGATATCAACCATGGAATCATAAAGCTCAGGAGAATGCCTATAACCTGTTTGCATTTTTGCCCAAGCGAAAACTCCGAAAGCCGGGACCCAATCATTGCTAAATCTCTTCAAAAGCTGTTCAACTAAACTGTTTGATGCAATAAAACCAGACCCATTTAGAGCTTCCGCTGCATTATCAGGCGACGGGTACCAATTCTTGAGGATTTTGCTGATTTTATCAACCTCTGTCTCAGTGTTTTCACTTAGCATTTGCTTAACAACTTGGCTGTGATCATGAAACTTGTGGTTGTCAACCCAACGAGCAAGTGAAGGTATAACAAAATCATCATCTGAATCTGGGTTTGATGGGTTTTGGGTGTCGCTGAATTTGACCCAACTTGGAAGCTCGGGTGATTCGGTGAGTTGGGTTGAGTCAGTCATCGTGCATAGTGAGTGGTATAAGAAGATGAAAGGCTTGGTTTTTCTTGTGTGAGAGAGAAGCTTGAGAATTTGGAACTTTGATGAGAGCATTTTGGATTTTGAACAATTAAGGATGAGGCAATGAAAGATTGTTTATGAAATGGATTTGTTTGAGGCTTTGAGCTTCTACATATGGTGGGCTTTGAGCCTATGAGAGACACGAAGAAACAAACCGGCCAGCATCAGGTGCAATACCTAGGGTATTGCACCTGGTGCAATACCTTATCAAAGGCTGAGATTGAAAGTTGAAAAAGCAACTTTCAATATCAGCCATTAAATAAAATATATTAAAAAAGAGTAAAAAAATTAAAGTTAAAAAGTGAAAAAAGTTAAAAAAATTGTGAAGGAAATTGAGGTATTGCACCAGGTGCAATACCCTAGGTATTGCACCTGATACTGATCCTTATGTGCGCAGTGTTTTTTGGTAAGTAATTTTTTTTTTTTTTTTTGAAAAAGGTAAGTAATTGTAATTATTTGCACGCTAAATTGTGTAATGCACACAAAAATTGTGTACAAGGCTCTTTTTACAATTTAAGATGTCCACAAGAGTGTTTTTATATAGTGAGTTTTAACAAGTTCAACTGATAAATTGTCTGATAAATGAATAAGAGTTTGTTTGATTGGAAGAGTGGAAAAGTAGGAGGATAGAAAATAGTAGGAGGTTGGAAAAGTAGAGGGATAGAAAATATCTTATTTTCTCTCCTACTTGTTTGGTTAAAAGTGAAAAAGTGGAGGGATAGAAAAAATGAATTTGAATAAATTTACTCAATATACCCTTGTCAAAAAATGATGTCTAATTTACAATTTAAGATGTGCACAAGACTGCTTTTATATAGTGTGTTTTAATTAGTTTAACTGATAAATTGTCTAATAGATGAATAAGAGTTCATTTGATTGGAGTAGTAGAAAATTATGAAGATAGAAAATAGTAACAGGATGGAAAAATGGAAGAATAGAAAAGATTTAATTTTCTCTCCTATTTGTGTGGTTGAGAGTGGAAAAATGGAGGGATAGAAAAAAAATGAATTTGAATAAATTTACTCATATACTCTTGTTAAAGAATAATGTCCAATTAAAATAAAAAAGTGACAAATAACTACTAAAAAAAAACAATCACCTAAATTTATTAAAAAAAAAAAAATCATTTCTAAAAAAAATCACATCTAGTTAAAAAAAAAAAAAAAATATCATGCCAGACCCTAAAAAAAAAAAAGAAAACAAAAAGTAACGTAGCCCAAAATAAAAGGCAACAAGGCAACGTTAGAGAAGAAAAAATAATAATAATAATAATAAAGGCAACCTGAAGAAGCCTGTGTGCATATGAATATGGGTATTTTGTCAATTAAGAAAAAAATTTATTCTCACTCAATTTTCTTTCCGTTTTGGAGAGAAAACTTTTTTGTGAGTTTAGGGAGAAAACACCTAGACCCCATCATTTATTTTCCTTTCTCTCCACCTAACTAAATACACTTCAAAAAAGTTTTTCATCTTATTTTCTCTCCAAAATTTTCTATCCACCCTGTTTCACCTCCAAACAAACACACCATATGACATTTAGGATTCAGTCTCCGCTTATATAAAAAACCGATTGGTGTAGTATAGATATTGATTCATTAGGCCTAAGCCCGCCAAATTTATATTTCTAACATAATAATAATAAATAAAAGACACTCTAATAGTGATTAGAGTTATTTTTTAAACGTTAATGTTTGTAATTCATGTAGTACCAACCTACTATAGTCAGAAAATAGTAATTCTCCAAACCTCTTGAAGGGTGGTATAAGCTTAATTCGGATGAAGCTTCTTGTGGGAACCTAGGCAAAGCAGGGGGTGGTGGACTAATCAGGGATTGTAGTGGGAATTGGTTCAAAGGATTTGTGAGATCCATTGGCTTTGCCACCAGCGTTACAGCTAAGTTCTGGGCTTTAAGAGATGGTCTGAAGCTAGCTTTGAGTGAAGGGATCCAGAACTTATTGTGGAGTTGGATGCGAGAGTAATGGTTGAGCTTGTTAATTCTAACGTGGACACTAATAAACCATACTCTCCTCTCTTGTGCGACTGTAGGTGCTTGCTGAGAATATTTCCTCAGGTTCAAGTGGTGCATGTGTATAGGGAAGGCAATTGATGCGCGGATGCGCTTGCAAGATAGGGGAGTACCATGGATGAAGATTTTGTTGTTTTTAGTTCCTAGCCAAGTCTTGATGTTTTGTATTTAGTCAACATGGACATGGTTGGCATGTATGTTAATAGAATTACTGAAATTGGTCTCACCTCTAGTGTGAGATAGCTCTTTGTACTTGTTTTCCCTTTAACCAAAAAAAGAAAAAGAAAATAGTGACTCGTTGGGCCTAAACCCATCAAATTTATATTTCTAACATAATAATAAAAACTAAAAGACACTCTAATAGTAATTAGAGTAATTATTTAAACATTAATGTTTGTAATACATGCAGTGCCTACCTACTATAGATAGAAAATACTATAAGCTAGTAGCTACTATAGTAAAGTCCGTTTAAATATTACTTATTTTGCTGAAAATTGAAAATACTGTAGCAAAATAATTTTAAAATGTGTGAATAGTGCCTTGAGACACATTTTTACTGAAAGTTTTGTTGAAAAAAGTGATTTGTAGGTCTCATGAACAATGCACGGGACTCACTGAAAAAGAACTTTGCAGCAAAAATGCACTTCTCCCAAAAAAAAAAAAAAAAAAGAGGAACACAAAACGTAGACGCAATCCAAACGCGTACTTAGAAAATACTATAAGCTGTTTTTCGATGTTCTAAGCCTTAACGTAGTTAGCTTATATGGCAATCTTCTTATCTGAATTAGTCAGTCTTGTTAATGAATTAGTTAATTATATTAGATGTATCTAGTGTTAGTTTGACACTTAACAAGGAACTAATGATTGTTAGTGTGGGAGGAACAAATCTTTCCCCAATAAGGTATTGTTCGCTTTGGGAATGGGCCAAGGAGACCGATGCCGCCACCTCATGAATTTGCTCAATCTCACATCGAGGAGAGACGCCTCCCACCCACAGTTTATAAGCATGAGCTCACAAGTGGGGTGTACCCATCAAGTGGTCCTTTTATTATGGGTACCGTAGGCATGCTTCACAATGTCCTAAGCCTGCTAGGCGTACTTGGCATTCACCTAGGCATGCTTGGCAACCACCGAGGCCGTCCTCGGATGGCCTTGTAACATCCTCGACATGCTTTGCATTCACCTCGGCATGCTTGGCATTCACCTTGGGGGGGTTTTCCTTCGATGTGGGACTCCTAGGACACCATCCAAGGTGAATGTCAAGCATGCCGAGGTGAATGCAAAGCATGCCGAGGACGTTGCAAAGCCATCCGAGGACGGCCTAGGTGGTTGCCAAGCACGCCTAACAGGCCTAGGACGTTGTGAAGCATGCCTACAGTACCCACACTAATTATTTATTATTTTAAAAATTATCTGATAAATCTATGAGTTTGATACAAAATAAACTAAACCTAAACTCGTTTATTGGCTTAGTAAATAAGCTTGATATGAGCTTAACAATCAAACTCATACTTTACTAAGACTTTAAGTAATTAGGAGTTGGGAGTACTAGTCCAAATTAATTAGGCTTCATAATAAACTTGATATTGAGCTCAAGTTTTTAGAAATTTTTAGGAGCTCAAGCTTGAATATCATTTATAGGCTCAGTTTGAGATTGAGCCAAGCTTAAACATTATACAGTCGTTGTCAAGTCAAGTTTGAACACTCACTATTTGATAAAAGCTTAGGTTGTGTACAACTCTATGTCCTCCCAATCTTACTCAAACCCTACAATCCAAAATTTTAGTTAAGTTAGCAAAGTGGGTTACTCAGGTTTGGTTAAGTTTACATGAATTTAATGTTAGGGTATTTTTGAGATTTAATTATTAGTTGAGTATTTTAGTCATTACACAATAAAATATTTTTAAAATCAAACTATTTCGTTAAGGTTTAGCATATAGTGTATGATGTAGTGTATATTTGGCTATTTGATCATTTTCTAAACATAATAAGTGGAAAATTGTTCAGTTTTGAAGTTTAAAAAGGGAGTTGTGAAACATAAGGGGAAGTACTTTTTCCAATTTATTTACATTTAAACAAATATTATTCTTTTATTTTTTTGGAGTTCAAAATAAATATTATTCTGTAACCAAATAAATAACAATAAATAAATAAATAAATAAAAACTGAATTTAATTGGACCTAAAATTTGATTTTAAAAAAATTCTGATTGGACCTCGTAATCCTTTCTTTCTGAATAAAGCACAAAATTTGGCATGAGCATATGAGGTCCGATACTGACTGGTTGGGGCCTTTAGTGTAGCCTGTCCCATATAAAAGGTCCACGCTTCTCTTTAACTCTGTCACTCACTCTCTCGGCAAAAGGACCCACTTTGCACTTTGGTAAAATCAAAACCAGCAAACGCTAAAATCACATTTCCCTGAAGAGTAATATTTGCCGTTCAAAGGTAAGTCCTTTTTCCTTCTTTACTGATTTTCTTCTCTTTGTTACTTATAACAGTGTTTCAATTTCTGCAAAAACATGATGACCCAAATATCTTTTTCTTTTTCTTTTTCTTTTTCTAAATCTGTCACCAACTGCTGTGGTCTCTTGTTTTTTTGAAATTTTGATTTAGACCCATGTTTGGAAAATTAAGGTTTGGAAATATAAACAAATTTAGAAGCAAGAATGATTCTGGAGTAAATGGGTGTTTTTTTTGCATGTTGTAAAGTGTCTATAATCAAATGGATATCTTTTGTGCATAACAAGTTGTTTTAAATTGACATGCAAACTTGAAAAGCAGATGTGTGGTTGGATTTTTTGTTCTCACCAGAGATAAAGGGGGAGAGAATAAGTTTAAAAATGAGAAAAGAAAGAGCTTTGCTGGGTATTGGAAGACAGACCTGCTTTGAAGATATGGAAATAGCAGAGCCTAAAATGGTTTTTTTAGAGCGACCCATTTAAATGTTTTGCTATACGTACTCAGCAGAATTAAAGTTTAGTTTGAGAGTACTTAGATTAGTGATTGCTATTAGTTTGTTTTGTGCCTAGTTAATTACTGCATGACCTTTTGTTTCGTTGTCATAGTTCTTTTATGAAGGCTATTTAATTGTGTGTTTGGGTTTATTTTTGGATTAACTTTGGCCATCAAAGCTTTTAAGAGAATCAGTGGTTAATGGTGTGAAACATCAATTCAATTCTTCACTTGTATGACATTTGTAGTCTTGAAGCAAAAAGAAAAAGTGTTCAGCATGGCAAAATATTTGTTCATCCAAATAATAATAATATAAAAACCATGATTTGAATCTGATTTGAAGGCATTGACATGTATCCAAATTAATAGTGACACTAATTTATCTATATCTATCGCTTAGCTGATGAAGTAATGAATAGATGTATAAAGTTTCTCTAAAAGAGTTCGCCCTGTTTGATTTCTTTTGCATTTGTTCATTTTATTGTTATAAAGCTTTATGGTTTAAAACAGTACCAGAACTTTCTGTGTTAATATGTGCAGTATTTAATGTTTCTTCTTCTTTCTGCATTTTTATGTGGGTTGCATGCTTGTTGTCACACTAAAAGAAGTTACTTTGATCCATCTAAGAGCATTGAACTTTTTTGCATTACCGTATTTAAGCTCTCTTGGTCTCATTGACATTGATGAACAGTTGGCGGTTTATCTTCTTCAGGATACATTCTCTATACCATGAAGAGGTCATTGCCATGGAATGAGCAAATTGATGTTATATCATCAGATGATTCTTCTTCCTCAGACTCAGAGATGGATGGGTGTGATGGAAAGCAGCCAGTCGATGATGAGTGTGACAGCAAGCAGCCAATCGACGACAAGTACAATGGCAAAGAATTATCATCTGAAGGTATTAGTATACTTCATATCAATTCATATTATAGAAAGAACCTTAGTCTGGGTTCTTTTTAGAATAACCTTTTATGAACTACCTATTCAGTTGAAACCAGGTATGCCTCTCCTCTGTTTTAAAAATAGCCCTTTTTATCTGTCTAAATTTCACTAATTATAATCACCTACCATCAATCTGCATTGAATAAATGGAGTTTGTAACTTATATTTTTCATTTATTTAACATATCCAACATAAATGAAGCATAATTATGCAAATATCTCAATGGGCCATAACATGGTGTTTCAATGCTATTTGTTCTATAAAATGGGTTTTATGGTGAAGCAGTTTCAGCATGACAGACTCAGTTGATTAAGATTAACTAGCTATTAGTTTTGCTTGTCCATTGATTTTGCAGCAGAGTGACTCTTAAGTAATTTGCTTTCTATTTTAACTTTTGTAGTATGAGAATCTAAAGAATCTATCATATATGATGATAGTGAATACTATATTTTGGGACAACTAATGTAAATTTTTTTTTTAACATTTCTGTTATCATCATGAAAACACTATGTAGCTCCAAAGAAATTTATGTTAAGTTTCTTGCTCCCCCCATTGTTCAGAAGCTGCTTTCCTTGTAAAAAGGCCGATTCTCCTTATATTTCTAGTCATGTCATATGCACATCTTCTCTGCATGATCATTTTGAGATTCTGCAAGTAGGATGAAACAAATGGGAAATATTTGATACCTGAATCTTGCATGCCGAAAAAAAAAAAAAAAAAATTCAAATTATTATGTTGTTTGTTTGAGTTGTGCTAGCTTTTGTTGACATATTATGCTTAGGTCTCAGCATGTAGGAACCTCTTAGAAGCTTTCTCTGGGTCATAACAATTGTGAACCCCATTTTTCAAATTGCAATGTAGATTAGTTCCCATCTTTCATTGTACCTCTGTTTTACCTTCATGGGTCCTTAGCATTGATCTCATTTGCCCAAATGCCTTTATTTCATAAACATTCTTTTTTTCATGTCGCAGATGCGTTAATCAAAAGTGCAGAAATGTATCAGGAATACATGAAGCATATCCCAATTCCAACACGCCGTGGCTCTGTTATTCCATTTACCACATGGATGGGATTAGGCAAATCCATTAAGCAGTTATATAATCAGCCTTTGCACTACCTCACCAATATTCTCCTAAAACAGTGGGATCAATTGAGGATTGGCAGTGAGGATGAATGTAAGCCTTTGGATACCTTAGTTCACCCTTGTAAAGCTGAAGCCACCATCTGGCTTATTGAAGAAGTCCACCGGCACACCTCATCTCATCTTCATTTAGCCAAACTTTGGCTTTCAGACCCATTGCACCATACTTTTATTGATTCCATTTTCCCAAAATTATGAACCATATACTGAAAGGCCAGGCCCCTCAGTTTTCACTGGCCTTCGCGCTTATTCTGTAAAATGTCATCTACATCTGTTAGATTTGATCAGGACCTGTATCTAATAAATTCAGTATGAAAGAGAGCTTTTCTCTTGTTTATGCATTCTATTTTCCCCCTCTACCATAATTGTTTACTTTGACATAAGTTGCTGTTGGAAGAATGTCTGCCCACTCTCATTTATTCTTGATTTGTTTATTTTATATCGAACAATGTTCTCTTTGTCGGAGTTTAAAATTGCAATGGTCATCCTTTGCTGCAAACAATTGGAATTAAACTGATACATAGTTTGGTCAAATTTTAATTGACATTATTAACAAATATATTTATTAGACTGAGTTTTTAAGTACAAATGAATCATTCTCTTTCTTTCTTTCTTTTTGTAAAGTTCCACTACCAATAATCACAACAAGAACAATTCCCTTGCCGAAAAAAGTGAAACCTGTTATTGTCTCGGACAATAATTTCCCTTTCATATATTCTTGATACTAATTTGGAAAACGAGTGGCAATCAGCACATATGCGGAGATTCTTAACAACACGAATTGGCGTTCCTTGACCTGTGCTAATAAGACCAAAAGCTATGGCTAATTTCTCACTATGTTGGCTGAGCAAGTGCTCTTTCTCATGCTCATCAACATCAAGCATAACATTGGTTAAATCAGGAACATGGCCTGCATCCTTGAGTCTGCAGTTTATTTCTTGTAGCATCATTGCAATGTGGGCCTTTCCTGGGTGTGATTCATCACCAGAGGTGAACTCATGGATTATGCCATTAACCTGCATTGAACTTGATCCAGGCACTTTATGGATACCTTTTTCTTTCAATTGTAACCTCACTTTTGCAACTTCATTCCATTTCCCAGCAGATGCATATATGTTTGAGAGAAGCACATGAATCCCTGTCCTATCAGGAGCCAATTCAGTTATCCTTTCAGCTGCATGTGCTGCCAACTTGACGTTTTTATGTGTCCGGCAAGCAGCTAAAAGAGACCCCCAAATCACATCATTAGGTTCCATGGGCATGCTCTTTATGAGATCAATAGCTTCTTCCAACAACCCAGCTCTGCCAAGTAAATCAACCATGCACCCATAATGGACAATTTGAGGGTAGATTCCATGGATTTCCTTCATTGACCTGAAAAGATGCCACCCTTGATCCACAAACCTGCAACGGCTGCATGCAGTCAGTAGAGCCACAAAGACTACCTCATCGGGTTTCACCCCTTGCCTAAGCATCTCATTGAAAAGCTCCACAGCTCGTTCCCCATTTCCCTCCATTGCCATTGCTCCAATGGCTGCAGTCCAAGCAGAAACATCTCTTTTTGCCATCTTATTGAAAATTTGTATTGCACTTTGAGTGTCACCACACCTGGCAAACATGTCAACCAAGGCTGTGCCAAGCCGCATGTCACAGTGAATATTATTCTTTTCAATGTAGGTAAGGATCCACTTCGCAAGATCAAGAGCTCCTAAATACCCACAAGCAGATGCAACGCCCACCATTGTCACCCTATCTGCTTTAATCCCTTCATTCTGCATCTCTCGGAAAAGTTCAATTGCCTCCTCAAACATGCTCTCCTGGACCAAAGCATTTACCATTGTGTTCCAGGACACAAGATCATTCTCTGGCATTTCATTGAAAATTTCCCAAGCTGACTCTACATTATCATTTCCAATTAAACCTGCAATCAATGAGTTCCATGACACCAAAGTCTTCTTTGACATACAGTTAAAAACTCTGTGAGCCATTTCTTGTTTAGCACACTTCATGTACATGTCTATCATGGCATTAGAAATGTTATCCCAACTTTCTAGTCCATTTCTTAAAACATAACCATGGCACTGCTTTCCAAATAGAAGATCGCCTAATTGTGCACATGCTGAGATTGCTGATAACATTGTAACTCTGTCTGGTCGTGGTCCCTGTTGCAGCATCTCACCAAAAACAGCAAGAGCATCTCTCACAAGTCCTTGCCGCACATAATTTGACATGATAGTATTGCATAGAACCAAATTCCTATCAACACATTCATGGAAAAGCCTCTTTGCACTACCAATTGCTCCACATTTCATGTACATATCAACAAGCGCATTCACCATAAGCGTGTTACACTTTACTCCTTCCTCACCCACATAAGCACTTACCTTCTCACCCAATTCAAGATCCTTCAACTTTGCACAAGCCGAAATCACACACACCATTGTAACCGAATTGGGTGTAATACCCGTCTCCACCATTTCAAAAAACAAAGAAACTGCATCCTCTGGACAATCCCTCCTAGCATAACCACAAATCAAACTAGTCCACGACACAACATTTCTCTCAAGCATCCCATCAAACACCTTCCGCGCATAATCCATCTTCCCACACTCTGCATACAAATGAATCAAAGAGTTACCAATAAACACATCTTCCTCTAAACCCATCTTAACAACTACTCCATGAACTTGAATTCCCTCACAAAACCCAACAATCTTCGCACACGCGCTTAGTACAAAAGGAAACGTGAACTTATCAGGCACAATACCCGCAATCACCATTTCAATATAAAGCAAGATAGCTGCATCACCAAACCCAGCTGAAGAGTAACCTCTAATCAAAGAATTGTACATGAACAAAGACCCAATACTCCCCTCATCTTCTCTATAAAGTTTGAATGCCTTTTGAGCATAATCTAAGCTTTCAAGAGTGCCCATTTGGGCACACGCAGCAATTAGCTTGGACACAGTAAAGGGACTATGAGTGAGGCCTTTCTTTGTGAAGTGTGACTGTACTTGCTTGAGTTCTTTGATGGATTTGCAATTCTGGAAAGACCCATTTGGAGAGGGGTCTTTGGTTGTGGTCTTGGGGTCATTTTGGTTGGTGGGAGTTATGAAGGTTGGAGTGGCTGAGACCAGAGGAGACAGTGGAAGAAGGGTTACAGCCATAGTGTTCATTATGGTGTTGGGTGCTAACTAACTAAACTGAAAGTTCTTGAATTGGCTCCCTCTATTTATATATTGGTTGACGAAATTGTGTGTTTGAATCAATTTTTTTTTTTTTTTTTTAAATTTTAAATCTTGATGCTTTTTATTTTCTTCCTAAAAAATAAACACAAGTACAATTGTATGTAGAAAACTTTTAAAGGTTTTAACTAAGTCGGCAATCAAAATAAGATGAGATTTTAAACTAAAACAAACAAACCATTGAACTGACAAAAACCAACATCCAATTTTCAATGGAACATATCTTGCAATGTCATGCTCCCTATATCAATTGTTGATGCAGTTGGTTGTACAGTAGATCAATTTGTTGAGTACAATTGAGTTAACTAAAAATGTTGGGGTGGTACGGATATGATACCGACCTAGGAGGTTTCAATACTGAAATCAGAGATATTTTGAGAAAAAAATTTCCCATACATGTTACATGAGGTTAAAAGTTTTCATTGCTTGCACATGGATTTTGCTTGAAATAGCAAGAATTTAACATGAAAAAAATTTGATGATAAATGATGAATACAAAGGAATCTGTACACATATTTGTGAACAATTTAATTTCTAGAATAAATCCAGCAGAGAATATATTTATTTACTTATCTATTTATCTTAATGAATAGGTAGAATCATTGACAAAGAAAGCAATCATACAGTAATATGTATAACTCAAAACCGGAAGAAGCACGAGCTGCATCAAGATTGCAAATTTTTGCACAAATTTTAATTTTCTTGCAACTCCCTATCTGAGCTCTTCTTATAGCACAAAAAAGGCCTCCTCCCTTTTATTCCACCATCATACAACCCCACCTGATAGATTTGAGGAAGCCAGAGCCACCTGCACATGTTGTAACCTTAAAGAATTTTATTCAAAACAAATTGAGAAACAAACATATACCCCAGAGGGCAGTGACACAGAAATATTGAGCAATGTTCATAGTACAAACGGGCTAATGCCCCATTTGTTAGCCCGTTTGTGGCATAGACTCCTTTTTAAGTACTAAGTCAAGAAGACCTCTTTTGTTCTCAACCTTTAACATCCTTCTTGATGTCTTTGATAATTTGCTCCTCATTCCTTATAGATAGGAGGGCAGTGGATCTCCTTGTCTTAGACCTTTGCCTCCATGAAAATACCCCACTAAAGAGCCATTGAGAGTGACAGAATATTGAGTAGTTATACATTCTTTTACCAATTGACAAACCTTGGGGGAATTCCAGCTGATATCAGGCACATAAAGATGAAGTTCCAATCTTAAAAAAATCATAATCCTTCTTCAAATCTGCCTTGATTGCACATCTGGCCACACCTTTACTTCTATTGCAGTGTTTCACCAGCTCATGAGCCAACAGAAATTCTCAGAGATATTTGTGTCTCTTGTGAATGCAGTTAGGTTTGAACTAACCAAATCTAGGATCTTCGTAATGCATTTATATATATGTGAAATACATATGAACCACAAACAGGAACTCGAAAAGAAAATTTGACCCTTTTTACATAGAGAAGTTAAAGAATTACAATTGATGCAATGGTCGTACTAAGGTGATTACTATAAATATTATAAAACAGCAATCACATGATCCAAATGCTTTTATTCAGTTCGATTCTAATATTCTACAGTTAGAGAGTTCTGTGCTTCTACCATTTTGGACAAATTGTTTGTGTTAATATATACTCAAGGGCGAAGACGGGTATTTGCTTCAGAACCAGATTGTAATATCAATATATAATTAAAAACGCCAACGGGGGCTTGGCTCAGCTGGTAAGGCTCGGACACTTCATCTAACTCACCTAGGTTCAAGTCCTGTTGCCAACATGAGTCCATTGGTGGGCATCCACATGGGTTGGCCCATGGGTTTTAACATTAGCGTCCTACCTGTGGGCTGGCGTACATAGCTAACCCCAATTTTTTAAAATATATATATATAATTAAAAACATTCATGTAGGCATACACAAAGCATCAGCATTGGTGGTGCCAATGCTACTTTATAGTAATTTGGCACCACAACAAAACTACTTTATTTATTTTACCATCTTACTTTACAAAACACCAAATATTAATGATTTTATTTTAGCTTTCAACTCAATATAATAATATATCTACTATAATAAACTAATATATTCACAATGTTAACACAATAAATAATCTGACCTACAGTGTAAACACTAATTTTTATTTTTTTTAATATTTGAACTACAGTGCACCGACAAAGATAGCTGTGCACTGTAACTCAATAGCAAAAAATTATTGGTTTGGCTCCACCAATGCAGCCCCAATTTTGTAGTTTGTGGTGTTAAACATAGCAATTTAGCTTTTTAGCATCACCATACTAATGCTCACTCATGTATACATGTGCATATATGCATGCATGTATATGTGTTTGCTTAAAATAGTTGGTAGCAAACAATTTCATGCTTTTTGAGAAATGAGTAAACTAACACCAAATGAAGGTTCTTAAATCAATTTATCTTTTGGACTTTGGAACATTATAAGCTTTAATTAGATATCATTGTTTCATATAAGATTGTATAAAGATCAGTAAGAAATCATCATAAAATATTGAGAACTTCTATACCTAAAAAATGAATATAAATTACAAATTTGTATTATATTTATAATATACATATTGCTTTATTGTTTATGTATATATACATAAATAACATAGGGAACTTTTCTAAAGAGAGAGCCATTTGGACTAGCCTCAATCCAGTAAAACCTATGAACAACTAACTTCATGTCCAAAACCAGTGGCCAAGTAATTTAGGAGCATTCAACCATGATAAGCTAAGCAATTTATGCTCATGCCCAAGGGCACATATTGCTTTATTCTCATTTATCATATGATTGTTGCTTAATTAAGAGTTGAAATCTCTTGACTATTAGAATTTAAAAGATTAAAGTTCTTTTCTTTTAAGAGGGGGAGCACTATTATTCCCTGCCCCAATACATAGCTTCGTGAAGTCTATATTGAGCACGTCTCATATCATGCTATTAAAAACTGTACAGTCCTAACTTGTTAACTTTAATATAATTTCTTTAAAATTTTATTTTATAATTAGGTCCTCATAGACTAGTGGAGATAATCAACTAACTTAAAAAGTGGTCTTCAAGCTGCTAGTGTAATCAATTGATTATGCAGTTAGCTCCAATGTCTCCAATTTAAAACCACCGCAGACTTTCTAAAGTTCCTAGATAGCTTGAGCTGGAGTTGATTCTTTATTGAATTTTCTTTTTTTAGTTTTTGTTTATTGCCTTGTCTTTTTTCTTGTATACCATATACTTGGGTAGCACCCTTTTGCATTTTTTATGAAATTTTACTTATAAAAAAAGGGCTAATTTCACTTAATTCACTTATGATTTAAGGCAATTACACATTGTCTACCTCTGATTTAAAAGAACCACTTTACCTACTTGAGATTAAATTTGTTATGCAGCCGTAACCCACCTCTATCCCAGCCTTTTAAAAAACCAATAAAACTAAATAGGGGCCATGTTCTTGTGAAAGGACGCTCAAAGAAGAGGTGCTTTTCATTATCTATTAATAGAACTTCTATGAAAGATTATCTGCACAACTTAAATTATTGTTGTCCCACTCTTACTATTTCATTTTATGATCTTTTATGCCCTATCAAGTGCAGTATATTACGTATCAAAAAAAAAAAGTGCAGTATGTTACGTGTCTAATCTCTCTGCTAATTTAAACTTTGGTTACTTACAAGAGGGAAATGAAAAAAAGAATGTGCGACATTTGGCAATTAATGGAGCATAAAATGGAACAATCATGCTTCAATGAGCCTGTCTTTTTTCTTTCTTCTCTTTTATGCCAGTCATGCTTTTTTTATGAAGGAGTGAGAGTGAGAGAATCTCAGATAACCATTCTCCACATTTTGTTGTTTATTTCTTTGATTGTATGAGACTAGGAAGCAAGGCAAAAGAACCATTCCATCTTATTATTATTAAATTACATCACAACATTCTTGAAAATTTGGGGTGGTTACAGAATTAGTTTTTATCACAGAGAGCCGTGGCTATGCCTCTAATAGTCTTGGGAGTTGTCCTGCAGCACCCACCAAAAAGAGAAGCCCCAGCCTCCCTCCACTTGACTATGTATGATACAAAATCTTCATCTACATTCCCACTTGATTTCTGCAATAGAAAATCATTTAACTTTAGTGCTTTGAGGAAATATTAAGCATTATCAGAACCTACTATCTAGGAGCTCAAACATCCATCAAAGAGTAAACCATGCAGCAGGTGGATTGAGTATATATTTCAAGAAATACCCCCTTTTTCAACTTGGAAGATTAAGAATTACATACTTGTAAAAGAAAAGGCTTACAAAGTAACATGCAATAAATGCGATTGGTGTCACTTCAACTACATAATAATTATATGTCTGAAGTATTTTTTTTGTGATAGGCTACACTGTTACAATGGCATATCATTTTGTAAGGTTTATGTAATAAAAATTACTCTCTCGCATCACTCTAATGGTAAATTATTGACAAGTGTGTTTTCAGAAGACCAGAGATTAGTGTCAATGAAGGACTGATATAAGCTAATTCTGTTAAACTATGCCTTACATTGTGAATATGCAATTATTCTTAGTGATCCTAAATGGTGTTTTAATAAACGATTGTCCTAAAAGCAATAAGCAACAGAGTAAGGCAAGCAACTCACCACCCATTGCTTGGTCTGACCATCATAAGTCTCACCGCTGTTGGGATATATCAGAACTGGTTTACTCGTTACCTGCCAAAGAGTTGGCCAGAGACATCATTTCAAAATTTTCAAAATGTTAAGAAGGTAATTTTGAAATTCATCAGTAGCAGTAAATTATAATCCTAATGCTTCATTTGAGAGATCATTAGAAGAGACAAGCTAGAGATATATCATGACAAATGTTAAGCAGGATAAGTGTAAAATTTATCAGCAGCATTATAACCCTAATGCTTCATTTGTCTTTTAATTTGAAGTGACCATAAGAGTAAATTGTTGCAAAACGAATAATAGAATTCAGGCATGACTGGCATAAAATCCGGTACCTAAAGGAACAGGAGGAAGAACTAATGTTTGCAAGTCTTTGGACGTTAACCAAGAAAAAAACAAACAATCAAAGGCAAACAGCAAGAGTATTGTTAATTTTATAAGCCCCATAAAGCTAAAGAATCTTTTTGTAAGAGGTGTGTTGCAGTTTGAATTATTAAAATCTGAGATCACTTGAAGATCTTGTCACCAGGAATGCTTAGTAATGAATTATTAGGGGCACCTAACCAATTCCTTCAAAAGTTCAGGAGAATTAAGTAGATACAGAATCTCTATCAGAATGTAATCTCAGAAATAAGCATCAACCCCAAAAATTGTACCTTTCGAATAGATGTAATCAGTCCATGGATAAATCTAGGAGGGGTACAGTTGATCCCAACAGCAACAACCTGCTTGCATGAATCTGCAATGGAAACACACTCCGAAATAGGATCACCGCTAACCACATTAATTCCATCCTTAGAATTGAATGAAAACCATGCTGGAATTTCTATGCCTTCTTCTTCCAGAAGCTCAGCATATGCCTGCATTATAAAGAAAAATCAATGAATGTGTTACAGCCAGAGGTAAAGGTCATATTGGAACTAGTGCATATGCACATAATTAAAAAGAAAAAGGAAAATGATCAAAATATCAAGATAGATTTTTCCAAATTTTAATAGCAAAAATGTAGATAGGTATTCTGACTTCTGACTAGAGTGACAACCTCATTTCTGGATAACAAATTTTGACAACAAATGAGATGATTGAAAGACTTATAACCTTATTAATGTGTGATACCAACTAATTCCTTTCAATGCATTGGCATTATGTGGATTTTGGAACAATTCAAGACCCCTGTGGACTTTGTCCCACCACTAAAGTTTAAATTAAAATGATGAAATTCACATTTAACTTGTCTTCTTCACAGACCCAAAAAGAAAGTGAAAAAAGGACAAATGGCTTGTTATTTTCACTTGAGTAAGGAGGAAATTTGTTAAATCAGAAAGGTATAATTAAGATACGAATTAAAGCTATCAAGTTGATTTTGGAATTAAAAAAGAACAAATGTAAGCAAAGTATATATGAGGTTCACATAGTATTCAATATATGATTTTATAAGGAACTAGCTAACAAATTAATGAATGTGCTCTTTCATGAGAGAACCTCCAGCGAAACTACAGATGAAAAAGAATGATGGCTAGCACAAATCAGAAAACAAAATTGAGGCAGGTTGGCTAGAATTATCCGCTGGTAGTATAGACAGACATATATTGTAAGTAAATTGAAAGGTTCAATGGCTAGCACATGGAAAAATGCAAAATAGCATGGTACCTTTGCCTCTAGCTTATTTGGAATTGTTTCAAACGCAATTAGGTCAGCACCTGAGTTGGCTAGAATCTGTACCCTTCTCCTATTAAAATCCTTCAATGTTTCCAAAGTGATTGCATCGCCATAGTTCCCACTGTGAACAGAGAATAAAAAAAGTTATAGAGACATGTTGATGCATCACAATAAGATAATATAATACCACTGTGGACACTATACCTGCTTTAAGAACAGATTCTTGCCCAAAATTAAGACGGGCATATTTAATCATATCCAATTGTCCACTACTAAAAGAAATGGCCAATCATCCATTTTATACACGTCAAATGTGCAAGCATCTCTACCATTATCATTCGAGCCATGCAATTAAATAACAAGTGACTCACATACATCAGTCACATTCGCGTACATAGCGATGAGCTTTGTGATCGATGCTACGAACTTATCCTTTTTCACTACTTACTGTCACTGTTAACGTTACTTTTATTATGTGCCAATCACAACATAGAGTTGTGAAAATCTTTATGTCACTAGAGCTATTGTTTGTACTTAGATATAAAGCAAATGTCAATATCAATGAAGACCAACTTTAGAAATTAATTACTCCATGAAGACCAAGTTCACACACCTATACTCAGAACCATCAGCTAGATAAGCTCCATAGCTTCCAACAGAAGCTGCAACCAAAATTGGACGTCTCGAAGTCCTTCCATTTTCCATGAAATCCCAGGAGTCTTTCGTGCATCGGTCATAGTAAATTTCCCTTGCCTCACACGCAATTTCTACACTTTTCCTAAGCAAAGCTTCAGCTTCTTCCTTAGAGAAGCCTTTAGCCTCAAATCCCTGAATCGTGGCCTATGAAAAATATGAAACATGGTAACTTTGATTACTAAGAAAAAAAAATGCTATGGGTGAACATAAAGTAACATGGAAAGGGGGTCTGAAAAACTACCTGATAAGATGCTGTAAGTATGATATTAGCTCCAGCATCAAGGTAATCTAGATGAACCTGTTAATTCAAGCAAGTCCATTAACCAAAAATGCATATAAACATTTTTTTACACTAAATAATAGTGGTAAGTGTTTCTTTGGGAGAGCTTATAATACATAACTTCTAAATATATTTATTTAACAATCAAACCACAGTGAATATTTACATGGCAATGCAAATGACTATTCACTTGCACTTTTAGTCACATAACTACTTTTTTTTTTTTTTTAATATTTAATGTGAAGTCACATAACTTATTTAATGAATATTCTTATTTATTTAAAACAAACCGATAACAATTTTACGAATTGTTACATAATGGGTTTCAAACTTGTATGAAGGAAAATTCAACCTTATAATTTTGCTAAACTTATGTTATACAATGTAATTTTTGACAACCGACGACAAAGTTGACACTAAGATAAGGACGTGTGACACATGCCGAGTAATATATGGTTGTTTGTATTTTGGATAATAAGATTTTTTTTTTTTTTTTTTTTTTACCCCTTTGTTTTCATCCTTATCATCCCATTTTCTTTTTCACTCATTACAAGTTAGACAACCTCATCCTACTTACCTGTTACTATCAATATTATTGTGTTAACAGTGTTTTAAAGAACAAATTGTGGTTATAACCTCAATTGCATGAAAGAGACAGATGTCACGAAAGTTCAAGACCGGTTCACTTTAGTACAAATACACACGAGGAGAGGACAGGATAGCTTTCGACACCTCAGTGTCAGACAAAAATTATTGTATTACTTTTCCTTTTGTTTTCTTCTTTTTATGAATCAGGACTATACAACTGTGCTTATCTTTTATATAATATATATATTCGAATGAAAGTAAGTGCAGCAGCTCAGTGATAATGAGCTGTCCCACATCGGTGGGGGTTGCAATTTTGGTTATCTTTTATAACTTGTTCTGTGTTATCAAATGTTGCGTGCAATTTTGGTTATGACGTGTGAGTTTAACCAAAAAAAAAAAATTATGGGCTTGTCCCACTTCAGTGGGTGCGTGTGTGTTTGGGTTTATAACTTGTTCCGCATTATTAACTGTTACATGCCATTTTAGTAATGGTGTGTGAGTTTAACCAAAAAAAAAAAAAAAAAAAAAACAACAGTTTATCAAATATATATATATAAAAAACAAAATCAACTTCTTGCAAGTTGCAATCTTCACATAGCATAGGAATTGTATTCTCAGAACACGTGTATCAAAGTCCTCCAAACGTGTATGCTTATCACTTATCATGATACTTGTGTGTTGTGACTAATCCGTGAGATACCACGAAATGTTCGGGGGAAAAAATAGAAATAGAAAGAAAAAAAAATCATTGTAACTTTATTCTATTCAGAAGGTTAATTAGCAATTAGATGACAATTTATATATGTACAATTAATAACATGGATTGGAAAGACAAGAAAATATAAGAAAATGTAATCAAATCAAACTTTCTATTGATGTTCGCGGAACTATATTATGATCTTTTTTTTCTAAAAATATAATTATATTTTGGTCTTAAAAATTACAATTTTGCATGTGTCGGAAAATATACTCCCTTAACGTTCTAAAAAAAAAGGACAAAAATTTTAGCAGATTTAAAGGGATTTACCATGCATAATAGAATACAAAATTTTATCGTTAAATAAAAGTCAAAATCCACAAATGTAATAAAACCAATATAGACGTGCATTCATTTCATACCAAAAATTGAAAGGGAAGCAAATATAATTTTTGCTTCTCATAGTCATAGTCTATATAAACTAAATTACACTTTTAACCATTAAAATTTGAAATTATCATCTTTTATATTAAAATTTTTATTTATTTTGTTCTATAAGTTCGATTTTGTTTTCAAAATAGAACTTCTAGTTAGCTCTATGACTATAACCAATCTCACCATCGTTTTATTGACACTTAACAGTGAAATTACTCATTAAAATAAACTAAAGAATCATCCAAATAAAAACAACCCTAAACTTAAAGGTTAAAGTGTAATTTAGGGTCTATTTGTTACACAATCTCAAACTCACATTTTTATATTTTAAACAACTTTATGTACATTTTCACACTTTTTCACTTACACAAATTTCAAAAAACTACAAAACTCTCATTTCAAACTACCCTACCAAATACCCCCTTAATATTTAAAAAACAAATTAGGACTTCCCTCTCACCCACCTATATCGTTTTGTTGACACTTAACGGTCATATTAGTCATAAAAATATTAATTCATCAAAAAATATTAGTAAAAAAAAAAAAGAACTAAAATACCACCCAAATAAAAATGACCCTAAGCTTGAAGGTTTAAAGTGTAATTTAGCACCTAAAAAATAAAATTTTCCTTTCATTTTCTAGGTACGTATTTTTCAAAGAAGTTAAGAACCACATCATGAGAGAGAGAGAGAGAGAGAGAGTGAGAGTACCCTTCGGACAAGATGAGGGGAATCAACAAGGCACTTGGCGCTCCAAAGAGGGTCGTTGAGATCAGCCCCATGTCGTTCCAGCTCTGTCGCAAAGCCACCATCGATGACAACGTAGCCACCGCACTTTCCGATGAAATCCGACATAAAAGTCGACGACGTTGTTGTCTCCACCATGTTTCCTGAACCCATGTCGTTCGCGATCACTCGGTGGTGTTTGTTTTTTGTGGCGGTTTATGTAACTTTAAATGCAAAACTTGGAAGTGTGTGCGTAAAATTGAAACCGAAGCACACTTTTATAGAGTACTAGAAGGTGGGAACTAGCTAAACAGGCGGTGGTTACTGTCCAATCTTCTTACATAGAAAACAACAATTTATAGAAGGAATACAACATCTCAAGTTACGAATATGCCCCTCCCCCCCCCCCCAAAATTATGTATTTTGTTCGTCCAATAATAATAACAAGATTCGGACTAATCTTTCCCAATAGTATATTCAGCAAAAAAAAAAAAACTTTCCTAATAGTGAGTCTTGTCCTTATCCCTAATCATCGTATCAATTAAGTCTGAATTTTATTTTATATGATTTATTTACATTGAGTGTGATATGATTAAGAATATCATTAGGTGTTTTCAATAAAATACACAATTTTTTTCTGTCACATGAATTGTCTTACAAGTAATTATAACTCATGTATATCAACAGCAAAAGAAAAGTAGCAGAGCCCCCAATTATAATTGTGTTTAACCATTCTTTTAAGCAAGCAAAAAAAAAAAAAAAAAAAGAGCATAAACATCATGAATTTTGGGTCAAAATCAAACTAATAACCATTTGTCCTTATAATTTGAAGTTATAAATTAATCCATCAACTTTAATAAAATGTCCATATAAAATTTGATGGTTCTAACTTCTAAAAGTCTTGTAACTCAATAATATTGTCTAATCTTCTATACTAGGAATTCGTTTGGTTAACACTTATTGTTGCTGAAAGTTAATAAAAACTGATTGTTGCTGAAAACACTGTAACAAAATAATTTTTAAATGTGTGAATAGTGTTGTGAGACCCACTTTTAATATTAAATATTGTATGAACAGTGCGTGAACAGTGCACGCACAGTACACGCATAGTGAATTTTGTCCCCCAAAGTCAACAAGTGCGGCAAAAAAAAAAAAAAATGCGAAGCTGAAAAACGCACCGCAACTAACCTTCCTATCTAAACCCACACTAGGAGAGCTCAAGTCCTATATTGTGTTTGGAAAGGGGAGAAAAGAAGAGAAAAGCGAGGAAAATAGATCATTTCTGCTGTTTAGTTGTCCAAGGGAAAAGAAAAATTGATGAGTTGGAGTGACGCTTTTTTCATGGGCCCCACAGTTTTTATCAGCCCAATTTGGGCGGAAATGGTAGTAAGGGATAGAAATAAATTTTTGGGATCCACCACTTTATATTTTAAATGACTAATATGCCCTTAACACTTTTAATAAATTGCAAGTGCTCTAATATATGAATTTTATCAACATTAAAACGAGTGCACAAAGGTAAAAGCATGCATTTTTCCTTTCTCTTTTATATGCAAACCCAACATATGAAAGAAAGACTTTCCACATTCTTTTCAATCCTTTCTTTCCTATATCCAAACATATAAAAAAGGAAATATTTTCTTCTCTCTTTCCCTTCCCTTCCTCTTTTCCTTTCTCTTCCCTTTCCCTAGCTACAACCAAACATAGTACTAATCTTCCTCCCTCCCCCACTTATAGTAATGGTTGAATTATGAATAAAAAAATTCAGACATTTTGTTTCCATTCCATTAATAACTGCAATGGATGGAAAGTGCTACAGGTGCATTAAACATAGGGGTGGCAAAATCAACCCAAACCCATTTGCCCACCCAAACCCGCCCACTTAAAATAGACCCAAACCCACCCAATTATTAGTTGGGTTAAATGGGTATTAACCCAAGTAAACCCAATTAACACTAATGTTTATTGGGTTTTAATTGGGTACCCAATTACCCAACCCCAAAACTACTAAAATTACAAAAATACCCCCTCAACCTAAAAAAATGACCAAAATAACACCTAAACCTGCAAAATGACCAAAATACCCCAAAAACTCAAAAAATGACCAAAATACCTTCTGAAACCTAAAAAATGACAAAAATACCCCCGAAACCTAATAAATGATCAAAATAACACCTAAACCTACAAAATGACCAAAATACCCCTAAATCCCAAAAAATGACCAAAATACCTCTCGAAACCTAAAAAATGACCAAAATACCCCTAAAATAAAAAAATTACCAAAATAACCCTGAAACCTAAAAAATGACCAAAATACCCCTCGAAACCTAAAAATGACCAAAATACCCCCGAAACCCAAAAAAAAATGACCAAAATACCCCAAAAACCTAAAAAAGACCAAAATACCTCTGAAACCCAAAAAATGACCAAAATACCCTTAAAACCCAAAAAATGACCAAAATACCCCCGAAACCTAAAAATGACCAAAATACCCCTAAAATCCAAAAAATGACCAAAATACCCTCAAAACCTAAAAATGACCAAAATACCCTCAAAACTTAAAAAATGACCAAAATACCCCTAAAACCCAAAAAATGACCAAAATACCCCCAAACCCCAAAAATGACCAAAATACCCTCGAAACCTAAAAAATGACCAAAATACACCCGAAACCCCAAAAAAGACCAAAATGTCCCTAAAACCCAAAAAATGAGCAAAATACCTCTGAAACCTAAAAATGGCCAAAATACCCCTAAAACCCAAAAAATAACCAAAATAACCCCGAAACCTAAAAAAAATGACCAAAATACCCCTGAAATCCAAAAAATGACCAAATTACCCCCTCAAAACCCAAAAAATGACCAAAATACTCCTAAAACCCCAAAACTGACCAAAATACCCCCCGAAACCTAAAAATTACCAAAATACCCCTGAAATCCAAAAAATGATCAAAATACCCCCGAAACCTAAAAATTACCAAAATACCTCCGAAACCTAAAAATGGCCAAAATAACCCCGAAGCCTAAAAAATAACCAAAATAACCCCGAAACCTACAAAAATGACCAAAATAACCCCGAAACCTAAAAAATGACTAAAATACCCTCGAAACCTAAAAAATGGCCAAAATAACCCCGAAACCTAAAAATAACCAAAATAACCCTAGAACCTAAAAATGACCAAAATAACTCCGAAACCTAAAAATGACCAAAATACCCCCTAAAACTATAAAATTACCAAAATACCTCATAAAACTAAAAAGTGACCAAAATACCCCTGAAACCTAAAAAATGACCAAAATACCCTCAAATCTCTAAAGTGACGAAAATACCCCTAAACCTTTGAAATGACCCAAATAAACCCAAAACCTCTAAAATTACCAAAAATACCCTGAAACCTCTAAAACGACCAAAATACCTCTAAACCTTTAAAACGACCAAAATACCCCTCAAAATATCTAAAATGACCAACATACAACTAATCCTGTAAGATGAACAAAATGCACCCAAAGCCTCTAAATTTACCAAAATAGGGGTTTGGGGTATCTTAGTCATTTTTTAGGTTTAGGGAGTATTTTGGTCATTTTTTATGTTTAGGGAGTATTTTGGTCATTTTTTAGTTCTACGGGAGATTTTGGTAATTTTTTAGGTTTAGGGTGTATTTTTATCGACTTACAGGTTTAAGGGGTTTTTTTGTCATTTTATAGGTTTCGGGGTATTTTGGTCATTTTTTAGGTTTCGAGGATATTTTGGTCATTTTAAGGTTTAGGGGTTATTTTGGTGGTATTTAGGTTTCAGAGGTATTTTGGTCATTTTTTAGGTTTCAAGGGGTATTTCAGTTAATTTTTAGGTTTCAAAGGTATGTCGATCATTTTTTAGGTTTAGGGGGTATTTGGGTCATTTTTAGGTTTAGGGGCTATTTTGGTCATTTTTAGGTTTCAAGGTTATTTTGGTCAATTTTTAAACTTCATGGTTATTTTGGCCATTTTAAAGGTTTTGTGGTTATTTTGGTCAATTTTTAGGCTTCATGGTTACTTTGGCCATTTTTAAGGTTTCGGGGGTATTTTGGTCATTTTTAGTTTTCAGGGTTATTTTGGTCAATTTTTAGGCATCGACGTTATTTTGGCCATTTTTTAGGTTTCAGAGGTATTTTAGTAATTTTTTAGGTTTTGGAGGTATTTTGGACATTTTTTTGGGTTTATGGGGTATTTTGGTCATTTTTAGGTTTTGGGGATATTTTGGTCATTTTTTTGGTTTCAGGGGTATTTTGGTCATTTTATGGGTTTTGGGGGTATTTTGATCATTTTTAGGTTTCAGGGGTATTTTGGTCATTTTTTGGGTTCTAGGGATATTTTGGTAATTTTTAGGTTTCGGGGGTATTTTCGTCATTTTTTGGTTTTGGGGATATTTTGGTAATTTTATGGGTTTTGGGGGTATTTTGGTAATTTTTAGGTTTCAGGAGTATTTTGGTCATTTTTTGGGTTCTAGGGGTATTTTGGTTATTTTGTAGGTTTTGAGATTATTTTTGTAATTTTCAGGTTTCGGGGGTATTTTGGTAATTTGTTAGGTTCTAGGAGGTATTTTGGTCATTTTTTGGGTTTTAAGGGTATTTTGGTCATTTTCTGAGTTTCAGGGGTATTTTGGTCATTTTTTAAGGTTTTGGAGGGTATTTTGGTAATTTTAAGGTTTTGGGGGTATTTTGGTCATTTTTTAGGTTTTAGGGGGTATTTTGGTAATTTTTGGCTTTCAAGGGTATTTTGGTCATTTTTTGGGTTTTGGGGGTATTTTGGTAATTTTTAGGTTTTGGGGGCATTTTGGTCATTTTTGAAGATTTTAGAGTACTTTGGTCATTTTCACTTTAGTGGCATTTTGGTAATTTTGATAATTGGGTAATTGGGTGGGTTGGGGTTTACCTATAATAATTGGGTTGGGTTAGATTTGGGTTATAAGGAATTAGTTAAATGGGTTTTAAATGGGTAAATGGGTTTTATATACCCAACCCAATTATGCCCACCCCAAACCCACCCAAACCCGCCCATTTGCCACCCCTAATTAAACATGATAATATTGTAAAAATATTTGGATTCAAAATTATAAAAAGCGTGTTAAAACTCTAGGCATTTATTGAAATTTATGAATTTATAATTTCAAACTAGAAATACAGAAAATTAGTTTGCTTTTAACCCCCTTTTTTTTTTTGAAACGATTTTAACCCAAAATTGATGAGGTGGTTTTGTCATTTTTTTTTTCTTAATTTTAATTAGTAAGGGAAAGCATAGAAGTACCATGTTTTTTCATATACAATGACAACGTAGTAATGTTCTTCTTGTTTTCCATTTAAAAATAAAAAATTTTCTTCTTGTTATTCTTAACAATGCTATAGACTTTTATTGAATTCCGGAAATTTTTACATGGTTTTGGTTTTGAAGGGCAATGCTGCATACATAAAAATTTACAATATTTTTCATAATAATTAAATTGATAAATTTTTACTGATTTCGTGCAGACCCACCCCTTAAATCTCGCTAATAATCTATCACATTAGCAGTGGTAAATTGCTTTGTCAAACTTTTTTGTGTTCATAATTTTTTTATTCAATTAAGAACGTGTAGGACTCAAAGACCGGCGAAAGAGAGAAGACGGAAGTAAAAGAAACGAGGTTTTGCATAAGTAATTGACAATTTGACACATTTCCCTAACAAGTAACAAGTTAGATGATCCTTGTTGAGATATACATCAAATCTCCTACACATGCCGTGTAGGAAATTCCAACCCCCCAAAATTAATGAATCGTTATCGTACTATGTTCCTACCTTTCTGCCTTAATATTCTCTCTTAAGTTGTCCAAAGTTTTCGTTTTAAGTAAAATCACAAATGTAATCTTTCTTGTTGTTTGAGAATTGAGATATAAAATATTCTGTGTACTTTGTTATGTGCATTATGAGTGGATGCTCTAACTGTCTTGCATGGAAATGTCCACAAAGTCTAAGGAGGCACCTTTTTACGCACCATCTATCACAACTTGTTTGGGTGTCAATTAGTAATTGAAGTTATAGACTCATGTGTAAGTGATGTAATTCAATTCTTGGCAGACATTCAAGTGGCAAAATGTGTAACAAAAGTTGTGTACTTAAAATAACTCGGGAAGAATCTAAATCTTATTTATTTATTATAATTTATAAGATTTAGATGAGTGGATGATCAAGCTGTCTTGCATGGAAGAGTCCAAAAAGTCTAAGGACGCATCTTTATACACACCCTGTATTACAACTTGCTTTGGTGCCAATTAGTGATTGAAGTTATTTGAGTTATAGACTCATGTGTAAGTTATGTAATCCAATCACAAACAAACATCCAAGTAAGTTATGACAAAATATATACCAAAAGTTGTGTTCATAAAATGACTCAAGAAGATTCTAAATCTTATTTATTTGTTATAAGATGTGCTGATTCTATTTTATCATGTCTTATATATTAATAAACTAATGATGATATATTAAAATTCAATCCATTTATTTTACAATAAATTGGTAGTTTTTGTGTGTGTGTGTGTGTGAGGAAGATGCACAACACCAAATGTGCTGAATAATTTTATGCACCATACATACAAACCTTGGGAAAAAAGAAGAAGAAGAAGGTAATTATCACTAATTATCTGCTTAGTGCGCAGTAAAAATTAGGACAGTTTTGTTTCTCCAAAAAAAAAAAAAAAAAGATTAGGACAGTTTTGGCTTTTCCTGAACAAATTTAATGATGTGATATATAGCACCAATAGCAGCATGTATGTGGTCATAAAGACGTCCACATTCTATAAGAAAAGCTGGAAAAGGACACCTGACTCGAAATTTCTTTGGAGCGAAGTGCCTCCATTCATTTGTTCTTTATCGTCCGATAAAGTTGCTTTCTTCGTTTTGTTTGATTTCTTTTTCTATTTGTCTTTGCCTTAAGATAAGGTGGAAGTAGTAGATGTACACGAGGAAATAGACATGAGAAGTGGTGACACTACTACTTGCAAGTTTTAATTCAAGTGCATGTTTGGCTAACTTATTTTTTGTCAATTTATTTTACTATTTAATTTATTTTTGCTATTATTCATAAGTTTCATTACATTTTTTTGTATTATTTATGGGTTTTACTGTACTATTTCAACTAACATTTACATTTATCTATAGTACTTTCAGTAAAAAAATTTTAGTTTCAATAAAATAAGCAAATCTCAAACAAACTCTAAAAAAAAGGAACTGAATTATTTGTTTGCTCAAGTTAGGTGGTGCCGCAATGGGCAATAGGAGATTTTGGTGAATTTTGATTGCCTTTACGCAACAATCAAAGTGAACAATTAAAAAAAGGTGCTTTGCTTATCTTGACATAGAAAAATGAAAATGGTGAGGATGCTTTGTCTGCCATTAGATGGGATAAGATTAAAACCGAATAGGGTTCTAGCTTTCAATTGTTAATTTCGTACTCTATGCACTTTATCATAAACAAACAGATTTCTAAGGTTCAATTCTCTGACCTCTATTATCGATGTATAAGGAAAAAAAAGCACCTCCATGCTGTTATTATGTTATTTATGTTAGTATTTCTCATTTTTAATTAGCCTTATCAATACAGTTTAAAACTTAAGTTTTATTACAAATGTGGGTTCCAATTAACTCAACTAGTAAAGTTTCTTATGGTTGAATAAAATATCTAAGGTTTTCAATCCCATTACATCAAAAACTGATTGGTGTCTTAATTTGATAATAAAAAGTTATTATTAGCAGCAGATGCCATAAGTTGAAACTTTCAACCCAAAAGAACCTTAGTTTTACTCATTAAATATGGTCTATTGCATTTTTAGTCCCTCAAATATGGTCTTTATTCGATGTTGACCTTTCAAATTTTATTAAATGTAACAATTTAGTCACTTCGTTTGATTGACTAATGAAAAGCTTGCCCTCATACATCAAAACTAAAATTGATCCGACCATATATTTGATTTGAGGAACTAAAAACAAACGTACCTCGTATCTAAGAAACCAAATTCAAATCATCCCAACATTGTAAGGGGGGAAATGCAAGTTAGAAATAGACAAGGTAATAAATGAATTATGAACTAAATTATTACATTTTCAAAAATTTGAAGGAGCAAAATCATACCTTTTAAAAATCAAGGAATAAAGATCACACTACCCTCATATTTGAGGAACAAAAATGCAATTTATTCAAACCAAAAGCAAAAGATTTGTCACATCACACATTAACGAAAATGGCAAACATGTGAGATCTCACCCCCTGAGTCCCATACCAATGTGATCCTACTAGAAATCCACTTGTTAAGGCTTTTTGGAACAACTTATTAACGACAGGGTTAGTATAAAATGAGATCTAAAAAAAAGCCTCGCACACAAATGCATCTCCATGCTGCTAGAGGACTACTTTCTCTTGATTGACGGTTCGTTTGAATACAACTTATTTTTGCTGAAACTGAAAACTAAAAACATTGTAGCAAAATAATTTTTAAATGTGTAAATAGTACAGTGAGATCCATTTTTAATATTTTTAAATGTGTGAACAGTACTATTACAGTACATAAACAGTGTACACACTGTTCATAAACAGTAGATTTTGTCTCTAAAAAAGCGGAAACAAGTGCAGGAAAAAGAAAAAAAAGAAAGAAAGAAGGAAATGTGAAACTTGGAAACGTGAAATGCAGACTCTCAATCCAAACCCACACTAAGTCCAAAGGACTAATGATAGGTCTGGTCCACTGGACCCAAAACAAAATGGCCCTGAAAAAAATTACCTCTTTGTGGATTGTGCAAACCTGTATGGATTTGGGTTGGGAGTTCTTTAAGAAATCCTTACAAATATGCATATAATACTCTACCTATAACTAAATTCTGGAATAACAGAGCTTTGTAGTTTATAATTATTCAAACCCCCCTTTCCGAACTATCAAATTATTTACAAAAAAAGAAAAACAAAACTTGACATAAAATTTATGGAATGCATAGATTAATTAAAAGTTGTATATAAATTTAAACGAGAAAATATCTACTAATATCATTGAAATCAATACTAAAATGGATAATAAAACTAAAAGAAAAGGCTACCTCAAATTACACAAAAGGAACACATCTTATAAGACCAAGTTTTATCATAATAAAAATTACAGTAAATGATTAAATAATAAATAATAAAATTTTTAATGATAATATTGTTATAATTTGAATAGTATTTTATACTTCTTGAAACTTATTAATGAATCTAAGCGAATCTAAGCGAATTGGAGGAACGTTGAGGAGCTGTTTGTTTCAGCATGTTTGGCGTGAGGAGAATAGGTTAGCTCATTGTTTAGCTAAAAAAGCAGTTTTATCTGCAGATACTGATGTATGGGTAGAATCTCTGCCTGAGGATGTGGAAGATGTTTTCCATTCGAATTTGCCTTGAACTTGTGGTGTTTTTTTTAGTTTTGATTTTTCTTAATAATATTACGCTTACCTTTGTCTCAAAAAAAAACACATGTATTACAAATAATATTGTTGCTTTCTGTCTATACAATAGACAACGTAGCTGTCCTAGGCAGGGATTGCCAAAGCTCTCGATTACTTGTGCCCCAATCTCTAAGTAGCCCTCCAGACCATGAATCATCCCCTCTTATATGTATTGAGTGACAACCATTACACATAGGCTATAGCATCACTCAATCACCAAGAGAAGACCCATAGCACAAATACATTCAAGCTGGAGTAAAATTTAATTTAAATTTCAAAGCTGTAAACATCACATCTTCTGTCATAAGGTTTACCATCATGAACCCACATGAAGTTCTTGTTAGTTTTATATAGTATACCATGAGAACCTAAACATGTTGTCTCATCAATTATTTAAAATCACCACAAACCACATCCACTACTTATTACTTAGTATCATTTTTCAAAATGGTTTCTAACGTTTTAAATGTGTAACTGAGTAAAGTTAGTTTTTAACCTTTTAATTTTTTTTTCAAAATAGTGTCTATGGTTAAGTACTTAAATAATAAGTAGTTGATGAAAACATTTGATGTGGTTAATGGTGATATTAAAATATTAATTTCAGAATCATGTGGGATGTTGCGTTGTCTTAATTTTTATTTTTTTTAAACTAAACTAAACTGAGTTTCTAAAATCACATGCATGCTTGTTTCTAAACTAACAAAAATTCTAAGACTATATAAAACACCATAATTTGTGCCACAACTATTCACAACCACGTGATAGATTGTGAGTGGTGGAGAAAAAATAGTAAGTACATGTAAAAATGACAGGTAGCCAATCACAATCTATCGTGTAGGATAATTTTTGCAAAAATTGTGATATTTTATGTGTTACTAGAATTACTCACAAACTAAATTGAGTTACAAATATCTCTCTCTCTCTCTCTACAATACGAAAATTTCTTCTTGATGTTAATACCAAAATCTGAGAGGGAGAGAGAGAGAGAGATATCAAAGGCAAACACAGTAAAATATCAATTGAAAAGGCTTGAGTTAACGGTGAAGAAGAAGAAATATTTAAGTAATATTTTTAATTAAAAAAAAAAAAGCAATAAAATCACAACTTAACATAACAAAACAAAGCCCTCATTTTTCCCTCCCACAAAGCAAAGCTGAAATTTCCAAATTGTTTTTGCAAACCCCAACCCCAGCTAGCAGAGAATGTGAGATCAAAAGTCAAATTTCTATTTCATAGTGGTGGTGTGGTTTTTCTTTAGCAGTAAAAGGATTCCGTTGGAACCTTTTTTTTTTCCTAAATGAAAAAATTTATTAGAAAAAAAAGACTCTTAAACGACTCGAGCTTCTTCTACAATAACACTATCAGGGAGCTCTGAGAGTTTAAAGAAGCCGAAACTTGTTACAACAAAAAGCCCACTTAGCCAAACAATGGACAGCAAAATGAGTATTTCTTCTAACATTACTAGACTAATTGGAGATGGGAATATAGGATTGCTTGTTTGATACCATGACATGTTTTGATATTTTAAAGTCACAGTAAATTTAATCATTTGACTATTATTACATTATAGATAGGATTAAACAATTGATGTGATTGCTATCTGCACAGGTGTTGACTGTTAAGGAAGCTTGTGGAGGATGCATCCAATGTTTCTGAATGACTAGAGCAATTCCAAACAGCATGGTTCCTCAATCTATTATTTATGTCCATGAAAGAAAGGTGCAAGTGGTATTGAGGCATTTACTTACTTGTGAGGATGATTACATCATACAGTTTGAATTTGTTAAGGATACAGCTGTAGTTGTCAAGGATAGCAGCTAAGTCATATGCAGCTAGTGTTACTGATGTATCACAGCTGTAGTATTCAAAATACAAATCTTGGATTGTGTTGAGATAGGATTAGGATAAGATAGAATTGTATTTAATTTTGAATCTAAGTGATAAGGGAGAAGCATATCTGATTTGTATAGATGAGTCAAGGCCGAATTGTATTTAAATTTTGAATCTGTAACAACTCTGCTATATATGAAAATGCCTTGAACCGTGAATGGTAAGGCTTGGAAACAATTTCAATTATTTGTTTTTAACAGAATTATGCCATCAACAAGAAATCAAACACTTCAAGGAGCCATAAGAAGAATTCACACATTCACTAGTATTGGAAGAATTTGTTAAAATGGTTGGAGTAGTGATTATCCTTTGCCCTTGCCACCAACTTTTAGTTCTTTGGCTGAGGTCACACGTCAAGATGTGGAAATCATATTTGGCGAAATTATTGGTCATGTTGTTGAACTTATGATGCAGAAGTTGTTAGATGTGTGCAATGAAGAACAGAGAATGCAGATTGTGCTTATGGTGACCAATGAGCCAGGAAAACCTAGTCAGGATTTCTCTACAAACGCATGGGCAAATCCTTCATATGTCACTAACTATTTCCGTAATTTTTGTAGGGAATTGATATTCTTTGCGATTTTGTCATTGTATTTCCTAGTACAATTAATAGGTAAAGCACTGAAAGTCTGAAACAAAGCAATGTTGCCAAAGGAAAGAAGCAAAAGCAACTATGTTAGGCTCTGAAAAGGATTTGGAAAATCTATGGATTTAAATGGGTAATAGTGTAAATGGAGAGAAATTGAATCAAAGATGAAAGAAAAGACCCACCAGAGGACAATCGTATTCACTTTTTCTATTTTCTGAAAAGACTTAAGTTGCTAAAACCCAAGTCATGACTAGAAAGACATATTTACTGGTGCAAATCCTAATATTCCAGTATTGATATGTTACAACCAACACCTAGGTACAAAATTGAGGTGATGACATAAGAATTTAGAAAGATCAGTGATCATTGCAAACACACTGAGCCTCCAACTGGTCTATGTTTTTAAAATTAAATCACCATCTCTCTTTTGTATCCAAACGTTTTGCAAAACTTGTTAGAAACCACGACAAATGTTTACGTTGACAAACTCCAAGTAGATATCCATTATGACACCATATTCTCAAAGAATCCTAGTTGAAGATAATTTTCACCTAATCAAAAACCGAACATAAAAATATGAAATACTGTGGCTATTGGGTAAGAAGTAAGAACTTAGAACAGAGAGTCTGCAATAAAAAAGACCTGAATACAACACCTCCATATTAATGCCGTGACAATATATATATAAAGCAGAGACAAGAAAAACAACAGAATTTGTGTAACTTGGCTCTACTAATAATCATTGATTATAACATAATAGTTAAGAGAGTGGATGCTTTTGTTTAACTTAATCAGGAGATCGAGTAGGTCGCATAAAAGAAGCTCAAAGCTTTTCTATCGAGTATGAATGCAGCAAACAAAACAACAACAACAGCAGCAGCAAATAGAAGCAAGCAACATGAAATAGAGAGAGCGAAAGTAGCTGGTGTTGATGACATCGATTTCATGAAGAGTAACGGAATGCACGAGCTCCTTACGCTTCTGGAGCTCCAAGAGTTCCCACCCGGCTAGCATTGCCAATGGGGTGAGAGTGATAGTTTTTTCAGATATATATGTATACACACACATATATAAGAATGTATTTTAAATGTTTATTATGTTTTAATCTGAAAAATAAAAATAACATATAAGAGTGCTTTTGAATTAAAAAAATAGAAAAACATTTTTTTAAAAGATCAATGAGAAAATTTTCCAACCTTAAGAGATATGTTCTTATAATCAAATATTTTGCCATAATTTTTGCCATAACTTGTTGCAATAGTGAATTATATTACAAGTCCAAATCTTTTATCTCATATATTATTCTTTGTGTTCTTAATATGTATATCAAATTTTGTTCAAATCAAATGTTATTTGCTTTTCAATCAATAAACTTATTTTTTATGCATAATTTTAGACCACAAAAGTTTGAAATTTAAACATTTGATTGATGGCATAACATTTAATCTTTGATTTTCTTGTAATTTTGCAAGTATAAATGATATAATAAGAATATGCAATCCAACAATTAGATTTTCAAAATTCAAAACCCATTAGAAAGATATATAAATAGCTTGAGAAATTTCTACCTTCTTATGAATACAGTGGTGGAATGAGATTTTTTTGAGTAAGTATAAACTAAAAATAAATAAATGATATCCCCGCACAAGGTTTTTGTATTACATGTATTTCTATTAAACGTGGATGTCTTTATTAAACTACATGTATTTTCTATCAATTATATGGACACCTAGGAGAGAGGAATTGAGCATGGACAAAAGACCAGGAGGCACCACTAGATTTTGAGTTAATTTTTATTTTAAAAAATTGATTTTGTTTCTAGTACTGCAATGTGAGTCTCAAAATAAGAAAAAAGTGAAATTTTCACACTTGATTTTATTTGGAATACTGTGATGGAATAAGTTTTTGTTTGGGTGAGTATAAACTAAAAATAAGTGAATGATGTCCCCACCCAAAGTTTTTGTATTGTATGTATTTTCTATTAAACATGGGCGTCTTTATTAAACTACATGTATTTTCTGTCAATTATATGGACACCCAAGAGAGAGAAATTGAATATGGACGTTTTTATTAGAAACACCATTAGGCACCACTAGATTTAGATTTAATTTTTATTTACTGAAAATTGATTTTGTTTCTAGTACTGCAATGTGAGGCTCAAAATAAGAAAAAGTGAAATTTTCACACTTGATTTTATTTGGAATACAGTGGTGAAATGAGATTTTTTTGTATAAGTATAAACTAAAAATAAATAAATTATGTCCCCGTCCAAGGATTTTGTATTGCATGTATTTTCTATTAAACATGGACGTGGACATCTTTATAAAACTACATGCATTTTCTATCAATTATATGGACACTTAACAGAGAGGAACTGAACATAAATGTCTTTATTGAAAACATCAGGAGGCACCACTAGATTTTGATCTAATTTTTATTTATAGAAAATTGAATTTGTTTCTAGTACTGCATTGTGAGGCTCAAAATAAGAAAAAGGTGAAATTTTCATACTTGATTTTATTTGAGTGAGGCATCAGAGAATGTGATTTTATTTGATTTTATGTATAATGTACTGTATAACATAAGCAAATGTAAAAACCAAAAACCCAACTTTTATTATATTACATATAATATTGTTCCTTTCTGTCTATACAATAGACAACCTAAATTTCCTAGGCAGGGATTGCCAAAGCTCTTGATTACTTCCAACATGTGCTCCAATCTCTACCTCGACCACCAGACCATGAATCATCCCCTCTTATAAGCATTGAGTGACAACCATTACGTGCTATAGCATGACTCTTCAATCAACAAGAGAAAACCCATAGCACAAACACATTCAAGTTGGAAAATAATTTAATTTTAATTTCAATAAACCTTTCTCTATTGATGCACTAAAAACAATTTTGCAGACCTAAGACAAAACTGCCAGAGCAATAAATCCAATGATCAGCTCCATCAATTTCTTATTGTTTTCCTCACACCATCAATTCAACAATGCTTGCAAATGGAAGATAAAAATGATCAGGGACCACGAGCCGTAGCAAAACAAAAACAGCCTGAAGCCTGGTCATCTGGTATCATCCCTCCTCCTTTGCTTGTATCAATTGCTTCTAACATTCTCACCACCTCATCCATTTCCGGACGTTTATCTGCATTTGCATCCCAGCATTTTCGCATTATACTTGCTAAACCACTCGGACAACATCTGGGGATTTCTGGTCGCAAATTCTGTCAATAAAACCACACAGTGTGAAACATGCATAAATCAATAAATATAAAACACACATTCAGTCAAGTGATTCCTCTAGTTAGCATGGGCTGAGTAGATAGACTCTCCTATAAGTTTTAAATAATAGGATTAAAAACAGAAACAAAAAATAAAACCATAAGATCAATGTTTCAAATGGCCAGAACTAGCAACTATAATAAGCTTTCATATCGTTTTTCTTTTCTTTTTTTCTTTTTTTGGCTAACAAGCTTTCTTCAAAGTTGAAAGCAAAAAGAACTTGCACCAGTGATATAATATGCTGAAGCTAGTTGAAAATCACACGTAAATCATATAACTCCTATTAACATCAGTAGCATTCAAAGGCACTACTACATGCTTTAAAATGGATTAGTTACAGGAACATATTCATCATTTTATTCTTAAATTCCAAAGATGATATCCTAAACATGTAAAAGTGCTCCTCCATCAACTGGCAGTTCTAATGCTGCTTCTTTTTTCCCAGATTAGTAAGTTACGCATGCACTTAGTGGATCTTGAATCCATGAGCTCACCCTCCACCTTTCTCTTACAAGGGAAAGAGGTGTCATTTGAACTAGAGCTCATTGATATCAGTTCTAATGCTATTAGAAACAAGCAAAAGGGTACCATTCCCGGGTGTTGTTTGAAACCCACTAACTCAATGCAATGGCAAAGCTTTCACAATTTAAATATTGATACAAAACTGATAGCAGATACCAGGAAAAAATTTCTGTAGAGATAATTTATTCATTAGATGAACTGACCTGTCGAACTACTTTAGATGACACATCAGCGAAGCTAAGATCTGGGTAAGGCATATCACAGCAATAGATTTCCCATAAGCATATGCCAAAGCTGTAGACATCACATCTTCGATTGTAAGGTTTACCATCAAGAACCTACATAAAGTTCTTGTTAGTTTTATATAGCATACCATGAGAACTTAAACATGTTATCTCATCAATTATTTATTAGAGGGTTGTGTGTGTGTGCGCACCTACGCGCACGAGAGAGAGAGGGAGAGAGAGAGAGAGAGAGAGAGAAAGAACAAACAAACAAAAAGAATTTGTAATTCAACTGGAGCCCAATAACGTAAGAATGCAAATAATTTATTTTTCTACCTCTTTTCAAGTTTGATTCAAGTTTTTAATCACTTATCTTTTTGATAGTTCACATGGGGACACAAACCCTGCAGGTCCAACCAAATAAATTCTACCCCATAATAGAGGAATATCTTTACCAACAATAAAAGTTGGAAAAACATCGCCTAAATCAAAATTGAAAAGGTGTCATTCAAAGTACTCCTAAAATTTTTTAGTCTCCTTGGCTCATAAAAATCATTATAGTAGAATGACATTTCTATTTTCTCACATGTTTATGTTCGTCATAACATATAAAAGTTTCAGCTGTTGACCATTTCTGCCCCCACAAAAACATTTAAAGATAACATATAAGGTTTTGGCATTATACCTCTGGTGCCATGTATCCAAGGGTACCAGTTTCTCCAGTCATGTCCCCTGGATTCTGAGCTTCAACCCGGGCAACGCCAAAATCAGCAATTTTTAGAGTTCTGTTAGCATCAATTAACATATTTTCTGTTTTGACATCACGATGTACAATCTTCTTTGAATGTAGATAGCTAAGACTGCAAATCAGAAAGATTCATCATCAGTTTGTCAATTTTATTCACATATCTTGCTGACTGAAAACCAATATATATATATATATGAACTCTTATATAAGAATGTCAGAAATATTTTTTGATAATAAGAATGTCAGAAAAATTGGAGCTCACCCTCTAGAGAGATCCAAAGCAAGTTGGACCACAACCTTAAAAGCAAGTTTCTTGCGCCTATTTCTTATCAAGAACTGTTTTAGTGTCCCACCAGGGAGATACTCCACAACAACACAACATGCCCTAGAAGGAAGGGAATTGTGACCATCAATTGAAGGGTTTTTAGAAGGAATCTTAAGATTTGAAGTTCCCATTGAAGCTCCAACAAACTGTAATAAAAAATTATAAAATAAAACCATTATAACTGAAAAGATTATGAAACAAAATGAACTAAAAATTTAGGTCCCACCACATTGAAAAACTAATGTGTAATACAATTTTGTATTATATCTTATAGAGTAGGCAAGGAAAAACACCCTAAAGACAACAATGTAAACTTTCACAAGTAATACAAAATGGAAGTAGTGAAGTCTGGAGCAGCCACAATTAACGCTAATTTTATTAATCACATAGATGTCAATAAATTGAACATAAGACATTGAAGATATGAGTTTTACTTTTGTAACATTAGGATGGTCAAGCTTGTGCCAAACAGCAACCTCTTGCCTAAACGATGCCCGCAGAGCAGCATTTTGAGCACCTGTATTCATACCATCCTCCCCCCAGTCCAACAGCTTCACTATAATATCAAACATGAGAGTGTGGTGAGAAATTGACATCAAAATAAATCTAGTGTTAAAAAGCTACTACTCTAAGCTACCAGAAAGAAATGGAACCAATCCCCCCTCCCCACCCCAAAAAAAAAAAATAATAATAATAGTTTGACCTCCTTTCAGATTAAGTCATAGATTTTTAATTTTTCCAGTTTAGATCTTTATGATTTACAAGATATGTCAGTACTAGCCCTCCATCCATTTGACACTGATGTCGTTTAATCAACGCAACACCCAAAATCTTCAAAGCCAAACACAACACTCCCTCTCAAATCACCCATATCACACCAGAAACCACCACCCCCAGCCTTCTCATCACCCAAACTTTCTTTCATAGCACCCTACCCCCACGGGAAGTCAAGGCCCTGCTGCCTCCTTGAAAAGTCACTCATCCTTCCATTTAAAACCCAACTCAACCAAGGCTCAACTGCCTCTATCCATACATTTTTAAAAACTCGGCAAACCCACTTCGCACCACTCAAAACCCACAATCAAACAACCTCCATAACACCTCCATGGCAGCCAAAACTATAAATCCCATCACCCAATCACCAAAATGACCTTTTTGTCACTCATAATCAAAACAACCACCAGACACCACCCCATCCCACTAGTCCACGGCGAAAACTGCCAAGACCCATACAACCCCCAAATCCCCATAAGCAAAATCCACCATACACATTGACCACCCAAAATTCCCAAAATAAAAACCAAGAAACCCAGGTGACTGCAGAAGACCAATCAACCCTCACTTGAAACCATTTCACTGGCTATCCAAGAAACCACACCTACGCCACCAGCCAAACCTACCATCATGACCTAAAGAGGCATGGACACAAAAATAGACACCAACACAACACAGTACACAAGACATGATGACACAACAATTCTTGAAAAATTAGGACACGAAATGGCAGTAATACAACTATATATATATATATATATTACTTATTTAATTGTTGTATTACCACCATAAAAGATCCTACCTAGTGCACAAAGCTCCCACTTTTGCGAGGTTTAGGAGAGGTTAATGCTGCCTACCATTACCTCTCCCAAACCCTGCAAAAGTAAGAGATTTGTGCATTGGTTATGACCTTTAAATAGGTAACATATATCCTTAGGTATATTTCATTTATTTTATGCATGTTTTATGTTTATTTTTTAAAGTTTTCAAAATAAATAACGACTATCAAAATATTCACATCTAAAATCAAATGAATTTTTCAAAATAGCATATATTTTTTCCACCCGCACAGTGAGGACACATGTAGTGGAGTCCTTGGTGTGTCCATGTCCTATAGGGAATGACCAGAGCTTTTGGAGTGACCAAGCTTCTTAGGTCACTAATGATCCCACCAAAAACCAAGACCCATTCATTGCTATCACACACATTGTCATCTCCACCAGTGTTGAGGAATCATTGTCACTGACTTGCACTGTTGCCTAAGAAAAAGCAATAGAAAAGAACACTTTCGTTGCCACTATCCATCCTAAAGCCATCACCAAGCCTGTACACAAGCTCACTCGCCCAATCATTTCCCTTAGACCACGACAGTAGCCAAACCATCACTATTTCTGTATTTCATGGGAGCATCAAAGAGAGAAATAGAGACGGGTCATTCAAAGGAGAGAGTGAGAGAGAGAGAGAGTGGCATCCTGTAATTTTCAGGTAGCTTATTTGCTAAAGGTGAGATGAAAAGATAAAGTCAGTTTATTTTTAAAAATCTAGTTTGTTACTTATTTGGTAAAAGGTGACTCACAAAGAAAAAATTTGAAGTTTTTTTTCCCTCCACTAGTGCCATCTTTATAGAGATGACGGGAGACCTCATTTTGTAATTATTTAAAAACATTAGGACTTTAATTGAAAAAATTAAGAATCCAAGACTTAATCTGAAACAAGGATAAAATTCCTTCTTTTTTCTCGTAATTTCCCCAAGTTTTTAATCAATATTGTATCCTAAATCTGACAAAACTTAATGCATAATTTTTTTTTGATAAGTACAACTTAATGCATAAATACCACAATGATATAACTTAGCGGTTCATAAATATCACAAATACAAATGATAACTAACAAGTCTTCTTTCAACAACTCACAACACCCCCCCCCCCCCACCCCAACAAAATAAAAACCCAAGATCAAAATTTACCCTTAATCATTTTAAAATCAAACCAATTTATTCACAATTACTACCTACTACCTAAATTTTCAAGAAGTAGGATATCTATGCTAGTGTTATAGGAATTCTAACAAAAATTTAATATCATTGGAGACTCAAATTTGCTCACAACTGCAAGTGATGGGGAGTGTCATTTCTATGGTTGCGAAATGCTTAGTAGACAACAAAATACCTATGGTACACAAGTGATACTACATTTGCGTCAAGATGGAAAGTTCCATGAGTAAAATCATATGGAGCACAATTAACAAACATACAATGCCAAAAAAAAAAAAAAATTACTTCTCTACATTACAAAGAAAAAGTTACTTCCCCAGAAAATTACCAAATCTTTTTCGTAGACACAAGACAAAAAAATTACCAGAAAATTACTTCCCCACAGCACACACACTATCAAGTATAACAAGACAAAAATTCAGAGGAGAATATTTAAATAATCAATGAAAATTACTGAGAAAATCAATTTAACAAAAAGCAGAGCAAAACTTGTTCAAAATAGACAAGAACAGAACTTTTTACAAGCTACAAGAGTAACAAGATTATTAAACTGCAGCTTGATGTCCATTGCAATAACCATAAGTGACAAATTGTTGGTTTCTAGAGAAATGGTTTGGATATTTACAAGTCTGCATAAACTAATTCAATAGCGAATTAAACCCACTAAAGTTCTCATCAACTTCCAATCACATAACAAGACAATAACGCATCCTTAAATCATTTATATCAATCTCAACCACAAAACCCAAAAGCACATTATTAGTATTAGTTCGAAGCTAGAACTCACTCCAGCTTAATTTCAAAATTAAAAAACGTGACTAATGTGTTGATCAAATTTAAACTAAAAACCCCAGACAATAAGATGACGTCTATCAATTAAAGCACTCTCTATTTCAAAAGAAAATCAAAATAAATTGGTACACATGTTTTAAATTTTGTTCTCACGTTTCTTTGATAAATCTGAATTTACCACCAGAGGAGGCTAAAACAACTCCAAAAGCTCATCCTAAGGGCTAGTCATATCAAACTGATGCCAGTGTTACATAGAAGATCTTTCTACAAGTCCACATATTTTTTTCCCATACATATGCGTGTAAAGCTAGAACATGATGACAGGAAAAATATAAAATATATTAATAGGTGGGCAAAATTTAGGTACAATTCCTTAGGTGATGTACCTTAGATTCCCTAAATAAATTCAAACGCATAGCCACATTGACCAATGCAACACAAACAGTGTCATCTTTCCCAAATAAAATTAAACTCAATCATGTGATTATTGACCAATGCAACCACACGGTTGTGAGAAAACTAAGGTACAGCACCTATGTTTGCCTTTAACAGGCAATTATACCAGGATGTTCAAGCTCCAAAAATCACATCTCTGATTGATCAAAAGTATGGAAGGCAAAGGCGGGGAACATTATAAAAATCCAAAAAAGCTAGAAAGTCCAGACATCCTAATCTTTTCTGCACCAACAAAAAGAAAACATACAAATGAGAAGAAAAGACAATAGAAAGATCACCTGCAACATCTTGGTTATCGTAAGTACCCCTGTATACAGTACCATAGGTCCCATGAGCTATAACATATCTGATATCCATTTTAGACAAATCAATCTCCCACTCTTCTTTGGGCTTTTGGGAATTAGCGTTTGTCGAAGACCAGACCTTGCTCAGGTGCCTCTCCAGCTGCAAATCCAAGCTTTTCAAATCAATTTTATCTGCTCTGAACATCATATCTTTGCTACTAACACCTCCTGTACACTTCACTTTTGAATTCATGCCTGCCTCTTCATTATCCATCTTCTTTAGTGTCTTAATACCTCCAATATCCTCACTTGCCCTCAAATCCATCATAAAGAACCCAAATTGAAAACCTCAACTACCCAATCAGAAGCCTCAAATTCCAAAGAAAAACAAAGAAATAGCAAAACCCAGACACAAATTTATCTATTTGTTCTCTTAAAAAATCAAAATATCTATTAAATCTTCATCATCATCATGAAAAACTATAATGCTCTAAAATTTACAGACCCTCCTCCAATCAACAATAAACTTTAAGCAACAAAGCTTTTCTCAGATTAAAGGACACCAACCAAAGAAAAAAAATTATCCAATCAAAACCCAGTCTCAACAACCCAATTCCTATTCCAATTCCCTCCAATATTGACCTGACAACCTAAAAATCAATATTTGTAAAAAGCCCACCAATAAGAAAATCAAAGAAAAAGAAAGAGAAACGCTCTTAATTAGTATTTAAATTAAAAAACAACTGACCTTATTAGTTCAAAACCCCAAATTTCCTCAGCACCAACCATCTTTCATTTTTTCTCAATTAAAAATATTTATATATCTATACGCATAACTAACAAAAACAAAAACAAATAAAATAAAAGTAAACCCTTATTCTAGAAAGCTAAAGAAAACGACCCATTTCCCACCATTCCACAGCCAAGACCGAAGACCCAAATTTTTAAATAAAAAAATGAACTTTCAAGTACAAACTACAAAACCCACCAAAAAAAGTTGACTTTGAAAGATGGAAAGTGAAAGGAAAGGAACAAAAGGGTCGGCCGGGAATACAAAAAATCAAACCCATAGGCATTGAATTTGAAAGCAAATAAGAAAGTCATCAGGGTCCCATGAGTCCATTATCATCATCGTGGTCATCAGGCAGGGGCTCAACTATTCCAAGAAAGCGAATTGTCAAAGAGGGCTCGTTTGGTAAACGAAAAAACAGGACATGGTTACGCGGCAAGAGGGACCAGCCTAGGGTTTTTGCGTGGTGGGTCTTGGAGAGAATTGAAAGAAAGGTAAAGTCCAACGCAAAAACCCAAGACCAGAAAAACCAAGGAAAGCGTGATATATATATATATATATATAGAGAGAGAGAGAGAGACAGAGAGACAGAGAGAGAAGCGCGGGGCTTCTGATATTTGAGGGCAGAGAGAGAAAGAGAGACAAGACAGAAAGACAGATAAAGACAGAGAGAGAGAGAGCGAGAGAGACTGTTTCAAATTCAAAATGAAGGACAAAAGTACTAAAGGAGCGTACAAAACATGTATGTGTATATGTTTGTTCCTCGTACGGGTCTTTTTCTTTTTGCCAGGAACACAACATACAACTACATATATATGTGATTTTATTTTATTTTATTTTTTTATACGAGATTTTATTTTTATTTTATTTCTGGATAAAAACGCATATGTATTAGTGCATAATAATAATAGAATTTAATAAGGTACCATATTATTTTATATTTGATGCATTAAAAAATATCTGAAAAAACTATATAAAAGTGGAATTATATTAATTACATCATTAATAATATATATAATTATTATTTTGTAAACTAATTAGATATTTTTTAATATTCAAAAGTACCGGAATTTTCTCATATCTATTCGAGATATGTGCAAATGTTAAAGGATTGAGATTTAGTGCAATTAACCTCCTCTATCTCACAATTATTTATTAATCTTAGTTTTTTTTACTTTTTCTCTTTTTTTTTTATATTCAATGGCTGAGATTTAAATCTCAGCTATTCATAGCAATTGCATCAAGTGCAATACTTAGGATATTACACATGATTTCAATTCAATGTTTGGTATTATACCTCTATTATGTATGTAGCTAGATCTGGAAAAACTAAGGGATAACCAAGAAGTGGAAATTCTTCATATCATGCATGTTGCTAGATTTGGTAGCACAAAGGGATATCTAAGAATTGGAAATTCGAAAATGTAGTACCCTAATAATACATTTACTATTTGCAAACGGCATACTCATTGTGGGGCCCGAGGGCCCAGAATCCCCGGCCCACCTTTAGGCAGGCCCAGGGCCCAAGCCGAGGAAGGCGGTCTCTCCAGATGGTCGGCTTAAAGGCTTTAGTCCTTCCAAGGCCCGAGCCGAGGATACACCTATCCTTGGCACACCTAGCCTAATCTAGTTAGGGGGCAGACTTACTGCAGGTGGTCACATCCACACTTAACTATTCTGCCAGGCCCTCCAGGTTCCATCAATGCTGACAAGACCCTTCACTGAAAAGCCTTGGAGGCAGCAACCCCCGGCATGAGAAAGAACCGGTCTGATGGGACAAGTCCTGAACCATTAGCCCGGATTGCCAACAGCTGTAAGGCCAGGATCGAGCCAGAGAGAGTATATAAGTGAAAGAACCCCCCTGGTGAGGGGGGGGCCTCCTCGGACCCCGGCCGAGGAGCAACCCCAAACGGAGAGCAAGTAGACGAAAAGTTGGAGGAAGACCGGCGATGGGCCGGCCGGAGCCAAACCCTTTGCCCCACTCTCTACAAATTCATTGTCGGGGGCCCACCTCCGAAAAAGGAGCCCCTACAATTGGCGCCGTCTGTGGGGAGGGTTAGTGTGCCGGCCGGCGCAACCGGCGATCGTTCTAAGGCAGTTACTACTCAGAAGTTGGCGATGCAAAAAAAAAAGAAAAGCAAAAGAAAAGAAGAAGAGAAGAATGGCAGTGCGAAAAGAAAATTCAACAACAAGTAAAAGAAAGGTCCTTTATTAATTCAGAAGAGATTACAAGAGATTACAACTACAATTCTCATTATTTCATAAAAAGAAAAAATTACAAATACAATCAGAGGCTCAGACAGGCATGTTTTACAAGAATTCCTACCAACTAATCCTACAATCGGAGGCTCAGGCGGACCGATGTTGGAACTGGCCGGGCAAGAGGCTCGCAAAGAATTGATGCCAGGAATGAAGGAAGTGTCAAGCCGTGCTTTTATTGGCATTAAGAGAATGGGTGAACTTGACGGTAAAAGCACGGGAAGGGGGTCTAGGGGCTGGCTCACCTTCAAACCAAAGCTTCAACAAAGTGAGGAGCCCCCAGACCCCGGGACACCCTCCCTCGTGATGCTTCCTCGACCCCCTCCGAACTACACGAGCATTGACCGCCGGAGACGGCAATACTCGGGCGCCGGCCATGACGAGAGTTCGCGTGCTCCCTCCGTCGGAGGTACACTCTGGGGGAAGACGTTAGGTATTTCAATGGCGTCCCCCCTGGCTGCCATGAGAGACTCGGCCAGTATTACGCCTAAACTCTGCCGCGCCGGCAGCCCAGTGGGGACTGCGGCCACGGCGGCACTTGGCTCCAGGTCTCCTAACTGCGGTCACAACCCTGGTGGCGGTATCAAAGGGACTCAGAAGGGTGAAGGTGTGTATGTCTGTTTGTGGGGGAGAATTCATTGAATAAAGAGAAATGCTCCCCCCAGAACGCCTTTTATGGAGGGCGAAAGCCAACGGGGGCTGAACCGCGCGGAATTCGAAAGGGAATTGTCAAGGGAAATTAATTCCCACCCAGTTCCAAGGGGATTGCCAGCTGCCCGCTGCGTGTCGATTCACGAGGGCATTAATGGAGGCGCGTTACGGACACCGAAGCGTCAAACAGGAAGCGCGGAAGGCCAAGCGACGCCTCGTAAACCAGAAAAATGGGGAGCACGGACCAAAGGCAGGATTAGCCCCACGTGCGAAGTCACAAGCCGACCTGAGGAAAGACAGCTCACGGAAAAGACCCGAGGATAACCCCCCGCCAAAAACGAAGTCCTCGGATCCGAGGACAAAATCCTATTGGAGGCAACAGTGCAATCGTGGTACAATAGCTCTTGCTCCAGCATCCTGCAAGGGGCTAGGGGGATGGACCCCTACCCGACGTGAGACTGAGTTGCCCAGAGAGGTGAACACTGTGTCCTCACGCTCGGGAGCCACATGGAAACGATGGCAGCAATTGTACCTAGGTCTTGCATGGTCCTCGGACTCAAGCCTATGAGGAGCTGGCCACTCGTACTTAAAGGCAGCAACTGTACCTAGGTCTTGCATGGTCTACGGACTCAAGCCTATGGGGAGCTAGCCACATGGAAACGATGGCAGCAATTGTACCTAGGTCTTGCATGGTCCTCGGACTCAAGCCTATGGGGAGCTGGTCACTCGTACTTAAAGGCAGCAACTGTACCTAGGTCTTGCATGGTCTACGGACTCAAGCCTATGGGGAGCTAGCCACATGGAAACGATGGCAGCAATTGTACTTAGGTCTTGCATGGTCCTCGGACTCAAGCCTATGGGGAGCTGGCCACTCGTACTTAAAGGCAGCAACTGTACCTAGGTCTTGCATGGTCTACGGACTCAAGCCTATGGGGAGCTAGCCACATGGAAACGATGGCAGCAACTGTACCTAGGTCTTGCATGGTCCTCGGACTCAAGCCTATGGGGAGCTGGCCACTCGTACTTAAAGGCAGCAACTGTACCTAGGTCTTGCATGGTCTACGGACTCAAGCCTATGGGGAGCTAGCCACATGGAAACGATGGCAGCAATTATACCTAGGTCTTGCATGGTCCTCGGACTCAAGCCTATGGGGAGCTGGCCACTCGTACTTAAAGGCAGCAACTGTACCTAGGTCTTGCATGGTCTACGGACTCAAGCCTATGGGGAGCTAGCCACATGGAAACGATGGCAGCAATTGTACCTAGGTCTTGCATGGTCCTCGGACTCAAGCTTATGAGGAGCTGGCCACTCGTACTTAAAGGCAGCAACTGTATACGAGGAGCTATCTATTTTACGACAGAGTCAAGGTACTGCTCAGTCCGAGGATCCATTCCCGTGAAGAAATTAACTACCCAATGGAGGGCCTAAAGGTCGATCCGACCACTCAAGAAAGGACCAGCCAAACCGACGGCCTTCCGGACCATAGGGGCCGAGGTTTGCAAAACCCTCCTCCTCGTCCGAGGATACGTGCAGCAGGGTTTTTGAGGGGCTATTGTGGGGCCTGAGGGCCCAGAATCCCCGGCCCACCTTTAGGCAGGCCCAGGGCCCAAGCCGAGGAAGGCGGTCTCTCCAGATGGTCGGCTTAAAGGCTTTAGTCCTTCCAAGGCCCGAGCCGAGGATACACCTATCCTCGGCACACCTAGCCTAATCTAGTTAGGGGGCAGACTTACTGCAGGTGGTCACATCCACACTTAACTATTCTGCCAGACCCTCCAGGTTCCATCAATACTGACAAGACCCTTCACTGAAAAGCCTTGGAGGCAGCAACCCCCGGCATGGGAAAGAACCGGTCTGATGGGACAAGTCCTGAACCATTAGCCCGGATTGCCAACAGTTGTAAGGCCAGGATCGAGCCAGAGAGAGTATATAAGTGAAAGAACCCCCCTAGTGAGGGGGGGGCCTCCTCGGACCCCGGCCGAGGAGCAACCCCAGACGGAGAGCAAGTAGACGAAAAGTTGGAGGAAGACCGGCGATGGGCCGGCCGGAGCCAAACCCTTTGCCCCACTCTCTACAAATTCATTGTCGGGGGGTCCACCTCCGAAAAAGGAGCCCCTACACTCATCCTTTTCAAACTAAAACAAACAAACAAATAATAATTTTTTTTTTTTTAATTCCCCAAAGAAAATCAAGAAACACTTGACAACTTTTGTGACATTTAAAGGAGGATAAGAATGATGGAAAAGTGTAATAAAGAGTAAGGAGTATACAAAACACCACAATGTATGTTTTTTTTTTTTTTTTTTTTTTTTTTTTTTGAGAAAGTCCACAATGTATGTTTGTTCCTTGTCCGGGTCTTTTCTTTTACTAGGCACAATTTTTTTTAAACCCCATGTACACATTTATTAATCAGTGCATAATACAATTTAATGGTCTACTATGTTATATTAGGTGAATTAAAATAGGAAAATGCTAACAAATGCCCTTAGGGCACTGGTTAATAATCCATTTAAAGAAAATTTTTATGGGAAAAAAAACAATTAATGTTTTGACATTTTTTTTCATTTCTCATAAAAGTAGTGTCAAAACTTTTCTAAAATGGATTGTTAACCAAGACGTTAAGAGCACTTGTTAGCATGACCCATTAAAATTATATGTGGTAAGTCTATAATAAGAGTTGTGTTACACTAGTTACAATTTATTTTCCCCTAAAAAAAAAAGATTTATAGTTTATTTTTATATATACATGTGATGTGAGGAGTGGATTAACTAGAGTGATAGGTTCATTGACACCAATTCATCATATAATGTTTTATATATTATAATTTATGTATAATAAAAAAATAATTTATGATTGATCTATGTAAAAATAATGTTCCATTAATCCTAACTTGTTATCTCAACAAAATATAAAAAATAAAAAATAAAAATTGTCTCTAACATTGTTTGATTGTCTCTTTTAACCAAACTATTTGTACTTCTTTTATGGACCATTGTGCCCCTTTCTATCACTATTTTTTTCCATTATATTTTTTGTTTTATTTTGTATTAAAGTGTATTAATTTTTGTATAATTTTTCTAACATTTTTAAATTTTAGATTTAGTAGATAGATATAAGATCTTCTGTGTGTGTACTTTTACGGGTGTTTTGTGGACATCAGTCTATCAAAAGATCCAAAAGATTAGGATTAAAAAAAAAAAAAAAGCATAATTGTTCTGAAAAAAAAGGAGAACAGGGTTGCATAATTGCCTGAGTTGCTTTAATTTGACCAAAAGTGAATTATTGATACAAGTATGTTTGACACCTTCTTAAGTGGATTATGATGTGTAATTACCCCAATAAAACAGGATTATGGTGTTTGTTAATATATGTTTTAAGTAAGGGCACTTTTATTAGTCCACTTTGCCTAATTTGACATGTTGCCAATTAGTAATGACTTAAGAGCTAAGACCCAGTCAACGGCAAAGTCCAGATGGCATTTTTGTAAGGGACAACAATTAAATACAATTTTATTTTGTTTTTCCAATTGTGGAGTGGGACATGTTTCTTTTGAGGGAAATCAATCAATCTAGTTCTAATTGATTCTTAAAATCAATCAATCTAGTTCTAGTTGATTCTTAGAACAAAGAAAGTGAATCCTACTGTACAATACCCAGGTTTATTTGATCCACTAATCTTCTTGCCTAACAAATCCTCTGTAGTTGTTTTATAGGATTATTATTTTCCTTTGTACCTAACAAACACATCTTCTACCAAAACTTTTGGTTTTTGGTTTACTTTTAAGCATGTTAAAACAGAGGGCATTTGTTTAGTCCATGTGCTTGTAGGAAGAGCAGTTTCATCTGTAAGGTTAGATGTTTGGATAGAAGAACTATTATTTGATTTCGAGAATGTATTTTAAATTGGTTTACACTAATAAAACTTCTTAACCTTTTTCTCAAAAAATAAAATAAAATAAAAATAACACATCTGCTGAATTTTTTATTTTTTGCTGTTTTAATTTAATTATTTTTTTATGTAATTCAATTGTTACAATAAGTGAAAGGGGGTCAAAAGCCTTATAGCTTAATGGTATCTTTTCATACATGCACAAAATGTTTAGAGGTTTAGAAAGGAAAGGATTCGAACAACTAAATTATAAAAGGAATCACTTAATACCAATTATTCAATTATTTCAACAAGTGAAGAAGGAAGATTTGAATTATATTTATTCTCATAACGGAGATTAGTCAATAGACTTAATATATACCATTGAGTTATAAAACTTTCAACATCATTTAATCATTTGATACGAAGAAATATCCTCAGAAATTTTTTTTTACTTCCAACCAGTAAGCACTAACTCTCTCTTTTTTTGAGTCGATAATAAGCACTAACTCTCACTAACTCTTATGATCACTGGCTAAAACAATTTTAAATCAATATATGCGAGAACGAAGGTTTTTTTTTTTTTTTTTTTGGAGAAACAAGAGAACGACGTGTATCATTTATTTATTTGATAGCATTAGAAATATAGCTCAAGGTCCAAAAGCCAGTTGAATTATTATGTCTTAAATCCCAGTTATGCTAGGATCTTAACTTTAATACACGTAGCCAGGGTTAATTTAGAATTATTCTCATTATAAACATTGAGCCTTATACCTAAACTAGTTTTACCTACAACAATTCAATAATATTTTATTATTTTATGGTATTAGAGACACGCCTTTAGAGCATTCTCATCAAAGATTTCAAAAAATTTAGCAATTACCATCTCAAAAACCTATTTTATCAATTTTAACACCTCACTTTACAATATACCCAACATCAAAGATTTTAAATTTTTTACTTTATTAAAATATTAATTTTTTATTGTTTTTTTCTCATTCACATCTGTTTCACTACCAACAATCCCACTGCCACTGCTAACATCCGCTGACACCACCGCAGACAACCACAGCCACCACCACCAACCACAACCTCAACCCCCCACCACCAAAATTTAAAAAAAACAAAAAAAACAAAAAAAAACACAAAAAAACCTCCATCGCCACCATCGGACCACAGCCATCGGACCCACGATCCATAACCACAATCATCGAACCACAGCTATCAACATTCCCATTCACCAGAGCACAATCATCAGCGAAGCATAGAGAGAGAAGAGAGAAGAGAGAAGAAAGAAGTGAGAGAGGAAAGAGAAAGATAGAAGAGAGAGAACCGTTGAGGTGAATAAAAAAGAATTTTTCTTTTACAATCCAGCTACAGTGTGGTCTCAAAGATGAGATTGTACTGGAGCTGAATGTTAAAAATTTTAAGATTTAGCATATTTAATGTAGAGGTGTTTTTATCATTTGAGGTGCTAAAAATGCTAAAAAATAGCATTTAGCATTTTTAGCACCTTTGATAAGAATGCTCTTACAGCCTCTATGCGAGTGTTATAGATTGAAATTCTATCATGTATATATATATATATATATATCCAAAATATGTATAGGTGTTTTTTTTTTTTTTGGTGGTTTCATTTCTGTCACTCACAGATGAAAATTTTGTACCATGGACAATAGAGATATATAAAAGGTATAGAATGCTTATGACGTATATGGGATTGGTTGAAATGGTTTCAACAGGTTGATGGGGAGGGTTGCATCTGATATGTGCCACAAATGGGAATTCAAGGAACCATCAAAATGCGAACCAAACATCTCCAACCCCTGGCAGAGTTCTTTTGATGCTGTATATATGCAATAAAATCCAAAAATCAATATTTTCTTCCCCCATTTAGAAATTTGAGATTTGTATTTCACTTCTATGTATATATATATATATATATATATAATATTCCATCGGCTATCCATGTTATTTTGGCTACTATTAATTACGAATATATATCTTCTATATTATTTGTTGTGTATCACTCTATATTCCATTAATCACAACTTGTCATGTATTAATTTTACTTTCCTTATAAAATAACTGAAGTTTAAAATGAAAAAAAAAAAAAAATCAATACATGACAAGTTGTGATTGGTAAAATATAAAGTGGTATAGAAAAAATGATACAAAGAATTTGTATTCATTAAATACATGGTAAAATATAAAGTGGTATAGAAAAAATGATACAAAGAATTTGTATTCATTAAATACATGGTACAATAGTAATGATTGATGTTAACCTCCCTATTTTTTTTTTTTTTTTTTTTTTTTGAGAATCCAGTCAACCAATTTATTTAAGCCAACTCAAAGTTGCTGTCAAGTAATACAAGAGAATTGACATCACTAGGGATGTCCTCCTTCCAAATTTTGGGTACAAAACAAAACTTAGCTAATTTAGCTAACTTGTCAGCCACAGCATTGCCTTTCCGTTGCACATGTGAAAACGAGCAGTAGCAGAGGTGTTAACCTCCCTATTTTGGTGTTATTTAATGCAGCTTCCTCCTGTATGGACTGATCAATTTAAATCCAAAATTCATGTCAAAATACAAAGAATTATATCACTGTTTGTTTGAGAAAGATCTTTCTATGCCACAGACTTCCTGCTTAAGCTTTTCTTCAAACTTTCTAATCTCTGTTTGGATGTCTTTACAAGTTAGTTGTTACTCAACTTTCTTGTATCTCAAATCATCCTTAAGGTAGTCAAGATGTTGGGTTTTGGCCTTAATAAGATTAAGGGTCTTAGAGACGGAAATATCCTGGAGGGTGCTAATTTCTCTAGGTTCCTGACTCCTAAGGAACTTAAACTTGACTAGCTGGCCAAAGGGATGGGTAGTGATCCCTTCACTATCCGTGATAAAAGGATACAACAAACACATGAAAGGGTTTCCTAAGATGACCTTATCTGTCATATTCTCAACAAAGACAAATGTTGTTTTGAAGCATGTGTTGTCCTAACACACATGGGCTTTTGGGATTTTGAATTCAATTTGCATTTTACCTCCACTTGCAGAGGTTAATCTTTCTCTAGTCTTCTTGAAATACTTGGAGGGAATGATTCCTTCTTGACTGCAGTTGAGATCAGCACCTGAGTCAATTAGGGCTATAACCTCAAATTCAAAATCTTTGCTAATGACAATCATGACTTTGGAATGCCATTTTTGGAAGTTAATCCTACTAATGGTTTCTAAGAACTTCTGGGATGGTTGTTCTAAGACCATATCGGTTGTAAGGTTAATTGTTTCATCTTCTTCGACACTTGAAAGGTTCTGAAATGAGGGACCTTCCCCATTATCTTTCAGATGAGAAGTGTTTTCCAAATGCTTTATCCTTTGATCCAGGAAATTATGATCAATCCTAAGAATGGTTAATTCTTGTTTATGGGTTCTAACCTCAGATTTGGTTTCCTTGATTTCTTGTTGAAGGACATTTAGTGTAAATTCCTTCCTAGTGTTGGTAAACCTATTTTAGATCTTCTCTAGGTTCACCTTGGGTTCAGATATCTTAGGCTCGAGTTCCTGGGTTTCCTTAACTAAGGATTTGTGGAAATTGCTAAGATATTAAGCCTTAATGACTAGGTCCTCGATCTGTTCTATGAGATCAATGAGGAGCTCTTATTGTGTGCTAAGAACATTGACTGATTTGTTCCTACAACAACTATCTTTGTGTGCTATAGGAGCATCTGGGCTAGTAGAGGTACTTGAGGAGGCTCTAAAGGAGGATGACTAGTTTAAGTGGTAGATCTCTTGGTCACTAGAACTACTGGGAGACTCACTTTCTGAGTGGTCAAGTTCTAAGAGCTTAAAGATCTTAGTTTTACTAGTTTAGTCACTAACTAGGGTGTTGAAAAGGGCTTTGGCCTTGGATCTACACTCATTCCTGTAATGACCTCTCTTGCCACACTTTTAGCATTTGCCTATACGGGATGCTCTTCATGTGGATTTTCGTTTACCATTGACCTTATGATAATCTCTAGATTTCTTTCCTTTCTTATAGAAATCAATGCTGGACTTTTTCTGACTTCTATAATACTTGGAAGCTATTCTCTTCCCTGAGAATTTGCCAGAGAGATCCTTCCCTGGTTCCTTGGATTTTCTCTTGGAAGGGGCTATGAGGGGTAGGTCGTACTGAGTACAGAAGTTCCCTACTTCATACTTGGCTTTGCTCTTGCTAGCCTGGCTTTGGATTTTCATATCTCTACACATTTTCATACCCTCACTGCGGATAGTGCTAGAGATATCTCCATAGTTTATGTTATCATAATCTATGACACCTAAGGGATTGCAAAGAGTTTCTTTGACCTTTTCACCAAAGAGTTTAGGTAAGCCATTGATAAACTTCTCCTTCCAAAACGGAGAATTACAATCACTTTTGTGCATGACTTTGGCGGTAAAGACATCTTCATACCACCTGTAGTCGCTAAGGGTTCAACATCTAAAGTTACTCAACTAGTCGTAAATCTTAGATGTGATGTTGCTAGGTTTCCCTACGAAGTGTTTCATGATCATGTAGATCAGGGTATTGACTCCATTTAGGACACCTTTGCCTATGCATTCGTCAAAGATAGGAAGACCTTCCTCATCTTTTTGGACAGCATGTCTGATATCTTCTTTGGATTCTTCTGTTAGGTAGTTGTTCTACCACTGCAGAAGTTTCCCTGTGAATCCTAAAGCTATGAGCTCTATGACTTCCGTATGGGGACGGTTCTCATTTAGGTAGTTATTGGCTACCATGGTCATATGCTGGATCTTGTTTAGGATTTCCTGTTCTGATAAACCATCTATGTTCCACTCATAGAGTTTATCTAAAGAGACTAAGAATTGGTTGTTAACATTCCTTTCCTTAAACTAGAGGTCAGGGGGTGTTGGTCTGAGATACCAATTCTTGGTTAAGCTGGTCGAGGTTACTTAGGGATGGTGAAGCCTTTTCACCTGTAAACCTTGAAACTGATTTTCTAGCTATTCTATCAACTTTTTACTCTCTAAGGAGGTTCTGCTAGAACTACTAGAGGCTATGTGGATATCTAGGACATTAAGCTGAGGGTTTTTGCTAGTTGAAAGGGTGACTGGTTCCTTCTTGACAAGTTCCTCAAGCTTCTGGGTGACTATTTCTAAGGCTGTTTTATCCTAAAACTTGAGACTAGTTTGTCGGGTGACTAGCAGCTTGACAAGGGGCTTTTCTAGAGGAGGGACAACAAGCTTACAAGGGTTACCTAACTGGAATATAACCTTGTTTTCTATTCGTTCTTCTATCCTGTCTAGCTATTTTCCTATGACACCTAGACACTGGTTGGTGTAGTTGTTCTGTTCTATGACCTTCTTAATTGGTTTCTCTTCACTTGAAGGAAACTTGAAGGGGGCAGCAACAACATCATGTCCTTGGTTTTTGAAAGTTATGTTTTCTAAAGGTGGGTGACTGGATCGGACGACTTCCTTGTCTTCCTTGTTCCAGTTGATTTTGGTGATGACACAAGATCTTTTATGCCACTCAAAATGGTTCTCAAAATATTCAAAGAAAGGGACATTAGAAGATATCTCTTTCATGAATTCTTGCCATTTTTCTAGCACCTCAACATTTTGTTCTTTGGTGTGGTTGGCTCTATAGGCCTCTCTTTTGACTCTATTTCTTTCAGAATCAAATTCCTCTCCTAGGGCTACTAGGTCAGGGGTGAACTCCTTCTTTATGACCATGAGCTGGTGTCCTGCAGGGGGTTCCTGTTGGAGGGGCTACTCAAAGTTAGACCTAGTGGGTGGGGGAGTGGTTTGACTGTTGTTGTCATCTTCTTGGACAACTAAGTCCTGTTTGGCTGTGTAGCAAGGGGTGCTAACCTGGGATCTATTCTTGACTCCTTGGAGTTCTAGATCTAAGCTTCACCTAGGTGGAGGAGGGGGTCTGGATGAGCTACACCAGGATACAGGTCTATCTCTGAGGAGGATAGGGGATTTTATACTAGGTTGGTGGTAATCTAAGGGTGTCCTAAACCTAGATTGGTCAAAACTTAGCCTAACAGTTCCATCTGCTAGCTGCTGGACAAAATCTAAGTCTAGGTTTTGGGTAGGATGTTGGCGCAGGAGAGGATGGTTCTCATTCTCTAAAGTCCAATTCTAGGGGAAAGTGACTTCATTCCATTTAAGGGTTCTAGGTACTTGCACCTTAGATCCTAGGGCTGAAGTCTGGATAAGGGTGGTTTCACCAGGAGTTTTCTTGTTAAGGGCTTAGACGTTCATGTTGGTCTTAATGCACTTATAGTAAACTCTGTATATCAAGGCTATCTGCTAGGCTCCTTGCACCATGAGGGTTCCTTAGGTCTTGATATTTAAGGTGAAAGCCTTCTTGATATGCAGGTCATAGAGGCTGACTGTGAAATTAGGGAAACAGTCGAAATGGACTGGTCCACAACTGAAACTGGTTTCTATGGTTCCTAAGAGACTATCCTCAAATCTAATGTGACGAGTATCTCTAAGGGCCATAAGGATTGAACAATTCAACCCTTCTCTAATCAAAGGTTTAACTCCGACCTGGACTAAACCTATGTGTATGTATTTATGTCCTTGCTTGCAATGGGCAAGTAAGGTGGATGGTGTGAGCAAATAGCATGTCTCATACTCTTTGTTCAAACCATAAACTTGTTCTATGGTCTTAACATGGTAATTTGTCTTGAAAGCCATTTTCAAGGACCATGTAAAGGACTTAAAGATCTAGTTGGTGGGGACTTTAGGGATGTTCCAATCTCCTAATCTTAGATCTACATCTGATAACTCATATAACTCTGAATTGAGAATTCCAGTTTCCTTTGGAATCTCAAGGATGGATGATCTAGAGTTGGTAGAAGAGTTACTTCTAAACAACCTATTCATTATTCTGGATTAAAGCTTAGGTCAAACAATCATAACCTAACCACCTTTATCCTCAATCTACTGGATCTAACCTTAGATCTGTAACAGCGGTACATTCCATGACAACCCGCCTTCTCGTGCTTTCCATGACCAATTTCCTATCCCTAACTTTTAAGCCTAAACGCCTTACTCCGGCTAAATAGACACTCGGCTTAGGGTTCTAGGGCTTACAAGGTCACACCCGCACTGTTTCGGTCTTAAGGGTCACAACAGTACTCATTTGCAACAAACTATAGGGCTAAACACATAAACAAGAAGAAGTAGATAACTGGGAAATAACTGGTTAACAAAAACTGAGAATACAGATAATGAACAGAAAGAATAAGAATAACCTTTACCAACGGTAGAGATAGAAGAAATGATGAAATAGTAACAAACAAAGAAATAGATGAAAGGAAATGGGAGAGTTATCATAAAATAGATGTAAAAAAATATATGGGGAATGGGAGACATAATGAAAATAATCAAATTAATGATAATGCTGATAATGATAACTATGGCAGTATAACCTGCCAACTTATGATTAATAATTTAAAACTATAATGTAACTTACAACACTTATTGGCCAACTTGGCTCTAATACCAAAAGGGGGGTAAGTAACAAGTAAACTGGGAGGCCAAATGGGGCCATATAGGTAACAAGGTCGACTGAGGCCATAGGATTATAAGAGTAAAAACCGATTGGGGTATTACAAACTGAATTGGGAATAGCCATTTGATTACAAGTATTGGGTTGTAAAGAGAGGGTATTACAAGGGGTGCTTGACTAAGCTTGTGAGATACCACAATTTTGGAACTCTTCCTAAAATTGGACCTGCTTCAGAATGGAACTTGAGCTTCCTTATATAGACTAAAGGGAGCCTTGGATCCTTTGAAGATTGTTGAATTTCCGGAAGGTGAATTGTATATATATATATATATAGTATTGATTCTTTGCTGCATTTTTCCTAATTAATGTTATTATTCTTTTAACATAATTTTTTCGCGTTTTAAATATTAAGGAGAGAAAGATTTGATATAATTTATTTTCTTTTATGCTTTTGAAATATTGGTTCATTGTACCATCTAAGGTAACATGAGTGAAGAGTGGGTACCTAGAAAAGGTACGTACACAATCTTAGTGGCTTGACACCGTAATGTTCCTATTAAAGATGAATTATTGTCGAGTTCATTTAATAAAAAATTTGTATAAATTGATGAAATAACAAAAAATAGTACTAAAGTGACAAGTGAAATTCAAAAAATTAGCTTTATTAAGTTTACACCCTATAAAATTGGTCAAAAATCTATCAAAAAGTTAACTTTATTGACATTAAATTATTTCTTAACGAGCACCGTAGAGTGCTCATTAACATGCACTACCCTAATTTTAGAGTAAGTCAGGTATCATAACTAATGCCACAACTTTGTCATATCTTTATCACATAGCAACTCCTGAGTAGTGAAATCTACAACTTACCACGTAAACAAATTGTAGCAAAAGTAATAGAAATTGACGTGGCACTTAACTTACTCTTTATTTTATTTTCATTTCCTAGATTTAGGTGCTTACTTTTTTTGGGGATTTGTTACTCCCTGTGACCTTCTTCTTTTTCTTTTCTTTTTTCTTTTTTTTTTTCTTTTTTTTACCTACCACCTTCAGATATTACCATAGACTAAAATCAAGCACAATTGAGATAATTATGGAATTTTTCCAGTAGGGTCAAATTTAGTTTCTATGAGAGAGAGAGAGAGAGAGTACATGCTAAATCTAATGGTGCTTCCCAACGTGCATTGTGGAACATTCTTCTAAGCAAGGACTGCAAGGTCCCTGAACACGGATACCTTATGATTCTTTGTTTTTGCATTCATCCAAGCATCGAAAAACGAGATCCAAACTTGGGTTGTATACATTGTTCAAAACGCAGTGACTAAAAAACTTCTTGAAACACATACTCCATGTTTAAAATTTTGATTTTTCAAACTTTTCAAATGTCTGCATACACATTATAAATTCACTCTCAATACAATTATGAATTGAGTAATAAACATAATCAAGTTTTGAAAAATGAGAGAGTGAGATTGGAGCTGAAAATGGATGAAAAAAGGAAGAGCCAAGGTCGGTAGCTTGCATTTCAAAGAGATTAAGAATAACAAACACCATTATTCCTAACAAAACTTTACTCATAAATTTCTTATTCATAGATTTGCTTCCACTTAGGATCTGTTTGGAAACAGTTTGTTTAACTGAAACTGAAATTTTTTTGCTAAAAGTACTGTAGATAAAGCTAAAAGTTAACTAAAATAGTACATTAAAACCCATAAATAGTACTAAAAAGTGCAATGTGACTTATGAATAGTAGTAGAAATAAGTTAAATAGTAAAAATGAGTTAAATAGTAAAAAAAAGCTGTCCAATATAAGCTATCCCAAACGCAACCTTAAGATATATTTTTATTTAAAAGCTAAATTTAGAATCATAACTAACCCTTTAGTTCTTATACCTATATACCATTGAAGATTAGACATTTTTACCACCGCACACCCTTAGTGCGATGGTCACTTCACAAGTATAAATGTTTGTAGGGTGTGAAGGGTAAGTGCCAGATTCAAGTCTCCAGGAAGGAACTTCACACACATATACACTTAGATTAGACTAGAGTAAAATTTCTATCTTGTATTAAAAAATATATATATATATATTAGACATTTTTGAAACAAAGCTATAAAAATAAAACTATTTAGTCTTAAAATATTTTTGTTCAAATAAATATTTTTTTTAATAATAATTTTGACTTTTGGAATGTATAAGCAATTTAAAGTTATGTGACTTACACTTTCAGTAATGTCGTTTGGATAGGGTCAATAAGTGATTTTTCTCACAAAGGCTACATATGCTATTAAGAGTGCAATAAAAATCAAGTAAACATGTGAGAATGAATGAACCACAAATCGTCATATATAATTTCAAAGAAACCATTTTAAAATTTTTGAATGATGATATTGGTTAGCAAAGCATCATACATATTAGAGTATGTGAACTTCAAATTATTCATTTATGAAAAGACAATGCATATAAGTAATCTAAGTATTTTCTAATAATTTTGAATTTTGTAATATATAAGCAATCTAAAGTTATGTGATTTACACTTTCAATAATATCGTTTGGCTAGGGTCAAAACATTTAAAATATGTTTTTATGTTTTTTATTTTTTATTTTTTATACAAAATATAAATTCTATTCTAACTTAATTTAAGTGCATATGTATGTAAAACTCCCTCCTAGAGACTTGAACTCCGACTCTTGCCCCCCATACCCCACAAGCACTTAACAACTGATTTTTTTTCACAAAAGTCATATATGCTCCTATGAGTACAATAAATATCATTTTTTTTTTAGAAACCAATAAATATCAAATAAACGTGTAAGGATAAATGTGTTGGAAAATCTGGTTTTGCATTTCATACAAACACACAGTGGAAGTAACAAACACGGATCTACTTCATTCATGAGAGATAACATGTAACCTTAAATTCTAGAACAAAAAATAGAAAGTACACCTTGATACAGTAAAATTCAAAAACAAGACTTGAGAATACCTCTAATCAACATCTCAATTCCACATGGTGCTCGAGAAAAGTGATCTCTCAATCAGTCTTTATGTACGTTGATTCTCAAAAAAAGTCCTTATTCTTCTTGTGAGAGGAAACTTAGTCTCAGACCCCAAGAAGGAATTGTCCTCTTCAGAAATGGCGTTGAGCCTTAATTCTCAAGGCTTTGCTCAATCCCACATCGGGGAGAGACGCCTCTCACTCATGTCTTATAAGCCTGAGCCTAAAACATGAGTGAGAGGCGTCTCTCCCCGATGTGGGATTGAGCAAAACCTTGAGGATTAAGGCTCAAATGTAATAGTGGTATACTCATGTCTTAGGCTCAGGCTTATAAGGTATGAGTGGGAGGCATCTCTCTCCGATATGGGATTAAGCAAAACCTTGAGGATTAAGGCTCAATGCCATTTCCAAAGAGGACAATTCCTTCTTAGGGTCTGAGACTAAGTTTCCTCCTACACTTCTCATTGTAGAGAAAAACTATTTTCTTTTCTTTTCATAATACGTACATTCTAACTACCTTAGTAGTTTATTTATTTATTTAATAATTCTTATTAAAAAAAAAAAAACTGATTATCTAATTGGGTTAGCCTTTTGGGCCTGCCCAATTGGGTTTTAATTTGTGGCTTGAGATGGGACCAAAAGGAACAAATAAGACTCTAGCTCCAATGAGTCTTGGGCTTAACTATCAACTTTTGACAAGTCCAAAGTTACCATTAATTATATTTAATACCACTATATAAATATAATTGCACTCTAGGCCTTATTAATAAATTATATCCTAAGACTCTAATTATCTCATTTGACCCCTCCATGAAATATCCATAGTGAACAAAGTCATAATGAACTGTCACTTTGTAAATAACTATTTTATTCTTAAGTACCCGGTTTAATCTTTTAGTTATTTATATTTATTGAAATTCGATTTCAATAAATATAAACTTTAGTAACTCCTTACTAAAGTGGGCGCCCTAAATAACCAATTCCCATTAAACTTATTTCAAAAGGATATTTTGTGTCTCTATAAAAAGAGATCATAGATTTCATCTTAAGAATATGTGTTCCTTTAACACTACATGTGATTACCCAACATACTGAGATTTTAATCGTCAATATTAGATCTCACTCATGATATATTAAAATAACCTACATTTCTTGATCGAGTTCACCATCCTCTCATGATTGAGAGTCTATGAAATTAGAAGTCGTGAAATTAATCATTCAGGTGATAGTTGTTGATTGAATAATTAATCTTACAACGGTCCAGTTTAATATATCTTAACACTTAAGACACATCAACGCATCAACTAGAAGTCTCAACTTCCATAATCAAGACAAACCATCTTAGTTGATGTGTTATAGTCTTTGTAGATGAAACGCAAAATTTCATCACTGACCATGAACTATGTTTTGAATTTACAAGGTACTTGTGATTTATATCTTTTGTGACTAAATCACATACAATGCATCTCAAGGACTATGATAATGTCTCATTATTTCATTTATAAATAGTCTCATATAATTAAACAATTTAATTATTTATGACATGTCAATAAATTGGATTTTGGGGTATAAACCCTAACAGAATGAACCACAAATCGTAGTATATAATATCAAAGAAACAATTTTAACGTTTTTGGATGATGACATTGGTTGGCAACTAGTCATATATATTAGAGTACATGGATTTCAAATTATTTTACCATTCATTTACAAAAAGACAATGTATATATCTAGTGACAATTACATGCAAAATATTTTGCCCAAACTTCGTGAGAAAAATTATTCCAAATTTTGATAAGAAATTTAATGTGAAGCTAGTAGAATAAATTGACTCGATCAAATAAAACTTTGTAACTTCGAATTGAAATAAAACAAACCAAGGGAAGATGCTATATATGGGAAGCCTAAATAGATTTATATCTAATTCGAGAGATATTAACAGTCTTAACGTCTGATAGAACATGATATTTTAAGTTAAGTGGACTTGTTTTTTTTTTTTTTTAAAGTAATTATGTATCTTGCCCATAAGAATTTTAAAAAGAGTTATAATGAAATTAATAAGTAATTGAAGTTGTGATTCACAGTGGTTGGGGCTGTTTGGATTTTCAGTTTCCATAATTCATAACTCTGTTTTCTTAACTCATAACTCAAAAATGGTGGGACCTATGGCTGAGAAGTCTATTTGGATTTTCATAACTCTGTTTTCAGTTTTTGTTTCCATCACTCAATTCTCTGATTTTTGAGTGATGAGTTATAGAAACTGAAAACACATTTTAGGTGTTTTCAGTTTCCATAACTCTGTTTTCAATGGCATTTTGGTAATTAAACACACATGGAGGGACCCACTAGTCAAGGTCAGCCGCAACTTATGACTTTTTTTTTCTTCCTTCTTCACTTTTCTTTCTTCTCCACTGTTCTTCAGTTGTTCTTTCTTCTTTTCTTTTCTTTTCTTCCTTTTCGCTCTTGTTAGGTCGTTCTTCCTTTTTCTTTGGTTCTTCATCATATAATATTTTTGGTCTTCGCTCAGTTCTTTCTTTCTTTCTTTCTTTTTTCTTTTTTTTTTCCTTCTTCTTTCATTGGTCTTCGTTTTTTTTTTTCACTGGGTTCGGGTTTCTGGGTTTTTTTTTCTTCTTCTTCTTTCACTGGGTTCGATGAGTTTGGGTTTCTGGGTGTTTTTTTTTTTTTTTTTTCATTGGGTTCAGTGAGCTTGGATACTGGGGGTTGAAGAGGAAAAAAAAAAAAAAAGTAAAGATGCACCAAGTTACAAGCATGGAGCCCACAAATAGTTGAAAATTTTGAGCGATGTTAAGTTGAGTGATGATGCCAAACACACTTTGTGTAGAGTGATGGGGTATTTTAAGTGATGAGTGATGAGTGACGAAAATTGAGTGAGGAGTGATGAGTGATGAGTGATGAAAAATAAAAATCCAAACGGCCCCTATGTGGTGGTCTTAGTGAAGAGCACTTTGCGTTTCATGGATTTTCTTGCTATCCTATTTTGGCCATCTGAAATATGAGTCAAGAAAAATAGAAAAATTGGGAAAACCCTAATTTCATTTGAAACACAAATCAACACCCCGAATTCCTCTCCAACCTTTCAACTTGGCCAAATCTGGTCAAATACTGTGATCAAGAAACCAGATCTAAAGTTTGATTGAGTTAGATCAAGGTTTGACCAACTTTTGTACACTTTGGCTGCTTTGTTGTCACAATCCGACTGTCCAATTGACACCATCCTTCACCAACATTGATATTTCACCACATTCTTCTAATCCAATAGTGAGATATTGAATTTGAGACTAACTTAAGATGGACACAAGCAAATTTTTAAAATTTCTTTTATCGTATTTATAATTATCAAAAACTTTAAAGATTTAGCCAACAAAATAGTAGTTAGCCCCTCCAAATATTTGATTTAGTCCAATGGTACTCTTAAAATAATGAAGGAATTTCTCATTTGGCCTCTTAATCATAGAGACAATGTGTTTTTGTTTTCAAAATTACATTTTTTTTTTTTAATGTTTTGTATCGTTCATGTCTTGGGGACTATTAAATTGATTTTTTATTCACTTTGGTAGACAATTTTGTAATTCTTGTCGAAAATGAAAATTTTAAAAAGTTCCCTATAAAGATTGTTAAAGATTAAATTTATTCTAAGAAAGATTGTCATTGAGTATAAATTTTGTAGGGTATACTAAGTTTTTTTATTTCCTCAAAAAAAAAAAAAAAAGTTCATTTTTATGACATTAGACAACTTTTGTTATTAGAGTTTAATACATTATAAGTTCTCCTAAAAATTATCTTGTAAATATATATACGTCAAAGTTTTTAATTTTGGATACAATTAATTATGAATTAACGCTTACTTTAGTAATAAATTATATATATATATATATATATATATATTAGTATTACAATTTGACCCCTTAAACAAAAAATCCTAGCTGCACTTCTGGATACAAGTCATTGTCTCTGCACTTAAGAGAACTTTGAGTTCCTTGACCGTAAAATCTCAATGATTCTTTCACCAACGTGAATGTTTTCCAATGATCTTCCAATTCAACAGTGGATTTTTTTTAATCTGAACTAGCTCAAGATGGACACAAGCCTTTGGAAACTTTGATTTCCTTGACCTTAAGATTCAACTGTCGAATTTCTATGATCTTTTATCCACATGAGCATCTTCGATACCCTTCAGATTGTTAATGCCAGATTTAGATGGCCAACACCCCAAACCACTTGATGCCTTGATGGTTTCTTGGTGAGAAAGGTTGTGACGTGTGTTTGAATTGTGTGGACGCTTAAGCAATGTGTGCGCATTAATGAGTCTATTTATTATTTCTCCATTTTATCTACAAGTTGTAACCAACCATACAGTTTTTTGTGAGGAGAACTTTGGTTCAAATCTTTTCACACCCACTTATTTCCAAGAGAGCAAAAAAAACTATTTCTAGTTTGATATATTTTTTGTTAAAAAAAATAAACTTTTATCATTATACAATAGTTACAATAATAGGGTAGAGGGATTTAACCCATTGACATCCCTATTAGAAGCATTGAGAAGTGTCAATTGAGCTGTAGGATTTTGTAATGCATTTCCCTTTTAAAAAAAAAAAAAAAAAAAAAAAAGGAAATAAGCTTTAAATTTGGTATTTCAAATATACATTTCTCTCCACACGCACACATATATATTATAAGAGAGATGCTACGTCTACAACATTTCTACAACAAATCACAGGTGGTTAGTTGTTATTGGTTCAAATTTGAAATTAACACTAAAATTACTTTTTTGTCCTAATAATAACAACCAGTAACAATCTGCCACTTAGGATTTGTTGTAAAAATGTTGTAGACATATCATTTCCTATATTATAAATGTTTTCATAGGCATATTTCCACCAGAATAGGACTTTTTTTTTTTTTTTGAGAAGTTCACTTACATACTAACTAAAACTAATTTTGATTTTATTTTATTTAAAATTGATATAAATTTAACTGATTTTGCTATTTAATTTAACTTTGTATTAAAACCGAAACAATTATGTGATTTCCAAACACCCTTCCCAAATTATCTTATTTTCTTAGGCAAAATTTAGGTACATGTTCTTACTACATTCACTTCTTGTATTGGGATAATTCAACTGCATTGTACAATTCACTCCAATCCTTCACAATTTTTTTTTTTTTTTTTACTTTTACTTTTTTTTATTCATATTTTATATTTAATGATTGAGATTTAAAGTTGCTTTTTGCCGCAACTATAAATCTCGAGCACCCATACCAATTATATCAAGTTCAATACTCTAGTTTTCAAGAAACTAAAGAGTGGTTGATATTGATGGTTGCAAAAAACAACTTTCTATCTTAATCATTGATTAAAAAATGTTAAGAAAAAAAAGTCAAGAAAAGTTGAAAGCGAAAGTAAACTAAAAAAAAAAAAATTGTGAGATTGGATAGGGTGATAGAAATAATAAATAAGTTTTACTATTATATGCCCTAAAGGATACATTAATAATTCATTTTTGAAAATTTTTGTTTAAATGTCTTTCTCAATTCTCCGTAAAAACTTTTCTAAAATAGATGATTAATGTAAGTTCCAAGAGTATACATTAACGAGACTCATATTAATTTTCTTACTTTTCTACAACGCGCAATGCAATGTACATCTTTTTTCTTCCATCAATCACAGAAATTTGTCTTATTGCAACCACATAGTAAAGAACAATTTTCCTTTTATTCTTACAGCTTGGTTAATGTATGCCCATTGGAGCACACATTAATCGTCCATTTTAAAAAATAATTTATGAGATCAAATTGAAAAGGTGTAAAAAAAAAAGTTAGTCACTTTTTCATTTTTCAATAAAAAGTTTTCTAAAATGGTTTACTAATGTATGTTCTAAAAGCATACATTTGTAAAACTCTTATTTATATGGTCTAATTATCACTTATATATTGTAAGAAACTTTTTAAAAGACTAGTTTGGGTGGTACATGCACGTGCTACCCGAGTGAGAAAATTAAGATAGTCCTTTTTATTTGTAGAAATATGAAACCATGTACCAAAAAAATGTTTGTCATAAAATTATAATCTCATTCATATAAGAATTTTGATTACACAAAACTAAGTTTACAAATATCATCTTCCAACAATCAGTAACTGAATTTTACTAAAACATTGTCACAATATTTAATTTCCACAATAAATGTTGTCATATGCTGCAATTGAAGTATTTTTTTTTTTTATCAAATACCTGCAACCATCCATAATGAAGACTTTGTTATTCATATTGCTTTTTTTTATCATCATACATTTTGTGTTTAGCTTCGATGTTTTGTTTACTTAGTTTTAGTGATCAAACTCCATTTTAAGCAAGACAATAAATAAAGAAGAACAAGATACAAAAGGTATATTTGTCATCAAAGCTTCCACAAGTTTATAGGTCTAGAACATTAAAACCCAGTAATTCAATGTTAGGTAACAAATAAAACACTCTATATCATCATTCCAACTTTTCAAGCATGACTACCAAATAAAACTCAAAATATAAATATAAATAAATAAAAATTGAAACAAAGAGCAAACATCCAGTTTAGATATGTTGAAATAACACAATGAAGCTAAATTTACTAACAAAATCACATAGTGAAGCAGAAATAACAAGTGCAAAAATCTAATATACTTAAATTAAAATAAAAAAATAAAAAAATAAAAAAAAAACCCTATAAAATTAAATCCAATTACTTATACATGCAAATGAGAAATTCAACTCGAGACTTTTTGAGCTTTTGAAATCTCAAATTTAATTCATCGCTTTTTAAAAACCTTATAATTTAAATGTTTAATTTATTATTTTTGAAAATATAGGTGTAGAGAGTGAAATTTTATACCAACCACAAATTGCCATGTAAAACCACTAAATTCATGTAATACATTTAAAACGGCTAATTACAAGATACAACGTGCTACTTAGTGGGTTCCACTGTCATTATTCAAAAGCCAATGGCAATATTTCAAGTGTCAAAAAATAAAGATTATATAGAAAACCTAAGAACCAATAAAATGTTAGCACGTGTTAATTTAAATGACATAAGCATTATAATTAAAAGCTACCATGTGTTATTTTAAATTAAACCACTATGACTAATCAAATAATGTCATGTGTCCCTTGGAGAATAAGACATAAAGTCCATTCATTTAAATTATGACACATGTCATTAATGATAGCCAATCACGTGTCATCACATCTTCCCAAGACTCTTACAAATAGAGACCCTCCTCTCTCTTGTGGAGAGATATTCACACACATTTAGAAGTTTCGGAGCTCTTCCAAAATCAAGCTCTAAAGCCTCCAAGAACTTCAACCTACCACAATATGTGGGTTCAGTGGCAAATTGTTCCATCCAACATAATAAAATGGTTATATCGCAATGACAATAAATCATCACATAAAGTCCTAAAAAATACAACCCAATAAAAAGATGTGCTAAACACATAGTTCTAAACTTTGTGCTAAATTTAGTTCCCACTTTCCCCATATTTGAATTAGCAAATCACTCTCTCTATCTCCCCCTCTTTCTCTATCTCGCCACCATCGTTGTCCACACCCCTTTTTTTCAAAGACTTCCGATTTTTCTTTTTTTCTTTTTTTTGCCCTTAATTAGCACATTGTTTGTGTGCTTTGGTTTTTTGTGTTAATTGTGGGTTTCAGTTAGTTCAATTGGTAAAGTTTTTGATAGTTGTATAAGAGATCTGAGGTTCAATCCTCGACTACACCAAAAACTGATTAATGTCTTAGTTTGATGAAAAAAAGCTATCATCAGAAGTAAATGCCATAGGTTGAAACACTCTAAAAAAAAAGTATTATTTATTTAAATATTAAAAAAAATTTGTCAACAGTATTTATCAAAAACTCAACTCCTTGACCAAGCAAAAAGGCACCTTTTCATCTATGATATAGAACCTGAAAATTTTGGAAAATAATGTGCATTGAGAAGAATAAAACAATTACTTTTCTTCTTCTTCTTCTTCTTTTTAATAAAGAACGCATTTTGTTATAATAAATGCCAGTCCTAAAGTAGAAATGATGTATACAAAATCTCACCAAAAGAATACATAGATATATTCAGTTGGTCTATAAATTTTAGAAAAGGAGAAAACTGGATGCAGCCAACCACAAGCATCCACTCATGCAAAAATCTGAAAAATAAATACTTCAAGTTGAAGAGTGGAAAGCTTGACACCATCACAAAGGTCCAGTTTTTCTTTTTCTTTTTATAACTGGTTCATTATTAGGCTGTCCAAACATATCCATCGAACTAAGAAACACACCAATCTATATTTATATATTATTAAAAGCTGAAACGTGACATTTATTGCTGTTGAGCTCCTGTTGTGCTACCTCATCACCACGTCATTCGTCACATAATTATTATTTATTATTTATTCCTATTTTCTTTTTTACAAATATATATATATATATATATATATAATAGATTATTGACTTTACATATTCATCTTTGTCGGTTTTAACATCTATATATATATTTCTTTTTTATTTCATTTTTTATTATAATTTTTTTTTTACATTCACTTATTTTTTAAATACTTACTCTTTCTTCAACCTTTCTTCTTCTCTTACCTTTTCATCTCCCCACTACCCTTAACTTTAATATTGCTATTCATCTTTTCCTTCATCTTCCTTTATTTGTCTCTTCTTATCCCTTTCCTCTTACTATAAATTTGTCACTTTTTTCCATTCTTTGCATAGTTTTCTCTCTCTCTCTCTCTCTCTCTCTCTCAATGTTTTGGTGGATTTTTATTTTTTATTGCATCTCTGCTTTAGATTGATAAATTTTTGTATTTTTAAGAACTCTAATTTAGGTTGATATGATTTAGTTTTGTGTTTTAAGTTATTATTATCATTATTTTTTTGCTCTTTGATTGTTAAATCTTATCCGATTACATTATAAAAAATTAAAGATAGTTGATAAAAATAAAATAGTATTCCATTATATAGCATAATTTGGATAATTTAGTGTTTATTGTTATATCTTTTAATTTTCATTATTTTTTTTTCTTCTCTTCTATTTTACTCAATATTGAAATTCAACCACATCCTCCTTATCATTAAATTATTTATATTTTCTCTCTCTCTTTTTGTTTTAAAAAATAAAAAATGTAATATTTTACTTAAGTGCAAATAAAAGAAAATTGCCAACGGGGGCTTGACTGAGTGGGTAAGACTCGGACGCTTCATGCAACACACTTAGGTTTGAGTCCCGCTGCCTGCAGGTTTCCGTTGGTGGATAAACTTAGTGGTGAGGTGTACTCACAAATGTGAGGTGACTCCCACACAGTGGTACAGAAGGGCCCTCAAGATCGGGTTACCCTGACCTAGGCCACTGGCTTCCTACCCGGGGGTGTAATATGACCATAAAGACCCCCTTTTTTTCTTTCTCAAAAAAAATAAAAAAAATAAAAGAAAATTTTGCTCAATAAATTGTACTCATTTTTTTTAACATTTACACTTTCTCTAACTTTTCTCATTCTCTTTACCTTTTCATCTCCCCAAATATTCTACCTTGATATCACTCTTCTTCTTTCTTTTTATCTTCCTTTATTTTGTTTCTTTTTATTATCATTCTCTTAGTATAAATTTGTCATTCACTCTTCCATTTTTTACATAATTTTCTCTCACAAAAAAGTGGTTATTTCCCACTCTTTCTCCCTCAATTTTTTGGTGGATTTTTATTTTTATTTTTCTTGCATATCTATTTTAGGTTGATAAAGTTTTGTATTCTTTAGAACTCTATTTTGGTTGATGGGATTTAGTTTTGTGTTTGAAGTTTTTGTTGTTGTTGTTGTTGTTGTTTTTTTTTTTTTTTTTTTTTTTTTTTTTTTTATGACTTTGATTGTTAAATATTATCATATTGCATTATAAATAATTAAAAATAGTATATAAGAATGTACTATTATTATACTACATAGAATTATTTGGATAAGTTAGTGTTTATTGTTATGTATTTTATTTTTATTTTTTCTTCATATAGTTGTATTTAACATTTAAATTCAGCCACATCCCCCATATATATCAGTAAATTATTTATATTTCCACCCCTTTTTTATTTTAAAAATTTTAAAATGTAATATTTTGGCTAAATTAAATAAATAAAATTGTCCACATTAAGTGCAATAATGCTAGGGAAACACTCATTCTCACACCCAATGCATCAAAGGAAGAATGAAATACAAAACAAATCAAGTTAGAAACACTAAATAATAAATAAATAAATAAATAAAAACTAATAATGCTTATTTAATGTCATAGAATCATCATCAAATTTTGGAAAATGATAGGTTGCCAATGGAGAGAGAGAGAGAGAGAGAGAGAGAGAGAGAGAGAGAGAGAGAGAGAGAGAGAGAGAGAGAATTTACTCCACTTTGACATTACATAAGAAATAAAGTTAGAAAATTTAAAAATCCATTTTTTGACATTTCATTTAACCTTATTTATAATATATACATACATACATATATATATATATATATATATATATATATAATTTTCATACACCATTATTTTCAAAAATCTAATGAACAATGCTACCTGTCATTTATTGTTTTTGCTATGCAAATCATCAGTTAGTAAATATATGATAATAATAAGAAGCGTTTCAAATGAAATCACTAAAAATATATGTGTAAAATTAATTAGCTACTCTCATTATTGTGTAGTAGTCTATAATTTTAAACATCCAAAAAAGTGGAATATATAGAGTTTTCTTAAAGGTATGTGTAAAGATTCACTATATGTGTGTGTGTGTGTGTGTGTGTGTGTGTGTGTATAAAGGTGAAAAAATTGTATATTTAAGGTTTTTGTTAACTTAAAAACTAATGAAAAACCAGTAGTTAATAACTAAAATTATAGTATTAATAAAATATTTAATGAGACCATCCTAAAAAAAATTATCACGCACAAAGCATGGGTATGCGAATAGTAACCTTAAAAGGCATCACACATCGATCAGACAATTACTTATCAAGAAAAATTTAACAAGATAAACTGATATAATTAAGAAAAACTAGCACACAGGCATGGAGACACCAAAACCTGGACGAAGCCTTATCCCAATTACCAAGACTATGAAACCTACAGACTATTTTTTTTTTTTTTTGATAGTAACCTATTGACTATTGAGCCGGTTCAAACAAATGTAGCGCAAAAGTTTTTGTCCAAGTCATAGGACACTAAGAGGGTGTTTGGTACTGCATTTTAAACAGTAGTTTTTAGTGTTTAAACAACATTACATGCATTTTCACACATTTTTTATCCACACATGTTTTCAAAATATACAAACAACGTTATTAAAACAACATTAAATCTTTTCAGCATATTTCACAATTCACTTTTTCCCTAGCATTCACATTTTTCTAACACTCATCAAGCATCAACCAAATCAATCAATACCAGTAGAATAATTTTTATTTTGTACACATGACCAAGTAACCACGTAATACAGCTTTCTCCGATCTCACCCTGGTGATGCTTAACAAATCATACATTCAAGATCAATCAATTTGCTTTTAACACATATTTGAAAACAAACCTAAATTTCTTAAACAAGTGTTTCTTTGTTGCCCACGTTTGTACTGTAAATGTAATGCATGAACCATTTAGTAAGAAATTAAAATTTTAATACAATGATTAAAGAAATATATATAATCTTTTGGCTTCTAGAAGACTACAACCCAAAATCTAGTGTCATAGTGTACCAAAAAAATCATGAGCCACATTAGCTTTCTTGCCAAATCTAGAAGTACCTATTCCCACCAAAGTACTTTACGTTTTGCCCCAGAGCTCTAATTCCTTCTTGCGCTTATCCCAACAATTAAATTTAAACTAAAGTTGGTGCCAGATATCACCAAAATTTGATAGTTATTCCAATTTATATATCAAGAAAAAGAGGGAACTTTTTCCTATGACTTATATTAGCACGTGAAGATAATGTAGGTAATGGAAAACCAATGCCTTTCATTGCGCCCCATACAAAACCAATGACTTCAATTAGCACATGAAGATGAAGTGTAGCGAAGTGAGTGCATGTCACCACTCACCACATCAAATCGGTGTATACCCTCTGTCCCATTTCGGGCTAAAAACATCAAACACAGCCTCCATCCCACAAGTCACTGCCATTTCAAGTTTTTTCACCGCCCACCACAAGGCACTGCTAAGCTATGTGGAGAAAATCAACGAATACGTAAAACCTAGTAATCAGCAAAAGACAGACAGGGACAGAGGCCTTAAGGGCAATACTGCCAATAGCCTACTAGCAACTGTATATTTTGATGGTAAATTTGACCGGTGCCCTAATCCCGTATAGCCTTCTCCTGTAGGGGAACGTATGATAAAGAGTGTCAATCGGCCAGTATTGGCACTAAACATTGAACATCAAGACTCCCTTACCTTTGTTTTGGATTGAGATTCAAAATCTACATGGAAGAAAGGCATCGCATTCCATATCAGGGTTAGCTATATTTAGACATGGGAATAAATTTTTTTGCCTATAAAGGGCAGTATGAAGCTGTAAAAGTACCCCTTGTGATTGGTTTAATCACTCATTCTCTTCTATCTGATATGTTTGTCCATCAATCATAATGATAATGATAAACATCCAACTAAGTCATCAACAATAACCATATTAAAGGACAGGATATTATGGGATAAAGATGATATCTGCTTTACTCTTGGACTTAAAGAATAAACAATGCAAATTTTGCATAATCAGGAATTATCTCATTAAATTTTCTCCCAGCTTGAGCAAACAGCCTTCAACTTACTTTGTTTCATACAAATGGGAGGGAGAAGTCCAAAAACTGAAAAAAAGAAATTATAAGTAAAAACATGATACACCAAAATTAAATGCCTTATGATCCTCACCAAGTCCTCCTAGGGAAAATAAAGATTAAATACAAAAGGAGAGAGACAGAACACATTACAAAGAAAAACTTAAATGAAGGAAAGAAACATGATCCACCAAAAATAAATACATCATAATCCTCTCAAAAAATATCAACCAACACCACCATGTAAATGGCATGGTAAACAATACTCTGTCATCAGGATGCCAAATGAAGGTCATGGATAGGATTACCAAAGAAATCTAAAGTGAAAAGTTGAGATGAAACTAATCAACAAAGAAATTCTTTGAACCACTAAAAGACCTACACCACCATCCATCTAAAAATCAGCAAAGAAACCCTTTGAACTGCTACAATTGGCTCCTTTAATTCTTTGAACTGCTACAATTGGCTCCTTTAATTGCACTCTCTCTTGGTACCTGAAAGATTCAAACATTAAAATCAAATTTACACATAGATGCCCTCAATTAAATAGAGCCACCTTGATCCCATCAAAATTATTGTTATTTGTGTGATATTCCCTCAAAATAATAGTTAATGCACAAAGGATCAAAAAGCGATAAATGACCCATAGTAATAGCACTTGAAAAGAAAATTTAGCATATGATTATATGAAAAAATGATGTTAAATTTGGTCATTTACAAGGATCAATTACATTGTCCACCACTTTCTCAAAAAAAAAAAAAAAAAAAAAAACATTGTCCATCATATAAACAAGCTATAAGAAAAAGTTGCAAGCTGTTCAGATGCAATGAAAAAAACAATAAGCAGAAATCCAAATTATAAACCATGTGCTGGTTACAAATTCTATTGCAAATTCAAATGCTAATTCCAAGTGAATGAATTTACTTTTCATTGGCTTTCAAAGCAGTCATAAATGCATATGTATTGGTAACAATAATTTGCACCAAATCTGAGGCAAAGACAAAAGATCATAGTGCATAAAGCACAAAGAAATATTTATTTTTATTTATTTTTGGAAGTCAATTGTGTTTTATTTTAAGTCTTAGAAGTAAATTAGGTTATTTTATTTATTTCCTAGAGTCAAGGTTATTTTTATGAATCAATCATTGGGATTTCCCAAATCAGCTAGAATTGGGTTTCATAAGTCTAATAGAATTATTTTTTTGTCATAGTAATCTATATTTTACGCCTTTGGAGTATATTTACAATTTGCTTGATTAATAACAATTTCTCTTGGGAATTTTTCAATAGTCTAGTGTTGACTCCCACCAATGCTAGATGCTAACTCCTAGGTCTTCTATCTTGCTCGCTGTCGACTCCAAACAATACTAGGTGATGACTCCTAGGTGATCTTTATTATTATTATTATTTTGATAAATACTCCTTGGTGATCTTTATTGTTTCCATTTTTCAATTTTCGTGGTATCAAGTTTTGGTTTTGTCCTATTTCATAACACCTAAGCCAGTCATTTAACAAGTGACGAGCAAACAAACACTCATTTGGGGATTAATTGAGCTTTTTATACAACCAAGAGAATAATGGGGTGTACAAAGCTTTAAACTACAGCCCCATCCCTAGCCAAGTTGCCCCCTAAATTTTGATTAGGACAAGATTATTCAAGAAAATATTATTTTGTCAATCACTAGTAAGCAAATAGTTTTAAACACATCTTCAAATGAATTGGTTGAAAAGCATTCCAACTAAATAATCTTTGATGAAGATAACTAAGGGTTTTCTCAATAGATGAAAGAGAGATATTTTTTCACATAAAATTCCCTAAAGGACAAGGAATACATTTGTTAATAATTGGATCACTGTTTTCCATGTCCATCTCAGCACTATCGTATCACAATTGCCACTTGCCACATTAGCTTGACTTGTAAGACTTTTTCCAGAGCCTCACAGTAAATAAACGAAATCCCAAGCTTTTACGCATAAGGCCTGATGTATAAATGTTGTTTTTGCTAAAAGCATTGAGAATACTACTCCAATTAGATGTTTGTGTAGCTTGAGGCATGGCCCCTTCTCTGTGTTTGATAGTGTTAGGTCGTCCTAAGTGGCTTCTGGTTTGGTCCAAGTTGTTAGACTGTTTCTTTATGTAGATTGCTTGTACCTTCATTAATTAAAGTTATGTTCATTTATTCAAAAGAAATAATAATAATCTAAATCCCATTGTTGCATTAAGAAATTCAGAGAGTTGATGCTTGCTCATAATACAAAGAAAATATTGCATCTTTTAAATATTTATTTTTTGATCAGTAAGTTACACAAGCATCTGCTAGGTGTTGATTCCACTATCTTGACCTCCATCTACTCTATCAAATATATATATATATATATATATATATATTTATACAAGTTAAAAGATATAAGTTTGCAATAAAATGTGGCAAAGATTACTTTGACATTAACGTTTTTTTTAAAATTATAAATAAATAAAAAAAATAAAAAAATAAAAAAAAAAACTGCACTTTAATGACAAAAAATTGAACCATGAGGACAAATACAACTCATTTGACCAATGCACTTAAATAATCTACAGAAAATGACATTTTTCCCCCAAAAATATCAACTCAAGAAAATGCCCCAATCATGAGTTTCTAATTATAAAATATCTTATGGATTTAATTATTGTCAGCATACACACCTCAATACACAACCATTTGAAGCATCCAACAATAATTATATTTACCAAATTCTCTACAAGTTTCACATCATCATATAGACATATTATGAAAGAGAGAAAGAGAGTGATTTACACCTTCAACATCTATTCATGTGCTATACTGCCAAGAAATTTTCTGTTGTGGGAAAAAGCTACGAGACAAAGACAAAGATTAAAAAACTTGGTATAGCGATTAATAGTTGCTAGTCCTAAATAAGAATAGTGAGGATAAAGAAGAAGGATAGCAATGACAAAATTTATATCTTACACTAAAAATATGATATGTCTTGGTACTAATTACCAACACAACTTTACACTTTAATAGGCAGTAGATAAACCAAAATTAAAGTGTCAGCATTCGATGCACCATTAAAGTGTCAGCATTAGATGCATTTCCATTAGTGATAGGTTCACTACCAATATATATATATATATATATGGTGAAAATTTGACTAATACATCTGCAGATAATTTTCTTTATTAGTAATTTACATGTGCACTTGGTTGGTCTTATAACCCACAACTTCACCCTCCATTTTACTCTTTAAAAAAGAAAAAAAGAAAAAGGACAATAATTACACATGTACCCATAATCTTAAACCCACAACCTCACCCTTCACCTTACATTTATAAAAGTAGTGCTTCACTAATAACCAAACAAATAACTGTAGCATTGTAGAGCACATTATTGGTAAAAGCAATTCAAAACGGGTCTCCCAATTTAATCCCTACAAAGAAGTGCAGCACTCCTCAATTGATTTCAATTGCTTTTACTCCCTTCAATCGCTTTTACTCCCTTCAATCATATTTAGTGCTTGTCAATTATTACAAACAAAACTAAAATTGTTAAAATTTAATAGGATCCCTGTTGTCATGTGTTTCTTGCATCCCTACAAATTGCAAATAGGTAATAGTGGGACTCGGAACTTTACTAACATCAACACTTATAGCTTCATGCAAGCACTTTGTTTTTTATAGATCCAATAGGCCAACAAGTGTTGGAAAAGAAGAACTAATGACACATGTCTTGTGCCTTGTACACTATATCCAACCAAATAGCAACCCAATTCTGAATTGACTATGCAATTCACAGGTAATAAGTAGGTAGTCCAAGGACTCCTCTATTGTAGCACAGAAAGGGCAAGAAGCTCATTGATTAAATTCCTCTTAGAAAATTCCCTTCTCGGTGGAAGACAATCATTTGTAGTTTTAATAGAAAAGTAAGGACTTTGAAAGGGAGTTTTAGCTCTCATAGGGCAACTGACATCTGAGAACTATATCTAAGTTCTACTTCTTCCGTCTAAGCATTCACTATGGAGAAGCCAATAGACTTACATGACTCTAAAGAGACATGATAGATTCATGGGACCAAATCAATTTATTTGCAACTCCCAACCTAGGAGGCTTCTTAACAATAGATTTGGTTACATGAGGTGCAAATAATAACGTAGCCAATGCGCTGTTCCATTGTGATGCTACTTAATCAACAAACTTACAAACCCTTGAAATATGTATTCTCCAAAACACAAAGGATCTTACTTTAGGCCAAAAGTTAGGGCTGATAGGAATAGAGTTCCCAATTCCCACTATCCATTTAGCTTCTATGAGAATAGATCCCAAAGCATTTAGTCTTATCAACAAACTTAGTAATCCCTATTCTTTTCAACTGGAAATCATCTTCATTTAGCAACCTCTCCCAAATTTCCAACAATTAGCTGCTTGAGTAGTCTAACATTGAAACTTTATTATGTTGGTTCTTTTCTAGTAAAACCTAGCATGGATTTATCAGGTTAAAAATAATGAAATATCACTAGAAAAACCAAAATCTCAACAAACACCTATCTCAATTTTTTTGGCCAAGAAAATTAAGGTAAAGAACACCTACAAGGCATATCACAAATCTTATGTTTTAATATCTTTTACTCATCAGACAAGGTTCATAAGTTACGAGAATTTCTTCTATCTTGTCCAAAATAATGGAACATCAGAAAAAACTGTTAACATGATTGATTGGCAATTGTCAAGCAGGCCAAATATCATTTTGGTTTAAAAGAATCAAATTATTGTCTTAATATTTGAATTCAAAATGTGAACTTGTTCTTAGTACTCCAAAAGCTAGAAGCACTTCAAAAGATGCCTTCCAGAACACAATACAAATAAGTTACCTACCTTTTTAGCTGTAGAAGTGTAACATCTTGATGACCTTAACATAGATATAGTCCTTTGTAATAGCTGTTCTGCATTGTTTGTCAAACATAAAAACAAATAAAGATTTAAAAAATTAATTTTTACAAATAGAATTAAATTTCTAAATCTAATTGACTGAATAATAAAATTTTAGTTCATGCCCTAGCAGAGGAGCTTACTTTTCACCTTACGTCTCCTTCTTAAGTGTTGAAGTTGATCCAGGCACCAAAAAGGGAAAAGAGGTATAGATTTTTGTAGCTAGCACATGCTATCAAATGGAAGGCAAAATTGGTTAAAGAGATTTTCAAAGTAGAGTATGTGCTGATCCTCCCATTCTTGAATATTCACCAGAACATCACTAAAGCAGGGGATCTGCAAAACAACTTGTACAATGATGCCTTAGAGGTTTTAAACTTTTTTGAACATGACAAACTAAAACCAAAAAAAGAAACAACAAAAATAATCCTTTAGACTAGTAGGACCTTTCAAGAATTTACCACAGTATGCATTACTTGATTCAGCTTGCCTTTATAGATCTAAGGTATATTGGTGTCTAAGAATTGAACCTGAGACACCTAATATATGAATGCAAGATCAATTTCTACCACTTCATTTTAGGAAATCTAGTTCACATTTACTGCCAATCTGATTTACAACAGAACTGCAAAGTTTAGCATTTTCTTCTAAATACGAATTAATCTCATTACATACTACTCATTGCTTGGCTCAATTCATTATTTATTATTTTTTAACTAGAAGGGAAAATGCAACTACACCTTAAATGAAATCAAACATTGAAGGAAATTAAGCAATTACTTACTGACTCCCGTTAAAAAAGAATAATAATAAGTAGCCACATCACATGCACTTCACGCATGCTCTAAGGCTTTTTTTTTTTTTTTTTTTGAGATTTAGTGTCATAATTTTCCATACATTCCAATTTGAGATACTACCGAAAACCTTAGCACAACTATAGATACAACCGAAAACCAAATAAATATTTTAAATCAATGACATTATTTGAAAACCTAAAAAGATGACAAAATTACATTCTTGGCGTTGGGATCTGGCAGAGAGCAGAAAGTGGAACCATTGTTGACAAAATGTAACCCGATTGTATCTCTGTTGCATTTAAAAATAAAAAAAAATCCAATCATAAATCAAATATGTAAGAGAATGAAGAAAACTTGATAGAACATACCTTTTGACTGATGACATGGTATTTTTCATTAAATTTCGTTGAATGTACCTTTTGCTAAAATTCCCAGCGGTGATTGCTCTGCTCAATATGAAAAATAAGGAAGTGCTAGATGTTTACATTTCACATAATGGAATCAGGTTCTGTATTAAGAATTTAAATTGCAAGGAACATACCTTTGGATTGACTATCGTGCACTGAAAATCTGTAGTGAATCGAGTTTGCTGATGTTATAAAGTTTGACTATTTCGGAAATAGTATTTCCCACATTCTTGATAAATATTTAGAGCAAGGTCCTATCCTTGTTCACCTTACTCTTGAAGTAGCAACACTAAAGAACCGTGTACCACCTCCTAAAAATTCTCACCCCATTAGTGTTCCGTTTGATTCTAAATTGCATGATACTTTCATAAATTTATTTAAAAAAGAGCAATAATTTAATAAATGTTAAAGGAATGTAGTACCTGATGCAATTGTATCAAACAAACTCAACCCAAAAAAAGTTTGTATCTAATGCAAAAAAGGGGGAAAAAAAGTATTGAGATGCTAATAACTGTTAAAAAAATACCAGTATAAAATGAAAGCAGCCAAAAACAATAGTATCAAACCACCTCACCCCCCCCCCCCCCCCCCCCCAACACAAAAAGCCCAAAACAATAAATACCTTCTGAGTCACTGATTGTGGAAAATTTTCTCATGCTGTTGTGTAACTCCCAGAGTTTGTAAAATTCATGAGATGTTTAAAAGTTTCACATAATGGATTGCATCTGTTTCAATTTCAAGAAGATAAGAGCTAAAGAGGAAAGAGAGTGCATCTATTTCAATTTCAAAAAGGATAAGAGATGATGAGGTTGTAAACTGCTGAGAACGTGGGTTTAGTGGAGGTTTTAAATTGTGGGCTTTTATTTTACATATTTATCTCCCTTACTTGAAAAACTATAAGTGAGCAGGGAGGAAATATTCTGGGACATCTAAGAGTTTGCGACTTGGAAGCTAGTAGTATAGAAAATAATAAATGAAATCAGGGTAGCTTTCTTACGACATAATACAGTGATTCTCTATACCTTCACTCCACATTCATATATCAAGATGTCCTCACTTTCTTCGGTGGTGGACCCATATTGAAATCAGAGTCATCATTTACACAGTCATGGGCCATTGAAGACGAACCCATATAGAAATCAGAGTCATCATTTACACTGGCATGGGCCATTGAAGACGAACCCAAATAAAACCCACTACTAACACCTGAGCCTAACTCCAAATTTGGCTGGGCAAAACCGAAGTCAAACCCATTTGTCAAATCAAGGAACAGAGGAGGCTCACTTTCTCTTTCATTTGAATCATTTGGTGACAAACTCAAATCACACCTCAAAAGCCTTAAATCATTTACGGTATTGGAAACCTCATGATCCACATTTGGACCAGGAAACAATGGAAGGAGTTCAGAGTTATTAGGGGCCGATAATGACACATTCAAATGACCAAGAAAGCCCGTCAAACCAGGTTCAAAACCATAAGAAGTGGGGAAAACAGGTTGAAAAGGCGGGAGCTCAGTGTCATTCAATACAGAGGATGACCCACAACCATTCCTGTCACTCGGAAGTGGCAAGTGAGTAATATCTGATTTCTGAGGACAGCAGATGCATTCTACATTCACCCCCAACCATTTTATAAAATCAGTGGGATTTCCTAGCTCATAACGATGACCACTTACATTGCGGTCTCTGATTTTACATAAAACCTCAACCTCCACCTGATTCTGTTCAGATAGATTTGGTTTATCCAATTGCCCTAGAGATTCAGAGAATAACCACAGTTCCTCGTAGCTTTCTTCTGTGCTTGTATATTTGAAAAAAGGCCGCTTCCAACCATTGAAGGAAACGTGAACATAAACTTCTCGTCTGCCTATATGTGCCTCCGCAGAACGAAAAGCAACACAGACGACCAATTTTGAAAATTTGCAACCAACCTTGAATGATATGGAATTTCCAAAACTCTGATGGTTGAATTTAAGCAACTTTGGAATCTCAGTTCCTGGTAGAAAAATAAAATAATTCTCAGTTTCAGAATCAGAATCAGATTCAGATTCAGAGTCATCAAAGAGATCCATTAATATGTCGCTTCTTGCACCTTCACGGACTCCATTCGGTAGAATCCCTAGAATTTTTCCAAACTGCTTGCATTAAACAAAAACAAGAAATTGAAGTTAGTGAAAGAAGTTAACAAAAAAAATTGTATCTTTACTACTTAATTATCAAAGAGAGAGACCTCACCCGATTCAATAATCTACTTGATGATTGTGGAAGCAACGATGGGCATTTTTTTATTATCACACGTCTAATAGATTGTGGAAGCCTTGGATTTTGAATTTCCCGAAGCTCCTTACAATTATCTATGTAAATCTCTTTTAATCTAGATAATCTAAAAATGCATTCGGGGATACTAACAATATTGGAGTCCTCTATAGTTATATGTCTCAATGCCGGGAAGAAATCATTCTTCATACAAAAATCTAAATCAATAAAAAATTCTCTATAGTTATGGCATTGGAGTTGCGGAACTCCAAAAGAGTCCGGAAGAATATCAAAGCAGTTGAGAAAAGGGGTATCTATTTCCTCAAGCATTTGCAATTTATTGGTGCTATCCCAAAACTTCCCAAGGTTTTCACATTTCCATATCTTTAATCTGATAATCCTTTCGGTGAGATATCTTAGTGATAAAGGCCATTCTCTGATATTACTATCATACACAGTGAAACCTCCTAAACATTTCCTTTCAGGGTGAACATTGGGAAACTTCTCAAGCCTTGGGCAGTGCCGTAGATCAAAACGTTTATTCAACTTGAGGGTGCTCGGAAGAATCTGAAGTTTCTTGCAGTGACTGAGGAACCAACATTCAAGTTTATCAAGAAGCCCAATAGAGTCATGAATCTTAATTAAATTTTCACAGTAAGAAATGTTCAATGTCTCTAAGTTTGGAGCGCATAAGTCAGGTAATCTTGTGATGGATTGACACCTTTCCAAAACGATACTTTTCAAATATTTGTAATGGCACCCCTAAAAAAAAAAACCAAAAAAAAAAAATCATTTAATCTAATTTTAAAAATAACATTTAGGGAAATGAAGATTCACAAATAATAAACTCATACCTGCTTGAATAATTTCGCTAACCTAATGCAACTATTCGACACCTCCAATACAACAAGTTTTTGAGGACAAAATTTGGATGGCAAGGAAAAATTATATCCTGACCATTCAAACCATCTTAATTCATTAGAAAGAAATTTAAGTTTTTTGGAATTTTGTACATTCTTAACAATAAGAAATTTGAGATTTTCCATCTTCTTGAAAGCTGAAGCTTTTAATGATACTGTTATTGGTTCAGGTTCGCACCACATTATGCCTCGAATTTTATCTGACCCCTAGATAAGACAAAGAATTAGTTGTACTTTATAACAGAATCCGAAAAAAGTATAATTATTTTAAAAACTTTAAACAAAATATATATATATATATATTCTTCAATATTGAAAAGGAAAAAATAAATAAAAAATAAATTTGGAAAAATCAAAGGTTAAGCAAAAGAACTTATACCTTATATCTAGTTAGTAATTTATTAGCATCCTCACGACACCATATTCTGCTGCGATTTTCAAGACCTTCAGATTCTTCTTGAACTATTTCTTTACCCATTTGTTGTAGCAAGTCATGCATCCACAATGTGCCATTTTCAATGGTTATGAGACATTTATCAATAAGCCTTTCAATACCAAAATCTGGATATAAGTCGCAAGCATCTAATATCTTTACAACGTAATCCTTGCTAAATCCCTTAAAGAAACATGCAATATCAAGAAAAATATGTTTTTCATTCTTATTCAATCCAATAAAACTTATTTTGAGTATCTCTTGAATTTTTTCATGTTGAATGTTCTTATACATTTCAAATGCACTTCTCCATTCACGTATACTTTTTTCACACAAATCAGAACCCATTACTTTTAGAGCTAGTGGAAGTCCTTTAGCATAAGATATAATCAGCTCTGCAAGTTTTGAATAATCTTCCTTGGGCTCATTTGTGTGGAAGGCATGCATATTAAAAAGATCACGAGCTTCCCATGGACACAGTTCTTTGACGTTGTAAATTAGATGACCTTTTGGAAGAGCGGTGAGCACATGTTTGTCTCTTGTTGTTATAATGACTATACTCCCTGAAGCAAACCAGTCACATTTCCCAAGCAATTTTTTTATTTGTTCTGAATTATCCACATCATCGAGAACTAAAAGAACCTTTTTACAACAAATTCTCTCCTTTATCAAATTGGTTCCTTCGAATTCACTGTCTACCTTCAAATAGTTATCTTGTAAGATCTTAGAAAGAAGTTTCTCTTGTAGTTGTATCATGCCACAATTTATAGACTTTTCTCTAACCTTCTCCAAAAAACAGCTTCCTTCAAATTGATGAGCAATTATGCAATAAACAACGTTTGCAATTGTAGTCTTACCTATTCCAGGAAGTCCATGAATCCCTAAAATGCGAACTTTATTTGACCCAATATTTAAAAGTGACTTCATGTCCTTTACAGAAGAATTTATTCCAACCAGGTATTTAGCATCATATAATGGTCTCCGATAAAATTTAGCACTCGATATTTCTTTAACAATTCCTTGTATAAAGTCATATTCAGATTTATATGTAGTGCGGCTGCCAATCACATAGCATAAGAAAACATAACATATATTGAGTTAGATTAGCAGATGAACAAAATTTAAGATATCTAGTTTTGCGAGTCATAAGATACAACTAACATATTTTTAAATAAAGTACATGTAGATTTCAGATATATCATTTCTCTTAATATTAACATAATCTTTTTTATTTTCTCTCTTTAAATATATGCCTTGTAGATTACTGTCAGAATCATAGCAAGTAGTTGCATGAAAACTCACCTCTCGTGAGGTATCATATTTATTGGAAACCCACTACTAGTGGTAGCATATTTAAAATATTGTGTATCCTAAAATAATTGTAACACCCAAAAATTTTTTTACGTAATTGAAGTAAGCCCAATATAATTAAATTTGGCCTCTCTTAATTGTATTCTTGCCCTTTTAAACAAAAAGAAAAAGTCCAACAATAAAATTTATTGATCTAATTTTTTTTAAAGCAAAGCCAACAACAAAATTTAATAATTGCCGATCTTAAATCTTTTTTGGGGGGAGGGGGGAAGCCCAACAACAAACTTACCAATTACAAGCTAAGAAAAATTTGCCAATTAAAATAAAAACCCTAACCAAAGAGAATCAGAGAGACAACTTCTACCCATAGCTCAACTACCTCCACACATAGCTGCTGTACTTGTGAATTGTATCTCTCTCTCTCTCTCTCTCCATGACTGTATATATTGTTAGGACATATGTGAATCATGATAGGAGCATATGTAAATGTAGAATTGGTTAATTCTTTGACAAAACGTACTTTACTTATAATTTGGTAGATTTAGGATGTGTTTAATATTTCAAAAAACAAGGTTTCAAGTTCTAGTGTTAAAGCCATACAAATCTGTCCAAGAATCAAGTGAAGAAGTGTTAGATTTTAAAACTCGACAGCTAGTATCTATCGAAGTTTGAAAGACTGTTTAAGCCCGATGCTCGACAGTTCTCAATAAATAACTTATCTATCGAGATTTATGAAAATCAGTTTTTCAAATCTGATTTCACTCCAATCCGTGGATACATTTTTAGGCTTTCTTTTCTCACAACCCTAAATATATATATATATATATATATATATATATATATATATAAGGATTATTTTAAGGGTTGTCACAATTGATGCAACTCAATGCTAAAGTTTTTCACAACCATATTATGACCGGAGACATATGCCCTAGTTCATCTTTCTTTTCAAAAAGCTGCTGCGTTTGTACATCGTAGGGTTTTATAATCAAAGAGCTTCGTGACCTTCATCTTGGGGTGAACGTCAAAACACTCCTTGCTCGGGCTTTGCTAAAGGTCTGAGGTTCCTGAATATGGTGATGACATTTGTTCTACATCCCTTATCTCACTATAATTTGATTACTGAGCCTCATGCTCTATTTTTGTTATCCCTTATTGAGGGACTTATTATGATTTTCCCTCTTATTTCATACTCTCCCTTATAGATGTCTATAAGGATACGGCAACCCGTGATAAGCTCATTTTTTCTTTTGCTATCACGAGGATTCTCCGTCATGCATCTATCTCCTATCCCGAGTCTCCTCACTTTTCAGTGATGTGTGCCATAAACATTGCTACCATTAGACAGAGCGAGACTTAGCTTCGATCGAAGCGGCCACGGACCGAAAGTTCAACTCCTCTAGTTTTTTTCGCTCCATCCACATCCGCTCCTTCTACTTCTGCGAATGGTGTGACCCTCGAGGCGGTCATGGTGCAGCTTTAGCGCATGGATGCTTGCCTTGATACACTCACTACTGAGTTGTATCAGGTAAACACCCGTGTCAGTCGTATTGCATGACAACAGGCTCACCTTGGTGGCTTCGTAGAGTCTCCCTCTCCTTCTCCAAAGACGTCTAAGGACGAGGACGACAATGGTGATTCTGATGGTGCTGCTGATGAGGATGAGGATGCTAACTCTTCCAGTAATGATGAGATGACTGCTTCTCAGTGACTTACCATTTGTCATTCATCACAAAAAGGGGGAATAGTTTTGGGTATGAGAGTAGTTATGTACATAGGGGGAGTTAGAGGAGATATATTTGTTAGGAGGAGTGTTTTCTTTTTGAAGGATGTAGTGAGGACTCTTTGTATCTTTTCTTTTCTTTACTTTAGAGATATATTGTTCTTACTTTTTGATAGCAAACCTTGTATTCTTATATATATATATATATATATATATATATATATATATATATATATATGTATATATTGAGGTTGTTATTACATTCTTTCACCTATCTCTTCATGTGTTGTTTCTTTTCTCTCTTTATGCACATGCTTCTTATTTATTGTATGCAATCTTATATTTTTGTCTCACACTAGTATGTCGTGATGAGTTTTGTTTAAAGTGTGTCAAAAATACAAGTTGTCAAAGTCTTTCTTGCTATGAATTCTCTTCTTGCAAAGTTTTTCGAAAGTTTGTGTTAGGATAGATTTTATTATATTCAACAAGTGAGTATGAGTTACTTCTCTCATATGTTCATTTTTTTTGAGTGGTTTTTTTTTTTCTTTTTTTTTTCTTTTTTTTTCTTTTTTGGTTTGTTTGATAATATATTCAAGTTCTTTTTTTTTTTTTAATTAGATTTTGCATAATTTAAGTTTCTTAAAAAAAAAAAAAAATTAGAGCCACCGTTGCCACTATCAACGTTGGAAAGAAATAATCAACAAAATTTTGGAAAAAAAAAATATTATATATATATATATATACATGGGTGAAACTCTTAATTGGAATGGTTAAGGGGCTGTTTGGCATGATATTTTAAACAACAATTTTCAGTGTTTAAACAACATTACACGTATTTTCATACACTTTTTCATCCACACATTACTAGAACAATGTTACCAAATGGACCCTAAAATTTTTCAACTTCAAAGATTGACCTTTGTAGGCTAACTATCTTCCTACCAAATGATATGATCAAAATAGAATACTTTCATACTTTTGCATGTAGTGGTTTTGGTAAACCATTAGAAGTATAAAAGCATGAATCATTATATCAACAATTAGATACATATCTTTCTCAAAAAAAAAAAAAAAAAGATACATACCCTTCCTCATAATGTGATCCAGACACACTAGCTGCTTTACTTAGGGCCTCCCTCCATCTTGGCATCTTCCCCATGTTATCCTTGAACTCCTTTTCATGTTTAGCTAGCGCTATTCCATAGTTTCCCAATTGATTACGTACTTCTCTTGGTTCTACGTTATAAAAAATCGGTCGAAGTAAAACCATTTGGTCATTTTCCAAACACTCAACAATCTTAACAAGTTCGTTCAAACACCATTTGGACTCTGCATAGTTTTTAGAAAACACAATAACTAAAATCATTGACTCTTTGATTGTTTTGAGAAGTTTCGCAGAAATTTCTTCTCCCCTCGGAAGCTTATCGTCCATAAAGGTGTTAATGCCTTTTTGTTCCAAAGCCTTATATAAATAGGTAGTAAAACCTGTACGGGTATCTTCGCCTCTAAAGCTCAAAAAAACATCATACTTCCATCGGCGAGTGGAAGAAGAGGAGGAGGCTCCTTCGTTGGTCAGGAAAACCATTGGGATCTATAAGCAGAAGATTGAGAAGATTAGAGGTTTGATAAAGTGGGGGAATTAAAAGAAATGGGAGAAAGTGAACGTATGGAAAAAAATGAACTATACCTTTTTGACAGTAGGATCACGATTTTGACGATTGAGTCTTGCACCAGAAGAGCCCCGATTCTGTGAGGCTCAGGCTTGATTGAAATGCTCTGAATCAGTGTTTGATTGCGAAATTGATAAAAGGAGTGAATTGAATCAGACAGAGAGATCAAATCGAAATGGAAATTTGGAGTTAAATAGAAGAAAATTTTAGAGTGAGAGTGGGTGTGGGTGTATGTAAAGGAATTGTGAGTTGGCATTTGGCATTTGTTTGACAACAGCAGTGTAAAGTATAGAAAGGGTGTGAACGCCTTGAAAAAAAAGCTTTCATGTATGAAAGCAGTCCCACGCTTTTTCCAGGAAACTACGTAGTGGAAATAAATGACAGAACATAATAGTTTTCTATTCTTACTTTTTCCTGACAACGCGCAATGCAATATACGAATTTATTCCATGATCCATGCTTTTTCAGTTTTCAGGAAACTAAAGAAGGGTCGAGATTGATAGTTGCAAAAAGTAATTTTTAATCTCAATCATTGATTGGAAAATGTGGAAGAAAAAAAAAAAAAGTTAACAATTAGAAAAGGGAAAGTGAACGCTTTGAAAAAGAAAAAAAGCCATTCATGTATGAAGTAGTCCCACGCTTTTTGAATTTCCAGGAAGCTAACGCTGTGTTTGGTTGCAACTTGCAAGTAGGAGAAGGAAAAAGAAAGAAAAATGCAAAAATACTATTTTGGTTATTATATATATATATATATATATTTAGAGAAAATGATAGTAAACTTTATTCAATTAAACCACTTTGTACGATAGAGAAGAAATAGGGGCATTCTTCTAACCAAACAATGGTCTCCTCATTCTCTTTTGCAGCACTAACTAAAACTAATGCAGCACGATTACATCGCAAAGTTATACTATGAAAAGAAATAAAAGAAAAACTATCTCTAATTAAACCAATGTCTTTAATGATCTAGACAAAAACCATCCATCACCTGTAAAGTTCTCTTTAATTTGTGAAAACCATCCATGTTAAGACGTGTTTTAGATAAAAGAGAATTTTGGGGTCTTCTTCATTCGCCAAACAGCGAAGTTCTTGAACTGCCTCTGGGATCCCAAGCCCTCGGCAGTTAAGGCTTAAAATCTTCATAAGGGGGGCGATGGTGAAGGATTACCTTCACCTGAAATATGCAATATAGTAGGTCTTTTCTTACTTAACAATTGTTTCTTATATATTAATATTACAGTTAATGTGGTCTATACATTTTAGCAGCATTTAATTTAATCTCTATTATTTTCAACTTGAAATCAATTTGGTCCCTACCGTTAACTTATTAACCAAAAAATGTTTACGTGGCAAATAGTTTGTAGAATTGGCATGACTAAATTAAAAAATTAAGTTAGATGCTGATATGTTTAAATTTTATTGGCCATGTCAGTGCTTAGTTGGAAAAAAAAACCACATCAACCTTTACAAATATATTTATTTTCTTTTCCAATTTTTTTCCACTATTTTTTCTTTCAAAAATTAATTTTATTTTCCCACATTCTTCATTGTTCTTCTTCCCAAACCCAGAACATTCTTCATTGTTCTTTCCCCAAACCCAGAACAACCCTCCGTCTCTCCCAATCTCCTACTCCTCACTTAATCACTGATGCTTGTGCCACCTCTCTATCACCGCCACCACTAGAACCGCACTCACTGCCTCTGTTATCTCTCTAGAGATAGCACAAACATGTCCTTTATGGGTTCTCTCCCTCTCTCCAAACCACTCGCTCAAACAAAATCAGAAAGAAAAATCCCATCATCAACTACCACAACTGTGCCAGATCCGGATCTCATGCCTTAGAAACTAAAAAAAAAAAAAAACAAAAAAAAAATCATTTCATCTAATTTTAAAAGTAACATTTAGGGAAATGAAGATTCACAAATAATAAACTCATACCTGCTTGAATAATTTCGCTAACCTAATGCAACTATTCGACACCTCCAGTCCAACAAGTTTTTGAGGACAAAATTTGGATGGCAAGGAAAAATTATATCCTGACCATTCAAACCATCTTAATTCATTGGAAAGATATTTAAGTTTTTTGGAATTTTGTACATTCTTAACAATAAGAAATTTGAGATTTTCCATCTTCTTGAAAGCTGAAGCTTTTAATGATACTGTTATTGGTTTAGGTTCGCACCACATTATGCCTCGAATTTTATCCGACCCCTAGATAAGACAAAATTAGTTGCACTTCATAACAGAATCCCAAAAAAAATAATTATTTTAAAAAATTTAAACGAAATATATATATATATATATATATATTTTTTTTTCTTCAATATTGAAAAGGAAAAAATAAATAAAAAATATATTTGGAAAAATAAAAGGTTAAGCAAAAGAACTTATACCTTATATCTAGTTAGTAATTTATTAGCATCCTCATGACACCATATTCTGCTGCGATTTTCAAGACTTTCAGATTCTTCTTGAACTATTTCTCTACCCATTTGTTGTAGCAAGTCATGCATCCACAATGTGCCATGTTCAACGGTTATGAGACATTTATCAATAAGCCTTTCAATACCAAAATCTGGATATAAGTCGCAAGCATCTAATATCTTTACAACGTAATCCTTGCTGAATCCCTTAAAGAAACATGCAATATCAAGAAAAATATGTTTTTCTTTTTTATTCAATCCAATAAAACTTATTTTGAGTATCTCTTGAATTTTTTCATGTTGAATGTTCTTATACATTTCAAATGCACTTCTCCATTCACGTATACTTTTTTACACAAATCAGAACCCATTACTTTTAGAGCTAGTGGAAGTCCTTTAGCATAAGATATAATTAGCTCTGCAAGTTTTGAATAATCTTCCTTGGGCTCATTTGTGTGGAAGGCGTGCATATTAAAAAGATCACGAGCTTCCCATGGCCACAGTTCTTTGACCTTGTAAATTAGATGACCTTTTGGAAGAGCGGTTAGCACATGTTTGTCTCTTGTTGTTATAATGACTATACTCCCTGAAGCAAACCAATCACATTTTCCAAGCAATTTTTTAATTTGTTCTGAATTATCCACATCATCAAGAACTAAAAGAACCTTTTTACAACAAATTCTCTCCTTTATCAAATTGGTTCCTTTGAATTCACTGTCTACCTTCAAATAGGTATCTTGTAAGATCTTAGAAAGAAGTTTCTCTTGTAGTTGTATCATGCCACAATTTATAGACTTTTCTCTAACCTTCTCCAAAAAACAACTTTCTTCAAATTGATGAGCAATTATGCAATAAAGAACATTTGCAATTGTAGTTTTACCTACTCCAAGACGTCCATGAATCCCTAAAATGCAAACTTTATTTGACTCAATATTTAAAAGTGACTTTATGTACTTTACACAAGAATTCATTCCAACCAGGTATTCAGCATCATATAATGGTCTCCGATTAAATGTAGCACTTGATATTTCTTTAACAATTCCTTGTATAAAGTCATATTCAGATTTATATGTAGTGCGCCTGCCAATCACATAGCACAAGAAAACATAACATATAATGAGTTAGATTAGCAGATGAACGAAATTTAAGATATCTAGTTTTGTGAGTCATAAGATACAACTAACACGTTTTTAAGTAAAGTACATGTAGATTTCAGATGTATCATTTCTCTTAATATTAACATAATCTTCTTCTTCTTTTTTCTCTTTAAATATATGCCTTGTAGATTACTTTCGAAATCTTAGCAAGTAGTTGCATGAAAACTCACCTCTCGTGAGGTATCATATTTATTGGAAACCCACTACTAGTGGTAGCATATTTAAAATATTGTGTATCCTAAAAAAATTGTAACACCCTAAATTTTTTTAAAGTAATTGAAGTAAGCCCAATATAATTAAATTTGGCCTCTCTTAATTGTATTCTTGCCCTTTTAAACAAAAAGAAAAAGTCCATTAATAAAATTTATTGATCTAATTTTTTTTAAAGCAAAGCCAACAACAAAATTTAATAATTGCTGATCTTAAATCTTTTTTGGGGGGGAGAGGAGGAAGCCCAACAACAAACTTACCAATTACAAGCTAAAGAAAAATTTGCCAATTAAAATAAAAACCCTAACCAAAGAGAATCAGAGAGACAACTTCTACCTATAGCTTAACTACCTCCACACATAGCTGTTGTACTTGTGAATTGTATCTCTCTCTCTCTCTCTCTCTCCATGACTGTATATATTGTTAGGACATATGTGAATCATGTTAAGAACATATGTAAATGTAGAATTGACTAATCCTTTGACAAAACGCACTTTACTTGTAATTGGGTAGATTTAGAATGTGTTTAATACTTCAAGGAACAAGGTTTCAAGTTCTAGTGTTCAAGCCATGCAAATCTGTCCAAGAATCAAGTGAAGAAGTGCTAGATTTTAAAGCTCGACAGCTAATATCTATCGAGATTTAAAAGGCTGTTTAAGGCCGATGCTCAACAGCTCTCAACAAATAACCTATCTATCGAGATTTATGAAAATCAGTTTTTCAAATCTGATTTCACTCCAATCTGTGGATACATGTTTAGGCTTTCTTTTCTCACAATTCTAAACATATATAAGGATTATTTTAAGAACCGTCACAGTTGATGCAACTTAATGCAAAAGTTTTTCACAAACATATTGTGACTGGAGACATGTGCCCTAGTTCATCTTTCTCTTCAAGAAGCCATTGCGTTTGTACGCCGTAGGGTTTTGTAACCAAAGAGTTTCGTGATCTTCATCATGTGATGAACTGAAAAACTTTGCAACCAACATCCTTCTCAAGTTGGTGGTTAGTTACGTACTTGAATCCGTGCATCGAATTGATTAGTCACGTACTGGGAGCCATGCATTAAAAGAGAGATTATCACTACAGAACAAGTTTAATTGTATATTGGGGTAAGGGTTCAACTGTAGGTTGGTATAAGGTATTGAAATTCCTTTACTTATAACCGTTTGTTGTGATAATAGTGGATTCTCGGGAGTGGTGACCTTAAAATCACCCAGTGGGGTTTTTGTCTTAGAGGTTTTCCCCATTCGTAAACAAATCATCGTGTCAACTTTATTTTTCGTTGCATATTAACTTAGTTAGTGATTTGTTTGTGCTATCGCGCTATTGCATGTTAATTGGATTAATTAATTAACTTGGCTAAATTAATCAATTAATTCATCACTAAAGGTCAATACATTCTTGGCCTATCATATATGACCAAGGTTATTAGGATTGAGATCTCACATACAATCGATGAGAGAGTTTGGGGATCAGATTGTAGAATTGGGACAAGGATCGTAATATCGTACTTTCTAATTAAAAAAACTAAAAAAATACCTATATTTATAATTTACAATTAATTTTTATAGAAACATAGAACAAAAGTACTTTAAACAACACAAAACAGATAACAATGCATACTGTTTCACATAAATAACATAAACTAATTAATAATGATTCAAACAACACCACGAACACACTCAAACATCATGACCAAAGTTTTGGTTATCTTGACTAGGTTTTTCAAAGTAAAGTTGATCATCATAAACAACATTCTCAACATTGTTAGAAACCACATGCCCCGCATCATCCACTGGATAATTATCAAAATCTCTTAATGTTGCATTTGGAGGTTCATTCACTTCACTTTCATTGACATCATCAAACTCAAATTCATTACTAATCTCTAGTCCTTCATGCACTAGCCCTCTACTCTCTAGTCTCTTTCTTCTCTTCTATCTTTTGTGATTTTCTCAATTAAGCTAGGGTGAGGTGAAAAGCTTTTTTTTTTTTTTTTTTCATTTTTTTTAAAAATATAAATCTAGGCAAGGGCTGCTAGGTTGAACTATTTATTATGCTTTTTTTTTTTTTTTAATCAGTTTGGGGCCTTTGGGCTCCATTTGGAGGCCGAAAATAAACAAGAAAAAAATTTTGAATTTTCCTTAATAGCACAAGATCTTTGATATCATTATAGGATCGCAATCTTATAAGAATCTAAGATCCGGACCGGTATCCCACACAAATCCCAATTTAGTATAGATCCTAGAGAGATTTAAAACGTCTTAATGATGTGCGATTTTAATATACTAAGATTTGGATCGGGATCTTGATAACCATTTACATAACTAATGCTGTAGTGCTGCCTATGTTCAATGTAAGTTTCATACTTAAAGTTTGATTTTGACTCTTGTTTAGTAAAGTAACTAGTAAGTGTATATTATATTTTATTAATTGATATTTTTGAAAAATCAGTGACCTAAGATCACTACACGTGTTGTTCAATGACGGAAAAAATCAGTACGTGTAGTGGTTATAGGCACTAGCTTATAAAATAGTATTGTGAACTTTATGTTATATTATTTCATATATAAATTTCATAATTGTGCTTTTTAATTGTTTGTTTAATTGATGGTATTGTACTCGGATTCCCGTGGCTCTAAGAGCATTCCCATCAGGTTTGTTATATGTGTTAAATGCTATAATATTTGGCATTTGACACATGAAATCTCCAAATATGAGTTTCATCAGGTGTTTTATATGTGCCATTTTTTTGCAACATGCTACAGTACGCTCTCAAATTTGAGAGCGTACTGTACACCTTTACTATAATTTATATTAATTTTTTATTCTCGCTGGGCCCACTTCAAATGTCTCCTCATCGCCTCTTCTTCCCTCTGTCTCCTCATTCCTTCACCGAATTGGATATGCTCTCTCTCTCATTTCTTTCTTTGCTCTCTCACTTCATTTCTTTGCTCTCTCTCCGACGAAACCCAGGAGCATCAAGCCACGCCACGCCACACGAACCCGACCCACCACTCTCAGATCGCCGTCCACCAACACAACCACACGAACCCGACCCACCACATCCACAACAACCCATGGCTTGATCACCACGCCACGCCACGCCGTCGAGCTTGTCGTGCCATCCACCACGTCATCGGAACCTCCCATCATCGGATTTCTCTCAATCGGTTTGCAGTGGTGGGTTTTGCTTTTGGTTTTGTTTGATTTGGCATGTGGGTTTGTTTGATTTGGGATGTGGGTTTTGCCGTGCCGATCTCTCTAGTTGTGGGTTTTTTTTTTTTTTTTTTTTTTTTTGCTGCAATTTGGGCTGATCTGATATTGAGTGATTAATTGTAGTGGTTGTGGGTTGATTGTAGTGGTTATTTTTTGGGTTGTTGTGGATTTTTTTTTTTTTTTTTTATAAGGTGGTGTTGGTGGATGTGGATTTGTGCCGGTGGTGGCTGTCGGTGTTGTTGTGGCAGTGGTTATTGGTGGCCGTTGTTGCCGCGGTGGTGGTTGTACTGTTGTTGCTGTTGATGATGGTGGGAACTGTAGAGGAGTTTAATATATTATTTTAATATGCTGTAAATATTATTTTAATGTATAGAAGTGAAAAATAGAACATCTGATAAATGAGATGTTGTAAAATGATGTGTTAAAATAGTAAAGTAGGTTTTTGGTGTGTTAAAATGGCATTTTTTATAGAAGAGCTGAATGCTCTAAGTGTATTGCATTCCAGTTCACTTAACAATAATAATGATAATTAATCTTAGAAATAATAATAAAGCTAATAGTATTAATAATGAAGATTTTAAGATATAAAAAATTCTAAAAAAAAATTGTAAAATTTCATGTTTTTCAGTGGTTTTTTTTTCTTTTTTGGTTTGTTTGATAATATATTCAAAAAAAAAATTATTATTAGATTTTGCATAATTTAAGTTTCTTAAAAAAAAAAAAAAAAATTAGAGCCACCGTTGTCCACTACCAATGTTGGAAAGAAATAATCACCAAAATTTTTGAAAAAAAAAAAAAAAATATATATATATATATATATACACACACATATATACATGGGTGAAACTATTAACTGGAAAGGTTAAAATTTTTCAACTTCACCTTTGTAGGCTAACTATCTTCCTACCAAATGATATGATCAAAATAAAATACTTTCATACTTTTGCATGTAGTGGTTTTGGTAAACCATTAGAAGTATAAAAGCATGAATCATTATATCCACAATTAGATACATGTCTTTCTCAAAAAAAAAAAAAAAAAGATACATACCCTTCCTGATAATGTGATCCAGACACATTAGCTGCCTTACTTAGGGCTTCCCTCCATCTCGGCATCTTCCCCATGTTATCCTTGAACTCCTTTTCATGGTTAGCTAGCGCTATCCCAAAGTTTCCCAATTGTTTACGTACTTCACTTGGTTCTACGTTATAAAAAATCGGTCGAAGTAGAACCTTTCGGTCATTTTCCCAACACTCAACAATCTTAACAAGTTCGTTCAAACACCATTTGGACTCTGCATAGTTTTTAAAAAACACAATAACTAAAATCATTGACTCTTCGATTGTTTTGAGAAGTTCCGCAGAAATTTCTTCTCCCCTCGGAAGCTTATCGTCCATAAAGGTGTTAATGCCTCTTTGTTCCAAAGCCTTATATAAATAGGTAGTAAAACCTGTACGGGTATCTTCACCTCTAAAGCTCAAAAAAACATCATACTTCCATCGGCAAGTGGAAGAAGAGGAGGAGGCTCCTTCTTCGTTGGTGAGGATAACCATTGGGATCTATAAGCAGAAGGTTGAGAAGATCAGATCAGAGATTTGATAAAGTGGGGGAATTAAAAGAAATGGGAGAAAGTGAACGGATGGAAAAAATGAACTATACCTTTTTGACAGTAGGATCACGGTTTTGACGATTGAGTCTTGCACCAGAAGAGCCCCGGTTCAGTGAGGCTCAGACTTGATTGAAATGCTCTGAATCAGTGCGTTTGATTCCGAAATTGATAAAAGGAGTGAATTGAATCAGACAGAGAGATCAAAGTGAAATGGAAATTTGGAGTTAAATAGGAGAAAGTTTTAGAGTGAGAGTGGGTGTGGGTGTATGTAAAGGAATTGTGAGTTTGGCATTTGGCATTTGTTTGACAACAGCAATGTAAAGTATCACGGGTCTTCGGCTTTCCATCCAAGAAAATTTGGGAAAGGGTGTGAACGCTTTCAAAAAAGAGCCTTTCATGTGTGAAAGCAGTCCCAAGCTTTTTCAATTTCCAGGAAACTAAGAGCCGAAGTAAATGACAGAACATAATAGTTTTCCATTCTTACTTTTTCCTGACAACGCGCAATGCAATATACGAATTTATTCCGTGATCCACGCTTTTTCAGTTTTCAGGAAACTAAAGAGTGGTCGAGATTGATAGCTGCAAAAAGAAGTTTTAATCTCAATCGATTAGAAAAGGTTTAAAAAAAAAAAAAGTTAACAATTTGGAAAGGGGAAGTGAACACTTTGAGGAAAAAAAAAAAGCCTTTCATGTACGAAGCAGTCCCACGCTTTTTGAATCTTCGGGAAACTTAAAGCCTTTTAATTTTCACTTTATTTTTTATTAGTCTTTTTTTTTTCACTTTATTTGTATAAAAAAATTGTAATATTTTATGTATTTGTATGATTTTTTTGTGACGTTAATTTATTCAAATTATTTTTTTTATTAAATTTTGTATAATTTATATTTTTTAGTTATCATTTTAAAAAAAATTTCCCACCATCATATTCATGGTGTACTATTGACGTTTATGTCGCATTATCACAACTAGCCTCTAAGCACGCGCTCACGCGCGTGCTCGGAGGCTCTTTCATTTTTTGGGTAAGAGTTAATTTAGAGCAATTATTAAATTTGGGATTACTTTATTTTCCAATCACAAAAAAAAATCTAGAGGTGTGATAAAAAAAATTAAAGATATCACAAAATCTAGCAGGTGAAATAATTTTTTCATCACACCCCTAGATTTTTTTTTTTTTTTTTTTTATGATTGGAAAATAAAGTAATCCCAAATTTTAATAAATGCTTTAAATTAACATTTACTCAAAAAATGGAAGAGCCTCTGAGCACGCGCGTGCTCAGAGGCTCTTCTATTTTTTGGGTAAAGGTTAATTTAGGGTATTTATTATAATTTGGGATTACTACATTCTCTAATCACACAAAAAAAAAAAAAAAAAAAAAAAAAAAACCTAAGGGTGTGATGAAAAAATTATTTTATCACTCATAATACTCATCACACCCCTAGGTTTTTTTTTTTTTTTTTGTGTGATTAGAGAATGTAGTAATCCCAAATTATAAAAAATACCCTAAATTAACCTTTACCCAAAAAATAGAAGAGCCTCTGAGCACGCGCGTGCTCAGGGGGGCTGCCATTTTTTGAGTAAATGTTAATTTAAAGCATTTATTAAAATTTGGGATTACTTTATTTTCCAATCATAAAAAAAAAAAAAAAAAAAAAAAAAAAAAAAAAAAAAACTAGGGGTGTGATGAAAAAATTATTTCACCTGCTAGATTTTGTGATATCTTTAATTTTTTTTATCACACCTCTAGATTTTTTTTTGTGATTGGAAAATAAAGTAATCCCAAATTTAATAATTGCTCTAAATTAACTCTTACCCAAAAAATGAAAGAGCCTCCGAGCACGCGCGTGAGCGCGTGCTTAGAGGCTAGTTTATTATAATGTTGGATTACTACATTTTCCAATCACAAAAAGGAAAAAAAAAAAAAAAAAAAAAAAACGTAAGAGTGTGATGAAAAATTATTTCACCACACATAATACTCATCAATGGCCTGCATGTTCGATATTGCTTGATCATGCACTCCATTATTTAAATAGTACATTTTCTATGTACTATTTTAAAAAATCGCACTTTAAATTTAGACCAAAGCATTAAACTAAGTATATTCTCATCTCTTAATTTAATCTTTAATTTACTTTTTGAATTAAATAATACGTTTTTTTTAATGAAAAATAAAATCGTTTTTACTGTTTTCTCTTTTTCGAAAATTCAAAGTATTTGCATCTTGTACTTTGTCCTTTTTATTTATTTATTTATTTATATATATACATCTATCCATGTACTAACCATGTACTATTTTAAAAAATCCCACTTTTTATCCCGCATTAAACAGCTCATGTTTTCCTTTTTTTTTTTTTCTTTTTTTTTTAATCTCTTCCATATTTTGGGGGAAAAAAAAAGACTCCTACTATAAAACTATTACTATAATTTCTCCATCCATATCCTTATATTTAGGCACTAACATACATGATTTTGAAAGAAAAGAAAAGGCTCTATTTTAAAAAATCCCACTTTTTATCCCACGTTAAACATCTCACATTTTCCTTCTTTTTTTTTTTCTTTTTTTTTACTTCCCTTCCTATTTTGGGGGGGGGGGGGGGGGGGGGGAAGACTCCTACTATAAAACTATTACTATAATTTCTCCATCCATATCCTTATATTTAGGCACTAACATATATGATTTTGAAAGAAAAGAAAAGGCTAAATTTTAGGGAAATTTAAAATATTAAGGTGGGGAATTGGTGTGAACGTATCCTTATTTAAAATTTTATCAAAAAAGAAAAAGTACACGTTTGAAAAAATTCCATGTTCTATCCATGCACTATTTTAAAAAATCTCACTTTCTATCCCACGTTAAACATCTCAAGTTTTCCTCTCTAATTTTTTTTTTTTAAAACCTTTTTGGTGTTGTTGAAGTTGTACTTTTTTTCAAATTTTATGTATGACAGTTATCATTTTTTGTCTAATCCTAAGATGTAGTTTTTTTAATCCTAAAATTTTAGTCATTTACTACACATCCATAACATAAGTAAATAAAAGCTTAAATTGAAAATTTTATGGCAAAAGATACACGTTAATTGTATACAAAAGAAATATAGTTTCTATTACAAAAAAAAAAAAATTTAGAATCAAAATTTAAAAAAATAGATAGAATTTTTTTTTTCAAAGAGAATAGGATTCATTTTTCAATTAGAAGCTTTTGCGTGTTTATCCAAATCCAATTGATGATGTAATAGTTATAAAAAAAAATTGATAATGTAATAAATCCAAAAAAAATAAAATGATAATATAATAGTTTAAAAAAGAAACATGAGATAGTTTAGTTTGACACTTTTTTTTTTCTTTCCTAACGTGGGATAGTTTTTCCTTATTGTATTGGATGGGTAGTTATTTTCTTTCAAACGTGAGTAGTGGGAAGTTCTTTTTTTGAGAAGAAAAGTGGATAATCACTACACATATGATATTCACAACACTCTAAATGAAAAAACTAAAATGAACGTGTTATAAATCACAACCTATGATAATCACAACACATAAAAACTAAAATGTCAATAATAGAATACATAAGGAAAGATACCAATCTTTTATTTTTATTTTTTATTTTTTTAGTTCGATACCAGACCTCTAGGGCTCTTAACGTATCAAAGACTTTTTATTTTTATTTATTTATTTATTTTTTTGAATTTGAATTTGAATGTGAATTTGCTTAAAAGATGGGATGTGAGGATAAGAATGGACAAAGTCAAATAAAATTGTAACTGCTAGACTCCTAACTGTTTGATGATAATGGGGAGTTAAATTATTTTTTATTATATATATATATATGAGGGGAGTTTAAACTTGTACGTGGGTGAAAGAGTGGGTGAATTTTCTTTTTTCTTTCCTTTTTTTTTTTTTTTTTTTAAAGAAGAGAGTGGATGAATTTTCAGTAGAGTGTTTTTTTATTGTTCAAAAGATAATTGTTTTGATAATTGTATGGATTGAGATAAGAATTGTGGTAACATTTACTTTTAATTTTTTTATTTATAAAAATAATTAAAGTATTTGAATTTTAATAGACAGCAAATACATATAAGAATCAATCATTTGAATATAAATGGGTGGCAAGAATAACAGTTTTTTTTTTTTTTCTTTTATGCGTGAAGGGTTTTCATTTTTCTTTTGTACTGATTTGATTTTGGAGCACAACTAATACATTTTGAATGAGAATTTTTTTTTTTTTTTTTTTTGGAGCTCTAGGATATTGGGAATTTGTTCCTTCTCAAAAAAGCGTGTAATACCCTCAAAAATAAAAAAAGTAGCATAAATTCCTATTAAAAAAAACTCCACGTTCATCAACGAAAAAAAAAAAAAAATCTCCCCGTTCAAATAAAAAACTCTTCCCAGCAAAACCTTTAAAAATTCAAGTAAAAAATAAATAAATAAATAAACACACACTCTATCAAATATCTACCCACATTCCTATTGGGAAAAAAGGTTTTTTTTTTTTTTTGAGAAAAAAAAAAAAAAAAACACTCCCAGTACACCAAAACACTCCCCATGTTCATTAAAAAAAACTTCTCACAAACACAAATGCATAATATTTATTTTTTTAAACTTCACTTTCCTTACTCACGTTTAAAATAATTCAGTCACCACCAACGTTTCAAAATTACATTAAAAAAAAAAAAAGAAGAATAGACTTGTAGAACTCAAGGTTGCTACATACCTAAATAAAAAAATAAAAATTTTTAAAAACATATACATTCAATCATCACCAACATTTCAAAATTACATTTAAAAAAAAAAAAGGAGAGAGAGTTAACATGATACATTAAAAAAAAAAATTGTAGAAATCAAGGTTGCTACATACGTAAAAAAAAAAAAAAAAAAAAAAAAATAAACCCAAAAACATATACAATGATGTTAAAAAAAAAAAAAAAAAAAAAAAAACTTTCTTCAGGTTTAATACCTATAATAATTCTTGTAAAGTCTCTCACCCGAACTTATCTAATATTTCATTCCAATGACTCCTCAATGCAATCCAAAAAATTTGTGCGTACGTGAACCTGAGAGAGATAAAAGAATTAGGGTTAAACCAAGTATTTGGGAAAAAAAGAAAAGAAAAGAGAGTTAACGTGTTACATAAAAAAAATAAAAAATAAAAAGAAAAAAAGAGAGAGAAAGAAAGAAGTAGAACTCAAGGTTGCTACAAACCTAAATAAAAAAATAAAAAAATTTCACGCCAAAAACATATACATTTAGTCACCAACAACATTTCAAAATTACATTAAAAAAAAAAAAAAAAAGATAGTTAACGTGATACATATTAAAAAAAAAAAAAGTAGAACTCAAGGAAAAAAGAAAACTTTCTTATAAAGAAAAAACAAATATAAAGAAAAAAAAAAGACTTAACGTGATACAAAAGAAAAAAAAAAGTACAACTCAAAGAAAGTCAATCATAAATAAACAAAAGAAAAGAAAAAAACAAAGAAGAACTTGTAAAAGATAGAACCTGAATATTTGTTAGAGCCGCCGACAGAAAATATCTTCAATTTGAAGAAAAAGAAAGAAGATGTAGAGCTAAACTAAATGTCTTCAATTTGAAGAAGAATGAGAGATAGAAACTGTAAAGCATACGTGAGTTTGTGAGTTTGTGGGTCTTAAAGTGTAGGAGTTTTAATTTACATATCTATCCCCGTTGGTTGAGAATTTGTAAGTGGGTATGATGAGGGTATTTTAGGCATAAAAAAATAAAAGAAAGTGCATTTTTACCGGAATGTCCTTTAGTTTTGTCTCTACTTAAATATAAAGATGTAAGGGCATTTTTGAACTAAAAATTGTGGAATCCAAACAGGGGAAGCCCCTTAAATAGTAGTATAGATGAGGATATAAGCGCCATATGTCAGCCTACATTTACAGCTTCGATTAGCAAAATGTAAAGTTATATCTAATATGATTTTCGAATCAATTCCATTACTAAATAAAAGCTGAAGAATCATTAGGAAGGGGAATAGGAATGAAGGCCTTGAAAAAGAGCCTTTAAAGCAGAAAAATTCCTACGCTCCTTCAGTTTTCCTAAGAAGTTAAGTAGAAATTGCAAAACAGTAACTTTTTGTTTTAGACTCACCCTCTTTATTCCATAGAAAAAGAAAGCAGTTTGAATATGCCACCAAATAAACAAAAAAACAAAAGCACTAAAAAGTAAGAAATCCCTCTTCCTTGAAGTTTCCGTGGTGCAATCTTTCCAACCAACAGTGCCACGATGTTTCAGCTTTCCTTCCAATAAGTTAAAGTTGATTCGTTCCATTACATTTCACTCTAACGTGTAGGAAGATTCTTATTGGAAACTTGAAAGGTGACATAAATTAGTTGGGTTAAGATTGAAAAGTATTGACATAATTATTAATTGATTTTTCATTTCCAATAATATTAATAAGAGTAATGTTATCGTCAGGAACTATTTTACAATATTTTTACAAAATGTTAATGTGACCAACCTCTTATTAGTTTTCATCTCAACTCATCATTAATATCATTTTTTTCATTTATCAATAATCAATTACAACATCAGCAGCTTGTAAATTTTTTTGTAAAATAATTTGTATCTCTAATATTATTCATATTAACAAATATATAGAAGATAGAGTATCAATTATCAGTGATTCTAGTATTTATATATATATATATATATAGAGAGAGAGAGTATCAATTATTTTTTAATAAAGTTTCTCTCAAAACTAGTTTGGAAATAAACCCTTCAAATTTTTTATATGTCTTTATATTAAGTGTGAATTTTAAAAATCTAGCATCGAAATTACATGTGCTTATTAAGGATAGAAAATGTTTCTCTCTTGCATGTTTGGTACCAAGGAGGGAAAGAGGAAAGAAAAGAACAGAATATACTAAACTTTTTTCTTTTTGTTTGGGTTGCAAATAAAAGAGAAATAAAAAGAAAAATGTTTACTTTTTTAGGAAATGCTAACGGATGCCCTCAAGGCAATGATTAATAATTCAATTAAAAAAAGTTTTTATGGGAAAAGAAAAATAATAATTAATGTTTCGACAGTTTTTTCTATTTCCTATTAAGGTTGCGTTAAAACTTTCCTAAAATAAATTGTTAACCATTATTCTAAGGACACTTGTTAGCATAACCCTTTTTGCATTTATATCCTAATGAAATAGGGAAATTAGCACAAAAGTAATTTTTGGAGTTCAGAAAAGTCAACATTTGTGGCTACGAGAGATTTCTCTCCATTTCCACCCAAATTGGGCGGACACAAAATGTAGGCCCAGAGGGATTTGGTTTCCTTCACTATCGAGAAATTATTAGCTATAACGGAGGACCATGTGGATGTGCTGATGTGGTCCCCCCAACCACTGGTGATCTGCCAGTTGGACAATTAGCAGATGTCAACTTTAACCACACAATAAATACAAACTTAACTCTAGTTTGGATTAATCTAACTAGCTTACCTCTTAAAACCAAAACCAAAGTTAAGCCACTAGCCACTTTAATCCAAATCACCAAAGCAAACCAAACCCACACGTTTTCACTATAATAGAATAGTTTCATTCCCTCCCTTGCATTCGCATCCAGAATGCTAAATGTCATATGTTGCTTTTATTTAGCATTTGTCTCTCAAAAACCTCTAACATCCGGAATTGTGAAAGTAAAGAATTGTAAAATTTTTTCCAATACTGCTATAGTGCCATCCTACTTTTATGATGGCACTGTAGACTATTGTATTTGTTTTTTAATCTTTTTTATTCTTTCTCTCTCCTCTGTCAGACTTCTCAACTCTCTCTTTTTCCTCATTTCGTCTCCCTCTCTCTCTTAATTGCTCTTAACTCTCACTCTCTCTCTCTCTCTCTCTCTCTCTCTCTCTCTCTCTCTCTCTCTCTCTCTCTCTCTCTCTGTGCCGGTGGTTAGGCCTCCACCTCGGTGTGTGGTTCGTGGGTTAGTGGATCAGTGGGTTTGGATTTCTGGGTTCCATGGGGTTTTTTTTTTAATTATTATTATTATTACTGGTGCTTAAAGGAAGAGGTGGGTTTGGTTGAAGTGGGTCATGGGTTTTGGCTTTCTCAAGTCCGGAGTTTTTGGGTTTTGTTGGTCGTCGGAGATCATCGATGTTTGGGTCCGATTTTGCTGGGTTTGGGTCCGGTGTTGCTAGGTTTTTGTTGGTCATTTGTGGGTTCTGTTTTGGCAATGGTGGGTGGTGGGTGGTGGGTGATGGGCAGTGAGGCCTTACTTGTATAATATTTGATTTGAATATTATTCTCTTTGTTTTGAATCAATTTTGAATAATTGGTGTGTGTGATTTTGATTTTTTGTGTGTTGTTGTAGATTCGGCATTGAGAGAGAGGTTGAATAAGATTATGACTTCGAACTATTTCACACCTCGTCGGAAAATGAAGGCTCTGGTGGAAGTTGCAGTTGGAAGAGAGGTGAAAATTAGAGAGAGGAGAGAGATGGGAGAGAATAAATATGATTTTGGGATATATTATTTTAATGTGTTGTGTTGTAAAATAAAAGTTGAGATGCTAGGAATATTGTAAAATGGTATGATATAATTGATAAAGTAGCTTTTAATGGGTTTTTTGCCAATAACAATTCTATCTTTTGAATCCAAGTTATTTTTTCAAAAAGCACTAAAATTTTGATAGTCTTGAACTAAGTTTCACAGATCTAATTCATCATCATCAAATATCATCTCCCTACTTTTGCATTGCCGGATTGTTTTAGGTGGTTGTCCAAACTCCAACATTGCAGCTAACCATGATTGATCAAGGTATTTAACAAAAACTCATTTCACTCTTCAATGTTTATTTTTCTTGCTCTAACTAGTTTATTAATTGTTGTCTTCTATATATTTCATAAAAGTCCAATACGAGTATTCTAATGTGTGTGTGTGTATGTGTGTGTGTGTTGTTTTCTTCCTATCTACTTTATAGATGTAAAGAGTATAATTTTTTATAAGTTTATGATATGTCTTTGTGTTAAAACGCATTCCCTCTCTCTTGTGTGTGTGTGTGTGTGTGTGTGTGTGTGTGTGTGGTGTTTCCTTTAACTATTTAATAAAATTCAAAAATGTGAATAGTAAAAAAATGAACTATTTCTTAGGGGTTAATAGTTTGTACACACCATTCTCATCACTCTTGTTTTTTAATATGCTTTTGATTTGAGTTCCCGTAGAAACATATTTTATGGTGTTTTATAATCACAGTGGTGTTTTATAATTATAGATATTAGAGTCAATGATGAAGACCTCCAAGATATTGAAAATTTGCTTGGAATGGTGATACACAATGAGGATGAAGCATATAAATTGTACAATGATTATGCCATATGAATGGGGTTTACTATTCAAAAAAAACAAACTTAGATATTCAAAAGATGGTAAAAGACAACGAGAGTATGTGTGTTCAAAAGAAGGATTCCCCCAAGATAGTGACCATTTGGATGATAAGAAGTTCAAAAAATTACAAATTAGGACTAGTTGTGAAGCTAGTATCCGGTTTACAGTGATAGATGGTGAGTAGAAACCACTCACTTTAATTCTAATCATAATCATGAGCTTGCAAAACCAGAAGAAAGACCATTTCTAAGGTTGAATAAAAAAAATAAATGATGCTCAATTGGGTGTAATAAAAACTTTCAAGGAATTGGGTATAAGAACAATAAGCGCACATTCCTATTTAGCTGAGGAAGTTGGAGGGTTGGAAAATGTTGGATTTATAAAATAAGATTGCTATAATGTGGTGAACAAGCAAAAGTTAATCAATGTTGAGGCTGGGGATGCTCAAAGTTTCCCTCTTCTATAGTAACTTGCCATTTTTGTTCATTTCCTTCCCTATTTTGTGTAGAACATTTTTAGATTTAGATTATTCATGAAATCTGGTATTTTTCTTATTAATTTATCACATATACAAGTTGACACTAATTATAGACTTCCAGGATGATTTGAGATATGAATTTTGTTTTCTATGGCAAACGATAGATTTGTTTTATTGAGAAATAGAATTTGTACAATGGGTAACTAAAAGAAAGAACATTCCTCTCATTCCCTACTCAAGCTCCTCCTTTGGACAATAAAATTTTATAAGCTCATGAGTTATATAGGTACAAGTTTTTCACAATACGTGAAAAAAAATATCATCCCAAACTAATCCTACCTCAGCGGAGTAATTTTCCCCATTTGCCAAAGCATTCACTAATTTAGCATCTTCATATTCAACATCTAAATGTTTGAAACCAACATTTCTACTCCATTAAACAGTGTAGAGAAACCTAGAAACCTATAGACTTTGTTCCAGCCTGTTAAGGACAAGTTTACCTCACCATTCAAAGTTCAATTGTTAAGATTACACAGTTAGAAGATAACAGCCAAGATTACAACAACTCAGCTTATAGATAACATTTTAGCTTTTGTATATTTGAACTCAAACTCTTCATGTACATCTATCAAAACTAGGGGTGTGCGCGGTTCGGTCATCTCAAATTTTTCTCAAATTTGTTACTGAATCGATAAATATTGGTTCTCTTATAATTAAAACTGATGCATACCACTTAGGGTTGGTTTTCTGACCTATAGCGGTGCGATGTCTTGCGGTCAATTTAATCAGTTTGGTTGGTTTGAAACATTAAAAATTCTATTTGTTTTTTTTTTTAATAAAAAAATCTGTCCAACCTGTTCACACATAAAATCTATAAAAAAAAAACAATAAAATCTATTCAAATTTCATAGAAACTTCATAAAAATAAATATGTTCAACTTGTTCACACATAAAATCTGTTCAATTTGTTTAAAAAAAAACAGCAACAAAATTTGTTCAAATTTCATAGAAACTTCATAAAAAAATCTGTTCAACCTGTTCAAGCAAAATCTGTTCAATCTATTTAAAAAAACAGCAACAATTGTTCAATCTATTCAAATTTCCACAGAAACTTCATAAAAAAAAAAAAAAAAAAAAAACTGTTCAACCTGTTCACACGTAAAATATGTTCAAAAACCTATTCAATCTGTTCACACATAAACAAGCTGTCCAAATTTCATCATTTCATTCACACATAAACAATTTGTCCAAATTTCATCATAAACTTGTCCAAAAATGACAAACTATCCAAATTTTTTATTTTCTTTTCTTTCACCATGCAAAAATGTTTGGAAATTGCCTCAATAAGAGTTCAACTCCCAAAATACTATCATGTAACATATATTATCATTAGTTTCATTGTGTGTGTCAGTGTTAATAACAATAAGCGTTAATTTATCCACTTAATAACGTATTACAGAACCATTTGTTGCTGTCCACAAATGCCAAAATAAAGATATACAAATTAAATTAGCATTTAAGCAAAAGAATGCTAATTGCTTATATCCTTAATGATAATCCCACCCATAAGTAACTAAATAACCACCTTTAGTGAAAAGTCCACTACCAATAACATGTATAAATATAATTAGCATATAGGCAAAAGAATGCTAGTTCTCGTAAGTCCTTTGTCTAGTAAGTCTATGCACTATGCATCATTCTAGAACTCCTACAAAATACTAAACAAAACAAAATCAACATGTTTTAATAACCATAAAACGTTTATCAACAATAAAATATTTATAATTAGCACAAATGTGATAATAGCAAGTATACTTACATAATACTAACTACTAACTAACTTCAAGCAAAGAGCAACATATCACTTATCATCATTCAACACAATGGTGATTGGATCCTCCTCCATAGGCATTGGGCAAATCAATGCAATTTCTACAATCTCATTCAAAACAAAATGATTCTTAAGCATTGAGTAAATAAATAAACAATTGATGCATACAACAAACAAAATGAACATATATATATACACACCAGTGTCAATCTCAAAACCATCCATATCCTCCACATTATCCATGCACTCTTGAAGCTTTATTGGTCTTTTATTCTTTGCATCCTTTAACCAATTCAGGGTACAAATAAGGGTTTTAACTGTATTAGAAGATAGTGAACTACGAAACAAATCCAAAACATGTCCACCCGTACTAAAAGCAGACTCGGATGCAACTGTAGAGACAAGAATAACTAACACATCACGGGCAATTTGGGAAATGACTCGATATCTAGAAGAATTCGTTTTCCACCACATCGAAATGTCAAAATCTTCCACATCAAGGTCCTTAGAATATTTCAACAAATACCTATCTAACTCAGATTTGTATTCCACACTATCCTCATCCACCAAGTGTTGCTTAAACCTATCATTATAGCTTTTAATGCGATTAGACAATGAAGCATTACCAACACTTGGTCTAGAGTCCCTAGACAATGAAGCACTACTACACTACCACTACCGCTACCGCTAGAATTTGAAGCTCCATTCTGACCCATTCTCTCCGTATATAACCTCTTCAATGCATCCTGAACCTTAAAGCTCATCGCATCCCCCTTGTCCTTTCCATACCATTCCCTGAACCAAAACTTGACATACTTCTATCTATACTTTGGGTCAAGAACAACAGCAACAAAAAGCATCAAATTGATATTATTTATACTTTCCTAATACTTATCATTTTTTTTTCATCTCTACCACCATACTCCTTAAAAATGGATCCTCATCAACACTATACAATTGTTGCAATTGATATTCAATACTAATTAGCTCAGTGAAGTATGTATTAGAAATGACAAACAAGGACCCAGAAAATCTAAGTGTCACCTCATAAAATATGCCAAGAAATTTTACAAAGGTCTTGACATTTTTCCAATCAAGATAGTTAGGAGGACCAATGGGTTTTTTCCCATCACCATCCGCTTCACAAAAATAAAATTTATAATGCTCATCTTCCTCTTCCAACCTATCAAATGCTCTCACAAATTTCAAAGCACAATCTAACACGAGATAAGTTGAATTCCACCTTGTTGGCACATCAAGGGACAACAAACATTTGACTTTAATTTTCTCATTTTCAATACATTCTTGAAACTTCTCAAACCTTGCAGGAGAGACTCTCACATACCATATCACATTCTGAACCTTGGCAATTGATTCGTGAATGGACTTCAAACCACTTTACACTATCAAATTCAAGATATGTGCACAACAATATGCATGAATTCACCACCCAATATGCTACTATCTCTTTTTTTTTGTTTTCTTCTTCACATAATCAATTGCCACACCATTAGATTTAGCATTGTCCGCGGCAATAGTAAACAACTGATCTATACCCCACTTCAACAAACATGACTCAACCACTCTATTTATGGTGTCTCCTTTGTGATTAGCTATAGGGCAAAAGTTCAAGATTTTTTTTTAGTAAGTCCAATCTATTAGGACATATGTGGTTCACTTGTTACGAACATATGTCATTCTTTTATATAATTGGCTAATTATTTGGCAAAACACACTTTACTTGTAATTGGGTAGTTTTAGGTGTTTTTAATACTTCAAGAAATAAGGTTTCAAGATCAAGTGTTGAAGTCATCAAATCTATCTACGAAACAAGTTGAGAAAGTGCAAGTTCATTAAAGCTCGACAACTGGCTCGACAATTGTATATATCGAGCTTAAGAGAGTTGTTCAGCCCCGTGTACTCAACACCTACTCGACAGCTACTCGAAACCTCCTATCTGTCGAGACCTAAGAAAAACAGATTTTTCTGTTCTGTTTTCTTAGGATCCATGTTTATGTGTTTGAGCATTCTTTTCTCCTAACCTTAAATATATAAAAGGATTGTTTTAAGGGCCGTCAAAAAGTACACAAGTTGCACAAGTATTGAGAAAAGTTTATTCGAGCAATTTGTGACCAGAGACAAAGTTTTGCTATAATTCATCATTCTTGAAGAAGTTGCTGTGTATGTGTACCTTTAAGTTTTGTGACCAAGCATCTTCTTGATCTTCATCGTTGGGATAAACTAAAGAACTTTGTAACTAACAACCTTCTACAGTTGGTGATTGAAGTCGTGTACTGGGATCCACGCATTGGTTAGTCACGTACTTGGGAGCCGTGCATTAAAACGGAAAATTATCACTATAGAACATGTCCAATTAGGTATTGGGGTAAAGGTTCAACTGTAAGTTGGTATAAGGTACTTGGATTCCTTTATTTGTAACCGCTTGTTGTGATAATAGTGGAATTTTAAGAGTGGTGACCTGAAAATCACTCAGTGGGGTTTTTGCCGTTAGGTTTTTCCCATTCGTAAACAAATTACTGTGTTATTTATTTTCCGCTACATAATTAGTTTATTGGTGATTTGTTTGTGCTACCACGCATTTACATGTTAATTAACTTAATTAATTCAGTTGGTAAAATTAATTGGTTAATTTATCACAAAAGGTCAATACGTTTTTGACCTATCACAATCCCCATCAATGAAGTGTGCAGTGACTACCATGTAGTTCAAGTTTTGTATGGACATCCAAGTATCTATTGTCACACAAACCTTTTGCCCAACAAAAGCCATTCACAAAATATCCACCTTACTAGAATAAATCTTCTTACAAGCCCTTGCAATAGTAATGCGACGGGGAATAGGAAACCTAGGCTCAAATATTTTCATAAATTCTTGAAAGCCTTGACGCTCTACTAATTTAAAAGGTAATTCATCAATAACGATCATCCTTGCCAACGCCAACCTTATCCTCTTTTCACTATAGTTTGCAACCACTAACACATTTGAACCACTTTTCCCTTCCCTCTTAGCTTGGAAAGACAAAGCTTTTTATTTATCATCATAGGGAAAATGCCACTTCTTATGCACCTTCGTGTAGGGCAATATGTCTAAAGTACCATTTTTCTTATCATGACAATTATATTGATTTTTACAATACTTGCTTTTAGACCTTAGCTTCTTGGGATCAGGACCAGACAACTTAATGAAGTATTGTCATACTATAAATGGGTCCTTACCACCTTGTTTAGGTGGCAGTGGGGGAAGTGATGCACCAAGTCCAATTAGTGTTGCAGGTTCAGGTGGGTTAGGGTTAGCACTACCAGGAGGAGGTGGTTAAGGTCCCTAAGGGCACCAAATCCAAGTGGAGCATCGAAATTCATTTAGTAAAAAAATTTCCAACCAACAAAAACACAAAGTTTCCACAACAATGTCAAATTATAATTTTTCCAGCAAATACAATATCATATAGCTCATTCTCAATCAATGAATGTCACAACTAGATCCAATAATAGCAATAACTAATCAGTTTAGTTGCAACAAGGCAACAATAACAAACTAACAATCATTAGTCATTACTCAACAATTCATGTCACTAAAAAGTCATTATGAATTCAGTCAATAAGTTTCTTCTCAAGACCAAATTTATTTTTTCACAACCAGCCAACCAATGTATCATTCCAAATTCAATAATTAAATTCCTTCTTTTTTTTCACAATTTCCCCAAGTTTTTAACCAATATTGTATCATAAATTAGACACGACTTAATGTAGATTTTTTTTTTTTTTTAAGTACAACTTAATGCATAAATACCACAATGATATAACTTGGCAGTTCGTAAATGTCATAAATACAATGTGATAACTAACAAGCCTTCTTTCAAGAACTCACAAACACCCCCCCCCCCAACAAAATAAAAACCCAAGATCAAAATTTACCCTTAATCATTTTAAAATCAAACCAATTTATTCACAATTACTACCTACTACCTAAATTTTCAAGAAGTAAGATATCTACGCTAGTGTTATAGGAATTCTAACAAAAATTTAATATCATTGGAGACTCATATTTGCTCACAACTGCAAATGATGGGGAGCGTCATTTCTATGGTTATGACATGCTTAGTAGACAACAAAATACCTATGGTACGCAAGTGATAGTACATTTGCATCAAGATGGAAAGTGCCATGGGTAAAATCATATGGAACACAATTAACAAACATACAATGCCAAAAAAAAAAAAAAAAAAAAAAAAAAAAAAAAAAAAAAAAAAACAAAAAACAAAACCAAAACCAAAACAAAAACAAAACTTCTCTACATAACAAACAAAAAGTTACTTCCCCAGAAAATTACCAAATCTTTGTCGTAGACATAAGACAAACAAATTACCAGAAAATTACTTCCCCACGGCGCACACACTATCAAGTATAACAAGACAAAAAAATTCAGAGGAGAATATTTAAATAATCAATGAAAATTACTGAGAAAATCAATTTAACAAAAAGCAAAGCAAAACTGGTTCAAAATAGGCAAGAACAGAACTTTTTACAAGCTACAAGAGTAACAAGATTATTAAACTGCAGTTTGATGTCCATTGTAAATTGGGTGGCAAAGTAAGCCCGAACCCATTTGCTCACCCAAACCCATCCATTCTAATTGAATACAAACCCACCCAATTATTAGTTGGGTTAAATGGGCATCAACCCAATTAAACCCAGTGATTACTTGCAATAACCATAAGTGACAAAATGTTGGTTTCTAGAGAAATGGTTTGGATATTTACAAGTCTTAATACCTCCATAATAATAATAGAATTTAATAAGGTACCATAATATTTTATATTTGGTGTATTAAAAAATATCTGAAAAATCTATATAGAAGTGGGATTATATTAAGGGTTGTGTTAACGAGCACCTTACGTTAACGAGCACTGTAAGGTGCTCGTTAACAACACATTTTATAGCAGCTTTTCAGACTTTTGGGCAGCTTTTGGCATTTTTTTAAATCTCTTTTGGCAATTTTTTTTGACAACTTTTTCCCATTTTTTTAAGTGAGACCCAAAAAGGGAAATGTTAACAAGCACCGCACGGTGCTTGTTAACATTTCCCTTATATTAATTACATCATTAATAATATATATAATTATTATTTTGTAAACTTATTAGATATTTTTTAATATCCGAAAGTACCAGGATTTCTTCATATCTATTCGTTGTATGTGCAAATGTTTAGGGATTGAGATTTGATGCAATTAACCCCCTCCATCTCACAACAATTATTTATTAATCTTAGTTCTTTACTTTTTCTCATTTTTTTTATATTCAATAGGTGAGATTTAAATCTCAACCACTCATAGCAATTGCATCAGGTGCAATACTTAGAATATTACACATGATCTCAATCCAAAGTTCAGTTCTATACTTCTATTATGTATGTAGCTAGATCTAGAAAAACTAAGGGATATCCAAGAAATGGAAATTCTTCATATCATGCATGTTGCTAGATTTGGTAGCACAAGGGGATATCCAAGAATTGGAAATTCGTAAATATAGTACCCTAATAATACATCTACTATTTGCAAACGACATATTCATCCTTTTCAAACTAAAACAAACAAACAAACAAACAAATAATATTTTGAAAAAAAAAATCCCCAAAGAACATCAAGAAACACTTGACAACTTTTGTAACATTTAAAGGAGGATAAGAATGATGGAAAAGGGTACTAAAGAGTGAGGAGTATACAAAAAACCACAATGTATGTTTGTTCCTCGTCCGAGTCTTTTCTTTTACTAGGCACAATTTTTTTTTAAACCCCATGTACACATTTATTAATCAGTGCATAATAGAATTTAATAGTCTACCATTCATGTGAGAGGAGGGAGTACACATTTATGGCATTCCGAGAGTGCATAATAATTTCTATAGAGGATGAACCATTTGTAAGGAACATTAGAAACAAATTGCAGTCACACTTTTAGTTATTTACAAAATATCTCACCTTATATAATAATTGAATATAAAAGCATTATGTTTCCTTAAAAAAAATTATATAAAAATTACAAAATTTAAAGCACTTTCAAATAACAAATATAGATAGCTTAATTTAGAAAATCTAATATATCAACTATATTTTGTTAGAAAATCATTTTGAGAATTGTTTGAGACTAACACTTATTAATTATGATCTAATATTTTCATTTTTCACTTAACAAAACAAACAAATTGTCAAATTTTTCAGCGCATCGCATGAGTCTGTAACTAGTAATATATAAAAATTAAAGTATAGCATCTAATGTTGTTATATTCCTGTTTTGCCGTTATCATCCATATCCGTATCATCATTTTTCCTATCAAATTTTTTTTTTTACAATGTTTATTATATCCAAACAACTATTCGGCTACTTTTGCCCACATTTAAAAATCTATACATGCAATTACCGTTTCTTTCTTGGTTGACTCTCGGTATGCTGGCCATCTCTCAAAGTTTGTTCATCTTCTTCAATTAATTAGATGTTTTCACATTGGAGGCCTTCAATTAATAGTTTAATGGTTCTTATGGTATCTCCCCAAATTTGATTATCCATGCATGATGTTGTCTCTTCTTTTATTGGAGAAAGTATACTATGTTTCGGTAATACCAACTCTAGGAATGGCAACGGATCGGGTTTGGGTCGGGTTTTTCCATACCCAGACCTGACCCGCGGGTCTTAGCCCGCGGCCCAAACCCAACCCGTTTACTAAATAGATTTTTTTCCTGGGGCTCGAACCCGCTCCTGTCGGGACTGTTAGGCCCTGCTAGATTTGGGCTCAAATCGTGGCCCAACCCAAAAAAAAAAATTGAAGCACAAATTTATTCCTCTCCTGATCATGTTTCGAATCCTAAAACCCAACTCCCTAACATCATCATCGCGCCACCAACTCCTCCAAAAATGCGGTGTAAGCAAAACCGCAAAGGGAAAGTGCAAAATGAAATCAAGCCAACTATTGAAGCGAACAAGAACCAACACCAAAAAAGGCACCATCGCTACTGAATCACCGAAACCCGGAAAAGGTTTCGAGAGACAAGACCGATTGGAGCAACTATGTCTCAACGCTCCCACCCCTATTCGCTACTTAAACCCCAGAGAAAGAGCATGCGAAGCTCAGAGAGAGAAATTGGGACTCATCAGCAAAGAGCACCAGCGCGAGCTTGATATCTTGAAGAAGTAGAACTGCAAGAAGTATAGTAGGGTTTTGATGAGGAGGCATTGTGCAAGGCAGGCCACTGAAGCGATGGTGAGATGGAGTGTGACTATCCGTGTGACTGTGTGAGGTGTGAGGTCGTATGCTGTCAGCTATGTGAGGCCCTGTGCTGTGTGATGTGAGGCAGTGAAGGTGAGGAGGCGTGTGAGCTGAAGTGAAGGAGTGAGGGTGAGGAGGCAGTGCTGAAAAATGAGTGAGTTAGGGTTAGTTTATGACTATATATATATATATATATATGGAGGGTTTTTAGTAATTTAGGAATAACCGGGCCGGGTTCGGGTCCAAGTTCGGGCTAGGTTTTTTATAAAATCTAGACTCGCTTTGGGTTTTTTTTAAAAACCCATACCCGACCCTATTCCTTATCAGACTGGGTAAAATCCACCCCATTAAGGTCAGGTTGGGTCGGGTACCTGCAGGTCGGGCAAAAATTACCATCCCTAACCAACTCAACATCTATTTTGGTATTTTCTACCCAATAAATGAGTGATACATGTTTCAAAAAATCATATCAAATTACTCCAATAAATTAATCACAATCTTCTATACTATCGGGATGATAAATTAATCATTTATTGGAGTAGTTTGATGTGGTTTTTTTGAAACAGTTGTCACTCATTTATTGGGTAGGAAATACCAAAACAGATGCTAAGTTGGTATTACCGAAACATGATATACTTTCTCCTTTTATTGAGTCACTAACCTGTGCATTGCATCAGATAATTAGTAAATGTTAAATATACTCACTTTATTCAATCATATAATTAATTAAAAACAAATGAAAATGAGTAATTTTAGTTCAAAGTAAAGGTTGAAAATAATGAGTTCTAGTTAGTTCAATTAGTAAAATCTCTGATGGTTAAATAAGAGATCTGGGATTTAATCTCTGCCTACACCAAAAGCCAATTGGTATCTTAGTTTGATGATAAAAAGTTATCATTAGGAACAGACGTCATAGGTTGAAATTTTCTAAAAAAAAAGAGTTGAAAATAGATATAAAAAATTGGTCATACATATATACAACTTTAATCTCAAGTATAATGTGAGAATGAACTTATTAGACACAACAAAAATATACACATTTTAAGGAAAAAAATCGACTTTTTTATAAGATGAAACAAAAACACACCATTTATATTTCTGCCATGCTATTCACATTAGTGCTCTAGTTGTTCTTTTGGGAAACCTAGAGTTTCAATGGGAAGTTTGGGCAATTTAACACCAAAGTTTCTATCTTTCCTTCTATTCACTTCAATTCCATCTCTCTCATTTAATCTTTAGAAGACTACCTAAACTACCATCTTCTTTCTCTAACAAACAATGATATAATTCTTTGTATTTTGACAAGAATTTTGGATTTAAATTGATTAGTCCATACAGGATGAAGCTGCATTAAAGAACGCCAAAATAGGGAGGTTAACATCAATCATTACTATTGTAGCATGTAATTAATGAATACAAATCGTTTGTACCATTTTTTCTATACTACTTTATATTCCACTAATATCAACTTGTCATGTATTGATTTTTTTTTCCCCATTTTAAACTTCAGTTATTTTATAAGAAAAGTAAAATCAATACTGTGGGGTCAGAAAATCGGGTAGCCTCGGCCCACTCAAAGCTAGGCCCAAACGGCCCACGCTGAAAATGCATGATGGGTCTAAGGATGAAAACACAAGGACCACCCCACCAAAGGAGATTCCTTTGCCGTCCGAGGAAGGGAGGACCCAGTGCCACGCGTTGGCAACAGAAGTGTGGAGAAGGGGCAAACCCTGGGCGAACTGTCACCTCGGTATTGAATGCGCTCACCTAACCCTCCTAGCCGCATTAATGGGGTTGTAACGCCTCGACAGGGCAACATCGATCAGGATAAGCCACTTGAGCACGGATAGAACCTCTGATGGGATGGACGGTCAGAAGGGAAGCCAATAGATGATCAACAAGAGGAGGAAGAGAGGAATATATAAGAGATGGGAGCCAAATGTTAGGGAGGGAGAAAAAAGAAAAGAGGAGAGCTTGGGAAACAAGCCTCCTCGGCCATGGGCCGAGGAGCATCCCTTAATTGTAAATTAGTCTTAGTATTCTTTCAATAAAAGAAAAGTAGTTCATGCCTGGTGAACGCCGGCGAGTGCCTAAACCTTCGATCCACTCTCTACAAATTCATTGTTCTGGGTTTGGTGGGCCTGGAGTCCATATCTTTTGGGCTACAAAATCGGACCCTACAAATACATAATAAATTATAATTGATGGAACATAAAGTGATACATAACAAATGATATCGAAGATATGTATTCGTAATTAATAGTAGCGAAAATAATGTAGATAGTCGATGGAATATGATATATATACATAGAAATGAAATACAAATCTCAAATTTCTAAATGGGGGAAGAAAATATTGATGTTTGGATTTTATTGCATATATACAGCATCAAAAGAACTCTGACATTGGTTGGAGATGTTTGCATGGTTCGCATTCTGATGGTTCCTTGAATTCCCATTTATGGCACATATCAGATGCAACCATCCCCCTCAACCTGTTGAAACCATTTCAACCAATCCCATATACACCATGAGCATTCGATACCTTTTATATATCTCTACTGTCCATGGTACAAAATTTTCATCTGTGAGTGACAGAAATAAAACCACAAAAAAAAAAAAAACCACCTATACATATTTTGGATATATATATATATATACATGATAGAATTTCAATCTGTAACATTCGCATAGAGGCTGTAAAGGCATGTCTGTAATACCATAAAATAATAAAATATTATTGAATTATTGTAGGTAAAACTAGGTTAGGTATAAGGCTCAATGTTTATAATGAGAATAATTTTAAACTAACCCTGGCTATGTGTATTAAAGTTAAGATCCTAGTATAACTGGGATTTAAGACGTTATAATAATTCAACTGGCTTTTGGACCTTGAGCTATATTTCTAATGCTATCAAATGAATAAATGATGCATGTCATTCTCTTGTTTCTCAAAAAAAAAAAAAAAAAAGCGTCGTTCTCGCATATATTGATTTGAAATTGTTTCAGCCAGTGATACTCAAAAAAAGAGAGAGTTAGTGCTTACTGGTTGGAAGTAAAAAAGATTCTGAGGATATCTCTTCACATCAAATAATTAAATTACGTTGAAAGTTTTATAACTCAGTGGTATTTAGTTGATTGACTAGTCTATATTATGAGGATAAATATAATTCAAATCTTCCTTATTACTTGTTGAAACAATTGAATTATTGGTATTAAGTGATTCTCTTTATAATTCAGTTTTTTGAATCTTTTTCCTTCTAAACCTCTAAACACTTTGTGCATGAGAAAATGTTGATTAATTTATAAGGTTCTTGGCCCCTTTTCACTTATTGTAGCAATTGAATTATATAATGTTCTTGGCCCCCTTGTGTGTTTGAGTTAAAATATTTAGTATTTTTTTAAAATTATATAAAAAAAATTAAATTAAAATAGCAAAAAATTAAAAAAAAAATTCAGTAAATGTGTTATTTTTTATTTTTTTGAGAAAAATATAAGGAAGTTTTATTAGCGTAAATCAATTTGGAATACATTCTCGAATCAAATGTTAGTTCTTCTATTTAAACATCTAACCTTATTATAGATGAAACTGCTCTTCCTACATGAATATGAACTAAACAATTGCCCTCCGTTTTAACATGCTTAAAAGTAAACCAAAAAACCAAAAGTTTGGGTAGAAGATGTGCTTGTTAGGTACAAAGGAAAATAGTTATCCTATAAGATAACTACAGAGGATTTGTTAGGCAAGAAGATTAGTGGATCAAATAAACCTGGGTATTGTACAGTAAGGATTCACTTTGGTTGTTCTAAGAATAAACTAGGACTAGATTGATTGATTTTAAGAATCAATTAGAACTAGATTGATTGATTTCCCTCAAAAGAAACATGTCCCACTCCACAATTGGAAAAACAAAATAAAATTGTATTTAATTGTTGTCCTTTACAGAAATGCCATCTGGACTTTGCCGTTGACCGGGTCATAACTCATAAGCAACATGACAAATTAGGCAAAGTGGACTAAGAAAAGTGCCCTTTCTTAAAATATATATTAACAAACACTATAATCTTTTTTTATTAGGGTAATTACACATCATAATCCACTTAAGAAGGTGTCAAACATACTTGTATCAAGAGTAATGCTACAGATACAAACTATAATTCACTTTTGGTCAAATTAGGCAACTTAGGCAAAACTTCCTTACATAATGGACTACTTTTCTAAAATTTGCACACTTGTTCTCCTTTTTTTTCAAAACAATTATGCTTTTCTTTTTTCTTTTTTCTTTTAAAAAAAAAAATCCTAATCTTTTGGATCTTTTGATAGACTGATGTCCACAAAACACCCGTAAAAGCACACGCACAGAAGATCTTATAGCTATCTACTAAATCTAAAATTTAAAAAATGTTAGAAAAATTATATAAAAATTAATACACCTTAATACAAAATAAAACAAAAAATATAATGGAAAAAAAATAGTGATAGAAAGGGACAAAATGGCCCATAAAAGAAGTACAAATAGATTGGTTAAAAGAGACAGTCAAACAATGTTAGAGACTTCTTCTTTTTTTTTCTTTTTTTTTTTTTTAAAAAAATTTGTTAAGATAACAAGTTATGATTAATGGAATATTATTTTTACATAGATCAATAGTTAAAATGTTTTTTTTTTTTTTTTTATCATGTACAAATTATAATGTAAAACCTTATATGATGAATTGGTGTCAATGAACCTATCACTCAGGTTAATCCACTCCTCACGTCACATGCATATATAAAAATAAATTGTAACATTTTTTTTTGAGGGAAAAATAAACTGTAACTAATATAATACCACACTTATATAGACTTACCATATATTATTTTAATACACCTAATTTTTTTGATGGCCAAGAAGGGGGGGCTAAGGCGACCATTGTGACTCACAGGCATGACTATAGGGGCACTTTTCACTAGAGAATGTTGGATTGATTTATAAATACTATAGTCATGGGTGACCGCAGACCTCACCCTAACCCCATGAGAGAACTAGAAGCTTGGGCTAGTTGCAAGCAGAATTCCCATAGTTCGCCCATTGGGAATCGAACATGGGACCTGGTGCTCTGCATTCATACCAAGACCACTAGACCACCACTCTCATTGTGTTTGGTAGAATTTTATTGATGAATTTTGTAGAATTATTGTCTTTTTCTTTGACTGCTCGTAATTTGTGTCATGCTCACAATGATGAAATTAATATGATCTTCATTCACACAACTTGAACTTTTTTAGAAATAACATTAGTTAGATAAGAATTGAAGGAAAATGAATATCTGAGTTGGAGGTTATTAATTACATTTTGTTTTTTGGCTCTGCTTTTAGAATTACAAGAGCTCTATTTAAAACACAATAGGTGTGAGTGTTTCGTGGTTTAGGAAACTCTCTAATTATTGCATATATAATGAATGTTCTTGAAAAGAGTTTGTAAGTTTTTCAATCGGTGAGTCTTGAAAATGCCTCAATTATACTAGACTTGCGTATAGAGAGGCCATGGAATTAGCTAGAGACCCTAGATATTGCCCTTTTTTTACGTCAAATTTGGAGAATAAGTATAGCTGGTGAGTACAAGTGAGGAGTTTGAGTGATTGATAATTCGATACAATTCTCATCAGATTCAATTGTGGTGACTGAAACTTCTTTAGCTCTATTTTGTGTTTTAATTTATCACAATTTTTTTTTAAGAGAGGTGTTACATCTACAACATTTTCACAACAAATCATAGGTGATTAGTTATTATTGATTCAAGTTTGAACCTAATACTAAGATTACTTTTTTGTTGTGAAAATGTTGTGAACTTTAATACACCTTAATACAACTTGCCACTTAGGATTTATTGTGAAAATGTTGTGGACTTATCATTAAGTTTGTTGACTAGTCTATTTTATGAGGATAAATAAAATTCAAATCTTCCTTCTTACTTGTTGAAACAATTGAATTATTGGTATTAAGTAATTCCCTTTATAATTCAGTTGTTTGAATCATTTCTTTTCTAAATATCTAAACACTTTGTGCATGAGAAGATGTTGATTAAGCTATAAGGCTTTTGGCACCCTTTCACTTATTGTAATAATTGAATTATATGAGGTTCCTGGCCTTAAAATATTTAGTATTTTTTATAATAAAAAATTATATAAAAAACAATTAAATTAAAACAGCAAAAAAAAAAAAAAAAAAATCAGCAGATGTGTTACTTTTTATTTTTTTGAGAAAAATGTAAGGAAGTTTTATTAGCGTAAATCAATTTGGAATACATTCTCGAAATCAAATGTTAGTTCTTCTATCCAAACATCTAACCCTATTACAAATGAAACTGCTCTTCTTACATGAGTATGGACTAAACAATTGCCCTCCGTTTTAACACGGTTAAAAGTAAACCAAAAACCAAAAGTTTGGGTAGAAGATGTGTTGTTAGGTACAAAGGAAAATAATAATCCTATAAAACAACTACAGAGGAATTGTTAGGCAAGAAGATTAGTGGATCAAATAAACCTGGGTATTGTACAGTAGGATTCACTTTGGTTGTTCTAAGAATCAACTAGAACTAGAATGATTGATTTCCCTCAAAAGAAACATGTCCCACTCCACAATTGGAAAAACAAAATAAAATTGTATTTAATTGTTATCCCTTACAAAAATGCCATCTGGACTTTGCCGTTGACTGGGTCTTAACTCGTAAGTCATAACTCGTAAGCAAGAAGCAACGTGCCAAATAAGGCAAAGTGGACTAATAAAAGTGCCCTTACTTAAAATATATATTACCAAACACCATAATCCTTTTTTATTGCGGTAATTACACATCGTAATCCACTTAAGAAGGTGTCAAACATACTTGTATCAATAATTCACTTTTGGTCAAATTAGGCAACTCAGGCAAAACTTCCTTATATAATGGACTACTTTTCTAAATTTTGCACACTTGTTCTCCTTTTTTTTCAAAACAATTATGCTTTTTTTTTTCTTTTTCTTTTTTTTTTTAAATTCTAATCTTCTGGATCTTTTGATAGACTGATGTCCACAAAACACCCGTAAAAGTACACACACAGAAGATCTTATATCTATCTACTAAATCTAAAATTTTAAAAATGTTAGAAAAATTATACAAAAATTAATACACTTTAATACAAACACCATAATCCTTTTTTATTGGGGTAATTACACATCATAATCCACTTAAGAAGGTGTCAAACATACTTGTATCAATAATTCACTTTTGGTCAAATTAAGCAACTCAGGCAAAACTTCCTCATATAATGGACTACTTTTCTAAATTTTGCCCACTTGTTCTCCTTTTTTTCAAAACAATTATGTTTTTTTTTTTTTAATCCTAATCTTCTGGATCTTTTGATAGACTGATGTCCACTTCTAAATTTTGCACACTTGTTCTCCTTTTTTTCAAAACAATTATGTTTTTTTTTTAATCCTAATCTTCTGGATCTTTTGATAGACTGATGTCCACAAAACACCCGTAAAAGTACACACACAGAAGATTTTATATCTATCTACTAAATCTAAAATTTAAAAATGTTAGAAAAATTATACAAAAATTAATACACTTTAATACAAAATAAAACAAAAAAAAAATAATGGAAAAAAAATAGTGATAGAAAGGGAGACAATGGTCCATAAAAGAAGTACAAATAGATTGGTTAAAAGAGACAATCAAACAATGTTAGAGGAATTTTTTTTTTTTTAATAAAATTTTCATACTTTGTTGAGATAACAAGTTATGATTAATGGAACTTTATTTTTACATAGATCAATCATAAAAATGTTTTTTTTATTATACACAAATTATAATATAAAACCTTATATGATGAATTGGTGTCAATGAACCTATCACTCTAGTTAATCCACTCCTCACATCACATGTATATATAAAAATAAATTGTAACTCTTTTTTTTTAGGGGAAAATAAACTGTAACTAATGTAACACCACTCTTATATAAACTTACCATATATTATTTTAATAAGCCATGCTAACAAGTGCCTTTAGGGCATTGGTTAACAATCCATTTTAGAAAAGTTTTCTTTCTTAAAAAAAAAAAAAGAAAAGAAAAGTTTTGACACCACTTTTATGGGAAATGAAAAAAACTATCAAAACATTAATTACTTTTTTTTTTCCATTAAAACTTTCTTTAAATGGATTATTAATCAATACACTAAGGGCATTCGTTAGCAATTCCCTATTTTAATTCACCTAATATAACATGGGAAATTATTGTGTACTCTCAGAATACCATAAATGCATACTCCCTCCTCTCACATGAATGATGGGTTCTACTAATTAAATTCATGGTGGGACCCACCATTCATGTGAGAGGAGGGAGTACGCATTTATGGTACTCCGGGAGTACCTAATAATTTTCTCATCCTCTATATGTTTTGAATGGCTTAAATATGAAGCAATATAAGTAAATTCATCACTTATATTATGAACACACACACACACACACACACACACAACACTTTATTAATATAAGAAAAAAGTAACTTTATCAAAAACCTACTAACATTACACTAAAAAGATGGCACAATTGTCAATAAAACAACTCCTCTTTCTACAAAAACCTCTCTTTGAAAAGTATCAACATTAATTGTTAATTAGTAGTAAATTACTTATATTGTATGCTCAATAACTCATATTCATGTCTCCCCCGAACACACTATCCCTTTTCAACTCCAAGTTAGCAAAAATACCTGAAATGGCTGGGGAGAGGAAAGGTTCTTTTTTTTAGGGTACTCTTGGGAACAGATTTAGTGGAGATAGGGTGGGTCCTGTAGCTCAAAGGATTAGAGCACATGGCCATGAACCACGGTGTCGGGGGTTCGAATCCCTCCTTGCCCACAACGGGCCAAAAAGGGAAGGGCTTTTACCTTGTAGGAAAATTATGAACAGGATAGTGGACCCAAAGCTATGGAACTTGGGTGTGGGTCTTTTGTTGAAATGTAATGACCTTTCTTTTTCTTGAATTGTAGGAGCATCAAGATTGCTTACAAAATTTTGATTTCTCCTACATGTCATAATCATCATTTTTCTTGATTGTGCAAAATAAGAGGAGTTCATAGTACCTACAAACCATCATTTAAACCATCATGATTGAAACAAATTATATTATTAAAAAAAAAAAAAAAAAGCCAAAAGAAGAAAAAAAATTGTACAATACAAAATGTAGATTATGTTTAATATATGTTGAACTTACAGACAAAAAGTTCTTATTCATCTCATTTTCCTTTTTATTGATTTTATTTTTTCTAACTATGTAGTTTGTGTTTTGGAGAGCAATTTTAGAATTTCATATATATATATATATATATATTGTATTGAATCTTTGCTGCATTTTTTCTAGTTAATGTTATTATTCTTTTAACATATTTTTTTCGAGTTTTAAATATTAGGGAGAGAAAGTTTTGATACAATTTTTTTTTTTTTTAATGCTTTTGAAATATGGATTCATTGTACCATCAAAGGTAACATGAGTGAAGAGTGGGTACCCAGCATGGTGGTCAAAAGGTACGTACACAATCTTAGTGGTTTGACACCGTAATTTTGGGTTCATTTAATGGTGCTTCCCAACGTGCATTGTGTAACATTCTTCTAAGCAAGGTCCCTGAACACGGATACCTTATGATTCTTTGTTTTTGCATTTATCCAAGCATCGAAAAACGAGATCCAAATTTGGGTTGTATATATTGTTCAAAACGTAGTGACTAAAAAACTTCTTGAAACACATACTCCATGTTTAAAATTTTGATTTTTTGAATTTTTCAAATGTCTGCATACACATTATAAATTCACTCTCAATACAATTATGAATTGAGTAATAAACATAATCAAGTTTTGAAAAATGAGAGAGTGAGATTGGAGCTGAAAATGGATGAAAAAAGGAAAAGCCAAGGTCGGTAGCTTGCATTTCAAAGAGATTAAGAATAACAAACACCATTATTACTAACAAAACTTTACTCATAAATTTCTTATTCATAGATTTGCTTCCACTCAGGATCTATTTGAGAATAGTTTATTTAACTGAAACTGAAAATATTTTGCTGAAAATATTGTAAATAAAACTAAAAGTTAACAGAATTAGTACAGTGAGACTCATAAATAGTTCTAAAAAGTGCAATGAGACTTATGAATAATAGCAAAAATAAGCTAAATAGTAAAAAAAAAAAAAAACTATCCAATATAAGCTATCCAAACGCAACCTTAAGATTTATTTTTATTTAAAAGCTAAATTTAGAATCATAACTAACCCTTTAGTTCTTATACCTTATATACCATTGAAGATTAGACATTTTTGAAACAAAGCTATAAAATAAAACTATCTAGTCTTAATATATTTTTGTTCAAATAAGTTTTTTTTTTTTAATAATAATTTTGACTTATGGAATGTATAAGCAATTTAAAGTTATGTGACTTACACTTTCAGTAATGTCGTTTGGATAGAGTCAATAAGTGATTTTTCTCACAAGGAATACATATGCTCTTAAGAGTGCAATAAATATCAAGTAAACATGTGAGAATGAATGAACCACGAATCGTAATATATAATATCAAAGAAACCATTTTAAAATTTTTGAATGATGATATTGGTTAGCAAAGCATCATACATATTAGAGTATATGAAGTTCAAATTATTCATTTATGAAAAGACAATGCATATAAGCAATCTAAGCAGTGACAGAACCAGGATTCGTACCTGGAGGGCCAAAGCTTAAAACCAAAAAAAATTTATGAAAATAAAAACTAACATCTATTTCATATTCAACAAAATATTACATACAAAATAAGTATTTTTTAAACATTTCATATTATAAAACACATCAACAAAGTATAACATACAAAATAAGTGTTTCTTATTTTGTGCGCGATTTTTGTTTAGTCTTTTTTTTTCTTTTTTCTTTTTTGTAGTTAAAGGGGCATGAATTTTATTTATTTATTTTCTTGTAGGTCAATATCTAAATATTTTAGAGGAGGAGAAACAATATATATATATATATATATATATATATATATATATATATTTAAGGGCAAATCTTAATTTTTTGTATACCATTTTTTTTTTATAGCTTATATGCATATGTTAGTTTTTTTGTGTGTGTTGTGGGGGGGTGGGGCATAGCCCCCCTCTGCCCTAGTGTAGGTCCATCCCTGAATCTAAGTATTTTCTAATAATTTTGAATTTTGTAATATATAAGCAATCTAAAGTTATGTGATTTACACTTTCAATAATATCGTTTGGGTAGGGTCAAAACATTTAAAATATGTTTTTTATTTTTATATAAAATAGAAATTCTATTATAGCCTAATCTAAATATATATGTGTATGAAACTCTTTTCTGGAGACTTGAACCCCAACTTTTGCCCCCATACCTCACAAGCACTTAACAACTAATTTTTTTTCACAAGAGTCATATATGCTCCTATGAGTACAATAATTATCATTTTTTTTTAGAAACCAATAAATATCAAATAAACGTGTAAGGATGAATGAACCACAAATTGTAGTATATAATATCAAAGAAACAATTTTAAATTAAAGTTTTTGAATGATGACATTGGTTGGCAAAGATTCATATATATTAGAGTATATGGATTTCAAATTATTTTACTATTCATTTATGAAAAGACAATGTATATATATAGTGACAATTATATGCAAAATATTTTGCTCAAACTTCGTGAGAAAAATTATTCCAAATTTTGATGAGAAATTTAATGTGAAGCTAGTAGAATAAATTGACTCGATCAAATAAAACTTTGTAACTTCGAATTGAAATAAAATAAATCAAGGGAAGATGCTATATATGGGTAGCCTAAATAGATTTATATCTAATTCGAGAGATATTAACAATTTTAAAGTCTGATAGAACATGATATTTTAAGTTAAGTGGACTTGTTTTTTTAAAGTAATTATGTATCTTGCCCATAAAAACTTTAAAAAGAGTTATAATGAAATTAATAAGTAATTGAAGCTGTGATTCACAGTGGCTAAGTGGTGGTCTTAATAAAGAGGACTTTGCGTTTCATGGATTTTCTTGCTATCCTGTTTTGGCCATCTGAAATATGAATCAAGAAAAATAGAAAAATTGGGAAAACCCTAATTTCACTTGAAACACAAATCAAACCCCCAATTCTTCTCCAACCTTTCAACTTGGCCAAATCTGGTCAAATACTGTGATCAAGAAACCAGATCTAAAGTTTGATTGAGTTAGATCAAGGTTTGACCAATTAAACATTCAAATTAGACAACTTTTGTTATTAGAGTTGAATACATTATAAGTTCTCCTAAAAATTATCCTGTAAATATATATACATCAAAGTTTTTAATTTTGGATACAATTAATTATGAATTAATGCTTACTTTAGTAGTAAAGTTTATATATATATTAGTATTACAATTTGACCCCTCAAACAAAAAATCCTAGCTACTCTTCTGGATACAAGTCATTGTCTCTGCCCTTAAAGAACTTTGAGTTCCTTGACTGTAAAATCTCAATGATTCTTTCACCAACGTGAATGTTTTCCAATGATCTTCCAATTCAACAGTGGATTTTTTAATCTGAACTAGCTCAAGATGGACACAAGCCTTTGGAAACTTTGATTTCCTTGACCGCAAGATTCAACTGTCGAATTTCTATGATCTTTTATCCAAATGAGCATCTTCGATTCCCTTTAGAATCGTTAATGCTAGATTTAGATGGCCAACACCCCAAACCACTTGATGCCTTGATGGTTTCTTGGAGAGACAGGTTGTGATATGTGTGTGAATTGTGTGGACGCTTAAGTGATGTGTGTGCGTTAATGAGTCCATTTATTATTTCTCCATTTTATCTACGAGTTGCCACCAACCATACAGTTTTTTGATGCGATTGATCACATATGTCTAGTTGCTAACCTATTTTATCGAAATGGCAAAATCTTGTAGGTCAATAAACGATGTTTGCTTTTCTTTGTGAGGAGAACTTTGGCTAAAATCTCTTCACACCCACTTATTTACAAGAGGGAAAAAAAATATGTCTAGTTTGATATATTTGTTGTTAAAAGGAATAAAATTGTTTTTTCATTATATACAATAGTTATAACAATAGGGTAGAGGGATTTAACCCATTAACATCTCCGTTAGAAGTATTAAGAAGTGTCAATTGAGCTGTAGGATTTTGTAATGCATTCTCCTTTAAAAAAAAATCAGCTTTAAATTTGGTATTCAAATATACATTTTTCTCCACACACATATATATCATAAATGTTTTCATAGGCATATTTCCACTAGAATAGGGTTTTTTTTTTTTTTTGAGAGGTTCACTTACATACTAACTAAAACTAATTATGATTTTATTTTATTTTAAATTGATATAAATTTAACTGATTTTGCAATTTGGTTTTACTTTGTATTAAAACCGAAACAATTATGTGATTTCCAAACACCCTTCCCAAATTATCTTATTTTCTTAGGTCTCTTAGTACATTCACTTCTCCAATTAAATTCAAACACATATTTGCATGGACCAATCAATTACAAATAGGGAAATGTTAACGAATGCCCTAAGGGCATTGGTTTAAGGACTATTTTCAGAAACGTTTTATGAGAAAATGATAAAGCAATTAATTATGTTGACATCTTTTTGAGGAATTCTTAGGTACTCCTAGAGCACTGAGAATGGTGCTCTCTTCTCTCATATTCATGGTGGAGTCTGCTCATTAAATTCATGGTTGGGTCCCCCATGAATGTGAGAGGAGGGAGCACCATTTCACTATACTCCTTGACTACTTAAGAATTTTCCTAGCTTTTTATATTTCCTATGAAAATGATGTTAAACTTTCCTACTATGGTTTATTAATAGTTGCCCTAAAGGCATTCGTTAACATGATCCTTACAAATAATGTTATATTTCAAAGAACAATTAAATTCAATACAGTTAGGTGTTTAAATTTATTGTATTGAATTTAACTAGGAATTATTACACCTAAGGAACTACAATTAATTTACCATTTAGGGCAGGGGGGATTTTTTTTTTTGGTTAAAAGGTGGGGGGAAATTTTAGGTAAAGCTGTTGTACACTAGATTTTTCAATTAAATTCAAACTAATGCTTGCATGAACCAAAAACAATGATATATTTTTGAAGAACAATTAATTTTAGTTCAGTTACGTGTTTGAAATTCATCGGGAAGCCTAATGTACAACACTTAAAGAATTATACATAGTTGTTACCATTGGAAACAACTTAATTGCAGTTCATTAGGAGCAATATATTAAATTTCCCAATTAAATTCATACACATGTTTGCATGGACCAATGAGCACAAACAATGTTTTATTTTCTTAAAACAATTAAGCTATTCAATTCTATGTTTGAATAAAATTGAGAAATTTAATGTACTACACCTAAGGAATTGTAAATATTATTTACCCCCTTTGAGGGCAAAACTTAGGAATTATACCGTTTATGGGCATGAGCATTGGTGTGTGCCTTAGAGGATGGGTGTCCATGCGCCCAATGGTGAAGTTGAGATCTCTCTATTTGAAATGGATCCATTCCATAGTTCATATTAAATATTATAATTCTATTAATGGACTCAATGCCACTCGTTTATTATTATTTTTTATATAAGTTTACAATTTTAAATGATGTGGCATTTTGTACAATATCATATACAAGAAATAAAATTTTAACCATGAAATGGAGCCTCCACATTTCAATTGAAATGATGAGGAACCTATTCCATAAATTTATGGGTGTCTAGCTCAAGTTTGGTCTTGTCAATCCTGAAATTGAAGGAAAAGTAAATTAAATGGTGAAAATAACAAAAAATAGTGAATAAAAACATGTAATGCATTTATAATTTATAAATTTAAATAATGCCCCTATATTTTTACTATAAATAAATTACATGTTTGGTCCCTAAACTTTGCATTGTGTGTTAATTTAGTCCCTAACTTTTTAAATATGTTAATTTAGTCTCTAATCTTTTTGTATTGTATGATTAACGGTCAAAATAAAAAAGCCACATCATGTGACACATATACTACTACGTGGAATAAAAAATAAAACCATTTTGCCTAACCGAACAATTTCAATTTCAATTAATTAATTTAATTAAATTAAAGAAAATTGAAGTCGGTCTTATATTAATTATAAGCCCTAGAAAAAATGGAGACTTGGAGGATTGAGAATCGGTTGATCAGTTATTGTTGATGTTGTTGTTGTCCTTGAGGTTGGAATTTACACTTTTTCTTTCATCTTTTTCCCTTCCCTCCAAATGTGAATATTTATTGGAATAGATGAGTCATGTATGCCATAATTGGATCAGAAGTCTCATAATTGCTGAACGGAGTTATATGGTATTTGAATTGGGAAAGGTCTTAATTTTGCGTCAATGGATTTTGAATAGTATACAATTTATTTTAGGCTATGTTTAGTAACAATTTTTGTTTTTTGTTTTCAAAAACTTGTTTTTGAGAATAAAAAAAAAAAAAAAAATCTTGTATTTTCAAAATCAAAAACATGTTTGGTTAGTTGAAATGAAAAAAAACTTGTGTGAGAGAAGAGAGAGAAAAAAATACCGAAATTTGTTGTTACTAGAATTCGAACTTTAGTGCTAACTCATTAAAATGGGAAAATTCATTAAATTAGCCTTGTGTTTCATTAGGTTTTCAAAAATAGAAATTGAAAACAACTATTTACCTATTTTCAATTTTCTTCACAAATTGAATTTTGAAAACAATTTTTGTTTTCTATTCATTTTGGACTGCCAAACAAGTTTCTAGTCTAAAAAATAGAAAACTATTTTTGAAAACAGAAAATAAGGAAAAAAATTGTTACCAAATCTTTCTTTATTTTTCTTTTCATAAACAATTATACAATTAAACATTGGAATTTCTTTCATTTTTATTCCACATGGCAATTAGGAGTCATCTAATGTGGCGTAAAAATAATTTTTTATTTTAACTGTTAACCACATCAATATTTTTCATCAATTACTTAACAGCAGACACCATTTTGACACAATACCAAATTGTTCGGGACTAAAGTCACTAAACTGACACATTTGAAAGGTTAATAACCAAATTGATACACAACACAAAGTTTAGAGATCAAATACGTAATTTACCCTCTTAATAAAAAAATGTATTGCATTTGTATAAATGACTAATACATCTTTATTGTTCTTGTAAGGACTCAAAAAAATCAAACAGCCTAAACCCACTTAGAATAGTGAGGTTTGTACTATTCAACTAGGCCCAAATCAATACATTTGTAAGAGAGTGGATGAAACAAAAAGGGAGGGCTTAGCTTGAGGATAAAAAAAGGGAAGAAAGACTAAGGATCATGGATTATGTGTATAAATGGCTTATCGTAAGCTTGCTCGAGGAGGCATATAATACGCAGAATGATGCACTGTTCACTCTCTTCTCTCTAGGTTATTGCTCTAACTCTTATCTTTCTGACACTTGTGCTTGCCTCCTCTTTTTCTAGAAATTCTTTTCCTTTATATACATATTTTTACTTCACAACTTAGCCGCCCATCTTTACCTAACCCAATTCCCATCATGACACTTGTCCTCTTAAACATCTACTGAAGGTGGTAGAATGAGCTGCTTAGCTGTAAACTATACTGTTCAGATCACTTCCTCATTAATGCAGCTGATAACGCTGTTACCAACCATTTAATGCAAAGGCAGTAAGCTATTTCTTGTTGAAAACTTCCCCTGCCCTCCTTGATTCTCTCTTCTCACCCTGTCCTTCACAACTGGATCTCCCAATAGTCCTTTGCCTCTTCCCTTCCTGGGGTAGATTCCCTCTTCGGGCTAACGATGCCTTAGTAATAATAATAACAGCCCAACAATCCCTTCCTCGGTCCTCGGGCCCCCACGGTTCCATTTAATTACTCTTATATAATACATAACTCATTAATTAGAGTGTAATTAATGTATATTTTCAATAAAATAGATAAGTTTATAAATTATTAATACACTATTATCTACCTCTAATTACTTTTTTTTTTTTTTTTTTGAGAAATGAATGTATTTTAAGTTCTAAACTTCTTCAAATATTTGACTATTCCATTAAATGTGAGATTTTATTAATGTTAGAAGAAAGTTTGACTACAAATCCCACTAAAAAACTTAACATGACCACATATTTTGAAAATCTAACCATTAGATTGTATCATGTTTTTTATGTTCTTAACACGTACGTTAAAAATTTCATATCAAGTGGATGTTATTTATTATTCGATTCATAAATTGATTTTTTATGCATAATTATAAAAACTTGAATTTTAAACATTTGATTCATGACATAGTTATTGATCTTTAATTTTCTGAAAATTTTGCAAGTATAAAGTATATAAGGATATAAGAATAAATGATTTGTTAAAATCCACACCCAATAAAATACATATTGAGTGGAATTGTAACTACTAGCTACAACCAAGTTTTTATTTTTATTTTTAAAAGATATATATATATATATATATATATATAAAGACTTACTTGATATAAATATTTTTTTTCATATATAAGAATATATATATATATATATATATATATATATATATATATATCAAGTAAGTCTTTATATATCAAGTAAGTTTTTATTTTTTTTAGATTTTTTTTTCGGTAAACCATGATTTAAAATTAAAACTAAGGATTTACAAGTCTATTACAATACATATTAGCTTTATCAACAGCCAAAACCACAAACGGTGGGTTACAAAAAACATCAAAACCATACAATGATTGTGCTCCCAATTTAGCCAATGCATCAGCGCATTGGTTTGCTTCTCGAAAAGCATGGATCGTGCACTTGCAAGGAAACTCCTTCAAAAGGTTCCTACAATCGGTTAGAAGTGGTTCCATTAATGAATTTTCAGTGTCATTGTTCAAAAGGATCACAACACTCGAAGCATCAAGTTCAATTATTAACTGCTGAATCCCCATATCCTTAGCAAGAATCAACCCATCTCTAAGCGCCCACAATTTAGCCAAGGCGCTGCTAGTGTACCCGAGCCCTTTGCAAAGCCTTTCAGCCAAGCCCCATCATGATCCTGGATCAAAAAAAAAAAAATCCCGGATCAAAGCCTTTTAGCTACAAAGCTCTTAAATCATACGGAGTATCATAATTAGTAATATACGGGAATAAAATAGATAAATTTATACTTATGTTATCCTACTATGAATTTTTAAGATGCAATAAAAGTTAAACTTGTCTCTTTTAATATGTATATACATAAAATACTTAACAAACGTCTAATATATACACATACACAAAATACTTAATAGGTTAAATGCGATGATGTTTTGTATGTTCCTTCATTCACTTATTTTTATTTTCGTAAATCTAATACCATACTATTATGCATGAGAATAAAATATAATCATTTTACCTTAATAATAATGACTTACCTGTTTCTCAAAAAAAAAAATTATATAAAAGCCTTAATAAATAAGAAAAACAAATAAAGAAGAGAAAGAGAAAGAAAAGAATCTATCCATTTGTAAACCCAACCTTAGACAAGACCCGAGGTCCAACACTTGTATTTTTTCTTAACCAGTTCTTAAACTGTGAATTAATAAAAAAAGGCACCCTTTCTTATTCAATTCCATAACGTAAACATTCTGAGTTCGCACACTAGATATCATAATCAAATTTGATTTCCCATCTCTAAACAAATTAATTGTGATAGCAAGCAGTAAAACCTTCATTTATTTCCATTTGTTGACTAATTGCTTTTTTCGCCATTACAGTTTTTATTTTATTTTATTTTATAATCGCGTATAAGTATAATAAGAGAATTGCTTATATGTGTTCTATATGCGTTTAAATTGTGGATTTTAAATGATAACCTAGTGGTAGTGGTATCTTTTATAGTTTCTCATATACACACACACATTAGTCACTAATCTATGCGATGCACCAGATAATTAGTGATTGTTAAATATATTCAATGTTACAATTAGTTAAAAATGAATGAAAATTGATATTTATAACACTTAAGAAAGATATACATAATTTGAAAAAAATAACCATACTGTATATTTCTTATAAGCTGAAACAAAAACATATTATTTATGTTTTTATCACGTTTAAACTTTTATGAAACATTAAATAACCAAATACAACAACTTAATGGGAAAAAAAAAAAAGTTCCACCTAGGCTTTAGGGGGGGGGGGGGGGGGGGAGAGTAAATAGAGTGATACAAAAATAAATAGCACAAAGTATTCATCTAATAAAACTAAGGTGTCAGACATGAGAATACAAATATTAAGATACTTTAGTGATTGTTAAATATATTCAATGTTACGATTAGTTAAAAATGAATGAAAATTAATATTTATAATACTTAAGAAAGATATACATATTTTGAAAAAAATAACCATACTGTATATTTCTTATAAGATGAAACACAAACATATTATTTACGTTTTAATCATGTTTAAACTTTTATGAAACATTAAACAACAAAATACAACAACTTATTGGGAAAAAAAAATAGTTCCACCTAGGCTTTTAGGGGGGGGGGGGGGGGGGGGAGTAAATAGAGTGATACAAAAATAAATAGCACAAAGTATTCATCTAATAAAACTAAGATGTCAAACATGAGAATAAAAATATTAAGATACTTTAGTGATATCTATTACCTCCATGGTTTTTAGACTCAATTTGTTCAAAAAACTGGTAAAGGGAGAGTTTAAGGTTTTTAAGATTCAACAAAGGTCAAACTATAATGATATCATAATTAATTTAGTAATAAATTAAAATGAAAATAAAGGTATTATATTTGTAAATATTAGCAAAATTAACTAAATATATCTAAAAAAATTGAAACAAGATTTCAAATAAATTTTCATAATATTATAGGGTTAATAGAAAAATAGTACATTATAATGTTAATAGAAAAACAGTACAACATATATAAGCATAAAACAGTTGTATAATAATCCTTTTTATAGAAATCGTTTTGATTAAATAAACATAAATAGTAAATTCTCTCATGCAAAGGTAATATTCTTAAACCACAAGTAAATTTAGCAATAAAAACAAATTTAGTGATATTTAACATATTGAGAGAGGGAGAGAGAGAAGTTGAGAATCTATAAATCAAATAGAAATTTAATAATACTTCATTTTTGCTCACAAGGAGCTTACTTGGTCCGTTGGTCATGGTATCAAGCATCAACCATAATGCATAGAAGGTAGGTCGGTTTGGTTTAAAACTCTCTACATTGCTGAGTAGTAGTTGATTTAAAACTCTTAAGAGTAGTAATTGACTAGATGTTTTAAAACTCTTAAATTTGCTGACTATATGTTAAGTAGCAGTTGATTTAAAACACTTCAGTTTATTGAGTAGTAGTTGATTTAAAACTGTCATTTTAACATAATAAATAAATAAATATAAAAATGATGATTGAAGTTTTTTTTTTTTTTTTTTTTTTTATAGAATCTAGTTTGGATTAAACTAAATTACCAAAATCATCCTTAATTTTGGTAATTTAGTTTAATCCAAACTAGATTCTAAAGAAAAAAAGAAAAGGTTTTAATCCACATTTTTGTTGTTTGGTCGCTTACATATGGGTCTTTCCAATAAAGTGGGGAACTCAGTTTGGATAGACTATCACGGATATACGCAAGTCCCCAAAAGTCTAAACAAACAGAGGTTAGGGCAAACTTTGCAATCAATTTTTCATTTAAAACATTAAAAGCTTTGCCAAACCAAAACCAAAACCAAACCCAAACTCCCTTCTCTTTTCTCTTCTCGCTTTTCTCTCTCTTTCTCTTTGCTCACCACCGCCATCACCGCCGGAATCCGCCACAATCGGTCACGATAAAGGCTTCTTCTCCACCGCCTTTTCGTGGCCGTAAAACCCAAGTGTTTGCTTTCTGAAGCATCGGCTATTGCAACAACTAAGGTAATAAAAATTTGTTGAATTTTCAATTTCAAGCTTGGATTTTTTTTTTAATAGTTATAATCGATTGAATTAGAGGCGGTTGTACTTGAATTTGATTGATTGATTGATTTTAATGGTGGGTTTTTTTTGTTTTATGTGTTTTTTTATGATCAAAAAATGGATTTTGGGGTTTTGATTCTTTTTGGAATAGTTATTTTGTCTGTTTGTGCAATGACTCTTAAGGGTCCTCATATGGCTGAAACTCGAATGTTTATTTAAAGGGGAACATGGGTTTTGTTCGTTTTGTTGTTTTGAGCTCTGATTTTGATGATCAATAAGCTATTCGAATCATGTTAAGCTTTTATGGGGGTGGGAAGTGACTTTTGAGTTTAAGCTTTAAGCTTTTATGGGGAAAAAGAAGTGCGTTTTAGCTGGACCTCATTGGTAATGATGGTATTAAGCTTGGCTTTGTGGATTTGTTCGGATTGGATTTTTTAATAAGGATTTTGGGAATTTTGTTGTAGCTATGAATTGGGTAAGGGACTATGGAGGCCATGGCATGATGACGACACTCTTTAGCACTCTTCCGAATATGTATAAAGCTATATTGTCTCTGAAACTTATGGGAAGTTGTTACTTTGGAATATATATATATATATATATATATATAAAGCTATGTTTGGTCTGAAACTTATGGGAAGTTCTTATGTGGTTGATTCAAGGGAAACAAGGCTTCCAAGTTTGATCAAATGGGATATTTGAGGGGGTCTTAACCTCCTACACTTAAGAGTTTGTTTAGAAAATAAAAAGGTGATACTTTTTATTCAGTTTTGTTGCCCTGTATACAACTTGAATAATAACAAAGCAAAAAAAGTAGGACATGTTAACTCACACAAGCTAGAGAATACAGACCACTTACCACTTAAGGTTTGTTGTTGATTTGATAGATTCATGTAATTTGCGTGAGTGATTTTATGGTCCCCTGCTGTGTACATCCTGTATTCTTGGGAGTTGGAGTCAATCTTGTCTTTCTTGTATCTACTTTATTTTACATCTGTGCAATGTCATGGAGAGCTTAAGCTTTGTTGGAAGAAATCTGCTGAGAAAGGAGTCCAGATTAGATCTTATTATACCGCATCCTTATTGGAGCTGCAAAATTCCTTTGGAAAAGAATTTGGAAGTCTATAGAGTCTCCAGATTGCTTCTTTGGGAGAAGCTTATCTGCAAATAACCTGAGGAAGAGAAATACTTATCTCGGTGAGTTGGGGTTGCAGTGCAATGGGGATGGGGAGACAGTTTGTCACTTGTTTCTTCATTGTCCTTTTTCCTGAGAGTTGTGGGATATGGTTTTTGCCTATTTTGGGGTTCGGTGGGTGATGTCTGGAGGGTTTGTAGACTTGGTAGCTTGTTGGCAAGGCGGATGTGGGTGACACTGGAACAGCGAGATCTAGAAGGAGAAGGCCATCCCTCATTGTTGGAAAGAAGTGCCTTTGATGGAAAGAATTGCTAGAAACTTTGAGGGGTGTGGGGGGACGGTTCTAGACCTGAAATTGCAGTGTTCAGAAACCTGTTTGAATGGTTGACAATGTTAGGATGCTTTTATTTTTCTAACTTATTAGAGTTTATTGGTTATGTTCATCTAGTATATGTCTTGTGTACTTGGGGCATTCAATTTTTCTAATAAAACTCAAGTTCCCTAAGTCCAAACTTGACTAGATAAGTTCCTTGACAATTTCAAATACTTCATGGAGATAGATATCCTCCCCCTTAAAGTCAACTCCTGTCCTCAAAGGCATAATCTAGAAATTGTTGTTGCATTTAGGTTGATTAAGAGTTATTGGAAAATTTTCAAAAGTGACATGAATATTCTTCTGCCTAAAATGTATCACTCATTTATCATTTGGCTTTCTAGACAACAAGACAAAGGTAAGTATGGGTCTTTTTCTTTAGTTTTTAAAATTACTTCTTTTTGGATTTGATTTGCTTCCCTTTCATGTGTTCTTCAAGCTTGTTATATTGCAATAACAAGCATTTGGCTTTCTTAGGTGAATGACGTAGAGGTTGGAACTTTTTTATTGATATGTTACCATACTTGTCCAGCCTTTTGAGACCTTTTTACCACTTTTTGGTTGTGCTGACCTGCAATCCTTGGAGGTTTTTTTACGCTTTTGGGACTGTATTTTCCCTCCTTTTATGGCAGTATTTTGTGATACTCCATGCCATTGTTTTTTTAATGGTTGGCCATTGCACGAGCTTACAATGTTGAGCTTGCTAAAATAGCTCGGTGATTCTTTCCAAGATCTGCTGCTGATCAGAGATGAGGAAGCTAACTGTTTTGCTCCTCTTGCTGGTCTATGCCCAGATTCTAATATCTGTTATTATGTGCACTAATTTTTACTGGTTGCTTGGAGGGGACCAAGGCCTCCCAAGTTTGAAAATTGACTGCATCAAGGGAGTCCTAACTCCTAACCTCCTGCACTTGAGTGTTTCTTCAGAGAATAAATGCTGATACTTTTATTCAACAAGCTAGGATAGAGACCACTTACCACTTAAAGACTACACGTACAAGTCATAACAAATTGGAACAAACTTGGACACAACAACTCACTAAAGACTCAGTAACTTCCCCAAACTAGGCTCAACTAGACAAGTTACTTGACATTTTCTAATACTTCATGGAGATAGATACACAATAGAAGTCGAGGGTTCTCATTTAATACTCCCAAGTATCTCAAGCTTGATTTTGTTTCTTAGTACACTTATCAAGCTTATTTTCCTTTCTTTAAACAAAACCATGATTTCTATGTGTATTATGAAACCAAATAAAGCTTGCATAGAAAAGATATGTCATGGTAGACATTCAGGAGGGTCTCTTTTTAAACTCTTTATTTCTTTGTGTAATTTTATATATAAATAGATTTGAATGTTGCAGATTAAATTGGTAAAAAAAAAAAAAACCTATACCAGTAATCCATTTTGTATGTCCGACTTCTACTGACCTTTGAATGATAAGGTGTTTGTGGGGAAGTGGGAAATGCAAGTCTTTTATTACCTCTCCATTCCACGTCCATCCAACCAATAAAGCATGACCCTTCCTTCCGTCCCTCTTCCTTTCTTCTTTCCTTCTTTTAATGGAGGATTTGACTAATATATTAGCAACTGTAACTTTAGTCCCCTCAGGTGGTGCTATGGTAGGTTTTCAAGTACTGTCTTCACTACATTATAATTTTGAGTGTCAAATTCCAATGCTTTTTTAAAAAAATATTTTTTATTTTAATGTGTGCACACGTGTGTGTATGTTAAAAAGGCTTGCCTGCTATTCTTAGTTTTATAGTAGTTCTGAACTCTTTGGACCAGAGAACCTCTAAATGTTAAGAGATGATTTTATTAATAATCTTGAACCAGTGTTAGATTTTTGTGAGTAGGCTTCAGAACTTGCCTTGATATGGCAACGTTTCCAGTCTCTGTTTCACATAAAACTCAAGTGGTTTGTAGTTTAAGCATGGTTGAACATGCAATGCTTGTTAGATTCTTAATATAAATGGCTGCACTTAACTTCCCACTTAAAGTTTGTGATGTGAAAGTGATGCAAGGAGCACCAAACTAATTTAAAATTTAATTTTTGATTTTGAATTTGGGTTTTTAGTGCTGAGGGTTTTATGGGATTTAATTGAATGTTTCCATGAGTGTAATCCTTGAAACCCTATTTAACTAATGCTCTTGGAATGATGAAGGACATCAGAATTTGAATAAGAATTTTATGAGTTGAGAATGTGTTTGTCCTTTGTTTGGTGCTGATTCTAAGGGTTTATCATTTTTCCCTTTATCACCCCATTTGATATTGTCTGGCATCAGAAAGGGCTGTAAGCATTGTCAGTTTATGTTTTAATGTGTCTTACCCTACACTCTGGTCAACTTTGTATTAATTTTTTGGCTATTCCATCTAACTGGCCAGGACTCTGGTTTTTGTGGGTTTGTAACCTGCTACTTACCTCCTCCCCCAATTACATGCCTTAAATCATCTATATATGTTCCTGTTCTTCCACTAAACTGTCCAAGTATTATTGTTTCTGTACTGTTGTGACATGCTGCATTATCTATAATTTTACATGAGATGTTCTTATAGAAGTTTTCTTTCTATTGCAGTGGGAGATTGTTAGAGTTCTTAATAACAGGATACTGAACTGAAGTGAAGCTATTTCTGGATATTGATATTGGCATCGTTGACAAAATTATGGCTGTCTGCAAAAACTTTCAGTTGATTGCGTATTCGCAAGAGATTGTAGATGGACAGCCAATCTACGTTTCCTCAAATTGCCTTCCTAGCAAGGCTTTAAGATATGAACCAGCTGGGCATGCTTTTCATGCTGCTGCTCTTAAATTACGTGGTTATGAGGAGGAAGATGCAGATGTTGATGATAAAAAAGTGGTTGACGATAAGGAACAGATGTATTTGCCATCATCTGATTCATATAGCAGCAAAGGTAAAAAGAAGTCTGGTGATGGAGCAAAACAACAAGATCACTATGCATTATTGGGTCTAAGCCATGTAAGATATCTTGCCACGGAGGACCAGATAAAAAAAAGCTACCGTGAGGCTGCTTTGAGGTTTCATCCTGACAAACAGGCGGCCCTCCTCCTTGCTGAGGAAACAGAAACTGCAAAACAGTCAAAGAAGGATGAAATAGAGAATCACTTTAAGTCCATCCAGGAAGCATATGAAGTTTTAATTGACCCTGTCAAGAGAAGAATTTATGACTCCACAGATGAGTTTGACGATGACATCCCCACTGACTGTGCCCCACAGGACTTCTTCAAGGTGTTTGGTCCAGCTTTCTTGAGGAACGGTCGGTGGTCGGTTAGCCAGCCAATCCCAACTTTAGGTGACGACAATACTCCTTTAAAAGAAGTTGATAATTTCTATAACTTCTGGTACACCTTCAAAAGTTGGAGAGAATTCCCACATGCTGATGAGTTTGATCTTGAGCAAGCTGAGTCTCGTGACCATAAGCGGTGGATGGAAAGGCAGAATGCAAAACTTGCAGAGAAGGCTAGGAAGGAAGAACATGTACGGATACGTTCTCTTGTTGACAATGCCTATAAAAGAGACCCAAGAATACTGAAGAGAAAGGAAGTGGAGAAAGCTGAGAAGCAGAGGAAAAGGGAGGCTAAGTATCTGGCAAAGAAGTTGCAGGAGGAAGAAGCTGCCAGGATTGCTGAAGAGGAGAGACGTCGGAAAGAGGAGGAAGAAAAACGTGCTGCAGAAGCAGCTTCACTGCAAAAGAAGGCTAAGGAGAAGGAGAAGAAACTCTTGCGCAAAGAGAGGACTCGTCTTAGAACAAGTTCAGGGTCTGTTGTATCACAGCATTTGCTTGATCTTTCTGGGGATGATGTTGAAAGTCTGTGTATGTCACTTGATATTGAGCAGCTGAGGAGCTTATGCGACAGGATGGAGCGCACAGAGGGACTAGAACAAGCAAAAGTTCTCAGAGATGCACTAGGATATAATAGTGATTCTAAGGGTAAGAAAGTAGATGAGCATACTCCACAGCAGAATGGTTCTGTAGTGGCTAATGGTAATGTTCCATTAAGTAGCTTTGAGAAGAAAGAGAAACCTTGGAGCAAAGAAGAAATTGAGCTCTTGAGAAAAGGTATGCAGAAGTATCCCAAAGGAACATCTCGGAGGTGGGACGTTGTATCAGAATACATTGGTACAGGTAGATCTGTGGAAGAAATTCTGAAGGCAACCAAAACGGTTCTCCTCCAGAAGCCTGATACTGCTAAAGCATTTGATTCATTTCTTGAGAAGAGGAAACCTGCTCCGTCCATTGCATCTCCACTTACAACTAGAGAGGAAATAGAAGGGGTATCAACAACTCAGGTTTCTCAAAGCAGCAGTGCTTCAAAGATAGATAATCCAGAAGGTTCTCCAACCAGAAGCACAAACGACCAGAATCCTTCTGATTCTAGTGCTGCAAATGGGGTTTCAAGTCCGGAGCATGATGTGTGGTCTGCTGTACAAGAAAAGGCATTGGTTCAGGCTTTAAAAACCTTCCCAAAGGAAACCAATCAGCGTTGGGAGAGAGTTGCAGCGGCAGTTCCTGGGAAGACTGTGAACCAATGCAAGAAGAAATTTACATCGCTGAAGGAGAGCTTTAGAAACAAGAAAACTGCAGTTTAGATCATTGTGTTTCTCTTTGACGGTGCAGAAAAAATTGACAAATGTGCATGAGGAGACTATTTTTGGGTACTTATCTTATTTAGTTCTTTCAGTGTAGGAATCAGAATCACGCAGTAGTGAAGCTACATTGTGCTTAAGATCAGATAAATTTCTTCTTCTGGTTTCTGCTTTGCAGATTTTGTCGCAATGTCACATAGGCTTTACAGAAAATTATTTTTGGAGAGGAAAAGCCCTTAGGTCTTTCACAGAGTTCCAAATCCTATTCATCTACTACTACTCGAGGTGCTTTATGTTGATGGAGATCTATTTTTGCATTCAGACCTTAATTTATATTTACCATATGGTACTATTTGCAATTCATGGCTTTGTATGGGGAGAGCTAATTTTATATGAAGTAGAGATAAATGATATTAATTTACTTGGAAATTGGTTTCTTGTAGGGGTTGATTATTTTTGTTTTATGTGAAAATATGATTATAGTTACACCAACTCCTGTTCAGATGTCTTGTTTTGATGATGTGGGATTGCCTTTTTGAAGACAACTGTCAATTAAAGTTATATTTTCTATTCTCCTAAACGCTATAAATGATTTTGTTAATTGATTTGTCATTGTTTACAGCCAACCTTCATCCAGCAAAAGAGCTCAATGCTTTGAAGAAATTATATGTTTTTTCTGGTTTACAGAATTGGGCCTGCAAGCTCTTCCGCACATTGAGAAACTTGACTCGTTTTAGGATTACCAAATTTGGACAGGCAGTTGCATCTGATTCTGCCCATTATACTTTGAAAGGACTCGCATCGAAATTTCAGGCCGAATCACTTATCTATGCTATTTATATTACATTTATGGACACAATATAAAAGAAAAAGGGTTTACTCTTATAGATATTCTTTTACGAGATTATTGTATTGTAACTAGCTACTTAATTAGGATAAACTCAATGGTTTATATGATTTTGTTTGTGTTTGTTAATGATGTTTTATTTGTGGTGAATGGCGATGGACAGGGATTCTATCCCCTATCCCTTAAAGTGGTTTTGGTAGTGTGAATTTGTTGATTGGACTTAAAAAGGCATAAGCATCAAATAAGAAATTTGGGATCAAATTCTACCTACACCAAAAAAAAATATAAAAAATAAATAAATAAAATAAATAAATAAAAATCTTATTAGCATTTTGACTTTATTACAAAGAGCAATTATCATGAACTTAAACGCTATCAGCTCAAATCCGTATCATATCAAATATATCATATATGATGGTCCAATTTGTTGTGATGGGGTGGATCTTTAAGAACACATAGTACAATCATAATAGCCAAATATTAATAAATTTAAATAATCTCTCTCTCTCTCTCTCTCTCCTAGCATGCACAAGGGTTTCTATATCTATCAATCTATGTAGACACAGAGTGGGAGTGGAAGACATATTATTGGGCGAGTGAGGTATCATCGGGTGAAAAGTCTTGGACGAACTTATTTGTGTGTATGTTGAACAAACAAGTGGAGTTATGTTGGGTATACATATATAAGTGAAGTCATGATTGAAAAATGAAGAAAAGAGTGAGTAGTTCATATAGCATAGTTGGGTCCAAACTCATAGGTTTAAACCTTTTGGGTTAAGTGATGTTTCTATATGTTATATTAACTACTCAATTGGAGATTCCTCAAGGTGCAAATTCCAACCAAAGTTCCCTACAATTTTGCCTCCAAAAAATTATTCTCTTTACAATCTCCAACAAGCTCCCTCTAGCGATTTTCCTCTCTATCAAATTCGGCTCTAATGACTCTTTTGAACCTTAGTTTCTCTTTTATTTACTTAATTTATATTGACACATCCTTAACTGTTTTTTATTCCTTTCCTTCAAGAGCTTATTTGATTAAAGTAATTTTACATGAAAGATTGAAGCCTAATCGGAGCCCTCAAATTCATTCAACTATGTCTTTCAACAATAGCTCTATCATGGTTTGAGAAAAGGTAATTGATAGGTAGTCTTACTCTTAATTTTCCTTTCTTTTAAACTGATTTCTGGGCTGAAATCTACGCAATGTTTACTTTAGATAAAAGGCTCTTGCTATTGCACAAAGCCCGAACTCTACTCTAAAGACTATAGTGTAATGTCAAAAAACTAGTACACCTAATCATGGCGCAAAAGTCATTTGGACCTCTCTTTGTAGCAATTTGAGTCAGGCAAGCAAAATAAAGTATTGCTTGGAACCAACACTTTTTTTTTCTTTGACAAAAGCAATACAGATAGGTAGTCTTCTTCAACTACCCAAGGGTCTAATTTATGCATATTTTAAGATGTGAGAACCTAACTCTTCGTCATCATAAAAGAAATGAGACAAATGACCTTGCATATTTATAATCCAAGAAGTTCCATGGAGCAACATAACATAAAGAAAAACAAAACCCCTCCCAAATCCCAAAAGCTATAACATTACTTGGTCACCCAAAAAAAAAAAAAAAAAAAAAAATTCAAAGAGGCCAGAAAAAAGTGTATAATAGTGACCCACTGCACAACATATAAATTGGCCATATTTCCATGTAGTATCTACACTGTTATCCATCATTACTTTAATTCTGGCCTTTCTTTTGGTTACTTCCATGTTGCAAGAGCATCCTGAAATAAAGAATTGAGTCTCAAGTTCTTGGTCAACTACAATTTCATATTCTATTAATCCTCAATCTGACATGCACAAAAGGTCTCGAAGACTTTACTCATTTCTAAATCACATATGGTTATCAAATTTCCAATGTAAAAACATAACCATATATTTTTTATTTTTTACCACCCTACATTTCATGAATTTTTATGTTTATGGAGGTCTCCGTAGTTATCGGCTAATCTTGTCATTTGACAAATAACTATACAAAAACAAACAAGTGATGCTAAGAATACTATAAATTAACGTACGTCAATCACAAAAAACAATCTAAACATTCATTTATTAGACTATAAAATATGAATGTAAGATTTAAGTAATTTATAATACTTTCAACAATTTCCAAACAAAAAAAAACCTCTTTGTTAACACTAAGACAGTCATGTAGGCACGTGATAAAGTACGCATGTATTCGACAGTATGATTAAGCATGAACTTTCCTCACTCAGAGGGAATGTGGTAAAGAAAGTTTGGAAAAGAACAAACTCTGGGAGTCATTATTTGCTGAAGTAGCTAGCAGGATTTTTGGTGTGTGAGTGAAACAAATAGAGATGGGTGTATCACGTGACACTTACATTTATATTGCTTAAAGGGACCACTGAATGGTCACTAATAAAAGGACATATATATAGTGTATAGTAGTGTATTGCATTTACAAACTTTGGAAAAGTCGAAAAAAGTAGAAAGGTAAATGAATATGATATCTAGGACTTTGCATTGCATTCACATATTCTGCTATGCCATACTTACTTTTACAAAGATGGACATAAATGATAAATGTTCATCTAAAAAAAACACAAAGTGGGGCATTAATTTGAGTTGATGATGGGGGTATTATCACACCGTACACGTGTTATGGTGACTGATCATTAAATCAATATCCATCTCTATGTGGGTTTCGTCATGGGTAACACCTAAGAGGATTTAAAACTTTGAGGTAATAAAGGGTAATATAATTATATAAAGGAAAATATCAAAAGGACGACTTTGATGTGAATGGCCACCGGAAGCAGACACAAACCATGTGAATGTCCTATGCTAATGTTGTCTTGTGTTTAACTTTATGGAAATGAATATAAATTCTAAGGGTTGAAATCCATGTTTTTGTGTGACTCCTAAATTCGATCACTTAAAATAATACTTCTAATAGAAAATTGAAATGTTGCTTAAAATATTGGGGTACATGCATGATTATGGAGCTCTTTTAACTTTTGGGGCATAAAATATATATGTGCTGTTCAAGAATTTTTTTGAAAGAGTCATTAAGAAATTTAAATTAAATCAAATTTAATAAAAAAAGAATTTGAATATATCAAGTTATTGACAACAATAACAAAAATTGTAAATACCTAAAGTTTTACAATTTTCTTTTACGAGTTTTCAAAATTTGAAATTGTTAAATGATAGTTCATTATCAATTGTTATTATCTACTAGTTTGTAACCCTATGTATATGTATGGATATACTTAAAAGAAATATATTAAAATGTATAGTATAATTCTTTTATATATATATATATATATATATATATATAATTTAAATACTATTGATATATAGTCATTCTTATATTTTGTTAACTCTTTAAAAAATCTTGTAATAATATTATTAGATAGAAAATGTAAATTGTCCATATTTTAATTTTTTCTTTATTAATTCTTAATTTTTGATATTGTTAAGCACTTTTTTTTTTTTTTTTTTAAATTCTAGACTCTTTGATTTTTGTACTCAATAATTTACTTGGATGAATATTTATGATGTGTTCCCACATTTGGCTCTAAAATTAAGAAATAAAACTTTATAAAATTGGACTTCAATTATAGAATCTAATTAGATTTTCTCTAAGTTTTACCTATATATATATATATATATATATTGCCAATATGGGTAGGTATGACCATTTTATTTTGTTAAGCTTGTATAAAATTTTTATTTTTATGTAGTTGACATTATCCATTTGTCATTTTTTTATAAAAATATTTTTAAACTAAATCACAAATTTCAACCCACTGACACTTTATTAATTATTGACCCACATGGCCACACTCACATTCATACATTGGACTTCAATTATAGAATCTAATTGGATTTTTTCTAAGTTTTACCTCTATATATATATATATATTGCCAATATGGGTAGGTGTGACCATTTTATTTTGTTAAGTTTGTATAAAATTTTTATTTTTATGCAGTTGTCATTATCTATTTGTCTTTTTTTATAAAAATATTTTAAACTAAATCACAAATTTCAACCCACTGACACTTTATTAATTATTGACCTGCATAGCCACACTCACATTCATACATAAATAATACACTAAGTCTCTACTTAACCAATCAAATTTTATATTTTTTTTCTTGAATCACTAACTTTATAACAAAAAGTTATTATAATATGATAACTATACACAAGTATGTAATAAAATCTCTTTGTTTCCTAATTATTAAATTATATAAAGTTATATTATATTTACATTATACACTCCCGCATCCACACACATCACAATTCACATAAATAATATTATAACAAAAAAAATAATAAAAATAATGCATACAATCAGTATTAGGCACACACACACACACACACACACATATATAATATAAATTTATAATAGAGAGACATTCACAGCTCATAAATACTTACTCTTTACTCTTAAAGTTGGAGATACCTGTGATCATGGAGAAATGAACCTCGGAAGAGAGTGTAGCGCTACCCCTATATATATATTAAAATGCGAGGATGAGAAATATCACAATAAATCTCATTGATATATGTAAAAGAAAGTTCATTGGTAGTTTGATATTCATTAAGACTTGGCTTGGATCCAATGCTTCAATGCATTAGACCATCAAGATCATAACATGTGACCAAAAATAGACATATACCATAATCTTAATGGGTCTAGTACTTAATTTTTGCCCTAATCATTATGTGTCAAAGTATTGTTTTTATGGCAAACTTAAAATTTATATTTATAAGATGTTCATCTATTTTTCTTTTTAAATTAATTAACAAAAGAAAAAAAAAATACAATTTTTATCATGTATGGCATGTTACGATGTGAAAAATGTGGTTTGGGCAAAACTTAGGTACTGTACTTAAATGTTGTTCCTTAGGTTCAATTTTTAAGATTTTGTCATGTAGATTTTTTCTCATGAGATAGAAGTTTATTTATTAATTAAGGAGTCACATAACTGAATATTAAGAGAGAAACCTAAGAAATAACACCAAAAATACTGTATATAAGTTTTATCCATATAATTTTATATATTAATCAATAGACTTGGATTGAGTTTAATATTCATAGATCTATGAAGATCATGAAATGTGATAAAAAATGGACACGAGTTATAATCTTGACAGTTATATTATACAATAGCAGGAGTGGAGCCAATTTTTGGCGTTAATCAAAGAAGTTAAGACGGTCCAGTTAAAGTGATGCATGCATTACGTGGGTGAATACCCGTGGCTTGCGGTAGACCTCCAACGTACAAATCCAACTTTCAAAAGCCCCCGCGCGCCAAAAACAATGTACCTACTGGCTGTCATTATGTCACTCACATGAATATTTTCTAAAGGTAGGTGCTATTATAAAGTGAAATAAATTAGTAAACTGGAGTGGAGATTGCTTTCTCTTAAATATCCTTGTAACATACCACACACGGAGTGTGGTTTAATGGTAAAAGTTTTTGTTCTAGCATCTATAGAAAAGTGGTTCAAGTGATAGTTCCAATAAGACTAGTGCGATACACGTAATATTATCCATTACAATCACATGGCGTGAGATTGATGAGTCCACACCGAAAACCCCATTTTTTATTTGGAAAAAAAAAAAAAAAAACCCTTGTAGCATATTTATTTATATGGGAGTAGTTCTTTTACTATTTGCTAATTTAAGGTTTCCAATTTCCAAAGCTAAAATAATAATGAAAGCAATACATAGCAAAATGAAAGAGGCACTTGGGCTTATTTCAATTTTGCTACCTAGTGTTAATGGGAGGTTTGGTCATAGCAATTAATCACTCCTTTATGTAATATTTATATGATCTCCTTGTTTTTAGCAGCACATGGTAAATATTTTCATAGTAATGTGTCCAAAGTCTTATCCCAGCTACATTATTAATGTTAGACTCTTTCACCCACTATTTGCTCATCTCTATTAATAAAAAAAATAATACTAATAAGGTACACATAATAATGCCATCATGAATCCGGTTTCTTCCTATAGAAATTAAGATCTTTAATGCCATTAAGCTAAGGCCCTTGACATTTCCTGTGTCTTGTTATTTTAGGTACAAAATAACTTCTGTAATCTAAAGCTGTAATTTGTGTGGCTATGATGAATAACATGTCATGTTATGGTCATCATATTTAATAATTTCTCCTATTTTTTAAATTTTTTATTATTTATATAATTTAATAGTTATAATTTGAGAAACGAAAATTCGAACCCTATGTGTCTTTGTCAAAAACACCAAAAAGTGTTGATTGAGGTACAAGACTCTTGACTACCTCTCATCATTTTTAAAACATATACAATATTATTTAACATGAATATATATAGGATCTATAAGCAATTTTGATAATGTCAATAACTTTAGTTAAAATGACACATTCTACTTGCAAAGCATTAAAAAAGAAAAATCAAAAGAATTTTGATCATGGCATTTATATTCACATCTGTAGTGAGAAAAACATAGCAGGTTCATAATCCAATACTCCCGAGATAACATCAAACGCATTGTAGTGATTATGGTAAATTTGTTACCTTGAGTTGTAAATTATTCTTTATTGCAAAATATGGAGACAAATGAGCAAGATAAACGATAAAAACTTCTATCAATAATTAATCTTTCATTTCTTTAATCATTTGTTAGCTAGGGACCTCACAATTTGGATGACGATAAATCATTCATGTTTAATTAGACGTTATATATAATTATGGGGTAATTACATATAATATATTAGAGAATTCAGGATTAACTTTTGTTAACGGTTTTGTATCTTTGGTGACCTCAATTATTTGTAATAAACTCCTTAATTTAGCATTTAATTATATCGGTGGTTTTCTACTAATAATTGGACAATTTGGATTAAATATTACTTGATCTTTTTATTTATTTTTGTAGAAAAAATATTACTTGATCAGTTAATTGTCTTCTTTTCTCCCAATATCCGTGATTTTCTAATAATATGTTGGCAAACTAATTCTGGGTCTACAGTTTTGTGTTTTGGGTGGGACAACAATTTAATTAAACAAAATAAAACCCAAATGAAAGTTACGATTGGAGACCTTTTTTTTTTTTTTTTTTTTTTTTTTTGTGGCATAAAGTAAGAGTATTATATGATATCTAAGGATTGAAAGATTTTATTGAAGAATTTTGCGGTGCTATCGTTAGTAAAATGCACATATTATACAGTATATTTATATGCTTTTTTAATTATAAAAAAGTCCCCTAATTTAATGTATGAAAAAAGATAATATGAAAGTAATATTTCTATGATTAAAAACATTAAAATATGTATTATTTATTTATTTTTGTGTGTGCAAAGAAATGTGTTAAAATTTCCAGTATTATACTTATAAAAATAAAATAAAAATTTAGTTTCATGTTTCACTATTAACGTTTAAACACTTAAACATCAATAATTTCATATTTTTATTGTACTTTTGAATTTTTTATTTAATTTATAAAGATTTTCTATAAATTGAACGGTCTTATTTTTATGGTCATATATATTACGTGTGTATTAGATTTTACTTAAATAAAAATAAAATCATTAAAATATAATGATGTGAGACAACAAATACATTTTGTTATTAGATTATCATCTTCTTCATTCAAGTGTTATTAATTTGCCTTCTCCCAAAAAAAAAAAAAAAGAGTTATTAATTTGCTTGAAAATTACAACTATTTTTATATAAGAAAATACTAAATATACGCTTAATTAGTTTTTTTTTTTTTACAAGGTATTATGAAATTATAATAAGATAACTTAAATATGCTATTAAATTAGGAATATGATCAAAGAGATAACAATATATAACTATTTGTTTAGTTTCAATTTTCTAAAATCTTAAACATAATGAAATCCATACATATATACTCTATACCATATATATATTACTTACTATGCCTGATTATAAAATTAAAAAAAAAAATCATTTTAATATATTTGCTTATCACTACAATGTAGGTGGCAAATTAAGTTGTAGTGGGCCCTCCCCTTAAATTTGCTGCAATCCTATTTAACCCCCACCAAAAACATGACAAAAAGTGGCTGAAATATTATTTTTAGTTTGTGGTGATTTTAAACCCACATTATTCCAATCAACAGAAAGAAGATAACGGAAAAAATAAAAAGACACCATACAGCCTGTAGTATTTAGATGTAACTGGCCAGGAATTAAGACCAAATAACCACAAAATATCAGCTGGATTAAAACAGAATCTGAGAAATTCAATGAGGACAACTATTGCAATTATGGTCTTTTTGTAAGTTTTCATTCTATGCTCATAAAATATCAGAAAATGGTGGTTAAGTTAATTAATTTACTATTTGATGCAATCGGTGTATGACTTTTATTGCTTAATTAGGCCACTCATATTTGGTAGTCTCAACTATAGTTGATTTTTGTGTATAGTTGACCAGGGACAAAATCAACCTAAACTAAACGCACCAAGTAAAAAAAAAAGAAACTTAGCTATTAGGAAAAAAAAAAAAATACAGCTTAAAATGGAAATAAGTGATTAACAGTGAAACACAATGGCATTTTGTTACATATAGGCATATAGCCCCAAATGAAGAGGTTTGTTTTGGAAAAAAGCAGAATATTACAAGATCCTAAAAGGAGGATCAACACCAATATTCAACTCTCATTACGTTACTTTTGTAAAAGCAAAGGATTTGGCTCTTCTTTTTTTTTTTTTTTTTTTTTAAGAAATTAAGAGGGTGTACCTTTAGAATTGGAACACTAACTAGAATTAATCTTGATACATCAAAATGGAAAATCTCAAACTTAATGACTAATATGAAAACAACTTTAAGATTAGTAGTAGAATTTAATATTTTATTTTTGACCCCCACACAAAAAAAGAAAAGAAAAAAGAAAAAGAAAAACTACATGGATCTATAGTTATAGATAAGAACACTGAGCCATGATATTATCTAGGGCATCCGTTACACTCTCCTCCCACATATACTTGGGGGTCATACATGTAGATTCAGAAACAAAAAAACCTACTCTGACGTCCGTTACACTCTCCTCTCACATACATATGGACCTCATGCATAGGTTTGACACATAAAACCTATATCCTCCTACATACATATGAAATCCGTGCATAAGTTCGGCACATAAAACCTATATCCTCTCACATACATATGGATCTCATGTATAGGTTTGGCACATAAGACCTATCTTTTATATAAAAGGAAGGTAGAGTCTACCTACCGACTATACCGAATAATTTCTTGCCACGACTTTTTACTAGCAATATTCAACTCCTACGTTACTTTGTAAAAGATAAGGGTTAGAAAATAACTGCCTACAACTATATATTAGTCGACACAACTAAAAAGAAAAAGAGAAAAAGAAAGAAAACACAGAGACATAGACATAGAAATATTGTCTAGGACTAGGAGTAATTTATATATAGTCCCTTCTCATAATAATAGACAAAAGAGCTTTGGGAGTGTGTGTGTGTGAGTGTGTGTGTGGGGTGTGGTGGTAGGGTCAGGTTATCCCCACGAGAAAATCTACTTCCACTCCCGCCTTCCCGCTTCTTCTTGAATCTCATTCTCTCATCTTCTATACTATACCCCATTTGTTTTGTTTGTACGCAAACAGAGAGAGAGAGAGAGAGAGGCAAACAAAGTCATGGAAAAGAGAGGGAAAGTTACAGAAAGTACAAAGAGATAGGTAGAGAGTGAGAGAGAGAGAGAGAATAGTAGGAGCAGTTGAGGTATGTGAAGGAGTTTCTTCTCTGGACATGGACACCCCAGAGAGGAACCAGATCGGAACTCCCATATCTAAATTTGAGGTCAGATTCTGTGACCCATTTGGCTTTTCTCTTCTGGGTGAATTGGGTTCGGTTTTTTGGTTTTCTTGGTGATGACAAGTTTGGTTTTTAATTTTGATGGAGTTGACTTGGTTTTTTTTCCATTTGGTTTGCTTTGCACCACTCTTCACTCACTGCATGTGTTTGATTTGGCTTCTGAGTGGTTTGATCTTTGAGTTCGGTAGGGTTAAGGATTTTTCTTTGTCCAATTGAGTGTTTTTCTTTTACTTTAAAGTGATGCATTTGATCATTTTGTTTTTTGAAGTTAATTCTTGACTCTCTTTTTTTTCTTTTTTCTTTTTTCTTTTTTTAATTTTTGGAAAATATGTTTTGAATTTAGTCCACCTTGCTTAGATCTTCATGTTCACTTCAGTTTTTGTAATTTTACTGGTCGTTTTTTTGATCTCTGGTTTCTGGTTTATTTTTGTGCTTTTAAAGTTTGGTCTGTGCTTATAATCTAACAAAATTAGTTTCTAAAAGTCTCTAGAAAGACAATTAATTCACTTGTAAAACTTAATTTTTGAGATTTAAGTTTATAGTGTTTATTTTTCTTAAATTTTCCCTCTTTTTTGTAAAATGTATGTGTGTTGGTTGTGTTTAGGTTCAATATTTCAGGAAAACTTCTATTTTAGGTCAGTTTTTGCAATTTTAATGGTCATTTGTTTGATTTCTGGGTTATTTTATGCTTTTCAAGATTGGTGTATGCTTATAATCTAACAAACTTGGTTACTGCTAGTCTCAAAGATAATTAATTCACTTGTAAAACTTAATTTTTTAAGATCTACGTTTCTATAATTTATTATCATAAAATTTCCCCCTTTTTTGTAATATGCATGTGTGGTGGTTGTGTTTAGGTTCAATGGATCAGGAATACTTCTAATTTAGGTCAGTTTTTAATTCATAAACCATTTTAAACAAAACAAATCATACTCCTCAGAAGGATTTGAGATTGTATGAGGGGAGGATTTTGTTACACTGCAGTTCTAGTGAAGCTTTTAACAAATATTCTTTGTTGTTTCTTGTAGTATAAATAGAAAGTCTAGTAATTTGGACTAGACGTTCATCTTTTCTGACCCTTGATTTATTGCTAATATTTACTTGGCCGAAAATTTTGCATGTAACTTATTATTGGTTTTGTACTATATTTTAATTTCCATGGGCAAATCTTTGTTTGATCTAGTGCATCTATGCATTTGTTTCTTTTTCCTAGTTTCCTTTTATGTTTGGGGGGACAAGTTTTGATATGTATGTATCTAAGGCATTTGATTTAGAGAAAAAGGTGTGTTGTTGGTAACAAAGGCTGATGTTTGAGGACATTTGAATGTTTATTTTTGAACTTGAATTGATTCACTTTCTCTGTTTAATGCTCCAAGAAATTTTGCAGGATTCCCCTGTCTTCAACTATATCAATAGTCTTTCTCCTATCAAGCCAGTTAAGTCCACACATATCACCCAGACATTCAACCCACTTAATTTTTCATCTCTTCCATCCGTTTTCACTTCACCCCATGTCAATTCTCACAAGGAATCTAGGTTGAAAAGGTAATTAATTGTTTATCATTACATCTTTCATTTTTTAAGAAGAATGTTTTATTTAATTATTCCTGCAAACTGTAAGCTATGCTATCTGAAATTTCACTTTATTGGCCCATTTCTTTATGTTAATGATTCTTATTTCCAGGCATAACTGTTCAGATCCATCAAAACCCGAGTTTTCTTCTGAAAATGGGAATAAAGTCTGTACAAATGAAGGAATTGGTGTGGATGCTACTCAGTTGTATGATAACTCAGCTGAGCTACAGGATAATTTTGATTCAAGGGTTTCTGATGGAGAAGCTTCTGTTGAGCCATCTAGTGAACATTCAAAGTTTGCAATTGAGCTACCACGAACCTTAAAATATGATTGTGGCAGCCCTGTCTGTGACCCAACACCTTGTTGCGGTACTGAGGCAGGTTGTATGCCAACATCACTTGTTCAATGTGGTCAAGAGGCCTCTGCAAAGGGTTCATCTGAAGGTGAAGTGCATCTCTCTGAGATGTGTCGAACTGACCAAACAAAAGAAGGGTTAGAATGTGACTGGGAGAGTTTGATTTCTGATTGTCCTGATATATTAATATTTAATTCTCCCAATGACTCTGAGGCTTTTAAAGGGATAATTCAGAAATCAGTGGAGCCCTTGACAAGATTTTGTTCTTCTCTTATGTCACAACTACCTCTAAATGAGTTTAATGATGTACATAAAATGCAAATTGTTGATCCAGTTGATTCTGGTGAACTAGAAACGGAAGATCTTTCTGCTAAACCTGGAGAAGTCAGCGAGCTTGAGGAAATAGACCAGTTGCAGAACAACCCCGCCGATACAGTTCTATATAAAGGCATGTCAAGCAATGCAAGTGAGAAATTGGATAATGAGGTTGGGATGTATGTGCCAGATGGGTCTAAGGTAAGAGACACCACTACGTTCTATTGCCAACTTCTGCAGCATTAGTTGCATGGCTTTCATTTCATTTAGTAGCCTAGTTTTTTGGTTCTATGTTCTCTATGTGCATGCATGAGTGTGCATGTGTTTTCTTTTCTCAGCTTTACCCTTTGGTTTGAAAATCAATACCTTGAAGTTATATCATGAGTGTTATACATATCATATGTAGTTTACTTGACAATCATTAAAGTTATAGGTTTCCGTAATGATGAAATCTTATAATTAAATTGAGATTTTGACTGTGTACTATAGCTTACAAGCAAAGTTCTTTTCTTCTCCTTCTTCTTCTTCTTTTTGATTAGTTTAATTATGTAATTTCCATGTCATCTAAAATTTTGTTGCACATGCAATTATTTAAACACTGGTAAATTAAGGTAATATTTACTTTTTGTAATTCTATACATTCTTGTTTAGTCTTTTACACAATGTTGTTACATCATTTTCTTTTCACATGACTTAACATATTTCTATTTAAAAAGAAATCTGGATGGTCCAATAACCATACATTGTTTTGTCCGTCTATAGGCTGTCACTATTTTGCACCGTGGTATGCGAAGGCGCTGCCTAGATTTTGAGATGGTGGGAGCTCGTAGGAAGAACTTAGGTGATGGGTCAAATTCTAGCTCTTCTATGCTATCACAATCTGATGAGAATATTGCCTGTCATGATAAGCAGCTGGTACCATTCAAGCCTGGGGGAGATTCCTCTCGGTGCATCCTACCTGGAATTGGTTTGCATTTAAATGCTCTTGCAACAACGTCAAAGGATTACAAAAATGTCAAGTGTGAAGATTTGTCCTCTGGAAGACAGTCATATTTGCCCAGCTCCACAGCTTCCCTTCACTCCCCTAGTAACAGTCAAGAACCTTTTCTGCAATCCCTGGCTACAGCCTCTTCTGAAAGAGAAACAGATCATGGTGAAAATGGGGCTGCTCCTGTTGAAGATGCTTCTCAGGCATCTGCTTATCAAGTTAGCGATGATTTCAATCAGAATAGCCCCAAGAAGAAGAGGCATGTGCACCTTATTAGAGAGAGAGAGAGAGAGAGATATATATATATACATATTTATATATATATATATATATATATATGTATGTATATATATATATTATTCATTTCATTTTGAATTTAGTTTAGTAGATTTTTGGTTTCCTTGTTATCTGATAATTTGTACTGGATTTGCAGGCGTAGGTTGGAACATGCTGGAGAAAGTGACGCCTGCAAGCGTTGTAACTGTAAGAAATCAAAGTGTTTGAAACTGTAAGTTATATATAACTTTCTCTCACAAATCAAATCTTGGAAGTAATATTTACCATGCAAGCTGATAGGTAGTGACTGGACTAAACTTTCATTTTTAAGTCCTAGTATATCTGATTGATTTTGTTTGTTTGTAATCAAGGTGAGAAATATTGTCTAAGTTGATAATATATCAAATTAGTTATGTTGTCAGTGATGGCATGATTTAAAATTAAGCTTCCAATGTTGTTTTCTCGAGCTTTGAGGGGCTGCCCTGGTCAGGATAGTAATGGCCCAAATGGCCAAATTGGGCTACAAAGGCCACAGGAGATCCCAAAAGGGCATACCAGTGGTTTAATATGCTTGGAAGAAGTTGATTTTTTTTTAAGAAGGTTAAGTAGGGAAAAAAAGGAAAAGAAGAAAGAGAAGTTCAGTAATGACTAATGAGGGAAAGTTAAGAGAAACTAGGGTTCAATTGATAGCCCAGTGGTAATGGCATCCTTCGTGGTATCCCAACTCTCATGTCTATGGTTCAAACCCCACCTCCCCTTCCCCCACTATCTACCTGTCTCAAACTGTTGTAATGAATAAATTAACTCCACAAGAACCCTTGTTTTCAATGCTTCCCTTCCCCCCTCTACCCCCTGCCCTTTTCTTCTATTCCAGTATTGTTGTTTATATGTTTGCATTCAGTGTTAATATATATATATATATATATATATATATATTTATCATAGATGTTTTAATAGAAAAGAGCGGGTTTTATATTTTATCATGTGTCATGCCTTTTATTTTGCTCTTCATACTTTTCCATGCAGTTACTGTGAATGCTTTGCTGCTGGTGTATACTGCATAGAACCATGTTCATGTCAAGATTGCTTCAACAAGCCTATTCATGAAGATACTGTTCTTGCAACTCGCAAACAAATTGAGTCTCGCAACCCTCTTGCATTTGCTCCAAAAGTGATAAGGAACTCTGACTCTGTAACTGAAATCGGGGTTAGAGAATAAGTCTGACCTTACTCTTTACTTGGTAAGCAAGCTGGCCTGCAATGAAACCTGAAATTTTTTTTTCTTGCAGGATGAATCCAGTAAAACCCCAGCTTCAGCACGACATAAAAGGGGATGCAACTGCAAGAAATCAAATTGCCTCAAGAAATACTGTGAATGCTATCAGGTTTTTTCCCTCAGCAGAGTATGTATTCTTTTAGTGTCCTGTATAGTATAATTCACATATGGTGGTTTCCTTTTGAAGGGTGGTGTTGGCTGCTCGATTGGCTGCAGATGTGAAGGGTGTAAGAATGCATTTGGTAGAAAGGATGGTGAGCTTTACCTTAATATATGTTGCTACTCTTTTTTTTTAATGAATAATAATGATTATATAGAAAGGAAACAGAGAGTGGTCCCAACCCATCTCAATCTTCAGGGGGAAAAACCCAAGGAGGAAGAGAGGAGATGGAAATGGCCCATCCAGTTACAAAAAGCAGTCCAGCGGGCTAAATTGTGTGACAAAAAATTTACATTTCTGTAAACGAAGGAGAAATCCCAACAAAAGAGAAAAATATACATCTTTGTAATCTATATTGCTACTTACAACCATCATAGACCCTTTTTCCCATGATTGTTGTCTTATTTATTAGTTTATCCACAAAGTCCTGTAATTGTGCATGGTGATGTTTTTTGATTTTTATATTTCCATGTCCTTAGTTTATTTCTTTTGAAATTCAGGATCTGCTCCAATAGGAACAGAAGCTGAGCTAGAAGAAGAAACAGAAGCATGTGAAAATAGTGCTGTGGACAAGGTTTTACAGAAACCTGAAATTCAGAATAATGAAGAGCAAAATCCAGCTTGTGCACTTCCCATGACTCCATTACGGATTAGCAGGTGTAATTTTTGAACCTTTTGTTGGCTAATGAAGTTCACATTCAAGTTATTTTATCTAAAATGATAAATTTATGTGCCAGACCGATGGTTCCACTGCCCTTTTCTTCAAATGTCAAACTGTCCCGAGCTTCTTTTATTACCGTGGGTTCCTCTTCTGGATTGTATACCAGCCAAAAACTTGGAAAACCAAGTATTCTCCGATCTGTACCCAAATTTGAGAAGCATTTCCAAACAGTTCCAGAAGATGAAATGCCAGAGATACTTCGCGGCAATTGCACTCCTAGCACTGGTGTTAAGTCATCTTCTCCAAACAGTAAGAGGGTCTCTCCTCCTCAGAGTGACTTTGGGGCATCTCCTAGTAGGAGGAGTGGCCGGAAGTTGATATTACAGTCAATTCCTTCATTTCCTTCTCTCACTCAGCACTAAAATGTTGATTTTCCCATGAAGTTTAAATTTATTTTTCTTCCAATCTTCTTTCTGTTGAAAATATGTTTTTGTAGTTGATGTCATATGAGCTTGCCTAGTGTACCTGTGTAATAATATGGTCTCTTCAATCTTGCCCTCATAATGTATACTTCTCTTGTATGATATGGTATTTCAATTTAGTGCTTATGTTTTTCCCAATCTAATCTGGTAGTTTTTGTTCAGTTCCTCACCATCTTTATGGATTTTTCTTAGCACTACTTAAATACTAGCTGCTTATTCATAACACATGAATCCCATCACGGCTTTTTATTTTTTTATTTTTTATTTTTTATTTTTATACCTTTTAAGTGGAGGGGAGGACATTTAAACCCTAGACGACTATATGTTTTTGTTGGAAACATCAGAAAACACCACGGAGAGTTGGAAACATTAGGAAACACCATGTGCATTCTTGTGCATGTGAATTTGACCTCTTTTACTTCCAACTCTTTTTTTTTTTTTTTACTACTTTTACATCTAGTTGTATTTGGGCGAGTGATTTACTAGACTAATTGTTTTATTACCATTTCTATTTGACCATTGGACTTGGGCCCGTGCCACTTATGCAGCTTATTTTGTGAGATAATATCCTTGTCTGCAAAAACTAATAAGTGCAGTTTATAATCAACATAAAAGATAAATTGCTCTTTCTTCATCTTTTTCTTTGAGTTATGTACTTAGAATTATTCTAACAGCCAGCTTTGTATTTTAAAGTTTCTCTTTTGGTAAGGAACCATCAGAGAAGGATGGTTCATTTAAACTTTCATACCTGGAAGTGCATCCTTACAGAGGTAGTCTAATCTTGAAGGTTGCATGTCAAGAAGCCTAATCTCATCTAGCTAATAACTTGGCTTTGGATAGCATTGAGAAATCATAACTCACCCTTATTATTACTTTCGAGACTAATATTGTTTAATTAGTAATAACAAAATTTTCACCATCAAAACTATTTTCCCAAAAAAAGTGACATTGCCCTGGCTTCATAATGTAAAGATAAAAGTGAAATTGCCCAACAAAATTGAAAGATGATTCAACCATAGCAATATAAGAAGAGTGTTACAAAGAAAAATGGTGTGTTTGGATTGGCTTTTTTCTGTTAATAATTTATTTGCTAATGTAAAAGATCTGTCCAAGAAAGGTTCAAAGTTTAACACGCAATTTGTCCAATTTCATCAGAAAGAACGCAATGGTTCCGGGGATGTAACAATTAAGCATATATGTAAATGATAATTTGCTCTAGTGTGCTGTAAGTTACTGCAGTGGGGTTCAATTACATTCTTAACAAGACATCTCTTCCAAAGAATATGACTATGAGTAGCTTCCTCAAATCTGCAAACTCTTCCTATTAGACATCAAGGTTCACGATCAATACAAACGACTTTGATGCTGATGGATTCAAGTCCTGAAGCTAACCAAATCGCATCTCTTTCTGGTATTTTCCTTTATATTCACCAGCTTCTTATCTTTTTAATATTTAAAATTTATGTCCTTTTGTTTTTATCAAGGATCTAGTTTATTCATAGGGAAATTAATGATACTTTTTTGCAAAACAAAAGCATTACCTGTTTATAATTGAATGTGATATTGTAATAGATGTCCATAAAATAGTACAACAGCCTATAGGAACCTCTCGTTTTTCTTGAAAGTGAAGAACTTACATCAAAATGCTGATCAAAGTGAAGTCACTAGTTGTGAATTCTTTTTCCCCATAGGTAATAATTATTTTATTGAAAAGAAATGTGGGTGAAGCTTTGGTGTAGTGAGGACTATTTATTTATAATGTCGAATCTTGCTAAGACTTGGAGCTATCTTTAGAGAGTAAACCATGGATACACGACCTTATCTGCCATAGCCATGTATTAAGTAATTCACGAGAACTCTTAATAGGGATCATTATGTGTAAAATATGAAAGACACGAATACTGTCTAGAACCCCTTTATAAAACTAAACTATATAAAGGAGAGTGGAATCAATGTATTGTTAACTAAAGCAGGTGATATATATAATTTTCGGTGCAAAATTGACCAAAGAGTGATAGATATAGGTTCTTTCTAAATCACACTGGCAGCTTCAACCTATCAAACCAACGTCCTAGACAAGTGAGCAAATTAAACCTATCATGGGAGTAAAGAAAAATGAGACAACCGTCCCCTGCACCCCAGTGGCAGTGTCAAAATAGATCTAAAGAGCAATAGACCAACATCAATTGGGAATTAACCAATGAACAACTTATGAGCAAGTTATAACATTCAGAATCTTCAAAAAGTTGTGCAATGAGAAAATTATGGCCAACCAAATCTGAATTAAAATGTGTTTTTCTTCCCCAATAAATTCTAATCCCAAATTTATCACTTTATATATACGAGAAAACTCATATTTATCAACTTCAATAAAAGTAGAGAGCAAAAGCGATTATACTCAAACGAAATAGAGAAAGAGAGAGATTAGTGAGATTATACCCATTTCCATCTTTTAGATTTGTAGACTTTTATATACACACACCATACTAAGAGACTAAATTAGGCAAGCTTAGTTCCAGTAGGTCTGCAATTATATCAAATTATGCTCTTTTCTCTTGGCCCTTCATCCCTTCTAATCACATCTGCTTAATGTGCAGACCCCATCAAGAGTCTTGGAGTGGTCCTTTGGCCTCCCCCAAATGAATTTACTAAGGATGGAAGTGTAAATAAGGCAATTGTTGTTTGATTCATCAAGTCAAATAGGCTAGTCTAAACCTCACTTGTTATAGATGAGTTGAATTCAGATTGACTATATTTTATGCGGAGAAAAATAAAAAAATGAACTTAATGTGGATTTAAATTTTCAAGACGAAAACAATAATTTAACTAAAGATGTGTTAGCTTAAGTAACACACAACATTCAAACCACCACTCCCCTATACACTAAATTTATTACATATCTATTGAAAAAAAAATTGTAACATATCTTGATATAATCAAAATTGGCTGGGACAGTCATATTCGAGCCTAATTAGGAATGATGGCACCATGGCAAAAGAAAATGCACATTCATTAACTATGAGTTATGCAACCAAAAGAAAAAGAAAAAATATGGATTTTAATTAGCTCAACTGGTAAAGTCTTTTATGGTTGTATAAGAAATCTGAGATTCAATCCCCGTCTATAATAAAAACTGATTGATGTTTTGATCTGATGATAGATGATAAAAAACTATCATCAGATACGAACGCTATAAATTTAAACTCTCAAAAGCAAAGAAAAAAGAAAAAGAAAACTGTGAGTTCTTACAAACTTTTCCTATCAAACAAAAACGTTAGTATGGTCTAACCCAATCAATTGCGTTTGCGTATCAAACTTTGGTAGTGATCAAAGTTAAAATCCGTGGCACAATGTGAGAGGTGAGTCGCACGTAGAACATAGAAATGTGGAATGGTATTGGTCTCTTCAAAAATCAAAGAGTGAAAACCTCGAACCATTTGGGCCGTAAACTCACTAATGGAAAGTTCTGATGAGCCCAAAGTGCCACGTCCATTACGTACCGACACCACCATGTGTGGACAACTGAGCCCATGTCAACCAATGACCTTTTGAGAACATAGGATGCCTATTGTAACAAAAAACAATCTTGATGCATGGGCAGTAAACACTAGACACTGCCATAATATGCAAGACGTGGATCCTAAATATCCACTGCTCTACTTGCTTATCCTCCAAAACTCTCTATATATATCACTCCGAGACCAAACATAAATGCCACAGCCACTTACTACATTTTCTACCATACCTACTTGTTCACTCATAGTCTATTAGTGAGTTCCATATATAAAAGCTCTTTGGTAATAATGGCAGCCTCATCTGCAATGTAATCCATCTTGGCAAGCCCTTTGACCCGTGTAGTTTCAAACAGGTCTACTAGGGTAAACCAGTTTCTAATTATTCGCCCTTTGACCCGTGTAGTTTCAAACAGGTCTACTAGGGTAAACCACGTGTAGTTTCAAACAGGTCTACTAGGGTAAACCAGTTTCTAATTATTCGCCCTTTGACCCGTGTAGTTTCAACAGGTCTACTAGGGTAAACCAGTTTCTAATTATTCCCACTAGTTATGTGTCACCTGTGCCAAGAAATGCTAGCATGCGAGTGCGTTGCATGGCAAAGGTAATGAAATCTATGCATCATGATAAATTTTTATTCTTATTTTTGTCGAAAACTCAAAACCTGATGGAAATAATTTAATATTCATATGATTATGATATGTTGATTTATTTGTAAGTAAAGTTCATGACCGTAAGATTCATTTTCTTTACACTTTGTAGAAAGAGCAATTAGAGTTTGAGACAACTTCTCCACCTCAATCAACACCCAAGGTAGCTACCCTTAACCCAAGATATACTTCATCTCTTTTTTCTTATTCTTTTTTCGCTCATTAACCCTAGATATACAATGAAAATATTTCTTGAAAATCCATATTTTTAAAAATTAGTTTAAGCACAAAAAATTATTCATTAATTTTTTCACAACTTTCTAAGCAAATTATAACTAGAGAAAAATTACTTTAACATAAATTTATTATTGATCCAAATTTAATTATACATAACTTAAAATATGTCACCTTGATTTTGTGAAAAAAAAAAAAAAAAAAAATTCTTTTGAGTTTATTTATTTTTTACTTTCTTAGTAATACTATGGACACAATTATAACAAGTAACATGACTTCTTCATATGGAAGTAACATAATTCTTAATTGGGTCTACCAAATGATCCTACTTTTATTAAGCACTAAGCACAATAAGTTATTTCAATAGTTATGAAAAATGTTGTTGACGGTTATGTGTACAACATTATTTAAGATTATTTTTTGACAGGTGTTTCACTATGATTGATAGGTCAGCACAAACTTCTATGACCTGTTGGCGTTTAGTGGACTTGCACCGAAGAGGATCAACAGCAAGCTAGCAATGATTGGGTTTGTTTCTGCAATGGTAGTGGAGTTATTCAATGATCAGGATGTGTTCGCCCAAATATCTAATGGTGGGATCTCATGGTTCTTAGGAACTAGCATTGTGCTCACTCTTGCATCTTTGATTCCTTTGTTTAAGGGAATCAGCGTGGAGTCCAAGTCAGATGGGCTCATGACCTCAAATGCTGAGCTGTGGAATGGGAGGTTTGCCATGTTGGGTTTGGTTGCACTAGCCTTTACTGAGAATGTTAAGGGTGGAACCCTTATTTAGGTTTTTGATGTATTGACTCAGGCCAACTTGTGTAAATGAATAATTAATTTCCATGTAATTTGGAAAGCAGCTTATGTAATCTATTTTTCAGTAAATTATATTTCAATTTTATAAAGGAATAGCAGCTTATATGCAAATAAGTCTATCAAAAGTAGTGGTCCTCTCTAAATATGTTTACCTACTCTCGTCGTTGCTGTGTTACATTGTCAAATGACCATGTCCAACTTGTGCCTTATTAACCATATATCATCACTAAAATATAAAAGGACGTGGTAAAGTTGTGGTTTTTCTTGGAAAATTAAGGTATAAAAAAGGAATTGAGCATCGTCTTTTATTCATTACGTTAAATATTTCAAATTTATGTGTGGGAAAGTTCTCTGCAGTGTAGCAAACATATGAACAGAATGAATTTTTTTGATGAATATGAACAAAAAGAATTAGAAGCATACATTTACTCTTTCATATGCTTACATATGCACCAAGAGCATGAATCTCTCTGGTCTTAACATTATGCACTGCACCCATTATGGATCAAGGAGAATTCCATGCATGCATGCTCAAATCACCATTGTGGTGCTTATGGATTACCCCTCCATTAGTGTCTTGTTTCTGCAAACAAGTAAAGAATTGTGTTATTGAAAATGATAATCACTCTTACATTAGAGAAAGCAAATCACAATATTATTTTATATTACTATATTCCCCTTGCACCTGGCCATCTGCTTCAACAACTAGTTAGACATAATTTATACTAGCTAAAACACCATGCATCACACTTCCCTAGTGAAGCAACATATTTATAGATTTATAGACTGGGCTAACAGCATTGAAGCTGAGCTGCGGGCAGTAAGGGATGGCCTAATCCTATGCTTGCAATTACAAGTCCAAGTTGTTGAAATTGAGTTTGATGCTAAATCTGTGATCCAACTTCTGTCAAATAATGATGTATCTTTTGCTGACTATGCATCTATTACTGATGACTGCAGGAACCTTCTGAACCGGCTGCCTTTCTAGAAAATCCAACACTGCTTTAGGGAGGCGAGTGCCTATGCTGACGCTCTGGCTAGGAAATCTGTATCCCTTCAACAAGATTTTTGTATCCTAGACTCTCTGCCTGTGCAGTTATCTTACCTTTAATGCACAGCCTCTCTAGTCTTTTCTGTAATATACTATGTAACACTTCTTCTACTATGGCTAAATCTTAGTTTCTAATATATATTTTTTTAACCAAAATAAAAAATAAAATAAAAACACCTGTACTAAGCAAAAGTGGGGAGTTGGGGCTGTTTGCTGGTTTTGTCAAATGTATGGGCCATATTAATGGGTTTTGTTTGGGACCGAGACTGCTGGTGAATGATGCTTATGGGCTTGAGTTATAAATGCATAATATTCATGGGCTTTGGGTTGATCACGTAAGACCATATTTATGGCTAAACCAATGGATTTTGGGCTTTGTCTTATATTTGGAGCCGAGTGAAAGAGGCTTCACAGGAAGAAGCTCAATGCGGACGCTGACAGATTATTGGGCCGTTGGTGATGAATGATGATGGGAACGGTGGTGTTCGACAAAATGCCACTGAGAATGAGAATGTTGGTGTTACAGAGTGACAAGTCAGTTGAGATTCACAAACGCTAACCAAAAAAACTTCTTGATTATAATGATTTGATCACTAATTTGCTCACAATTATAAAGAGAAGAAAAGAAAAGGCTGTAGTGTTTATATGGAGTTAGGAATACTATCTTGTACATCTAAGCAAACAAAGGGCTTGTAAAGCCTCACATTTCCTTCTCCTACCACTTCATCTGGTGCCATGATCATCTTCTCATCCTCGAAGCACCAAAAGAAAGCAAAAGAAAACGGGTTTGCCACCCTAAAAATCTCATAAACCAATAGTGTGATAGATAGACTCTAAAATCTTTAAGTTTACGTCACGCCTCAAATTTATTAGAAAAACCGTTTTGTTTTGGAGTCTCACATTCTCTAATGCCTCACTTGAATCAAATCAAGTGTGAAAAATCAATTAGACGATAAACATTTAGAAATACATTATTATAAACTTTCTTCTTCTTTTTTGAAAAATTAGTTTAACTTTAAATATTTATAATAAAACCAAGTTTGTGCAATCATGCAATGTACCAAAGTTTAACTATCTAGAATTAGTAAAAACATAACTAATAAATTTAGAATAAAATTGTAAAATTTATCAAGTACCAAATGAAAAATCTCTCCACAAATGTTAGGGAACAAGAAATAAAGAAAAATTAATTCTCGGTCCTTAATAAAGTTCTTTTAGGAGAGTAAGTCCCATATTTGTGACCTGTTGCTTTTGGTAAAAGGTACTTTATCATTGCATCAAGGCTCGACTTCAACATATATATGTTAAGCCCAAACTCAATAGGTTTACTCTTTCATATATTTACATATGAATCAAGAACATGAATCTCACTAATGGTAACATTATGCGCTGCTCCCATTATAGATCAAGGAGAAGTCCATGCATGCATGATCAAATCACCATTGTGGGGCTTATGGGTTACATGTTTGAGCAGATGATAGTCATTCTAGGATCCTCTTTTCTTCTTCTTTTCTCGATGTATTTGATACCTTGTTTGTTGGGCTTCAAATTTTGATCGTTTTTAATTTAATATTGAATTATTGGGCTGGTTTTTACATCTTTTATGATCTTACATATCCTTTAGTTTTACAACATCTTCAGAAAAATCTTACTAAAATTCTTCTTTTTCTAAGAAGAAGTACATGTGAGATGGCAAGTCTTTTTAAAATTAAAGACAATAAGATTTGATTGTCTCATCCTTTGGTTTATCTCTCTCTCACACACACACACCAAAAAAAAAAATTGTAAAGGTTTGAATAGTTTAAGCGAAGAAAAATAAATTTCTTGCAATTTTTAAAGTGGCAAACAATAGTTTAACTTTAGCCTAAGATGACACAGTTAAAGTAACCTATATATCTCTTTGTCATTAATGATGTCATTATAGGTCCTTTTGGATATACACTATTGTCAATTTCTTTAAGATCTTCTCATTTTTCTTTGTATGTGTGTGTGTGTTTTAAAATACTTAGTATTCTTAAAAAAAAATAAAAATTAATGATGTCATTATGATAAAAAGGAAATGCAAGTTCATTAAAATTTTGAAATGTATCACCGCGCACCCTTGGTGCAATGGTCACTCTATAAGTATAAATGCTTGTGGAGTGTGGGGGGCAAAGGCCGAGATTCAAGTCTCCAGAAGAGGGTTTCACACATATATACATTTAGATTAGGTTAGAGGAGAAATTCTATCTTGTATTAAAAAAAAAAAAATTGAACTATGAGTTTAGCAAAATTATATATATATATATATATATATATATATATATATATATATAAAAGTGAGTTCCATCGAGTTTTTCCTATTATAACTGTAAACTAGTATCTACCCTAATGATATTCAACGAGAAACTGCACTCAGACAATGGCGTAGAAAAGAACAATGAAATAGATGATGGACTAGCTAATTGACAGAATTTTTATACATGAGTCTTGCCCGAATTTTGTGTATGAAAAGTATTTCTGAATGTTTGTCAAGTAGGCACCCTTAATTAGAAAGCTTTGTAATAAATTATGTGCTCTCTTAAACTATTTATTTTATTAAATAAAATTTCTCCTTTATACCAAAAATAATAAAGAAAATAATAAAAATAGTCCACGTTGCTTGTTTAAATGAATCAAATGGTGTATCTTTTGCATGTCAAAGTTTGGTAGTGAAAGAGTACAGAATCGTGGCACAATAAATAATCATATGTTTTCCTTATTATTATTAAGTCAACAAAAGGGAAAACTTTCATAGTACCCAAGACATTATGACCTTCATTATAATAGCAATAAGAAATGACTAAACACTTTATAATTACAAGTAAAAGAGGAAAAAATATGATAAAATGAAGGGAGAGAGATTCCAGCTCAATGCAACAGATATTGAATTAAGATTCTTGGGGAATATATATATATATATATATATATATGGGGCATGAATGGGGTAGTATAGGCTATTTTGAGTGAGTGGGTATTTAAGCTTTGTGGTGGTATGATGAAGTTAATGCTGAAGATAAGTCTTTAATGGGTAAAGGGTTGTTTATGACTGATTAGGAAGCGTTTATGGACTTGGAATATGCAGAAAATGAAAGAAAATGTTTGAGGCTAAGTGAGTGTGGGCTAAGAGAAATGATTTATGAGCTTGGAGAGAGTTGAACCACAAGCAAAGTGACAAGAAAATCAGAAATTTCAGAGGGGTTGGTGTCCATTTTAAGGTGTTGGAATTTTTTGAAAAGATGGTGTTTGTTTTTAGACCCCTTAAAACACAATCAGATTAACCTAGTTAATTAGCCAAGTGAGTACTTAGTCAAATTATGCAGTTCTAGGTTAACACAGATAAATCATATCAATGTAAAGTGTGGAAAATAAAGAACACAAAGTTATGATGACCTAGGAAAACCAAACTGGTAAAAAACCTGGAGATGATTTAACTTAACTATCCTCAAGGTAAACCGAATCCATTATGAAAGAATTGAAATTTACACAATAGCGACTTAGACCACTAACATCTTATTGCTACCTCGAGTAGGAAACTTACTACCACGACCATGTGACAACTTTGAGTCCATGAACTACTTTTTTCTTGGATTCCCAACAAGTACAAGCACTTCCACTTGTGTATCTTTAAGCTCTTGAATCTGCAACTGAATGATCACCATGTTCTTGATATAATCTTGAATCTTGGAAACCCTAAGTATGTGTGAAGGTAACCACCTCTAGATCTCACAGAAGATTTACACACACAGCATAAAGAGCATCCTCAAAACGTGGTTAGGGTTTTCCCTTTTATACTAAAAACAAAACATAAAACCCTACACGTTAAACGGGCTTGGGCTGAGTTGGAAAATCTGCAGAAAAAATAATCTGCACGACTTTCGATCGATCAAGTCTAATTCTCGATCAATCGAGCCAGACAGATTTACACAATAAATCCTGCAGCAACTCGATTTTAAAAAACATATACTTTGAGCAAGTCTAAACAAGACTAAAACGTTTTGATCATGGTTTGCCAACATTACAAAATGAAGTTCTAATACATTAGTTCCTAATTCCTTAGAACCTAATAGATGGAATGTAATATTTATGGGTAAGTGTATATGAGCATTTATTGACTAAAAGCTAGTTTCTAAACTAAGGGATTGACTTATGGGCTGAAAATAGCATGATGGGTAAGGAATTTTATGATAAGATTTGTTGTGCTCCATGAGTTTATGGTAGTTCCCTTTTATAGTGAAGCTTAAGGGATTAATTAGCAAAAGTCCAAAAACGTAGAACTGATCAGGGGCAGGACAACAAATTTAATTATCCTAGGATTTGGCCTAAAATGGGAGATTTGCTTTTGGGGTTGTTTTGCTTCTTTGGTTAATGTCACACATAGGTAAAAATCAGAATAATTTTACATTAAATGTTAAGAATTCTAAGATTGTGTTCAGCCAATGAGATTAAGACAGGTATTAAGGAGGAATTTTAGTGCTATAATTGAGATTCGGACCCTAGGAAGTAGGATTCAACACCCTAAGCTAGGTGTCAAAATTTAAGTCCACTTCAGAGAGTTCCGCTAGAGATCCCTTTATGCCCTCCAAACCATATGTTCCCAAATTTTCTCCTTTAGGATTCATGGGCTTGGTTTATGAACCAATTACATACAATTTTAGTAATAAATTAATCTATTTGGTTGAGGATTTCATGAGCTTGGAGGTCTTGGTTATGGCTTTCTTGAGTTGTGATCAAAACATGGGGAAGAAGGGTATTTATTGCCCATTAGCCTTTAGGTGTTAGCATCTGGTACTGTTCACGTTAGAGTTGATAATGGGACTAGTGGCCAGCTCCTAATTTGGTTTGGGATCTTAGTTGCTTTTTGAGGTGACCTCCAGTAAAAGACAAAACTAAATGAAGTTCTCCAGTGGGGTCAGTTTGCACACATGGGCTGTTTTGGCTGAGATTTCATGTTGGGCTTGTCCATGAGGGTTGAGTGTTTTGGTGGGCCTCTGACTTGGTAGTTCTCTCCACTTGGGCCTATCATTTTGCTTTCTTATTGTGAGCCCTACAAAGTGAACAAAGCTACCATATATTGCCATGGATTTTTATTCCACATGTGTTTAGTTGTTAGTAGAAATAAAATGAATCCATGAGCTTTAATAAATATTTATTATAGGTTTTGGGTATTAATTTCCATGAGTTTTAAATAACAACTTGTATAGTTTCTCATAAATTTTGCTATAGATTATTTTGTAAATGATATTTTCTTTGAGGCTTTTTAAATAATGACCTCTAATATTTCTTGAGAATAATATTTACCATGGGTTTTAAATAGAGGCAATATCTATGAGTTTCAAATAAAATATGGTAACTGCCACTATAATAAAATAATGTGATATTCTCATGAGTTTTTCTATAGATAATCATAATGGGCTTGTAGGATAAATAATTATCATGAGTTTTGGAAATAGATATTAAGAATGTTGTGATATAAGATAGATAGTGAACATATGTTCTTATATAAATTCCATGAGCTTGTAGTATGTTATGAAATAAATAGATGTCATGGCTCTAAAATAAATAATCATAATTTTCCACGGGCTTTTATATTAGTAACACAAATTCAGTATTCTTCATGGGCTTGATATATGTTTGCCATGGGTTTTGGAAAAATGAATGGTGTTACGTAACATAAATGGTTATCATGGGTTTTATAAGATAGATTTCACAGGCTTTTAGTATTATAGTAATATGTTTAAGGACTTAAAACATTGTTAATCATTGGACTTTAAGTGAAATACTTATGATATAATATTTTGTCAAGTATTGATAATTTTGGGCTTTTTACTAGTTTGGGATTTTAATAATGCCAACATAAATTGGGCTTTTGATATTGCCAATGAAAATTGAGCTTTTAAAATATTGCCAAGTATAAATAGCCTTGGGCTTTAAAAAAGAATGTGATTTGTGAATTGGGCTCATAGTGCCAATTTTGGGCTCAACAAAATAATGATAATAAAATTAGATAAGATATGAGTTTTTTGAGTCTTTTTGTGATAGTTTATATTGTGACACAATTTAGATAATAAGATATGAAATATTTGTGATTAACATAATAATAGGGCAAAAAATATTTGGGAAAGCCCAATAACTTATTAGTTGTGTTTGAAAATAAATAAGTGATATTTAAATAAAATTAGATGTAAAAAAAATGTACCCTAACAACATTCAAATTATTATGATATGCTGATTGATTTTTAATTCCTGACCATATGATTCCTTATCTTTGCACTTTGTAGAAAGAGCAATCAGAGCCCATGACAACTTCACCACCTCAACCAACACCCAAGGTAACTACCTTTAACCCAAGAGATAATTCGTCTCTCTTTTCGCTCACTAACCCTAGATATACAATAGCAATATTTCTTGAAGATCCATTTTTTTCCCAATTAGTTTAAGCACACAAAAGTATTCATTAATTTTTTTTTTTTTCACAACTTGCTAAGCAAATTATAATTAGAGAAAAATATGTAACCTTGATTTTGTGAAAAAATTTGACTTTTAAGTTTATTTATTTTTTTACTTTCTGAGTAATACTATTGACACAATTATAACTAGTAACATTACTTGTTCATACGGAAGTGACGTAATTCATACTAAGGTCTCTACCAAATGATCATACTTTTATAAGCACCAAGCGCAATAAGTTATTTCAATAGTTATGAAAAATATTGTTGACAGTTATGTGTATAACATTAGTTAAAAGATTATTTTTTTTGAAACGTGTTCACTATGATTGATAGGTCAGCATAAACTTCTTTAACTTGTTGGTGTTTAGTAGGCCTACACCGGAGGGGATCAACGGTAGGCTAGCAATGATTGTCTTTATTGCTACAATGGCAATGGAGTTATCCGATGGCCAAGATGTGTTTGCCCAAATATCCAATGGTGAGATCCCATGGTTCTTAGGAACTAACATTGTGCTCTCTCTTGCATCTCTGATTCCTTTGTTTAAGGGAATTAGCATGGAGTCCAAGTTGGATGGGTTGATGACCTCAGATGCTGAGATGTGGAATGGAAGGTTTGCTATGTTGGGTTTTGTTGCACTAGCCTTTACTGAGTATGTCAAGAGTGGAACTCTTATTTAGGTTTTTGATATGCTAACTCAGGCCAACTTTTGTAAGTGAATATTTAATTTCCATGTAATTTGGAAAGAAACTTATGTAATCCATTTTTTAGTAAATTAGATTTCAATTTTATAAAAGAATAGAAACTTATATGCAAATGAGTCTATCAAACTAGTGGTCCTCTCTAAATATGTTTGTCTACTCTCATCGTTGATGTATTACATTGTCAAATGACTTTGTCCGATTTGTGCCTCATTAACCATAAATCATCACTTCAATATAAAAGGACAACCCAAATTAATTACTAGACGTGGGAAAGTTATGGTTTTTCTTGGAAAATTATGGTATAAAAAGGGAATTGAGTGTTGTCTCTTATTCATTATATAGTGTTGGTGCAAACACAATAAAAATAAAAATGACACAAAGAGAAACTGAATAATACTTTTGAATATTATTAATTTGAAAAAAAAATTACACAATAGTACTTATTTGGATTAAGGCATGACACTCGCTCTTTTTAAGAAGATTCAAACCCTTGGTTGGCTAATCTTTGTAACTGGTGTAGACCCTCTTTGACCTGTCTCTCCTAGGGTACAACAACCCAACAAATGTTGTATGGCTAAAACAACTTTTACACAAAGTGTTTAAGCCCAAAACTCCACCAAAAAGAACATCCTTCCTTACCAAGAATCTTGTAAAGGTGAAAATTTTGCAACCATTCACAAAGCACCACATGCTACTTAGTAGGTTCCACTATCATTATTTAGAGGCCAATGGAAATATTCCATGTGTTTCTAAATAAAAAATTGTAAAGAATACTTAAGGGTCAATCTCACATCTACACGTATTAATTTAAATGACATAAACAATCAAATTAAATACTATCATGTTTTATTTTAAATTAGAACACTTTGAATAATCAAATAATGCCATGTATCCTTTGGAGAAAAAGGCATAAAGTCTTTCCATTTAAATTATGACACATGTCACTACTCATAGCCAATCACGTGTGATCGCACCTCCCCAAGACTCCTATAAATAAAGACCTTTCTCGGCCTTATGGGGGGATTCGGAAACATTCAGAAGTCTTGAAGCTCTGCCGAAATCAAGATCCAAAGCCTCCAAGAACATCAAGAACTTAAACCTTTGAATACGAATAACATTTGAAGCAAAATCATACAAGTCATCATTCTAGATCTCAAAGCTCATTGGAGTCAAGCTCAAAAGCCTTCATAAATACAATAGACTATAAATTAGTAAAGCTCTTCATATCCAAGCCTCCAAAGCCTCAAAGAACTTTCACTACAAATCTTTGAAGATAAAAAACATTCATCAAAATCATTCTTCGAAATCTCAAAGTTCTACTAGAATCAAGCTTCAAAGCCTCTAGAAACTTCAAAGATTTTGATCCATCAAAGTTTCATTAGATTTAAACTCTAAAGTCCTGAAGAACTTCCACCACAAATCTTCGAAGATCAAGAAAATTTGAAAAACCCATGAAGAACGCGAAGAATAAGAGATCTCTAACAAGCACACATCTTGAGATTCATTACAATTTCATTCCAAAGATCTTTCAATCCACTTTTCAATCCAAGTGGAGGACATCTTGTGTTCGAGTCAAGACTACATGGACGCAATACTTGAATTGAAGACTTTTCTAAGGAGATCAAATCAAAGGATTTTTCTATTGTATTAGAATCTAAATATAGAGAATTGTACCTATAAATTCATCAATACAAATTTACACTTGTGAAATGTTTGCTTGTTTAGACCACTTTAAAACAGATTGCTTAAACCTAGTGAATTAGCTAAGTAGTTACTTAGGTTAATTATGAGATCTAGGTTAAACAACAAAATATCATATCATGTAGTGCAGAAAACTAAACAAGACAACGATATGATTACCCAGGAAAACTAATGAAACAAACCGCTTCAAGATAAAACATGTGGAGAATTTGATCTAGCTATTTTCAAGGTAAACAAATCCACTAGAAATAATTGAAGTTTACAAAAGATTTAACCCTAAATTTAATGCTACCTCTAGCAGAACTTACTAACACGACCACGTGCAACTCCGACTCCATGGACTCTTCTCTCTTGGATTTGTTGAACACAAGCTCTCACGCTTATGACTTTGAGATCCCACTTAAAGGTTTAAATCACCAGTTGTTGATCATGTAGTAGCAACTAGATTCCACCAGCACTTAATTGTAGATCTCATTCTGGTGGACATTTGTAAAGTTAGAAAGTTACAGAATCTCACAGATCTCACAATAGTAATTCACAAGTTTTCCAAGAGTCGTCAAAACATAGCTAGGGTTTTCCTTTTATACTTAGAAGTATTGGACTGAAACCCTAAATGTTTTTGCGGGCTTGGGCCTGATTTAAATTTTGCAAAATGTGATTTATTGCGATTTTCAATCGATCAGATCTAATTTTCGATTGGTTGAACTTCACATAACTTGAACTCTCCTTTCTGCAGCTTGAATGTTATTGAAGCTTGATTGTACAATCTTGAGCAATGTTTGACACCTAATCTAGACATGTTTTTGTTCTCGATTTGCCAATGTACACAAAATAGGAATCTAAACATTTAATCCTAAATCTTTAGTACCTAACATGAAACGTATTCAATTGTTTGATTTTCAAACTTGAGATTTTGTGTTCACAAACATCTCTCATGTTTAGTGTATAAGAATGCTTGTAATTGCTAGATTTTTTGGTGTAATGCAAACTTGGATGAGTCTATTTATAGGCTTAATGGGTCGTACGAAATTATTACCCAAAATAATCTGATTAATTAGGTCCATAATGCTGATGTAGTCGGTGTTATAAAATTAATTGCTGAACATAAATCTGATGGACTAGAGTTATACAATTAAATGAATGAGATAAGGAATTTCTGAAGAATGAATAGGCTCAAACAGCTAGTCCATTAAGTGAGTGAATGACTCTTTATTTTTCCATAATAAAAATGTCATTTTTACTCACTAATGAATATGGAAATAATTTCTGAATGTATCTAGCTCAATATTTGCTCCAATACATATCAACCCATTAATCACCACTATTAAAAATAATAAAAGTGTCTCTCTCATTTTCAATGTGAGATTAAACATTTCATTAAGGGCACATTTAGTAGAATGTAACGGTAATTACATAGGAATAGGAATAGGTATTACAAGGAATAAAAGATGATGTAATGTAATACTTATTACTATTCATTTGTTTGGTAACAACATAATAATGAAACCCTTGAAGACAATGGAATGAAAACATTTTAAATCAAACTTAAGATATATTTTAGAAAATATCTTACTCTTATAATTATATTTTCTAACAAATAATATCTTTTCAATTTGAAAGATAGATTAGTTATTCTTTTATGATTTTTTATTTTCATAATTGTTAAGTGCATATGGAAAGTTTGTTCATTTGGAAATATATTAATTTTAGAAATTAATACACCTACTAAGAAATAACTATTACAACCCTTTTATAAATGAATAGTTATTTTTTATTTTAAATAATAACTATTTATAAAGAATGACTATTCTCTATAATATAAACACAACAAAACTACTGAATAACTAAATTATAGGAATAACTATTACATTATAACGCTTATAACAGTCTACCAAACGTACTCTAACTCTTTATCTTCCATATTAATTCTCATATATTTATATTATCATATTTATTCATTTTAATTAAATAATATTAAAATGCTTCAACACATTGAATTTTTCAAATTTATGTGTGGGAAGGACGCTACAGTGTAGCAAACATATGAACAAAAAGAATCAGGAGAATACATTTACTCTTTCATATATTTACATATGCACCAAGAACATGAATCTCTCTGGTCGTAACTTTATGCGCTGCACCCATTATGGATCAAGGAGAAGTCCATGCATGATCAAATCGCCATTGTGGGGCTTATGAGTTAGATGTTTGAGCAGATGATAGTCATTCTAGGATCCTTTTTTCTTCTTCTTTTCTCGTTGTATTTGAATACCTTGTTTGTTGGGCTTCAAATTTTGATCATTTTTAATTTAATATTGATTTATTGTGCTGGTTTTTACATCTTTTATGATCTACATATCCTTTAGTTTTACAACATCTTCAAAAAAATCTTACAAAAATTCTTCTTTTTCTACGAAGGAGTACACGTGAGAAGGCAAGTCTTTTTAAAATTAAAGAATGAGATTTGATTGTCTCATCTTTTGATTTATCACCCCCCCCCCCCCCCAAAAAAAAGTAAAGGTTTGAATAGTTTAAGCGAAGAAAAATAATTTCTTGCAAATTTTAAAGAGGAAACCAATTGTTTAACTTTAGCCTAAGATGACACAGTTAAAGAAACTCATATATCTCCTTGTGATCATGGTAGGTTCGGACAATCTAATTCGACCCTGATTAGGAATGATGTCGTTATGGTAAAAGGAATATGTTCATTAAAATTTTGAACTGTGAGTTTAGCAAAATTATATAAAAAAAAGTGAGTTCCTCCGTGCTTTTCCTACTACAACTGCAAACCAGTATCCACCCAAATGGCATTCAACGAGAAATTGCACTCAAACAATGGCATAGAAAAGAACAATGAAATAGATGACGGACTAGCTAAAAGGGAAGCTTGCAAATTGACAGAATTTTTGTACATGAGTCTTGCCTGAATTTTGTGTATGAAAAGTATCTATGAATGTTTGTCAAGCAGGCAATCTTAGAAAGCTTTGTAACAAATGATGTACTCTCTTAAACTTTTTATTTGATTAAAAAAAACTTCCCCTTTATACCAAAAGTAATTAAGAAAATAATACAAATAGTCCACGTTGCTCGTTTAAACGAATCAAATAGATATCTTTTGAGTATCCAAGTTTGGTAGTGAAAGAGTACAGAACCGTGGCACAATGTGAGAGGTGAGTTAGACCATAGAAATGTGGAATGGTCTGGTCCCTTCCCTTCCCTTCAAAGTGAAAACCTCGGAAGCAATATGGGCCTCAAACTCAGTGGTAGAAAGTTATGGTGAAGGAGAGCGCCATGTCTATTGCTTACACCACCGTGTGTGGACAAATGAACACACGTGAACCAATGTCCATTTGAAAATATGTAGGGAAAGACGTGGCTCCTTAAATATCCACTGCCATAATATGCAAAAAACACTGCTCTACAAAAAACAATCTTGATGGGAAGTAAACAATCTTGCCATAATATCCTTAAATATCGACTGCCATATTGTAACAAAAAACAATCTTGATGGGCAGTAAACACTAGACACTGCCATACTCCAACACTCTATATATATCAACTCCGAGACCGAACATAAATGCCACAACCACTTGCTACTTCATTTTCTATTACCTACTTGATCGCTCATAGCCTATTAGTAAGTCCTATAAAAGCTCTTTGATAATGGCAGCCTCATCTGCAATGCAATCCATCTTGGCAAGCCCTTTGACCCGTGTAGTTTCTAACAGGTCTACAAGGGTAAACCAGTTTCTAATTATTCCCACTAGTTATGTGCCACATTTGCCAAGATATGCTAGCATCCAAGTGTGTTGCATGGCAAAGGTAACCAAATCTATGCATCATGATATTTTTATTCTTATTTTTGTGGAAAACTCAAAATTTGATGGAGATAATTTATCGTTCATATTATTATGATATGCTGATTGATTTCTAAGTAAAGTTCATGACCATACGATTTCTTGTCTTTGCACTTTGCAAAAAGAGCAACTAGAGTCTGTGACAACTTCACCACCTCAACCAACACCCAAGGTAGCTACACTTCACACGAGATATTTCATCTCTTCTTTTTTTGCTGATCAACCCTAGATATACAATAGCAATATTTCTTGAAGATCCATTTTTTTCCCAATTAGTTTAAGCACACAAAATTATTCATTAAATTTTTTCACAACTTGTTAAGCAAATTATAATTAGAGCAAAATTACTTTTACATAAATTTATTATCAATCCAAATTTAATTATGGACAACATAAAATATGTCACCTTGATTTTGTGAAAAAAAAAATTGACTTTTAAGTTTATTTATTTATTTACTTTCTGAGTAATACTACTAGCACAATTATAACCAATAACATGACTTGTTCATATGGAAGTAACATAATTCATACTTGGGTCTCTACTAAATGATCACTCTTTATTAAGCATCAAACATAATAAGTTATTTCAATAGTTATGAAAAATGTTGTTGACAGTTGTTGATGCCCATTTTTGCAAATTCATACCCAAAGGCCTATGAGGAAGAAAGCCTAAAAAGTTGTAAGACGCAAAGGCTCATAAGGAAGAAAGTCCAATGAGAAACAAGGCCCAAAAACCCACCAAGAAAACCGAAGAGTAAAGAAAGAAGTGCAAGTGAAAGCAAATCTACAGCAAAACACAAATTTGCTGCAGAATACAAATCTGCTGCAGAATATAGCTTTACCACAGAATATAGTTCTCTGGCAGAATGGCTTCGGCAGATGAAGACACAAGTCCCTATTCTTCGGTAGAAAGCTTTACTGCCGCAAAATACAGTTCTTTAGCAGAATATAGATATGCTGCAGAATACAGTTCTCTGGCAAAATGGCTTCGACAGATGAAGATAAATTGGGCCCAATACCCTTTTGATTCAATCAACATTATTTGGTTCACAAAGGCCCAAATCATTTTGTATAAAAAAGACAGGCCTGAAAACTGATATGAAAAAAAAAATGATGAAAAGAAACAAGGAGTAACAGGAAGTGTTAGCAGCAGGAAATGTGTGAAGGAAAGAAAAGCCAAGTTAAAGGAAATGACAAACACAGCAGAAAATGTGTGAAGAAATAAGATGGAGACATGCAGTAGAATGAAATAGAACTAATCTACTACGGCAGGAATGACGTGGGAACGAAGGAAAACAAAAACAGAAAGGCTGGAGCCCCACCAACCTGTACCTAGCCAATACAAGGAAGGTGGGCCCACGGTCAAAGGGATTCAGAGAGCGTGGTTTGGCGGTGGGGGGAAAATGGGGTCTATATTTGGTTTCCTGCCATAACTTCTTTTGGGAATATATCCTGTTGGGCTGGTATCTTAACCAAAAGAAGTAATAAATGGTTGGGACCATCTGATGCATGCCATAGAGCTAGGTAGTGAGGTAGCCCAATCCTTATCTTTGAACCTAGAGGTAAAGGTATACAACAAGAATAAACAAAAGAGAATTTTGTCGTGAAATGAGTAGCGTTGCAGCAAACATGTACAGAGCAATGGCAGGGGCAACCAATGGGTGAGTGGGTAATCTTGAAAGGATGCCCACAACAAACCAAAAACAGTTGGTGAAGCTCTAAGGGTAAAAAGGAGAAATCTCATTGAATCAATTTGCTATAAAAAGAAGGTAATCACGGCAGAAAAAAGGGGGACTGAGGTAGAGAAAAAAAATAGGGGAAAGAGTGAAAAGCAGGGGAAGAAGAAAAACACCCAGGGGGAGACCTGGGAGAGACCGAATGAGAAAAGCACCTAAGGAAGGAAACCCATGGTAAAAGAGTAGTAAATACCCAGAGAGAGGAACCCAAAAAAAAGGGAAAAGACCCAAGTGAGAAAAACAATCCACGGCAAGATAGTAGTTAGAAACCAAGAATAAAAAAAGGAACACAGAGAAAGAAAAAGAAGAGAGAAAATGTGACAGGAATAGAGGCATGCATTAATAGACAATATTTTCCCTCCCTCTTAGCAGACCCACTCTTTGAAGTCTCCAAAAGTAATAGCTAGTAGCCATTTAGACCTATTCTCCAAAATGAACAACTTTTATGGCAGGAGCCTATGATAAAGTTGTTCAAGTTGGAGTTTGGGTTCCTTCTTGGTTTACTTATTCTATGGGCAGATTCAATAATTGATTTTGATTACAAATATATTTGATTTCTCTCATTATAATTTATATCTGCTGTATTTAATCATCCTGCTGTAGCACGTTTTTATCACGTCTGCCACATCAGTTGTCCTGTTGTGGTGTCTTTACTTGTTGTACTAGTTATTCTGCTGTAGTACCTTTTTATTATATTTACCGTGCTAATTATTATACAAGCTAAACCTTTCCTGCCGAAACTTTCTTCTTTATTTGTTATTACATGTTTTACTGTGGACACAAACTAATCATTATCCTGCCATAAATATATATATATATATATATACATATATCTTTATTTACGAACATGTGTACATATTTGAGAATATACTAACCCATTTAAACTAACATTTGTTTGATGAGTATTTTTTTTGGGTTTTAGATTTGTTTATGTGCAGAAAGTGGAAAAGTATTTCTGCAGTAAAAATGAAGAGTAGTCATTCACACAACAAAAGGTTTTAAAGCACAGTAAACAGCTTTAAAGTACAGCAGACAACTTTATTGCACAGCAAAAGGCTTTACAGCAAGAAGGCTTTACGGCAAGAAGCTTTACTGCACAGCAGAAAGTTTTGCTGTACAGCAGACGGTTTTACTACACGGCAAAAAGTTTTGCTGCACAATAGAAAAGTCAGACCTGTGGCAGAAATTGGAGAAAAGTTCCTTCTGCGGCAGAAATAGGGGATAAGCCCACTTTGTAGAGTCTTCCCTTGGACTTGGACTCAACGTTTGCACACAAGCCGAACCAAATTGAGTTACAGTTGGACCAGTCTCAAATCCCTTATTCAGAATACTTGGGCCTACTACTGCAGGCGGCAGCTCAGCCCAACGCACAACGAAAAGGCCCTATACAAGGAGACCTTTGTCATGCCCAGAGAGGGGGGGGGGGGGGGGGGGGGGAGTAAGAATCGTCTCTGAGGAATCACAAAAAATAGAAAACAAGTGTAAAAGAAAAGAAAGAAAAGATAAGAGGAAAAACTAAAAACTAAGAAAGAAGAAAGGGAAAAATAGAGAGTTAGACCGGCAGGCATGCACCAGTAGGTTGATTTCCCTCTCTCCCTCTCAAAATCCTGCTCTCTGCCAAAAGCAAGAAAAAAGGGTTTTTTCTCTGGGCACCAACCATTCAGATCTGCTTCCCTCAAAGTAATTAACTTCCACGGTAGAATCTTCCCTGGGAGGTTGATTGCGTTAAGAAGAAGCGTTCTTCCCTCTTTGGTCTTGGTCCTGTAGATTGGATTTGCTCTGATTTCATTCTTCCATTAATTAACCCATGTGCTGACCATTTATTAACTTACTGTCTTTATTAAAAATAGTTATCATTATTGTGATTATCTCTTTTAAATTAAAGATTAATTATTTACTTTATTTGAGAAGTCGAAGTATTCCTTTTTTGTTTTATTATCATGTATGTCTATCATAACTCATCTAAAATAGTTCTGCCTGTCGTAAGCATGTTCCTGGCAGACAAGTCATAATTTGCACACAAGCCAGATCAAGTTGAGTTGCAGTTGGACCGGTCTCAATTCCCTTACTCAGAACATTTGGGCCTAATACCGTAAGAGGCAGCCCAGCCCAACATAACAAAAAAGGCCCCTACACTCATTAACCATAAATCATCACTTAAATTTAAAAAGACAACCCAAATTAATTACTAGACATGGGAAAGTTGTGGTTTTTCTTCGAAAATTATGGTATAAAAATGGAATTGAGCATTGTCTCTTATTCATTATATTTTGTTGGTGTAAACACAATAATAATAGAAATAACACAAAGTGAAATTGAATAATATTTCTGAATATTATTAATTTGAAAAAAATATATACAACACTATTTAGACTAAGGCACAACCCTCGCTCTCTTTAAGAAGATTCAAGTCATTGGTTGGCTAATTTTTGTAATCGGTGCAAACCTTCTTTGATATGTCTCTTCCAGGATACAACAGTTCAACAAATGTCCTATGGCTAAAACAATTTCTATACAAAGTGTTTCAACCCAAAGCTCCACCAAAAAGAACATCCTTCTTTACCTAGAATCTCTCTCATGTTTAGTGTATAAGAATGCATGTAATTACTGGAATTTTTTGGTGTAATACTGTTGTATTGTAGTAACATGGATGGGTCTGAATGAGTCTATTTATAGACTCAATGGGCCTCACTAAATTATTACTCAAAATAATCTGATTAACTAGGTCCATAATGCTAATGTAGTGGGTGTTACAAGATTAATTATTGGACATAAATCTAATGGACTAGAGTTACATAATTAAATGAATGGGATAAGGAGTTTCTAAAGAATGGATAGGCCTAAATGGTTAGTCTATTAAGTGGGTAAATGGCTTTTCATTTTTCCATAGTAAGGTCATATTTACTCACTAATGAATTTGGAAATAATTTTAGAATGTATCTAGCTCAATATTTGCTCCAATATATATTAACCCATTAATCACCACAATTAAAAATAATAAAAGAGTCTCTCTCCTTTTCAATGTGAGATTAAACATTTCATTAGCTCCTTATCTTCTATATTAACTCTCATATATTTATATTTATATTTATATTATCATATTCATTCATTTTAATTAAATAATATTAAAATGCTCCAACACATTGAATATTTCAAATTTATGTGTGGGAAGGACTCTACCGTGTAAGAAACATATGAACAAAAAGAATTAGGAGAATACATTTACTCTTTCATATATTTACATATGCACCAAGAACATGAATCTCTCTAGTCATAACACTAAGCGCTGCACCCATTATAGATCAAGGAGAAGTCCATGCATGATCAAATCACCATTGTGGGGCTTATGGGTTACATGTTTGAGCAGATGATAGTCATTCTAGGATCCTCTACAAGTCTTTTTAAAATTAAAGAGAATGAGATTTGATTGTCTCATTTTTTATTTTGTCACACACACACAAAAAAAAAAAAAAAAAAAAAAAAAAAAAATTGTAAAGATTTGAATAGTTTAAGCGAAGAAAAATAAATTTCTTGCAAATTTTAAAGAGGAAACCAATAGTTTAACTTCAGTCTAAGATGACACGGTTAAAGTAACCCATATATCTCTTTGTGATCATGTTATGTTCGGACAATTTAATTCGACCCTGATTAGGATGTAATTAAGGTAAAGGAAATGCAAGTTCATTAAAATTTTGAACCGGGAGTTTAGCAAAATTATATATAAAAATTTTCCTGCCACAATTGCAAACCAGCATCCACCCAAATGGCATTCAACGAGAAACTACACCCAGAAAATTTCGTAGAAAAAAACAATGAAATAGACGATGGACTAGCTAAAAGGGAAAGTTTGCAAATTGATAGAATTTTTGTACCAAAAAATAATAAAGAAAATAATACAAATAGTCCACGTTGCTTGTTTAAACGAATCAATTAGTATATCTTTTGCCTATCAAAGTTTGGTGGTAGTGAAAGAGTACAGTATCGTGGCACAATGTGAGAGGGCGAGTAGTACATAGCTAGAGAAATGTGGAATGGTCTAGTCCCTTCCCTTCCCTTCAATGTGAAAACCTCGGAAGCATTATGGGCCTCAAACTCAGTGGTAGAAAGTTATGGTGAAGGAGAGCGCCATGTCTATTGCTTACACCACCGTGTGTGGACAAATGAACACACGTGAACCAATATCCTTATGAAAATATATAGACGTGGCTTCTTAAATATCCACTGCTCTGCCTGGTGCTTACCCCTCCAACACACTCTGTCACTCTCTATATAATGTCATTTCGAGGCCTAACATTAATGCCGCAACAACCACTTTAGTACCTCATTTCCTAGTGCTTATAGCTGCTACTTGATCATCCATAGCCTACTCCATTAAGCTAGCTCTAATTGGCAATGGCAGTCTCATCTGCAATGCAATCCATCTTAGCAAGACCACCTTTGAATCTTGTAGTTTCAAACAGATCTACTAATAGGGTGAACCAGTTTCTAATTCCCACTAGTTACGTGCCACATTTGCCCAGATATGCTAGTAGTATGCAAGTCCGTTGCATGGCAGAGGTAATGAAAAGTCTAGTTTGTTTTTCTTTTTGTGGAAATCTCAAAAGTTTGATAGAAATTATTTAATAAACATGATCTGCTAATTGATTTCTATGTAAAGATTCTGACTGTATGATTCCATGGCATTTCGCTTTGCAGGAGGACCAGCAGGAGCAACCAAAGCCTGTAACAACTTCACCTTCACCACCTCAACCACAACCAACCCCTCGTCCTGCACCTAAGGTACCTAACCTTAACCCAAAAGATACTTCTTTCTTTCATGAACTTTTTTGACCTTGCTCAGCAAATTATAATTAAAGCAAAATTGCTTTCACATAAATTTGTTATTGCTCCCAACTCTATTATACACAACTTAAAATATCTCCCCTTGATTTTGTGAAAAAATTGTGCCTAATTTATACATCTTAAACTTATTAAATATGTCAGAGACTTAATTATAACCGTTAAGGTATCTCTTCGACTAAGGAGTAGAGATACGTCTTCAGGTGTAGGGAGGCTACAACGTTCCCTAAAATTAAATATAAAAAAGTACAATATAGCATGTATTAATTAATTATTAAATATATTTTTACTTATATTTTTTATATATTGTTAAGTGAAATTTAATTAAAGAGTAATAATGAAAATAATAAATAAATAAATAAACTAGATAAGTGTTCATCATCCACTATCAAGGGATTAAAAGTATCGGGTATAGATTCAGAATTCAGGTATTTGATAAAAAATGAAGTATCTGCATTTTCTAGCTATTGACATGACAACATGCCACAAAGTAACATAATTTTTACTTGATTCACTAAAGATATTGCTCTCTATTATGCTAAGGTTGTGTTAATTGTTGTGAGAAATATTGTTCTACTAATAACTAAGTTTCACAATATTGTTAAGAGTATTTTGACACGTTTCACTATTGGCAGGTTAGCACAAAGTTCTCAGATGTGTTGGCATTTAGTGGGCCTGCACCGGAAAGGATTAACGGCAGGCTAGCAATGATTGGCTTTGTTGCTGCATTGGCAGTGGAGTTATCCAATGGCCAAGATGTGTTTGACCAGATATCTAATGGTGGGATCCCATGGTTCTTAGGGACTAGCATTGTGCTCTCTCTTGCATCCCTAATTCCTTTGTTCCAGGGAGTCAGTGTAGAGTCCAAGTCAAAGGGGTTAATGACCTCAGATGCTGAGATGTGGAATGGGAGGTTTGCCATGTTAGGTTTGGTTGCACTAGCCTTTACCGAGTATGTCAAGGGTGGAACCCTTATTTAGGTTTTTGATTTGCTAACTCAGTCCAACTTTTGTAAATGAATATTTAATTTCCATGCAATTTGGAAAGCAACTTATGTAATCCATTTTTTAGTAAATTAGATTTCAATTTTATAAAGGAATAGAAACTTATATGTAAATGAGTCTTATCAAACAAGTGGTCCTCTTTAAATATATTTGTCTACTCTCGTCGTTGCTGTATAACATTGTCAAATGACTCTGTCTAACTTGTGTCATCATTAACCATAAATTATCAATTAAATATAAAAGGACAACCCAAATTAATTACTAGACATGGGAAAGTTGTGGTTTTTCTTGAAAAATTATGGTAAAAAATGGAATTGAGCATCGTCTCTTATACATTGATATTTCAAATTTATGTGTGGGAAGGACTCTACAGTGTAGCAAACATATGAGCAAAAATAATTAGAAGAATACATTTGCTCTTTCATATATTTACACATGCACCAAAAACATGAAGCTCTCTGCGCCCATTTTGGATCAAGGAGAAGTCCATGCATGCTCAAATCACCATTGTGGAGCTTATGGGTTACCCCTCCATTAGTGTCGTGTTTTTGCAACCGAGCAATTAAATAATTGTGTTATTGAAAATGATAATCACTCTTACACTAGAGAAAGCAAATCACGATATTATTTGATATTACTATATTCCCTTGCACCTGGCCGTAGGCTTCAACAACTAGTTAGACATAATTTATACTAGCCCAAAACACAATGCATCACACACGCTTCCCTGCCTATAAACTAAAAACTAATTGAAACAACGAATTTCTAGAGCTTCTTGCTAAGAGTGGATCAGGACAAACCAAATACAATTGCCTCCTCAAGAATTAATGACTAAACACTGCAACGTTGGACTGAACTAATTTAACACACTATTTTTTTTTTTTTTTAACCAACACACTATTTCATTATAAATAATATAAAATAAAAATATTAATATATTTAAACAGGATACCTGGAACTTATAAATACTGGTGTGCCACTATTTATTATTTTGTTTGCCCAATATCATATATAAATATATATATATATATATATATATATGTATGTATGTATGTATGAATTATTATTTTCAAAGCAAAAATGAGAATATTTATCTATGACTTATTATCTTATGAATATTACAATCCATATTACCAAAATTACAATTACGTATAAGCAAAAGTGGGGAGTTGGGGCTGATTGCTGGTTTAGTCAAATGTATGGGCCATTAATGGGTTTTGCTTGGGACCGAAACTGCTGGTGAATGATGCTCATGGGCTTGAGTTAATAATACATAATATTCGTGGGCTTTGGGTTGATCACGCAACTCCAAATTTATGGCTAAAACAAAATATTTTGGGCTTTTTCTTATATTTGGAACCAAGTGAAAGAGGCTTCACAAGAAGAAGCTCAATGAGGATCCTGACAAATTATTGGGCCGTTGGTGATGATTGATGATGGGAACCGTGGTGTTCGACAAAATGCCACTGAGAATGAGAATGTTGGTGTTACAGAGTGACAAGTCAGTTGAGATTCACAAACGCTAACCAAAAAACTTCTTGATTATAATGATTTGATCACTAATTTATATATTCACAATTACAAAGAGAAGAAAAGAGAAGGGTGTACTGTTTATATGGAGTTGGAATATTATCTTGTACATCTAAACAAACAAAGGGCTTGTAAAGCCTCACATTTCCTTCCCCTACCACTTCATCTGATGCCGTGATCACCTTCATCCTCAAAGCACCAAAAGAAAGCAGGAGAAAACGATTTGCCGTCCTAAAAATTCCATAGACCAATAGTGTAATGGATTAAACCTGAAATTTTTGGGTTTACATCATGCCTCAGACTTTATTAGAAAAACAATTTTGTTTTGGAGTCTCACATTCTTTAATGCCTCACTTGAATCAAATCAAGTATGAAAATTCATATAAACAATAAACATTTAAAAACACATTATTATAAACTTTCTTTTCTTTTCTTTTTCCAAAAATTTGTATAACTTTAAATAATTATAATAAAACCAAGTTTGTGCAATCTTGCAATGTACCAAAGTTTAACTTTCTATGATTAGTAAAAACATAATTGATAAATTTAGAATAAAATTGCAAAATTTATCAAGTACCAAATGAAAAATCTCTCCACAAACGTTAAGGAACAAGAGATAAAGAAAAATTAATTCTTGGTCCTTAATGAGAGTTCTTTTAGGAGAGCAAGTCTCATATTTGTGACTTGTTGCTTTTGGTGAAAGATATTTTGTCATCGCATCAAGGCTTGACTTCAACATATATATACATATATATTAAGCCCAAACTCAATAAATCCTAATCTCAAATTTATCACTTTATACATACAAGAAAACTCATATTTATCAACTTCAATGAAAGTAGAGAGCAAAAGTGATTATACTCAAAACGAAATAGAGAAAGAGAGATTACTGAGATTATACCCATTTCCATCTTTTAGATTTGTAGACTTTTATATACACACGCCAGACTAAAACACTAAATTAGGCAAGCTTAATTCCAGTAGATCTGCATTTCTATCAAATTATGCTCTTTTCTATTGCCCCTTCATCCCTTCTAAACACATCTGCTTAATGTGCAGAGCCCATCAAGAGTCTTGGAGTGGTCCTTTGGCCTCCCCCAAATGAATCTACTAAGGATGGAAGTGTAAATAAGGCAATTGAGGTTTGATTCATCGAGTAAAATAGGCTAGTCTAAATCTCACTTGTTATAGATGAGTTGAATTTTGATCGACTATATTTTATGTGAAGAAAAATGAACTTCATGTGGATTCAAATTTTCGAGATGAAGACAATAATTTAACCAAAGATGTGTTAGCTTAAGTAACGCATAACATTCAAACCGCTACTTCCCCATACACAAAATTTATAACATGTCTCCTGATAAAAAATAAAATAAAAAATAAAAAATTGCAACATATCTGAGTATAATCAAAATTGGTTGGGACTGTCAAATTCAAGCCTAATTAGGAATGACGGCACTGTGGTAAAAGGAAATGCACATTCATTAACATTTTGAACTATGAGTTATGCAACCAAAAAAATAAAAAAGAAAAAATGTAGGTTTCAGTTAGTTCAAGTAGTAAAGTCCTTAATGGTATAAGAGATTTGAGACTCAATCGTCGCTTACATCAAAAACTAATTAGTGTCTTAATATAATGATAAAAAGCTATCATCGGACACCATAAATTAAAACTCTCTAAAAATAAAAATAAAATAAAACAAACTGTGAGTTCTTACAAACTTTTCTTATCCAACAAAAACGTTGCTATAGTCTAACCCAATCAATTGCGTATCAAACTTTGGTAGCGAGCAAAGTTAAAAACCGTGGTACATCAAAAACCAATTGGTGTCTTAATATAATGATAAAGAGCTATCATCAGACACCATAAATTAAAACTCTCTAAAAATAAAAATAAAAATAAAATAAAACAAACTAACTGTGAGTTCTTACAAACTTTTCTTATCAAACAAAAACGTTGCTATAGTCTAACCCAATCAATTGCGTATCAAACTTTGGTAGCGAGCAAAGTTAAAAACCGTGGCACAATGTGAGAGGTGAGTCGTACGTAGAACATAGAAATGTGGAATGTGGAATAGTCTCTTCAAAATTCAAAGCTCGAACCAAAGTGCCACGTCCATTACGCACCGACGCCAGCATGTGTGGACAACTGAGCCCATGTCAGCCAATGACCTTTCGGGAACACACGATGCCTTTTGTAACAAAAAACAAACTCGATGGGCTATAAACACTAGACACTGCCATGATATGCAAGACGTGGATCCAAAATATCCACTGCTCTCCTCGCTTCTCCTCCAAAATTCTCTATATATATCACTCCGAGACCAAACATAAATGCCACAGCCACTTACTACTTCATTTTTTACTACCTACTTGATCACTAATAGTCTATTAGTGAGTTCCATATATAAAAGCTCTTAGGTAATAATGGCAGCCTCATCTGCAATGCAATCCATCTTGGCAAGCCCTTTGACCCGTGTAGTTTCAAACAGGTCTATTAGGGGAGTCTAAATCTTCTGTTCTATTTTTCCTGCTCCACTCTATACTCCACCAATAAATACTTGCCACCTATTAGGATAAACCAGTTTCTAATTATTCCCACTAGTTATGTGTCACCTGTGCCAAGAAATGCTAGCATGCGAGTGTGTTGCATGGCAAAGGTAATGAAATCTATGCATCATGATAAATTTTTATTTCTTAATTTTGTCGAAAACTCAAAACCTGATGGAAATAATTTAATATTCATATGATTATGATATATTGATTTATTTCTAAGTAAAGTTCATACCGTAAGATTCATCTTCTTTTCACTTTGTAGAAAGACCAATCTGAGACAACTTCACCACCTCAATCAACACCCAAGGTAGCTACCATTAACCCAAGAGATACTTCATCTCCTTTTTCTTATTCTTTTTTCGCTCATTAACCCTAGATATACAATGAAAATATTTCTTGAAAATCCATTTTTTTTAGTCATTAATTTAAGCACAAAAAATTATTCATTAATTTTTTCACAACTTTATGAGAAAATTATAACTAGAGTAATTTACTTTCACATAATATTATCGATCCAAATTTAATTATACACAACTTAAAATATGTCACATTAATTTTGTGAAAAAAAATTTTCTTTTAAGTTTATTTATTTTTTACTTTCTTAGTAATACTATGGACACAATTATAACTAGTAACATGACTTGTTCATATGGAAGTAGTAATTCTTACTTGGGTCTACTAAATGATCCTACTTTTATTAAGCGCTAAGCACAATAAGTTATTTCAATAGTTATGAAAAATGTTGTTGACAGTTTTGTGTACAACATTATTTAAGATTATTTTTTGACATGTGTTTCACTATGATTGACAGGTCAACACAAAGTTCTCTAACCTGTTGGCGTTCAGTGGGCCTACACTAGAGAGGATCAACGGCAGGCTAGAAATGATTGGGTTTGTTTCTGTAATGGCAATGGAGTTATCCAATGGTCAAGATGTGTTCGCCCATATATCCAATGGTGGGATCCCATGGTTCTTAGGAATTAGCATTGTGCTCACTCTTGCATCTTTGATTCCTTTGTTTAAGGAAATCAGCATGGAGTCCAAGTCAGATGGGTTCATGACCTGAAATGCCAAGATGTGGAATGGGAGGTTTGCTATGTTGGGTTTGGTTGCACTAGCCTTTACTGAGTATGTTGAGGGTGGAACCCTTATTTAGGTTTTTGATGTGCTAACTTAGGCCAACTTGTGTAAATGGATATTTAATTTCCATGTAATTTGGAAAGCAGCTTTTGTAATCTATTTTTCATTAAATTAGATTTCAATTTTATAAAGGAATAGAAACTTATATGCAAATGAGTCTATCATAGTGATCCTCTCTAAATATGTTTGCTACTCTTGTCGTTATTGTATTACATTGTCAAATAACTTTGTCCAACTTGTGCCTCATTAACCATATATCATCACTTAAATATAAAATGACAACCCAAATGAATTACTAGACATGGTAAAGTTGTGGTTTTTCTTGAAAAATTATGGTATAAAAATGGAATTGAGCATAGTCTTTTATTCATATTACATTAAATATTTCAAATTTATGTGTGGAAAGGTCTCTACAGTGTAGCAAACATATGAACAGAGATAATTTTTTTGATGAATATAAACAGAAATAATTAGAAGAATACATTTACTCTTTCATATGTTTACATATGCACCAAGAGCATGCTCAAATCACCATTGTGGTGCTTATGGGTTACCCCTCCATTATGGCCTGTTTGGAAGTTTAGAGAGGGATGAGAGTAGAGGAGAGGAGAGTAATGGGGAGGAGAGTAGAGTGGAATGATTCCCCTCCACCTTGTTTGGATGTTTTTAAAATTAGTAAGAGGGAATGAAGTAATAAGTCTTTTCTCTTGTTTGGATGTTTTAAAAATTAGGATGGAGAAGAGAGGAAATGATTAAAATAGACAAATTTACCCCTATTTGAAAATGGACTTATAACATTGGTCTATGATTAATTTATTCTAAGATTTTCTTTCAATCTTAGAATATATTAGTGAATTTTTTTCATTACAATTTCAAAATGTTAAAAACCTTAAAAATTATTCACGCTAAATATAAAAATCAACAAATTGCGAACCATTAAAGCTTATATAAACTAAAAAATAACTAACTAATAAATTCAAATAAAATTTTTGGAAAGGCCTTGTGGTAGCTAAAATTGTACAAAAAAAAAATTAAATTGGAGCTTCTAAATCTCAGTTTCATTATCATTTGTGACTATTCAACCTAATACAACTATGTATCTTTTTCTAAGTGAAAGCTCCTTATCAGTGGACAAAACTGAAGAAGAACAAAAAAAAAATGCAGTTTCCTTTATTTTCCTTTGTTTTCTCAGCATCGAAACAGAGGCCAAGTAATGAGAAACGGCACGTAAACACAAAAATAAAGCATTGAACTCGATGAAACCAAAAATACAATAAAACTAGCTGAAAGTTTGAATATGAGCTAGGGTTTTGGATAGCAATACGACAAAATTGAAGAAGAACAAAAAAAAAAAATTGCAGTTTCCTCTATTTTCTCAGCAACAAAACAGAGGCCAAGTAATGATGAGAAATGGCACATAAACACAAAAATCAAGCATTGAACTCGATGAAACCAAAAATACAATGAAACTAGCTGAAATTTTGAATATGATCTAGGGTTTTGTAGAGCAATACGACAAAATTGAAGAAGAACAAAAAAAAAAAAAAAATGCAGTTTCCTCTGTTTTCTCAGCAACGAAACAGAGGCCAAGTAATGATGAGAAATGGCACGTAAACACAAAAATCAAGCATTGAACTTGATGAAACCAAAAATACAATGAAACTAGCTAAAATTTTGAATATGATCTAGGGTTTTGTAGAGCAATACGACAAAATTGAAGAAGAACCAAAAAAAAAAAAATGCAGTTTCCTCTGTTTTCTCAGCAACGAAACAGAGGCCAAGTAATAAGAAACGGCACGTAAACACAAAAATCAAGCATTGAACTCGATGAAACCAAAAATACAATAAAACTAGCTGAAAGTTTGAATATAAGCTAGGGTTTTGGAAAGCAATACGTTGTTGTTGTTGTCGTCATCGGCATCGTAGGAAGATAGCTTGGCTTCTTCTTTGGCTTTGGAAGGCTTTTCAGAGAGCTTCGTGTTGGCAATCGAATTCATAGGCTCTGATACCGTTGCTTTTGCCCTAGCTAGTTTGATTCAATTTTTCTTTTCATTCACCTTAATTTTCTTAGGAAACAAACAAATTTTATTTACATAATCAGTTTTTTTTTTTTTTTTGACGTTAAAAAACCTTGTAATTTTTTTAATATAGTAAGGGTAAATTAGGTAATTTACATATTCAATAATTTATGTGTTCTACTCTCCCTCCAAATCTCTCCAATTTGGGGGAATTAAAAATGAGGGGTTGGAGGTAGTTGAAACCCCTCCTAACCCCTCCAAACCCCTCCCCCTCCTTCCTTAAAAAACTTCCAAACAAGATAATTGAATTACTCTCCCTCCCTCTACTCTACTCCCCCTCCTTTTTTAAACATCCAAACAGGCCATTAGTGTCTTGTTTCTGCAACCAAGTAAAGAATTGTGTTATTGAAAATGATAATCACTCTAACATTAGAGAATGCAAATCACAATATTATTTGATATTACTATATTCCCTTGCATCTGGCCATCTGCTTCAACAAATAGTTAGACATAATTTATACTGGCTAAAACACCATGCATCACACTTCCCTGCCTATAAACTAATTGAAACAACATATTTAAAGAGCTTCTTGCTAAGAGTACTGGATCAGGACAAACCAAATACAATTGACTCCTCAAGAATTAATGACCAAACACTGCAAGGTTGGACTAAATCTAATTCAATACTCTATTTCATTACAAATAAAATAAAATAAAAATATTAATCTATATATATTAAAAGAATTTAGAAAGTTAGTTATTGTTTTTTTTTTTTTTTTTTGTCAAAAACACCCTCAAATCAATTAACCAACAACTTAAAAATTGGGTTAAAATAGTAAATTGGCAAAAGAAAGTTAGTTTTTTTTATTGTCAAAAATACCCCTACCTAAAACTTAAAAATAGGGTTAAAATAGTAAATTGACAAAAATAATAAATTCCTACTTCTACTTGAAATGTCTTCATGCTATTCTTATTTCTATTCACTAACTCTTTACAAAATATGATCACTCTTTTGTTATTTTTAAAACTTTTCCAATTTACAAAACTTACCCCACTTTTCTTTTATTTATTTATTTTTTTTTTTGTGATTAGAAAAAGTAAAAATCTCAAATTATAATAAATGCAAATTATTAATATTTACCCAAAAAATAGAAAAGCCTTTGAGCACGCGCGTGAGCACATGCTCAAGGGCTAGTATATTTAAATAAGATACCTGAAACTTATGAATACTGTTACGTTCTATATTTTATCTCAAAAAAAGAAAAAAACTGTTACATAATATATATATATATATATATATATATAACGGGAATATTTATTTGTGACTTATTATTTTATGAATATTACAATCTATATTAACATAATTACAATTACGTATACTATAGTTCAAGCTAAATTCAAATAAATTTGCTTTTGGATGTCCTGGGCTTGCTGGAGGGTGGTGATCGATCTGATAAGAGATCATCAAGGGAGATGGGTGATGGGTTACACTAGATTTATAGGCTGGGCTAACAGCATTGAAGCTGAGTTGTGGGCGGTAAGGGATGACTTAATCCTATGCTTGCAATTACAAATCCAAGTTGTTGAAATTGAGTTTGATGCTAAATATGTGATCCAACTTCTGTCAAATAATGATGTATCTTTTGCTGAATATGCACCTATTACTAATGATTGCAAGAACCTTCTGAACCAGTTGCCCTTCTAGAAAATCCAACACTGCTATAAGGAGGCAAATGCCTATGCTGATGCTCTGACAAGGAAAGCTGTATCCGTTCAACAAGATTTTTATATCCTATAGACTCTCTGCCTGTGCAGTTATCTTAGTTTCTAATATATAGTATCATTTTAGCCAAAAAATAATAATAATAATAAAATTACGTTTACTAAGCAAAAGTTGGGAGTTGGGGCTGATTGCTGGTTTAGTCAAATGTATGGGCCTATTAATGGGTTTTGTACGGGACCGAAACTGCTGGTGCATGACGCTTATGGGCTTGAGTTATTAATGCATGATTTTCTTGGGCTTTGGGTTGATCACGCAAGACCAAATTTATGGCTAAAAGAATGGAGTTTGGGCTTTGTCTAATATTTGGAACCAAGTGAAAGAGGCTTCACAAGAAGAAGCTCTAAGAGGACGCTGACAAATTATTGGGCCGTTGGTGATGAACCGTGATGGGAACGGTGGTGTTCGACAAAATGCCACTGAGAATGAGAATGTGGGTGTCACAGAGTGACAAGTCAGTTGAGATTCACAAACGCTAACCAAAAAACTTCTTGATTATAATGATTTGATCACTAATTTATTCACAATTATAAAGAGAAGAAAAGAAAAGGCTGTAGTGTTTATATGGAGTTAGGAATACTATCTTGTACATCTAAGCAAACAAAGGGCTTGTAAAGCCTCACATTTCCTTCTCCTACCACTTCATCTGGTACCATGATCACCTTCTCATCCTCAAAGCACCAGAAGAAAGCAAGAGAAACCTGGTTTGCCATCCTAGAAATCCCATAGACCAATAGTGTGATAGATTGAATTTAAAATCTTTAAGTTTACGTCACGCCTCAGACTTATTAGAAAAACAGTTTTGTTTTGGAATCTCACTTTCTCTAATGCCTCACTTGAATCAAATCAAGTGTGAAAAATCATTTAAACATTAAACATTTAAAAATACATTATTATAAACTTTCTTCTTCTTTTTTTGAAAAATTAGTTTAACTTTAAATATTTATAATAAGACCAAGTTTGTGCAATCATGCAATGTACCAAAAATTTAACTATCTATAATCAGTACCAAATGAAAAATCTCTTCACAAATGTTAGAGAAATTCTTGGTCCTTAATAAGAGTTCTTTTAGGAGAGCAAGTCCCATATTTGTGACTTATTGTTTTTGGTTGCATCAAGGCTTGACTTCAATATATATATATATATATAGAGCAAAAACTCAATAAGTTGTCTTTTGGTTCAAGTAATGTTGCTATATGTTATATTATTAACTATTTAAAAAGAATCTCCAAGGTGTTATCTCCCCTAAAATATGTATACACATGCATCCAAACCCTTAACCATAGAATTAAAGTTATAAATGGCCTGCCTGGCTGCTGCACATGGGGAGATTTGGAGAGATAAGAGTTAAGGTCTTTTCTTTTCAGCGTGGTAGGGGTATATAATATAACATGTAAAGGAATAACATATTGCAAATTACCATTTTATCTTTTCACTTTCTACCAGAAAATCCCGCACAATCTTATGATAGCGTTGTCAACTTTTCAGAACCTTTCACGAATAGCTGGCTAAAGACACTAAAAAACGAAAACACAATATGAGTTCTATCTTTTTGGTTGGGCCCATGATATGGGATCTACTCTTCTCTATTCTTTCTCTCCACATTGCTTTTTGGATGTTAAGAAAAGTTGTTATTGTGGTTGGTGGGAGGTATTAGTTTCGCAAGTGTGAATTAAGGGACGTAGATATGGGCCTTAGTCTGTTCCACAAGATCCATTGAGATATGTCTCTTGTTGTACTTGTTCCCACTAAGTAATGTTAGGATATGATATTTTTCATAAATATTGATATGGTGGAATGTAATTGGACTATTGGAGTACATACTTTCCTGTCTTATTTCATCTATGTGATCAATTTTTACTATGTATCAATCATAATTGATAATGTTAGGAAGTAATTAAAAACTAAATACTAAAATTATTACAAATTTTATTATAAAAAACTTACAAAATTACGTGATAACAAAGATGATTATTGCCCTTTTTAAATTACTATTATTTGATTGATGACACGTTTATTTATATGATTTATATAATAAGATTTGTAATATTTATAATATTAATTAAGTTGTGAAAAATGTTGTGTATATATATTTGCAGTTTGCTTTAATGAATAGATAGCGATGAGATCACATCACATCATACGGGTCGGTGAGTTACAGCTCTAGTACTGTCTTCAAAGCATTTCAGCTTTGGTGGGTAGTAACATCAACTCATAGCACTTGGATAAAGAAAGAAAGAAAGCAATATATACAATTAACCATAAAAGCTTCTTGCTTTCTCGTGTGGAGTTAGAACTCTAGTGTCTTCAAAGCGTTGTAGTTTGCCTGGGTGTGTTGTAAGTTGTAACATCAATTCAATAGTGGTGAGAAGAAGAAACAAAATGTGCAATAAAATTAAACTACAAAAAGGTCTTTTTCTTTGTCTTGGTGCCATCAACCAGAGCATCTTAGCTATAGTGAAAGTTTTTGGTGGTTGCACCGCAATTTTAGGTTTCAACTTTTGATAAGGCCATTGTTTGTTTGCCTCTCACAAGATCAAAGCAAGCTTTTTTCGCTAAATGACATTAAACAGGATTTAGTCCTAGGTTTTTTGTACAATAACAAGGCCTGCCCCTGAATAAAGACTTATATAGTCTAAATCTAATTTACTATTCAATATTTTGGGAGTAAAAAAATTGATATACCATCCCTTTTACATATATAATAGTGACTCTCACTAATTAAATTTAGGTTGAAACTTATTTTCATATAAGAGAAGGGAATACTTCATGTTATACTCGGAGTATTGAATAATTTTTCTTCTGAACCTTACTTGTCGACTTTGTTTTATATTCACACATTATAAGTGTGGCACTCTTTTTTCTTTAATTTAGCCAACTTCATACTCATTCATAGAGTTTTAACCTGAGAGGGAACAAACAAACAAAAAGAATTATAAGTGAGTGGTCCGGCTTTTGGCTATTTGTTCATGAAAAAAAAAAAAAAATCTAAACTTGATGTTAACATTGTTATTTGTTAGTGGATGGCCTAAACTGAAGAACTAGAATCTTTTTCTTTTTTATACATATATAATTCTTCTGTGTGACTGTGTCTACTTTTATTCTTAATAACTTTTCCTCATTCGTATTATTTGATTGTGATATGATATCTTTCACAAGCCATGTTAATGTCCACAAGACCAATGTGAATTGTGAAGTACTTTAAAAGGCCCTCGACTCAGCAGATGGTATCAGCCGCTCATTTCCTTACATATTTACTCAGCAAAAGTCTTGTCTATGTGAAACATTTGACAAATGCCTACTAGGGCTGGAAATGCCAGAATTGAAGATTCATTATACACATGCATGCTTGTTGTCAACTACCTAAGATTTTTATAAGGAGGGATAGACACATCTAGAGAGGGAGATAATTAAAAGAATTAACAACGCCGTCTCTAGAATGCAAAATCACCTAATAGGATGACAGAAAGCTTAGAATTTTAGGTGCATTAGACTTCTAAGTTCTACTATCTCTTCAAGTCAATCTTAAATGATGAGGGGTGCAATTGATTTTACATTAAAATCAATACCCCTAATGTTAATATTGGTAATGGATTAAAATTAGTAGTTTAAAACATGCTCCTTATTTCTCTAACAGTTGAGTAGCAAGAATTATACACAAAAAGTAGCAAACAATTATTTGTTAAAGTTTATAGGGAAATGTTATGTGTACAACATTTTCACACCAAATCTTAAATGATAAGTTGTTATTGGTTGTTATGGATGGGTTAAAAAGTAATTTAAGTTGTGGATTTAAATTAAAACTAATAACAATTTTGGCGAAACTACACTATTGGTCCCTGAAGCTTGCCCTGTGTGCGCAATTGGTCCCTTAAGTTTGAAACGAGCACAATTAGTCCCTTAAATTTTAAAACTGAGTTGTATTAGTCATTTTACAAACTGCTGGTAACAGTGTTACTCATATAACTTACGAAACAATGACTTGGCATTTTTTTTTAATGATGTGGCATGTTTTTAATTTTAAAAAAAAAAAAGTTCCACGTTAGATGAAATTAAAATCCAACCTCCTCCAACTCCTCAATCCAAAGCCACATCGGCAGCCATGGAAGCCGACCAAAGTACCACCATGAGCACCAGCACAAGCACAAAGCAGTAGCGGCCCTTGCCCACCCATGAATCTCTTGTTCGTGGAAATGAGTGTGGGCTACGATCAACATGGGTACGTACTCCATGCCCATTTGGCCTTTTCTTTATTACTCTGCTAGTTTTTGATGAAGAACACCCATTTGTCAGATTTTAATATTGAATGGTAGGATTAGTGAGTTTTTATGTGGAAAAATAATTATCAAGATGAATTTTGTGATGCCCTTTTGACTCTTTCTCAATTACTATCCCAGTTATTGATGAACACCCAGTTGCCAAATTTTCATATTGAATGGTAGGATTGGTGTATTTTTATGAAAAAACAAAGAGTTCCGTTAGCCATGAACACCCAGTTGATTTTAAATATCGACTTTTTTAAAAAAAAATTTATGGAAAAATAAATATCAGATTTGTTTTTAATCGGGTCAATATGATTTCAATTTCATCTCACGTGGAAACTTTTTTTTTTTTTTAATTAAAAACATGCCACATCGTTAAAAAAATGCTAAATCATTGTTCCGTTAGCCACATAAGTAACACCGTTAACAGCAGTTAGTAAAAGGAACAATACAACTCAATTTTAAAACTTAAGAGACTAATTGTGCTAGTTTCAAACTTAAGGAATCAATTGCGCACACAGGGCAAACTTCAGAGACCAACAGTGTAGTTTCGCCAACAATTTTCTACATATGATTTGTTGTGAATGTATTACTTCTTATTTATAAAAGAGCCAAATGAAATGTGATAGAAAGAAAATGAGTAAGTGTGATTCTCGTTTATAAAATAGCCAAATGGAATGTAATAGAAAAAAATGAGCAAGTATAATGTTTTTTGTGTGTGTGTGTAGTGTATTTGATATTTTAAAAGAGAGGGGGGGGGGGGGGGTGGGGGTGAATGAGAGAAACATTTGATTTATTATTTTACCATTCACTTTATCTTTATCTTTTCCTCATTATATTATAACTTTATTTAAAAAAAAAAAAAAAAAAGAAGTATTCCTCCAATAATTTTTGGAAGGAATGCTCAGAGTGAGAAGAGAATAACATATTTCTCGAAAATCCTCCAATACATTCTATTATCATTTCCTTGTCCCTCCAAACAACTCTGTTACCCACCAAATGATGTTGGAGAGGCTTCTCCCATTTATATTGAAGAAGAAAACGACATTTCTTTCCTCTAAATTCCTTTTGGTACGAAGTGATTATCTCAAAGTCCCTCCGGCATTTAAGTTATTCACATTTCTTAATAGTTAATTTAACTTAACAAGCTAATATACATTAACAAAACTCGTTATCCTAATGATATCTATAATGTCCTGGGCCCATTTAAAGCATGCTTGCTTTTATTAGCAAGGAACCCACAAAATCTAAACTTGATGGGAAAATAAGAGAGACAAGAGTAGAGCAAGATTTTCTTCTCACTTTCTATATATATTGGATATTTAATTTCTAATTTCTCAAAAAAAAAATCTAATTAATTTTTAAAGGTATGATAATGATATCATATCAATATTGAAAGATTAAATCTTTATTATAAAAATGTTCTATAAATTTGATATCATTTTAGTAGATTAGTAGAAAGGTTGAAATTTTAGAGAAAACAAATAGAGAATGCCATATTTACTCAAGGATAATACTTTGAAATAAAACATTATTCCAACCCAGGTTACCAACTCCTCTGCACAATAGTGGTCCAAGACAAGAGGACCAGGACAAGTACATTCATGTTAGGATGTTTGATTCAACTTAAACAATCACCCACGTGGTTTGTGGACCCTAATGATTCTGATTTTTCAAAGTGGTAGTAAATGTGAGGAACATGGAATCAACGGTGATGATGCAAAAACCAGCCAGATTATCATGATTCATGACCACTCTATATATATAACCAAGATTTTTCTTGCGGTACATAACATACAAGGACTAATAAGCTGCCTAAACTAGCAGGAGCTCATATTTCAAAACTACCTTGTTGATCATAAGAATCATCCATGGCCCATGGGAGAAATCAAATCATATAATCATCATTATCTTTAGAGATAAAAAGTATTAATACAACAACAATAATAGTTGTTGAGTTCTTGATTCTTGAAGTCATAGTAATGTTTTCAATTTCTTACTTTAATTTATTCCTCAACCGCAATTATGGTTTTCTTTTCTCGTTTAGTTAGTACTAAGCAATAAGTTCCTCTTGTCATGTCATACTCATATATTCATGTAATATTGGTCCATCAAGAAAAAAAAAAATTCTTATTCTTGTTTATGTTAGAAAAACATGTGATCCTCCTTGGAGGGAAACATCTTATCTACGAGCAAGGCTAATGATTGTGTTGTGCCGACAAATTTGTTGAGAAGAGTGGTGAACCTTTTGAGTTTACTCAACCTAACAATATATGCTTCAAATTTCTGTACTATAATCTTTTGTTAGATGTCATAAAAATGACCAATTCATTGTGTTTAAACTTAATCTAATAAAGTATTTTTTTAAAAGAAAAATAGGTGATGATGATTTCTTTTTTTCACCACTACATAAGCGAATTAAAAAAAAAAAAAACTAAGTTATTTTTTTCCTTTCACGCCTCTTTTCAGTTATGTTTGGCTTAAGTTTTTCCTTTCACACCTCCTTTCAATTACATCTAGCTTAATGCATTTGAGGACCTTAGGTGAAAACTGAATTGAGACATTTTATATATTTAAATGACTTTTTCTATAAAAAAAATAATATTACTTAAATATATTACCTTATTTTAGAAGCAAAGTGATGTAGATTTTTTTTTTTTTTTTTTTTTTGGAGAGAGAGTATATAAATACAAAATATTTGACAAAACTATTCAAACCTATTGATGTGGGTTTTTTTTTTTTTTTTTTAATAAATTTTAGGGAACTTGATATGGTAGATTGATAATAGTAAATAAAAATATGATGTTAATGATGGACTTAAATGAAAACTAGTAAAAATTTGTCAACTCAACTATTGTGAAATTTTTTGTATATTACTCTTCCTTTTTTTAGAAGTATTACATTCACAAAAATTTTCCAACAAATCTTAGATGTTGAGTTGTTGCTATCTCTAATTTAAATCTATTATTAAAATTACTTTTTTGCTAATCAATAATAATCAATAATAACCTACTACTTAGGATTTGTTGTGAAAAATATTGTGGATGTAGTATTTTTTTTCTCATTTTTTCTTCCTTTTCATTTGATAAAAAGATATTATTTTGTTTATTATTTAATATATGGGCTTAGAAATAATCTTATAGGTTAAAATTTGGAGACCTTTTTTTCATTTAGGGCTTTAGGCGACCGTCTCATTTGCTTATACTATAAAATCGGCACTGCTTTCAGTCAATTAAAAAGGGTTTAGTTTGTGAAAAAAAAAAAAAAAAAAAACAAAAAACAAAACAAAACAAAAAAAACAAAGAGAAAACAACACAAGTTTTCAACGTGGTTCAACTTATTAGGCATACATCCACAATTTTGTATTTTTGTCTGCATATATTTTCTATTACATATGTGTGTTTTTAACTTTTTATACATAAGCTTTATTCATAAAATCCAATTGTTATTCATTGGATTGGGTATTCTATACATAGTCCTCACATGACCGTTGTACAAACAATAAATAAAAATCTCAAAAGAAGAGGTTTTGGCAATATGCATGCAAAAGAGCTTTCCAAAATATAATTTGCAATACTCAAAAAGGTTAAGTAAAATAATAATAATAATAATAATTGTAGCAATAAAAAAAAAAAAATCACAAGAGGTTGTGGTCATAGAAACAACAAAATTTGTGTAGGCACCACTTTTTGTTTTCTTATAATGATATGATTTGAATTCATGATATTCCCTCATAATGACATTGTGCAGTCTCATTGTTCATTTCTCTAACTTGGTCTAAAGTCTAAACTTTCCAGAATTTTGTAATAAAAAGATGGTTAGGTTAGAAACTTTTAAGTTTTGAATTTTCTTAGTAATGTGCCGACAGGGGTGGCACCACCGTCCAAAGGGCGGGCCGACCAACTAAAAGGTGATGGGCTTATGGCCCACACTGGAAAGGTGACTTTATTATTTCCAATTTTTATTATTATAATAGTTTTTTTTTTTTGAGACTTTTTTTTTTTTTTTGTTGAAAGACTTAATAATAATAATATAAAAATATATCAAGATTCTAAATTCCAAATTTCCAATAATTTAACTGAAGACCAGTGTGATAGAGAATCTAAATTCTAATGATGTGTTTGCATTCGATTAAATATAATATAGAATATAGCTCCTTGATCTAAATCATTCATTTTGGCTGCTTTCAACCCACACATTATTAATTTATTACAACTACAAATATATATACGTGTATATATTAATATATTATAACATATGCTCACAGCATGGAGTGTGGATTGAATTGCATGTGGACTTTGATTAATAAATTAGAATTTTTTTTTTTTTCCATTGAAAGGAATAATATATTATATATATTTTGTGTAATGAAAGAATACCAACAATTATTAAATTAGAATTAATGATGTAACCACTCTGTTGATAGGGATGATGAATAGGAATTTTGCATGTATTTTTATCAGTCTTTAAAGCATTTTAGATTCGGGAAATCCTAATCTTTTGTGAAGTTTCTAATCGAAGCATAGCAAGAGGTCAATGGTCAATTAGTCATCAAGTCCTTTGATTAAAATAATTATTTTTCAAATGTAATCCTAAAATTGACTAGTATATATACTGATGAACTAGTAAATATATTTTTAGTTTAATTATACTGAATCCTTTTATTATAAAAATAATTAAGGTTATAACAGTAATTACATAGGAATAAGAATAGGTATTACAAAAAATATAAGACGTTGCAATGTAATACTCATTACTATTCATTTATTTGGTGACATCACAATAATAGAAAGTATGTTTATTTGAAAATATATTAATTTTAGAAATTAATACACCTACTAAAGAATAATTATTACAACATCTTTAAAGATGAATAATTATTCCTCATTTTAAAATTTAGTTATTCAAAAGGAATGACTATTTCGTATTCCCTATAACAAAAGTATAACCAAACTATTAAATAGCTAAATCATAAGAATAACCATTACAATATAGTGTTTATTATAGTTTAGGCTTATTAATGTCTCTTGTAAGTCAAATTTTTTGAACCTCAAGGCCCCCACAGAAGGAGAGGTTTGTGGTTGTAGCCTTCCTTTTTTGGTGGGCATAAAAAAAAAAAAAAAAAAATGTGTTCAGTGAACAATCAGAAATGTACAAACCCACAAAAATTTTTTTTTTTTTTTTTGGTGAAGGAACCCACAAAATATTGAACCGTCTTATTATAACCTTAACCTATAATAATAAAAAATTGTATTATGATAAACCCCAAATGACAAAAGTAAAACAAAGTTTTAAAAGCCCAAGAAACGACATTATTGAGATCCTAAGCAAGTGTGTGACAAGAGAAAAGAATGTTAATGAAGGGTGCATCAGTCATTTGAGTTCACCAAGATAACTTTGCACCCACCGAACATGTACACTTAGAAGTAACGACAGGACTGAGGAGACAGCAAAGACACTAAAGAAAATGAGCGTGTACTATATCTATCTCATTCACTACAATTAAATAGTTAGTAGTTACAATATTAATTAGGCAAGTAAAGTCTTAATCTCCTAGATTTGGATGCACACAACATTACACACACCTGCATAGTATAACAATAGGATTATTATTCAGCCAAAAAAAAAAAAGTAGTATTATGATTTCAATTTCTCAAAAAAAAAATTAATATTAGAAAAGTAACAAAAAAGTCAAACATTTTAATTATATATGAGATATAAAATAGATAGAACAACAATACTATCGACACAATTTTTATTTAATTTTATAATATTTAAGGTGATAAATTGTGATTATTAATAATATTATTAATTTATATGTTATTTTAATAGTTATGGAAAAGAAAAGAAAAATTGTGAGTACACAAAAAAAAAAAATTGTAAAACTTGTTCTATATTTAGACTTATAATAAATATAAATATATATTAAGATTAGCAAATTCCTTCTTTCATTTCTATAAAGTAAGAATAATTCCAATATTTCTTGGTACTGTTTTTTGTCAGTGTCTGTATTCTTTTTACAGTTGACGGGTCATCAGTGACTGTGACAAATCTCAGAATATAATGCAAAAGACCCATTTGAGACAAAGAGAGAGGGTCTGAGAGTAAGAGAGAGAGAAAAAAAATGGGGTGAGAAGGATGATAGGCAGCTGGAGTTTAAGCATCACAGCTGCGGGCTAAAATCCCATTAACAAGTTTCATTCTTCTGGTATGTACTTGATCCAAATGCTTTCCAAAATAGTCACTTTTTGCAGTTTTGGTTGATTCCCATTTGCTTAAAATATGTGTGTAGTTTTGTTCCATTGGATGGTTGCTCTGGTTTCTGGATAAGAATTAAGAACCCATCACTGGATTTCATTCACTTGGTAAGTTCTTGATCTTTTGGTTCATAAAGGTTCAGTCTTTTTGTAGTTTCTGCTGAGACAAGTCTGCTCATAATTATTGCTGATCTTGTGTTCATATCTGATGGTAGTTTCAGTTGCTGATCATGAAGCAGCACTGTAATTCATATTTTACGTTTTTATTGAGATCCATATGCATATATATATATATATATATATATATATCTACTAGATTCACTCAATGTACATAGTTTTTCTGTTCACTTAGTCTCTCCTCTTGTTAAAAACTCTCTCTCTCTCATACATATGTATGTGTGTGTATACATATTTATTGGTGTACTTATTGATCAAAGTAATTTTAGTGATGCTTTTTACTGGATTGTGGGGAGTTCAAGTTATGCGTTCCTGGTGTTTGTGTTTTGGGTTCCCAGCACTCCCATGATTTATCTGTTACTTCATGCTGGATCAAGTGAAGGAGAAGAATACATGTGATCAGCCCAGATTAGTGTGTTGTGAATCCAAGCTGATCCCAAAAGTTTTGGGACTAAGGCTTTGTTGTTGTTGTTAATAGTTTTGAAGATATGATATTTATTGTCTCTTTTTTTCTGTGGAGCAGTTGATTTGGTTGTTTGAAGGCTACTGAAGTGAGGAGTAGCAATTATTCAAGCATTGTACTTGTGTCCAATTAAGCAGGTAGTGATATTGTCCTATATAATCTGAAGAAGCTTATATGAACTGAATAGGATTTTGAAGAACAAACTCTAAAATTTGCTTACACTGATTTTTTTTCTTTGATGATCTTGCTTTCTAGGTGCAAGAAGTGAGAGGTGTAGAGCTGCAAAGCATCATTTAGCATATAATTGGGTGTTGTGCTTTGTCTAATTGATATTCTGGCCTGGATCCATTACCTAGGAGTTTGTTACTGGTATAAAGACCAAGCTTTTGCCAAGTCAAAACCAGTTGCACTGCTGTTCCTTGCTGGAGTCATGGCAACCTTGTTACATTCTGAGTCTAGACGCTTATATTCTTGGTGGTGGGACAGCCACATTAGCCCAAAGAATTCAAAATGGCTTCAGGAAAATCTTACAGGTGTTGATTTTTTTTTTTTTTCCTTACGACTTAATTGGCTATCACTGTGTTCTTGAAATTTTTGTTTCTTGCTCAGATCTGTTGTTTTTCATGTTTGATGATGGCGGTTGCTTCCTAATTACTAAAACTGGTTATTGCAAATCAACTTAACACAAATCTTCAACTAAGCATCCATAAGAACTTAACCATATGATGAGGAACACTTGTTGAACAATTCTTTATAAGAATACACTGTACTCAATTTGTTTTAATTTTGAATATATTAATCATTCTTGTTGGTACATTCTTATATATTGCCCTTTCTTTCTTGTTACTTTCTTCATAACCCCAGTGCTTATTGAAATGGACTTGAATGACAATGTCTCTTTTTCTAATTATACTGCAATTTACTTCACCTCATCTTATGCTAAAATATATAATTCTCCCCCTTGTTAGACTTTAAAAAGTTTTAATTTAAAAAACTGAACTTTCTTAATAGTTTCAACACCCCCCCCCCCCCCCTCCCCTTCTCCTTTTTTCCTCTCGGTGAATCACAGTTGGCTAAAAGTTACAAAAGTTAACATTAAGTATACTTAAAATCTACCCAAAAAAAAAAAAAAAAAAAATCTTCATAGGAATTGCAGGTGGCATTTTGGTATAAAAAAAGCTTAGAAAATGGCTAAAATAACCCAAAAGATAAACATAGTTTAATGAAAATGCAATTTTTTGTGAGTTCTTTTGCACTAAAACACCATTTGGCATTTATATGATGGTTTGTTGGTGTCCAAGGTAAGTCTCAAGTACACTTTACTTGAGTTCTTGTGAATTTTAGTTTATAGTCATTCATTAAGGAAAAAACTTATATTGGTTTGGAAAATTCAAGGTTTTAACTGAAACATTTTAAATTCTAAGGTTTAACTTGAAACTGCCTCTAAGCTATAAGCAGAATTACATATTTCCCCTTCATTTTACATTTTACTACTGATAATTTTGAAACTTTGTAATGTCCCAGATGCTATTATAACCAGGAATCTTCTTGTTTATGCTGGCACATCTTATGCATACAAACATAGATCTTAATAATTCAATGAATAATCACCCTTGAGTTGTGCATCATAGAAATTAATAGGCATTTAATCCACTTTTATAATTTTTAAGAGGTAGTAGTCATGGTTCTCCATGGAACATGATCTAGGAAGGTTTGATGGCATTATTAACCATGAAAAAAAAAAATTTAAGATGGCTAAACAAGTGGACGTGCTGCTCTATGCATGTTTGTAATGCACATGCATCATCTCTATGCTATTTTAGGCCACATTCTTAACAGAACCTAAATCTGTTGATACAGATATGGATGCCAAGGTCAAAGCAATGATCAAGCTCATTGAAGAAGATGCAGATTCTTTTGCAAGGAGGGCAGAAATGTACTACAAGAAACGTCCAGAACTTATGAAACTGGTAGAGGAGTTCTACCGAGCCTACCGTGCATTAGCTGAGAGGTATGATCATGCAACTGTGGAGCTTCGCCAGGCCCATCGAACCATGGCAGAAGTGTTTCCCAACCAAGTACCTTATGTGCTGGCTGACGATTCACCCTCAGGTTCTTCAGGCCCTGAGGTTGATCCCCATACACCAGAAATGCCACATCCAATTCGTGCATTGTTAGACCCAAATGACTTGCACAAGGATGCTCTAGGACTCTCTTCAACCAGCTTACAAACTATGAAAAGGAATGGGGAGCGTTCAGAAGAATTTGACACTGGAATAAGCAAAAGGGGTCTTAAACAGTTCAATGAGATGTTTGGGTCAAGAGAACTAGTGGCACAAAATTCAAATGTTGCTGAAGGAAGGATGAGAAAAGACCCAAAAGTTCATGAAGCAGAAGAGAGTGAACGAAATTTGCAACATGGTTTCTTTTCCAAGTCTCAGCATGCTGGGGAAGCTGAAAGAGAAGTTGAGACCTTAAAGAAAACCCTAGCAGAGATACAGGTTGAAAAGGAAGCTATCCTTCTTCAATACAAGCAGAGTCTGGAGAAGCTATCTCATCTTGAGAGAGAACTTAATCAAGCCCAAAGGGATGCTGGAGGGCTTGATGAACGAGCAAGCAAAGCAGAAATTGAAATTAAAATACTGAAGGAAGCCCTTGTTGAGTTAGAAGCTGAGAGGGATGCTGGTCTTCTTCAATACAATCAGAGTTTAGAAAGGATATCTAGCTTGGAGAATATGTTATCTGTTGCCCAAGATGATGCAAAAGGACTCAATGTGCGAGCTGTTAAAGCAGAAACTGAAGCTCAATGTTTCAATAAAGAACTTTCTAGATTAGAGGCTGAAAAGGAGGCAGGTCTTCTTCATTACAAACAATGTCTTGAGAAGATATCAGTTCTGGAGACTAAAATATCACTTGCTGAGGAGAATGCTCGAATGCTAAATGAGCAAATTGAAAGAGCTGAAACTGAAGTTAAGGAACTAAAGAAAGCTCTTACCAAACTAAATGAAGAGAAAGAATCTGCAGCATTTCAGTATAAGCAGTGCTTGGAGATAATAGAGAAGATGGAGAGAGAACTTTTTCATGCCCAAGAGGATGCCAAACGACTGAATAGTGAACTTCTGAAAGGGGCTGCAAAATTAAAGAGTGCAGAAGAACAGTGTTTTCAGTTGGAGAGATCCAATCAATCTCTACGGTCAGAGGCAGACAATCTGGTGCAGAAGATTGTGGTGAAGGACCAAGAACTTTCAGAAAAGCATGGTGAGTTGGAAAAGTTACAAACTCTAATGCACGAGGAACACTCACGGTTTGAGCAAGTGGAAGCCACTCTCCAAAATTTGCAGAAGTTGCACTCTCAATCTCAAGAGGAGCAGAGAGCTCTGGCATTGGAGCTTAAAAATGGGCTTCAGATGTTCAAGGACTTGGAGATCAGCAAACGTGGGATGGATGAACAAATGCAAAGGGTTAAGGAAGAAAACAGGAGCCTGAATGAAATGAACTTTTCTTCCACCATATCAATAAATAATCTGCAAAATGAAATCTTTACCTTGAAGCTAATGAAAGAGAAACTCGAAGAGGAGGTTACACTAAAAGCAGACCAAAGCAATGCTCTCCAGCAGGAAATTTGGCATTTAAAGAAGGAAATCAAGGGCTCAAATGGAAGATACCAGGCTATTATGGAGCAAGTAGCATCTGTAGGTCTGAATCCTGAATGCCTTGAGTCATCCGTGAAAGACTTACAAGATGAGAATTCAAACCTGAAAGAGGTCTGTGAAAGGGAAAAAGACGAGAGAGAAGCCCTACATGAGAAGTTGAAGCATATGGATGAAATTTCAAAAGAGAATGCTGTTCTGGAGAGTTCCCTGTCAGGATTAATGGCTGAGTTGGAAGGGTTCAGAGAGAAAGTTGGGAACTTGCAGGAGTCCTGTCAGTTTCTCCAAGGAGAAAAATCCACACTTGTTTCTGAAAAAGCTACTCTGTTTTCACAGTTACAAACTGTCACTGAGAATCTGCAGAAGCTCTTGGAGAAGAACACCTTGCTGGAGAATTCACTCTCCAGTGCAAATATGGAGCTTGAAGGTTTGAGGGCAAGATCTAAGAGCTTAGAAGAAGTATGCCAGTTGCTTAATAATGAGAAGTCCAACATCCTAAATGAGAGAGACAACCTGGTATCTCAGTTGGAAAACGTTGAACAGAGATTGGGTAGTCTGGAAAGGAGGTTTACAAAATTAGAAGAAAAATATTCGGATCTGGAAAAGGAGAAAAAATCCACGTTTTGCAGGGTAGAAGAATTACAAGCTTACATCTTCATGGAGAAGCAAGAGCACACAAGTTACGTGCAGTCAAGTGAGGCGCGATTGGCAGGTTTGGAGAACCAAGTGCATATCCTGCAACAAGAAAGTAGGTTGGGGAAGAAGGAATTTGAGGAAGAACTTGATAGAGCTGTCAATGCTCAGGTTGAGGTTTTCATCCTTCAGAAGTTTATAGAAGATTTGGAAGAAAAGAATTTATCTCTACTAAATCAATGTCAAAAACAGGTTGAAGCATCCAAATTTTCAGATAAACTGATCTCAGAGTTGGAGAGTGAGAATCTTGAGCAACAGGTAGAAGTAGAATTCTTGTTAGATGAAATCCAGAAGTTGAGGATGGTAATTCATCAAGTGTTCAGGGCTATTCAAATTGATCCAGATAATGGGAATGTAGATAAGATTGAGTATGAGCATATACCTGTACCGCGTATTTTGGATGGTATTGAGGATTTAAAAGATTCTCTGTTGACAAGCAAGGATGAGAAGCAGCAGCTGCTGGTTGAGAACTCAGTTCTCTTAACTTTACTTGGGCAACTGAAATTAGAGAGTGCAGAATTTGATTCTGAGAAAAAGATCATTGAGCATGAGTTTGAGGTCATGACAGAGCGGTGTTCTATGCTGCAAAAGAACAAGCACGAACTTCTAGAGATGAACATGCAGTTGAGATCAGAAATGGGCAAGAGTGAGCAGCGGGAGGAAGTTTTAAAGGCTGAATTGGAAACTCTACGCATTTCTCTGGCAACTTCGAAGGGGGCTTGCCTGGTATTGCAGAAAGAAAGTACAATGTTGCTTGAAGAGAAGAAATCCTTGCTGAAGAGTTTTTCTGACCTGAAAGAGGAAAAGCATATTCTTGAAGAGGAAAATAGTTCTATTCTTCATGAAGCATTAGCTCTCAGCAATATGGCTTTAGTCTTTGAGAGCTTTGCAACTGAGAAATCTGTGGAACTAGAAGCACTTTCTGCAAATATTGACAGTCTCCATGTTGTCAACATTGACCTCAAGGAGGAGGTTAGTATGTTGGGGAAGAAGGTGGAAATGAAAGAGGAAGAAAATCTATGTCTGAATGAAACAGTAGTGAAGTTAGGGAAAGAGTTGAGTGAAGCCAAAGACTTAAATGACCAATTATGCATTCAATTGTCCGTTGAAAAAGATTTTCTGAGACAAAAGGCAACAGAGCTTTCAGAAGCAGAACAGAAGCTTAAGGCTTCAGAGAGCTTGAATGTTGAATTATGCAGAACTGTTGAAGACCTGAAGATGGAACATGAAGAATCAAAACTAATCAGGGAAAATCTAGAGAGACAGATTCTTGAAGTATTGGATGATAGTGCAATTCAGAAAAAAGAAATTGAATGCCTTCGTGAGGTGAATGAGAATATGGAGTCTAAAGTAGCAATATTAAACAAAGAAATTGAAGAACAGAGGATTAGAGAAGAGAATTTGAATTCAGAGCTGCAAGAGAAGAGAGATGAATTTGAACTATGGGATGCTGAGGCTGCAACATTTTATTTTGATCTCCAGATTTCTGCCGTTCGTGAAGTTCTACTTGAAAAAAAGGTTCAAGAACTTGCTGGAGCTTGTGAGAGTCTGGAAGATGAAACTGCTGCAAAAGGTATGGAGATTGCACAGATGAAGGAAAGAGTTAGCTTCTTAGAAAGTGAGATAGGAGGACTGAAGGCGCAGTTGTCTGCATATGTTCCTGTCATAGCTTCTTTAGGAGATGATATAGCCTCTCTTGAGCAGAATGCCCTTCTTCACTCAAAGCTTTCTGTGGCACAAAATCTAGAAACACAGGTATTATTTTTCATTTTTTTGAAAACATCATGTTAATGTGATTGGCTTCTTGATTCTTGGTGCTAACTTTTTTAGGGGCCAAACAACAAGCCCAAATCTATGATGCCAAACCAACACGCACCCACGCCTGTGTATTTCATTTTAGTAACCTTATTGAACTGTATAACATGAAGAACTTGATATTCAACCACTTCAGTTTTTACACTTGGTTTCAAATCCTAACCCCTCCCCCCCCTCCCCCTCTCCGCTTTTTCCAAAATTTAATTTTAAACTTAAGGATAATTGGAAACCCTGCTTTTTCTTGAAATTTTCTGCATGCAGAAACAGATACATGCAGGATTGCAACTCATGCAAGTGGACTTGAAGTCCTTAGCCCTTCAACGTAGATATTGTGTGTATAATGCCTTTTTGCTGAATCTCATACTTATTTAACGTGCATATTTCTGTAGGACAAGGAAATGGAAATTCATCCTTATGAAAACAGCTGTCAAGAGCTTAAAGAAGATCAAAGGACTGCGATACCAGATGGAATCTCACATTTGCAGAAGATGCAGACTAGGATTAAAGCAGTAGAAAAGACTGTCATGGAAGAAAGGGAAAGGCTTGCAACACAAGAAAGCATAAACACCAACATCAAAGTAGAAGATGTAATGAAAGAGACTGAAGACTTCAAACCAAAAGGCAAATTGCCTCAAGAGAGAGGCCTGGAATCACAGAGGACTAAACCTGAAAATGGGATTTTGATGAAAGATATTCCACTTGATCAAGTCTCAGATACTTCATTCTATGGGAGAAGCAAGATAGATAATGGTAGAGCTGATGATGAGATGCTTGAATTATGGGAAACTGCAGAGCAAGAGTGCGGCCAGGGTCCAATGGTCAATGAGACACAAAAGCAGGCATCTGCACCAGTAGAAGATGTTAATGCATGCCACAGGCTTGAAGATGGGGAGAAGAGTCAGGATCTCCCTTCAGAATTAGAGATTGAGAAGGAGTTGGGCATTGACAAGCTAGAGGTATCTGCAAGTGTTAGACAGCCAAATCAAGATGTCAACAAGGGAAAGTTCCTGGAGAGACTTGCTTCCGATGCTCAGAAATTGACGAGTCTTCAAACAACTTTACAAGATCTGAAAAAGAGAGTGGAGATGAACAAGAGAAGCAAGAAGGCCAGCGACATTGAATATGAAACAATCAAAAGACAGTTACAGGAAGTTGAGGAGGCTATTTTGCAGCTGGTGGATGTCAATGATAAATTGACAAAAGATATTGAGGATAGCTCATCATCTTTGGATGGAAGACCTTCAGTAGAGCTGGAGGAGGCTGGAAATGTCCGCAGAAAGAGAGCAACAGAACAGGCAACTAAAGGGTCTGAAAAAATTGGACGTTTGCAGTTTGATTTACAAAACATTGAGTATGTTCTGCTTAAATTGGAGGATGAAAAGAAAAGCAAAGGAAAGCACCGATTTCCTGAAAGTAAAACAGGCAGTCTCTTGAGAGACTTTATTTACAGTGGAGGGAGGGGTAGTGAGAGGCGTAAGAAGTCTTGTTTTTGTGGCTGTACAAGACCTTCAACTGATGGAGACTAAGGTAATTACTAAGAGGAAAGCATGTTTCCATCAGCTGTAAGTTTCACTCCTGAGATGACCCTAATATTATGTGTAGGGGTCATTTCTTGGATTAATCTGTAAAAACTGTGCCTTTTAGCTTAGAGGAACCGTAAGAATTTAGGACCAAACTAATTATAATAAGCTGCTTTTCCAGCATTTTATTTGTTAATTTATAAGACAATCAATATCAGTAAAGGAACTCAGTAGTACAAGTTTCTTATATATGGTTGATAGTTTTCTCGAATGGCATTGTTTGACACCAACTACGGTGGAGAAGCATGGACTTGAACAAGTTCATTTTGACGTGACTACACCTTGGAGATGGGAAGTCCTCGCATATGGTCTTATACAACTTTAACGAGGCCAATATGTGCTAAAGAAGGAAGCCCACTTGGCCAAAAACAAGTATATTAACTAAAAAGGCCCACTTCTATTAGTACTTGTTCTAATAACTTAAGAATTTGATGTGCACAATTTATCTCTTTTGTGGCATACATTTTCAACAGTGTTGTAAACCAGAGGATTTTGAGTTTGTTCTCATTAACTAAGATTGTGGATGCCTCATGAAATAACCCCTTACTCAGAATGATCTGATTAGCAGAATTATTATCAACATGGTCCTCTATTTCCTTGTTGTAGTTGAGACTTGGTTGTCCAATTTGGCCATCTATTTGACATTAAGAGACTCAAATGTTGAATAATGATTAAAAACATTGAGTACAGAAGTCAGTTAATGGCTTAATGCTGGGGTCTAGATTTTACACGACTTGAAGCAGGTTAAGCCCTGCAATAATTTTGTGTTCTGAGATAAAAGTTTTAGCAGGTGGAATTGATAGCTTTGACAGTCAAGCAGGAGAAACAGTCCCTTAACACCAACCTACAACCCTATAACTTTCAAGGTTGGAGACTTCGAAAAAGAAAAAAACTTAATGATTTTTCTAGAATCTAAGAGCTGCTCAAACTCCACTCCAGGTTGATAAATTGTTTATAAAAGTTTCTCAAGTCCTTAAAACAGTGACAAAGGACGAGATTTGAAAATTTGAAAATCCGTCTCTATAAAGTTTCTAAAAAATGTCGGTTGATCATGGTGCTATTATACACTAAAAATGTCGGTTAAGCACCATGTCGGTTGATCATGGTGCTATATACACTAAAAATTACTAAAATAATATTGGCATTAAACCATATTAGAAAATTGACATTATAGTCCATTTGAATTGAAAGGAAAAAGAGTAAAGTAAAATAGATTTAACACAAAATTATCATATTTTTAGCTAACCCTACTCTACACCCCTTCCTTCCCCTCTCCATCCAAACAGTCAACTATATATAGCTACTTCAAGAATTTAATTTAAATTTTTTTTTTTTTTTTAAAATACTACCTTGTATAATGCATACTATCAAATTTCTTATAGAAAAATTCTAGATTAGCGCATCGTCAAATAAAGAACAGTTAGATAAATTAGTTCATGGTCACTGCAGATGATCCCGTAGATTTTGTAGCAATAGTTTCAAAACAAAATATTCAAGAAGTTTTAACTTCAAATGACCTAACTTGGTAGATGTAAAGCTTCATCCTACGTAAGTAGTTTAACTTAAAAAGTGTTTCATGTAATTGCAGATGGTGGTGGATGTAAAGTTTCATCCACCCTTAACTTCTTTTCAGGGATGAAAATCTAGGGGTTTATCTGAAAATAAGTGTTTCATGCTCATTACATACGGATTTGGTTGGTAAAGATAACAAAATGTCGACTAAATTAAACGGACAAAAATGTCTCTTAATGACAAAATCACTCTAATTCTGACAGGTAGGAACAAAATAGGAGGAATGTTTAAATAAACAAGTTCTCCATAAACAGCGAGCAACAAAATCTCAGAGCCACCAAAAAAAAACAAGAAAGTTAAAGCTAAAGGGCAATTTCAGAATCCTTCATTCAGGCTCCAACTAGTTCAGCAGGGGCTTCAGCCATTGTCTCGTCAGCAGGCCTATCCACCTTGACACCAACATCCTCTGAATAGTCACCATGAACCTGCATAGACAAACAACAGTGGACACATTTACATGAGTGCTTCAAAAGATCCTAAAACACAAAGGAGGCATATCAAGATGTCAAATATTGACACTTGAAAATGATCAAAAATTTCAGAAAGAGATATTAAACTTGATAGACAGGCATCAAAGTTGCTTGATGAAGGCAACTTAATTATAAAAAAAAAAACTAACAGGGTGAGCATAAGTAAATCTGATCATCCTGAAAAATCAGAAACTAAATTTAGGCGTGGCTTAGGCATTGGATTTGTCTGGGGCATGAAGTAATTGATTTCAGAAACAAAGCTATACACAAATGCCAAAGCTCTAATTGTTAAACTGGTATAATGTTATGCACACAAAGATAGAGAGGAAGGTAGAGGGACTTGCCTCCATCAACTTTCCAAGGTCAAATTTTGGAGCTTTCAAGATTTTAACTTTCCGGATAAATACATTTTGTAGAGGGTAGATGCTTGAGGTTGCCTTTTCAATATCCTTGCCAATTGACTCAGGAATGAACTTCTTCACCAATTCCTTCAGATCACAAGATGATGCCGAGTTGATCATGATCTCCCTCATCTTGCGGCGGATCTAACAGATCACAAGCAACATTATTTGTTAAACGGTGGTACAATTTACATTAGAATGCAGCAATTTAAAAAGATGAAACAATCATCTAAATACTTTGCTGTTCAACCTAGTGAAGTTCACAAACAATCTTAGTTAGGAGAGAAGGCATTGGACAACGAATTATTTAGGATGTAAAGCCAATGATAAAGCATCATTTGGCTTAATTAATTTATCTGTTATATTCTCCACATCTACACTATTCAAGTAGTTTAAAAAATATAAAATAACTTGAAAAGAAAAAAAATTCTCTTGTTTAGGTCATTGAAGTTGGAAAACATTTTAATTAGATACTATTACGCGTGCACACACACTAGAACAAATCAGTGGTCACATATAGTACACAGCCATCTTTGCTCAAATTGCTAATTAATTTCTATAAAACAATTTTTTTTAGTTAAATAACAGTATACAAACCTGTCTAATTTGGCTAGACTGGGCATAACAGGTCCTCTTGACTTGGTTTTGGCGCCTCTTGGTGAATCCAATGCAGAACATCCTCAAGGTGTAATTGTCTGTAGTCTTCACATCCACATGAGCTTCAATCAATGTCTGCCATTTCCTCACCAAAGACCTCAACTTGTCTGTTGTAAAATCCATTCCCTGAAATGTTTTATAAAGTAAGAACATAACAGAAGTGACAGATTTTTCATTAGAAACATTCCTGTTTTATAAAGTACAAACATAGCAGAAGTGACTGATTTTTCATAAGAATCATAGCATCAACAATGTTGGAAGCAGACGAAACCATTTAAATTCCACACCCAGAAATTTGTCAGAACATTCCTCCCTTGAACATCTTCAGCTCTCAATCTGATCTTCCTGTATGCGTGCTCCTCATCATCCTGAAGGTCAGCCAATGATATCTCAAAGACTCTGTGTTTGAGTCCTTCTGAAGCAATCTGTTAGGAGACAAAGCAGAGGTCATATTGTATGCACGAACACATAAAAATCTGGAAAATATTAAATACATTAAAATTTCCAGGTTGTGGAAGAAGTATAGCCTTGGTTCAATGGCAAGTGCATTCCACCAAAAGGAATGGTTGCAGGTTCGAGCCCAGGAATTTGCCTCCCCAAAAAACTATTGTGAGTACGGCTGCCTACCAATAACCTCTCCCAAACCCATCAAAAGTGGGAGATTTTTGCATTGGGTACACCCTTTTTTTAATTAACAACAAAATAAATGCAACAAAACAATCACTGCTGTCACATTAATGAACAGCAGCACATAGATCTGTTGACTTCGTCTCATAATTTTATAAACTTTTGTATGACACACAAAACTAAAAACCATAGAAAAAATAAAACACAAGGTTCTCACCACCAAAATTGTAGTCAAAGACTGTAGAACTAAACAAGCAAAATAAAATAATAAAAACTAAACACCTAATATGGGTAATAAAGGGCAGGAAAGAATTAGAACAAGCTCTTCAAAAAGAATGAAAAGCAGGCCATGCTAAAGCAATCTTGCCACTACAATCAATACTTCCATAAACTAGATCTCATACTTTCATCCACCTTACAATGAGAAAGGAATGCGGGTTGGTTCACAAACTTGAAACCCTCACAAAAGATTTGAACATCGTTTGTCATGATACTTTGAATGCAAACTGCACATATTCCAACAACAATCCGTAACCAAACAACAGATTTCAAAGTCGCTTATGACACACAATGTCATTTGGCCATACCAAAGCTCCTATCCATTAAATCCAACTGGATCATCTTATAAACAAAGCAGGGTTAAAATTAAACAACAATTACCATCCAAACCACTATAAGAACCCATCTAGATTAGCTTTAACCAACCACATCAACCAATCAAGCAAGCAACAACAAACAAAAAAATATATATATATATAAAAATAAAATAAAAAAACCAATATTTTAGCTGCAGAGAAAGCTGATAACAAAACAGAAATGGAAACAACAAAAACCCCAGATACAAATTTTAACTTGGTTTCTAATCTCACAGTTTCTCGTTAACCAAACACAGCATAAGATCAATAAAACAATAATAAATAAAACCCACAAATAGATAAAAGAAAAAAAAAAGAGTTAACCTTAGTTCCCTGAGTACGAGTGACGAGGGTTTTGCCAACGTTTTTGACAGTGAAAACTGATGGGGCCTTGATGTCATACCAGTCCTTCTTTGCAAAAGGATCAGCTCTGTAATACCCACACACAAAAAAAAAATATACACATATTCAAAATCAATAACAACATCGAAAATGAAAAAAACAAAGAAAACCCAGATCTGAAAAACAAAAATTGAATGCAAAAACGTAAGAAAGACTCACGCTTTCTTCTTGCCTCCCTTCTTTCCCTTGGAAATCCTCTTGTTCTTGCTGCCAAATACAACACGTTAATATTAGCCCCCCCACAAATACGTGAATTCTCAGTGTAAACATGAATATGAGAGTAAGAGTGAAAGAGAGAGAGAGTACCCGACGGCCATGATTGGGTGAGCGGAGAGGAGGAGAGTGAGAGAGAGAGCACCAGACGGCTATGGAGGCAAAACAAAAAATGAATGTTTTGAGAGAGGAAAACCCTAAATTTGGATGAGGGATTTATATGGGGGTGTGTGCTTTGGGTTGTTGTACACTCAGGTTGGGTGTGTCGTTTTGGTGATATTAATTTAGACTATACAAGGGTAATTTTGAGATATTGGTATATCCAGTTGATGCAGGGACTGTTATTGGTTTATATAAACAGATGTCGTTCTGTTCTCACCTTGAAAAATCATAGCCTTCTTACTTCTTAGGGCTTTTAAATTTTATTTTTTTATTTTTATAAACCTTTTATTTTTTGCTCTGTTTATTTAGATAGTTTTCCACATTTTTTCAGTGTTTGGTAACATAAAAAAAAATTAGTTAGGGGAAAACTATTTTTTTGTTAACGGAAAACCTTAACAAAATAAGGCTTATTTTTTATAAGTTGTGTAAGGAAGAGGTTTATAAGATCCAAATGATTGGTTTTTAGGGCCCAAATGACATTGGTTCATGGGCTAAAATAAGTCCAATACGTGCTTATTTAAGAATAAAGCTTTCCTAAAAAATCCATACCTCGAATCATGGACCAAATCCGAGCTAGCAAAGCCAATGCGCCTACCGAGCTTCTAAGGATGAATTTTGAAACTTATAAGATTATTTAAGGACACCTTTTAAAACTTCTTGATAAATCTATAGTCACCTGCCTAGCACATTTGCACTTAATGATGGGTAATTGATCGTAATAAAACAAGAAGTCCCAAAAGTCTCCATTCATCATGACATTGAGGAAGGCAAAGAGACTGATGGGACAGAAAGCTGCCCAACTATACAAAGACAACTCATGCCGGAGAAGAAAACAGGGCAATTATAAGGAATGATAAAGGTGAAGAAGAAGACACGAGAAATAAGAGTGAGAGAATTGATAAAAAAGAAAAGTAGATTGTTCTAGAGAAGAGCCTGTAATACTATCCCAACAAAAAAAAAAAAAAAAAACTAATGAATATACCCTTTTACGTGGTTTTTACGTATATTTTTGTGGTTCTTGTTTAAATCTCCCATTGTGGATTGTTGTTAACTCATAACATAAATCAATTGTGATCCTAAGCCAAGTTTAACCAATTTTGGGCCGCATAGGTTGTTTTCTTGAAACCTTAAGACTTATTTTCTACAGGTTGTTTTCCAAAAAAAAAATGGAAAACAATCTCTCTCTCTCTCTCTCTCTCTCTCTCTCTCTCTCTCTCTCTCTCTCTCTCTCTCTCTCTCTCTCTCTCTCTCTCTCTCTCTCTCTGTGCACAGCTCTTATAACTCTCTCACTTCTTCTCTTCATTTTGCTTTTTCTCTTTTCTCTCATCCTCACTGTCACTCCCTTTGGTCTATTATCTTCTCTCTTTTCTCCCTGTTTCTCTTCCCCTCTGTAACACAATTCTAAGAATTTCAAGCTTCACTTTCTTTTTTCTTTAAGCAATTTTTTGGCTGTATGGATTCTAGCATGGAAAGTTGCAGATGTTAAAACTCTTTCACACATAAAAGTGAAAAAATAAAAAATAAAGAAGAATGAAGGAAGTAAAAGACAAAAATCTGCTAACATAGTGCCTATATGGCTCTAAATTGCTTTTACATAGGGCAATCCTTACAATAAATTAATAATGTTGTTACAGAGAACAGTATAATGAATGATAATTTTTTAGGGGAATTGCATCTTGTCGCCATATTATCATATTAATATTATGAAGTGAGTTGCAATATTTTCCTCAAACTTCAACACTAAGCCATTGATTTCTTTAAACTATTGGATCAATTGTCATCTATCCCTATCTTGTGTATGAGCTAGTGTTAGTGCAAAACACAATGATAATGGAAATAACACAAAAAGAAACTAAATAGTATTTCTGAATATTATTAATTTAAAAAGAAAAATTACACAACACTATTTGGACTAAGACGTGGCACTCGCTCTCTTTAAGGAGATTCAAGCCCTTGGTTGGCTAAACTTTGCAACCGGTGCAGATCATCTCTGACTTGTCTCTCTCATGATACAACAGCCCAACAAGTGTTGCATGGCTAGAATTTCCACCCTTCACCTCCCCCTTGTGCACATATCTAGCCCAATATTTAAGTCAATTCATATTAGCCTGTTAATCACTACAATTAAAAAGAAAAAAATAGTTTCATTCCTTTTTAATGTGGAATTAAACATTTTCACTAACTCCATATCTTTCATATTTACTCCCATATCTTCACATTTATATTGTAACATTTATTCATTTTAATTATTTAATATTAAAATGCTCCGACAGCTAGCATTGTAGATACATTATGAATCATTATGTACAGTATTTTTCGAGTAATTTGTGATTGTTTTAGTCCTACAAAGTGATCAATTATATTTTTTATGTACGTTACTGTCCGTATATGAGCAAGATGAGTGGTAGAGATCATACAAATTGGACAATTAATTTTGATTGTATATATTGTCAAAATTTTAGTTTGAAAACCAAATTCGTTCTTGGTAATTTTTTTTTTTTTTTTTTTAAATATTGATCACATTTGTTGAGTTTACACAATACAAGTGTTTTAAATTATACAAGAAATATTATAAAAAAAATTTGTGTATACCAAACACTAGAAAACGTTCTCAAGCTCATTTTCAAAGTTGTTACCAAATATAACATTTTTTCAAGAAAAGTTGTTGTTGAAACAAATAAACCGTTATAGTTGTTTGGATTCTAGTTTTTTCTTTCTTTCTTTTTTCTCCCTTTTTTTCTTTTTGGTTGAGAAACATGCAAATAAAAGTCTCCTATGATTTTCAATTTTTGTGTAAATAATATGAGTCGAACGAAGGTGAAAATAATATGAACCTGTGTTATTGAATAAGCACCTGTATTGTTTATATTTACATATGTTTAATGATTTACAAATGTCTTCCTTCACTTTAATTAATATACTACTTGATCCTTGATGTCATATCTTGCATGTCCTTAGTTGGTTTTTTCATAAGGGATTGTATGCGCATCAACCCTAAGGCTAAGGGTTGGCCCGGCTTTATGGCATGTTTGGAAGTTTAGGCCTCGTTTGGGAGGAGGGAATGAGATGGAATGGAAAGGAGTTAAAAGAATCATGTTAGAATAAGCTCATTCCATTGTTTGGAAGTTTAAGTGAGAGGGAATGGAATGGGAAAGAATGAACACTCATTCCTCTCCATTCCCTTAAAATTTCAAATTTTCATTTCCCCAAAAATTGAGAGGAATTGGAGGGAATGGAATTAGATTTAATGATTTTTTTTTTACTAAAATTTCCAAAATACCCCTATATATTCAACTTTTTATTTTAAAATAGGGGTTTAATAGTAATATTATCATAAATTGATTCCATTCCGTTCTCTCCTTGTTGCTCCTAAACAAGATTATTTACATTCCATTAATTTTCATTCATTTCCATTCCTTTATTTTAAAACATTCAATCAAGGTTACTTAATTCCATTCTATTCAATTATTTTCTATTCATTTCTCTTACTTAAATACATTCAATTCTATTTCATTCCTTTCCATTCCCTTATAATCATTCCATTCCATTTCATTCTACTCCCTTATGAACACCCAAACGGAGCCTTAGAGAGGGAGGAGAGCAAAGGAGAGTAGAGTAGAGGGGAATGGTTATCCTCCACCTTATTTGAATATTTTTAAAATTAGTAAAGGGAAGGGAGTAATTAGTCATTCATCTTATTTGGATATTTTAAAAATTAGGATGGAAAGAAGAAGAAATTATTTAAATAGACAAATTTACCCCTATTTGAAAATGAATTTGCAACATTGGTCTATGGTTAATTTGTTAAATTATACAATTATGACTATAGCATGCAATATTTTTTTTTGACAAATTTTTTTTTCTGATGTGAATTAAATATTTAACATTAGTCTACGATTAAATATTTTTTCTGTTTTTTTTTTAAACTAAAAAAACCCATCTTTAATTGATAATAATTAAAATAAGAAAAAAAAATGTTTAGTTTGTTTGTTTATTGAAAAAATCACCAAAATATTGAATTTAGTTGTTGCAGAAAACAGACACCACTTCACATTAAACCAAAACAATAACTTCCATCAATTCAAATTCCTTGGTTTTCTCACTACCCAAACAATGGGAAAGGGTGGGGAAATCACGCAATCAAACTCAAATGACTTTTGTCTTCTTCATACACAACAAGCAGACAATGTTGAAGGAAAAGACAAAAGACAACAAACAAATTCAGAAAAAGATAATACTAACGCATTGATTGGTTATTAAGAAAATACTGGAGAAAAAAAAAAAAAAAAAAACTCAATTTTCTTCCAATTTCAAGTTGAGCAGTGATTTCTGGTTATTTTAGCTAAAACAAACAAAAACAAAACAACAAAATTCTAAACAGAGCTGAGAGAGCTTGAGAGAAATTTGTGGGTTACAGGTTTTTTTTTTTTTTTTTAATATTACAAAACATTGTAATTTTATTAATATAATAAGGGTAAATTAGGTAATTTATTTGGTCAATAATTTATGTACTCTACCCTTCTTCCAAATCTCTCCAATTTGGGGAAATTAAAAATGAGGGATTAGAGGTAGTTGAAACCCCTCCAAATACCTCCTCATTCTTCCTTAAAAATCTTCCAAATAAAGTAATTGAATTACTCTCCCTCCTTTTACTCTACTCCCTCTCCTTTTTTAAACTTCCAAACAGGCCATTAAGGTCTTAACTGAGAAAAACTCATTGCAGGTGTCAACTTTAGCAACCCTTATTTGCATAGACATTAACATGTTTATCTCCTTCAATTTAGTTATAAGTTATTAATGACTAAAAAAGGTATGAAAATCTTAATCATTTCTTTCCAATAATAAATGGTGTTGATATTGAACTCATCAGTCCTTCACAGTTCACAGTGTCACATTAAAAGTAAAGTAAAGTAGGGTTTTTAGTCAATACACTTTATAGTGCCTAAGGCCCGTTTAGTTGGAGATAGTATCATTGTTTAAAATTAGGTAAAAATTGAGGTTTAAAAAGTATTGTGAAAAGACGTGTTTACAGTATTTATAAAGCAAAAAATGTGTTTGGTACCATGTTTCAAATAAAATGTTTTACTGTGTAAAAAAACAAAATAATGTGTTTTTTTTTTTTAAAGCTGACAAGCGGACCCCTTAATTGGAATTGAAGAAGGAAGCTTTATGGGTTGTCTAATGAAGTAGACCCCATGTTTTTCAAAATATTTACAAAAGTGTCATTAAGCAACGTTGTTTGAAATCTGAAAACTGGTAAGAGGAGTTTTCCAAATTCAATGTTTAAGCACCCTAAAATGAACAACATAACTCAAAATACTCTTAAAAAAACCCTTATAATACGTGTTGTTTTTTTTTTAGAACAATAGTTTTCAGTGTTTAAACATTGAAAACTGTTGTTTGGAATTACATAATTTTTGTAATACACATACAAGTTTTTAAAATATTTTAATTTGCATTTTAAATTGTTTTATCTTTTGGTCTTTTATTTTACTGTACATTGTATAATTATAACATGTATAAATAAAATAAAAAAAGGGTGAATTTTATTCATGTATCTTAAGGTTTGGATTAATGTCAACTGTAGGGTCACAATTTGTAAACCACGCCCTAAGGATATAGGATATAGGCCCAATGAGCCCAATATAATAAATTTGTAGAGAGTGGGTGCAAGAGCTGGGTTTTTGGTTGATTAAACAATGGTTAGTAAGGATTTCAAAGATTAACAAGCATGAAACACACGTAAAAATTGATGAATTGGTTTTCCGAGGAGGTGTATTATCAAGATCCAAAACCCAGAACTAAATGCTAATATAGGTTTAAATACTACAATTGTACTTTTCTGATTTTTTTTCCGATCCCTTTCTCATGGGAGATCTTTTACATTATATAGTTCTTTTTAGACCACCTTGGTCATACATTTGTTAATTATCTAAACCTTCACTTGAGTGCACATCCCATGAGACATATTCTTTGGCTCTTTGTGAATGGTGGTTGATGTGCATGAAATATATACAATAAAGTACTCACATATCAACATATTTAGTCTTATTTTTATGTTATTTTGTGACTGATTATATAATATATTTGTGTTGCAGGTAACAAGGGCTTTACATGCAAAGTGGGGTTAGGCCAATTGAATCAAGCCAACTTACAAACAGCCAGGCATGATGAAGTTAAAGAAAGCCAACCTAATTAAATTTAAGTCCAATTGGAGTAAGGAATTAAAAGAAATTTGCACTAAATTCAAGTTCAATTCGGATTAAGATTCCAGCCTGCACATCAATTAGTATTTTTGGCATAACTTTTAGCTCAGATGTCCAATCGAGATGATTCAAATAGAGATGGAAAGTTAACTTAAAGGGCTACAATTTTGTGTTACCAAAAGTCTGAATTTTGACGTTAAATGAGCCAAAATCTTCGGTTAAGTGAAGCCTAAAAATCTGAGATTTTTTCCAAACGGGAATTCAACTTGTAATAAGATTCCTTAACCTATTTAAAGGCTCTTTAGGGCAAAATTCAGAGAGGGGGGTGAAGGCTAGTGCTAGGGCTGAGGGCTAAATATAGAGAGTGCGGCTACTTCTTTGGTTTTCTTCCATGACAGTTAGTTTTATTTTATTTGTTTAGTTTAATGTTTAGTATTTTATTTTTGTGTTTTCTTTCAATTACTATGAGTAGCTAAATTTATAATTAGGGTTGAGGATGAAACCTTGTTAAGGATTATTAGTAATATTTATGTGATTTGATTTTTCCCACAATAGTTGTTCTTTAATAATTTAAATTATTCTTACTTCATATCAATTGACTAAGATGAGATTCTTGATATGAATTCAATCATGTTTTTCTCATGATTTAAGATTTGTCTTAATTAATTGAATACTTAGTTTATTAATTCTTGATTATAAAATTGGATATCGTTTGTGATTTGTTAGTCAATGGATACAATTTATGATTTGATTTTTAGAATTAGACATATTTTGTAATTTGTTTGACTATGGATACAATTGATGATTTGATTTTATACTTAAGAAGCGAAGAAGAACATGCTTTAGATTTTTAAACATAAGTTTTAATGATAATATTTTCCATGATAGCAAGATTGATTTTTAGATTATCATCTAGTGATTGGGAAAAATTAATGATCATAAATATATGTTGATATGACTTACAAGGCGAATTCCAAAACCTTAATTTATTTCTCTAGATTGTTTACATTTCTTTATTGCTTTATGTTATATCTTTGCTTAGTTTAATTATTTGTTTAGTTTATTTAATTGCAAACAACCAATTTTTATTAAACTAGATTAGGATTAATTTGGTTAAGGTTTAATTAATTTTCCTACGTTCATTCAAGTCCGTGTGGGTTCGACCTTGTTCTTGTCAAACTATACTTTAGTACGGTTTGTACACTTGCGAGTACTTTAAAATTTCACAACAGTGGTTGTTGAGACTGCACTGTTCAAGGGTCCTATCCACATAAATGCGGCCAGAAAAGTTGTTACAGTGCATTTAATACGGTAGCAACAGTTTTTCCTTTAGATATTTCTGAGCTCTTATTGCCTTTGTACGTGTCTAAAGTTTATTGTTATCGTTAACTTCTCGAAAGGTCACCTAAATTGTCCAAATACAGGTTTGATCAATATTCGTCGTATTCGAGAAGGAGATACTCCTTGGACTATATCCCTTTACTCTTTCCTTATGTGATTCTCAAATTTGGGGTCTCTCCTAATCATTTACTTCTCCTCGAACATGCCTATGTCATCAGATAAGGCCCAAGGCCTAATATACAAATTTAGGCCCTTACCCCCACATCAACATTGTCTAAAACTTTTTCAAATTGACCAATTTGGTTTTTAAAGCCAACTTAGACTCTAAAACAGTTAAGAAAAATGACCAACTAGTCTAATAGTTTTTTGAAACTAAGTTGACTTTAGGGACCAAATTGGTAAATTTTGAAAAATATTGGACATGATTAATATTAGTCCAAACCTTGGGGTATGTTAATGAAATTTATCCATAATTTTTATTTTTATTTTACAAATGAAGGTATTCAAATCTCTTCGAGTATTTGATTATTCTCTTAAGTATATGTAGTCCTCTATCTCACAAGCACTAGGTTATTATAAGAAGAAATCTCATGGGGTGGCTCCAAGATGCTGGTAAGAGATTTCAAACCTATGATCTTATAGATATCATGATAATTTAGGATTTAAAAAAAAAAAAAAACCTTAGTCTTATATTTGTTTCGCTTTTTCAAGAACAAATTTATGCCTGCCACTAATTCAGTGAGAGCAATTTTAGGCCAACCTAATTAATAACCTTTATTTGGTATAATCTAAACATGGACCAAGACCAATTAAAGATTCACAATTCAGGCAGGTTAACTTCAATTTTGTCATTTTGTATAGTATAATTTGCCCTATCCTCCATTAAAATTTAACCATGGTTTTTGAGTGAAGTTGTAGTGTGCATTTTGTGTTAGAATCTCTTTCCCTCTCCATTGTGTGTGTGTGTGTGTGTGTTTGTTTGTTTCTAAAATAAAAAATAAAAAGAATGAGTAAGGGGCTGTTTGGGTTAAAAAAAATGTTCACTCATCACTCATCACTCTATAACTCATCACTTATCACTGAAAATACCACAACTTCCTAAGGTAGTATGTTTGGTACTTGTTTCCAACTTCTGATAACTCAAATTTTTTTTACTTTTTATGGGATCCATGGATTGACTTGGTGTAGCTTTTACTTCTTAATTTTTTTCCCCTTCAACCCCCAATAGCCAAACTCACCGAACCTATGTTTATTTTCCTTCTCCTCTTTCTTTATTCTATCCCCCACTTTCCTAACTAACCAAGAACATCCAAATATCATGATTGCATCAATACAGCACAAAGGAGTTTCACCACAGGGATCGAAGCAAAAGCGACCATCAATTGAAATAAAGGATATGATGGACCTCCGTGGTAGGCGAAGGGCTTTGATGGACCTCCAGGTGAAAACCCTCGAGATCAACTCCATTCCAACAAACTAGATTCTGTAGTAATTGGTTTGGATGCCAAGAAAATACAGAGAAAATGAGAGGAAGGTAATGTTTAATTGTGAATTCTATAAGATAGGATTTGTTTGGTTGCCGAGAAAAACAAAGAAAAATGAATGAGAGAGAAGAATGATTAACGTTGATTTGAGCTTTGGCTTCCATTAGGCTTAGTGGGAAGTTGCAGGTATTGTATCTTAGTCAATTGCAGAGGCTTTTTTGTGTTTGGAGTTGTGGTGGTATGAAATTGGAGTGATCTTGTTGAAACCTGGTGAAGAGAGCCATTGCTTCTTCCATCAAAAGTTGAGCCTGGTGTTGACTTCTCTCTGACCGTGAGTCCTAGCAATGTGTGTTTATTTATTAAAATGCCAAGAAAACTTAGTTTCTATTACTTGAAATCACCCAAAGTGTGTTTTCAGTTTTACTAACTCATCACTCAAAAATCAGATAATTGAGTGATGGAAACAAAAATTGAAAACAAATCCAAACACACCCTTTTGCCGTGGGACCCACTAATTTTGAGTTATGGGTGATGAAAACAGAGTGATGGGTGATAGAAAACATGAAATCCAAACACCCCCTAATTGTCCGACATTATTGTGATGTGACTTTGTGTTAGACTATTTTTACCTCTCCCTTGTGTGTGTTTATTTTTCAAAGAAAAAAAAAAAAAAAACCTTCAACCAATCTAATAATTAAAAAAAAAAAAAAAAAAAAAAAAAAAAGGGAAAGGATGATGCCATTTCTTTTCCCTTTTTTTTCAAAGACAAGACAGCCGCTATGACCCACGGCCAAAAGTCTGAGAGAAAGAAGAAAGACACAGCAAACCAACTCAAGTACTCATCCATTATTCACTTCCTCTAGAAGACAAGAGGAAATTCCAAGGAATTATTAAGCATGGTAAATGCACGGCATCTATCAGATGGAAGAAGAGAAACGTGGGTGTATATATAAGTGTCTTAGCATTTAATCAAACTATTTTATTTAACATTTTTTACTTATGAGATACTCCGAAAACCGTATGAACTAATAAGGGGATGAATCCAACTAGAGAATTTTGAGTTGATTAATGTTTATTACACATAAATTGTTTTACACAGTTTTACACAAATTCTAAAAAAACAATTGAAACTTAACTTAAAGTCACAATTTTCAGATAAAAAATTAACCATATTGTATTTACGAGTTACTACACATCCTTCAACTTATTAACTTCATCATCGAAGTGTCCCCAAAGAAACAAGAAACATGCCTTTTTACAATATTACGTTATTTAAATATATATATTTTTTAGAAGGACGTTATTTAAATATTAATCACACACTCTTGGATAAAAAGGTTGATTGCGAAAGATACATACGTCTATTTCATTCCATATTGGTGTGGGCCTTTATTTCATAGAATTTTAGGTGTACCACCAGCTTTACCCAATGTTTATAACAAAAAGAAAAATTAATGATTATGACAATACGATTAAGTTTTAGGTGTGCCACCAGCTTTACCCAATGTTTGCAATAGTGTTACTAAAACATCTCGGTATTGTATAGCCCACAACTACCAGTGAGTTGACTAGAGCAACACTTTCCATTACATTATTGCAGTCAGCAAAACGTTTCTATTATAAAACATCCTAGAGTGAGAATTAAGAATCATCCAATCTAATTATAAAAAGCAAAAGAAAGAAAAGAAACACCCACACTTTCATGCAGCACTGAAATGTAATCATGAAATAAGACAAAAAAGTAGTGAATTATTACCCAAAAAAGAAAGGAAAAATTACAATTTAAAGACTAACAATTAGCTTTTTATAATTTCAACCCATTTAAGTGGAAGGACACTATATTTAAGTTTTCATATGGATTGAGAATTTAATCTTTAGCTTTTCAAACTGTAAGTTCTAATTGGTTACTTTTTAAACCATAAGATTTAATTTCACTTAAAATAAAAAGAATTCATCTCACAAATTAAAATTTTATTTTTTATTTAATAAAGTTTCACCTCAAAGGTTACATTGAATACAGCTTTAAATTGATAATATTTAATCTAATGCATAAAGTAGATTAATTTCATGTGAAGAACAATCTAATAAATACCTAATACAAGAGAAATCAACATGAAATTAATTAGTCTTTTGGAGGAATACTTTCTATATATCATATATCTCCTCCATTCATGGATTAGTATAATGAGGCATTGGCGGGGGTTGTGAAAAGTGCCATTTTTTGGGCGGCGGCGGAGGTGGCGGCGGCGGAGGCGGAGGAGGAGGAGGAGGTGGGGGTGGTGGTGGTGGTGGTGGTGGTGGCGGTGGTGGAGGCGGTGGACTTCTAACTGAGCAGCCAAATGCACCACAGTCAACAGGATGCGCATAGAAAGAAAAACATTCCTCTGGTGACCTTTGCAATGGCCTATCTGGAATACAATTCTTCTTGTCATCTTTGTCAGGCAGCTTCAAGCACACGGGTGGTTCACCACAGAAATAGTTATATGAGTAGGTAAAGTTCTCCAACTTAGGCAACATGCATATACTCGGTGGAATCACACCTGACAACTTGTTATGCGCCACATCCAATTGCTCCAAGCTCTTCATTTTCCCTATTGATTCAGGCAAAGCACCAACCAACTCGTTAAAGCTCACATCAAACACTGTCACTTTGTCTAGCAACCCTATCTCTGGGGGCACACACCCTTTTAATCCACTGTTCATTAGTATAATCTCTTGCAAAGTGTCCTTCATGTTCGACAAACTCGAAGGCAAGCAACCATTAAGGTTGTTGTTGGCAAAAACAATCACTGAAACTGTAGAGTTGCCTATGTTTTCAGGTAAAGATGTTTGGAACTTGTTGTTGTTGATGAACAAAGCATCGAGTTTCAAGTCGAAAAGGCGTGAAGGGATGCTTCCTTGGAATTCATTGAATCGGATATCAAGGAATATGAGTGAAGGAATGTAAAGAACAACTGAAGGGAATGGACCAGAAAATTGGTTATTACTAATGTCAAGCTCATGGAGAAGGTGAAGGTAGCGAAAGCAATCAGGGATAGTGCCATAGAAGCGGTTGGAGTTTATGTGGAAGAAAGCAAGGTCAGTCAAGAGGCCAAGTTCTTCTGGTAGTGTACCGGCTATGTCAGCATGGTTTAGATCTATTCCAGCCACTGTAATAACGTGAGGGTCATCTGGGGCTGGCGCACAGGTCACACCTGTGTAATTGCAGACGTTTGGGCCACACCAATTTAAGGTAGAGTTTTTGGGGTCAGAGGTGATTGAGTGTTTCCATGCTTGGAGGGCCGTATAAGCCTTTAGGAGTCTTGGGTTTGGGAGTGGTGGTTGTGGTGGTGGAAAGTTTGAAGCTTGGTGAGAGGGCTTGGAGAGGAATATGAGAGAGAAGATGCCCCAAAGGGCTAGAGTGAGAAGTGGGTTAGTCTTCATTTTGAAAAATATGCCATGTGTTGGTATTGGGTTGTTCATTCTTGTTTGATGTTTGAGACAATTAGACCCTGATTTATAGAAGGGTAAAGAAGAAGTTTTGATGGTGATAGCGATTCATAGCATAAGATATGGTGTGTAAGTTAAAAAGGTTAATCAAACTTTGACAATATCTCAGTTTTCATTTTCCTTGTGATTAGTTTGTAGGTAGAGTGAGGTATTGCAATTATTGGAGTACAGAAGTACTAATATGTTTTATATTTGAATTTGACTCATTATTAAGAAGGTGAGACGAATGTTCACATTTCACACTTCCTCTCTCTATATATTTTATAAGCTTTTCTTCTTTTGCATGGTTCACTGTAATGCACCAGCATGGCCTTTGTTTCTCGTGGAAAGTTGGAATGGAGTTTGGTCGCTGATCTTACCAAAAACACGGTTCTTAAACCTGTTCGGTTTATTATATTGATTCAACTCAAGGCTGGATTGTTCAACAAATTATAACATTTATTTTCCAGCTATAAAAGTAATTGTAATTTTTCAAAGTGGGATCATTTAACAAAGATATTGGATGGTGTCCCTAGTCTCAATTCAAATAGTTTCCTAGGACCCAAGACAAGGTCATGAAAATGGCAGGCATCAGAATACAGAAGTAAAATTTGTTAGACATATCTTTTTTTTTTTTTTTCAGAGTTAGACATATCTTAAATGCCGGTGCTTTCAACAATGAATTGGGAAATGAATCTTAAGGTTGATTTGTTAATCATCAGATGGGACTTAAGTTTTAACCAATGGGACCCCCATGCAGTAGTTGAAGGCCTTGGGGGGGATACGTTGGATCTTGTTTGGTTATCCAAAAGGCTCACCATCTTAAACTATGAAAGTCATGAAAAATATATATATCATGTCATGGTTGTTGGAGATTCATAATGAGACTATGATCTCACAACAGAAATGAGCTATAATTTATTATTGCATGTCCATTACTATTATTATTATTATTATTATTATTTTTAGTCATATATTGCACCCATTGACGCAGTAAATGGTTCTAAAAATTCAGAAAAACATTTTCTATTACAACTTGGATTTGTTTATTTCATAGTTGGTTGGATTAAGCATACTTTTGAAGAGCAAGGAAGGCTGCAATGAGAAAGTTAGCAGTCTTTTCAATCTGAACCTATCAAATTAAACCACTGACTTTGTGTAGTGTTTTGATTCTTGTGAACCCAAACCGACATTTTAAATTCACCATGGAGACATTGACCCGATGGAAGGTTTTAGTATTACAGCAGTTGGCTTATGTATGTTTGACAAACCTAAATACGTTCGTTTAAATGAACACTTTATTTATTTGTTTATTTGTTAAAAGTTGGTTAAAGTAATCAGTAAATAAGTTTTAAAAAATCGTCCAATTAAAAAAAATAAAAGAAAGAAATGCCAACATATATATATATATTTCATGAAAGAAATGCCTACATATACTTTTTTTTGATGAACTAATGCTTACATACACATTCTCTTGTAATGTTCCCAAATTTAATAAAGAGGTTCCATGAAAAAGCAAGAAGGGAGAGCCAATTTTGAAAACATTTGAATGCGTGTATTTTACACCATTTATTTTATTCCAAGCAAACATTATATATACTTGAGATCATAGACTGAGTTAAGTCACCTAGCAGAGCAGGTAGACTTTAGTAAGAGCTACAATGTGACTCGGTTGCGTGGTCTATTAACACAATTTTCTTTTTCTTGTGATCTAAAATTCAATTAATTAGAACCCACTTGAGAGTTGAAATTTGAGAGAGAGAGAGAGAGAGATATGAAGTCAATGATATAATAGAAAATTGTACCACGCAGCGCACTGAGAGAGAATTTACACGAGCCTAGCTAGAAATCATAGAAATTGTATTTGCATTTCCAAGTTTCCAACTCTAGACAAATGTAAAGAATGAAGTTTCGGCCTAAGAAGAAGCCAGTCATGCAGTTCTAGCAAAATATGAAACTTTTATATGAGCCTAAATAATGCAGCCATGCTTAACGGCAAGTTAGCTGAAACATAAGCATTCCCAAGACAAGGAGGAGTCACTCTAAAAATGTAATAGTCAATTTAAAAGAATGTTTACATTTACAATACAAAACATTACATCAGTTTCTAGAATGTCGTTTCCTAAAGTCCATAATACCAAACTCTTAAGACCAAATCACTTAATTAAGCAAGAATAGGTCAGCAATTGTCAACAACAACCTTGTACACCGTCAGAGATGTGGATTAAAAACACGATGTTGAAAAAATAGAAAGAAACTTAAGAAAAATGTGGCAATTAGATTTTGAAACTCAGCAAAGCAAAGCAAAGCACTTAACATGAATTTGATTGGTCACAGACGGAAAAAAGTAATAGTGCCAATTAAAGCCTAAAGGGTTAGTAATAGGTTCCCTCAGTGGACCTTTTTCTGCTTATTTTGCTTGTAATCAGCACAAAGAAAGAAAGAAGAAAGGAGGAAAAAAAAAATTCCAAAAAGAATATGCTGGATGACTAGATGAGCATTATTAGTAATTTTTTGAATGATTAAGTTTGGCTATGAATCTCATTCAAAAAATTCACATAATTATATATTTTGAAAATCTAACTGTTAGTGTTAGATTGCATATTCTTTATCTTCTTCACACACATCAAATTTTGTGCTAATCGGATTTTATTTACTGCTCAATCCATAAACTTATTTGTTATGCATATATAATTTTAGACTACAATTTTTTTTAAAAAAAATTTAAACATTTGATTGATGATATAGTTATTTGTCTTTAATTTTATGGAAATTTAGCATGTATGAATGATATAAGAAGAAAATATAATTTAATGATAGATTTGTCAAAATTCATATCTAATAAAAAAATATTGAATGGAGTTGTAGAACTATGAATTCACTTCCAAATTTATTGCCAAATTTTGTCATTCTCTTAAAGGAAAAAGATATTAAAAAATATGAACCATGAATTTTTTCTCCAAAACGCCATATATATATATATATATACACATATATAGACACACATTGGTGTATCTAGAAAATTTGGGCTTATTTTGGCTTTTCTTGTGCACAAAAATAAAACTCCCCTCATTTTTTGTAGTACATTAAACAATTAAGAAATTAGAAGAAAAAAAAAATCCAAACGCACTCTATTAATAGGTGTGAATTTACCCATTGTACTAATTGAAGGCTTTTTTTTTTTTTTTTTTTTTTTTTGTGGGTGTTTCCAGTATTTATTTATTTTTTTTTAATTTTATCTTTTTTGGAGGGATGATTTCAATCGGTTGAGTTAATTGAAACTCACATTTAAAACTTTATTTTATAACATTAAAAGATAAATAAAAGTAAAAGACTATATCTTTTTTTCGTTTGATCAAATAAAAGCATATATCTTAGGTTTTTATAATGGACAATGCTTTCTCCCAAATAAAACCATTCACGTGTTAATTAGGATTAAAACACCTCATTGAAACTATATGGTAGAATATTTAAAATAAGTGCTAACAAAAAATTACATGAAATTATCATGATAAAGATAAATATATATATATATATATATATAAGCTATAGTAGGAATAGAAATAGATTTAAAATAAAAAAAATACAACTTAAAACTATTAAAATGCTATAGCTAAACATATGATTTACAAATATGATTTATTTATTTATTTGAGGTAAAAGATTTATAAATCTTAGTGTATGTAGAATTGTAGCCGCACATAACGCAGATTACATGCTCGTTTAAATAATATACGTGGTTACGTTAATGGATTTTGAGTTGTCATTGAGGAATTTTGCTTCGAAATGGCTTAAAATTAAACACTTTCATTTTATAATTTCAGTTTACTTGTAAAGTGAGTGAAATTACAACGAAAGCCTTACAAACAAAAATGAGGCCTTGCAGTTCCTCAAGGTGACGACTTATCACACCTGCAATTTCTTTGGCCCAATTATTTGGTTGCAGCGTTGGGTTGCCTCTTGTACCTCCCAATCGGCTATTCCTGGCTCTTGCTTGTCACACGTGAATTGGTCCTCAGGGCCTTTGCTTTCTTCTTCTTAGTAATAGTCATTTAATTAAAAGAAAAAAAATCATTTGAATTTGACTTAATGGATTAAGGTCCTTATTAGTTTATTATTATTGTTATTAAAGTAATTTCTAATCCTGGTTTTATTTTGTTTCAAAGTGATTTGTGATCAACCATGACAATTCTACTTAAATGTGACCATAATACCTTTTTTTTTTTTTTTTTTGAGAAACCACCCCTGGAAAGAAGGGGGGCCATAATATGCAATTTCTAGTATACAAAAGATTAACATATATTTGTCATTTTTCATGATGATGCAATTTCTAGTGATGAAGTGTGAATTCATCAGCCAATGCATGTAGACAGAAATGATCTCCGGCCTCCTATAAGTATGAACTCTCAAATGTGGTCACCGGTGTGGTGCCTGCCACAACGTCTACGATGCCAAAGTCAGTATTGGAAATTATTTAAGAAAGAGCAATGTAGTGTATCAGAAAAATTTTACAGTAACTATCTCAATGTGCACACCTCTTTTTCTTGGCCATGTGGGGGGCTTTCTATATGTTGTTGGAGTCTCTAGCCGTTAGGCAATTAAGGTGGTTCTTAAGTAACGTTTTCTGGCCTCATCATGTTGCTTTTAATTTTATCCCAACGGTCTGTACAACTGGTTTTGTAACCGTCCAGGGCGTTTATTGGCGGCATTGAATGAGGTGCTTAATCCTCGTCAGTGAACTGGTAACTCGTTAGTGTAAATCCGTCTCGTCGAACCAGTTTTCCTCGTCTATGCATGATTTCGTCAGTCCCATCATCTAGTATATAAAAGATTAACATATATTTGTCATTTTCCATGATTTCTTCATTTGGGTCTAATTTCGTGACTTCAATAATAGTTGTAACAAAAATTGTTGGCATCATAAAAGCTAGGAATAGCAAAATGCCCTCGTCATATATATATATATATATATATATATAAATAGGTGCCCCTAATTATTATATATATCATGAGCGATACAGAAATAGATACAATTTCAAGATTGTTTGCGAATACATTATCATATTTAAGTTTGATTAGTTTAATAGTTGAGACTTAAGCCTATATTTAATGTTAGGAATCCTAGGCTAGGATAGCTTTACTTGTCTATTAATGAATATAGATATTTTTTGCTGTCAAAGTTCAAATTATTTGTAAATAGTTTAATTAGTTTACAAGGCCCTTTAATTGAATTATAAAAAGTAAAACTCCCTAATTGAGACAGATGAAATCCATTGTCTACAATGGGGATAACAAAAACGGATAGCAAAAATATTGACCGCTTTACTTATTTTTTCTCGATTTGTCTCGCGTGGGTTTTCCTTATATTGAATAGGTTTTGCTTGTCCCATCCTGAAAGTATATATACACATATATTTTATAATTTTTTTAATGCATATCCTAGTTATAATGTGTTTTTTTTTTAAATATATATGCCATTAATAATTTGAAATCACTTTTATTTATCATTCTCTTCTAATACTCTTACAAGTGTCTTTTTCATTTTTGTTTCATCTTTACCTCACATCAACGAAAGAGTTATCTCCTTAGGAATTGTAAAAACCTCTAAACCCACCCCAAACTGAACTTGCGTCACTCTCATACCGCGCAAGTTTTTCTTGCAATGAAGAAGAAATAGGACACCTATAATTGAATTTTGCCTTACATCGTTGTCATCTCTAATAAAAATGAAAAAAGAAAAAGAATGTGTTATATCCTCAATATTTTTATAACAAATCATAGATAGTTAGTTGTTATTAGTTCAAATTTAAATCTAATACTAAAATTACTTTTTTACCTCATTGATAATAATTAGTAATAACTTTCACTTATAATTTGTTATAAAAATATTATAAACATATAATTTCTCAAAAAAAAAAAATGCCACGATAGAAGTATTCCCCAAAACGCATCGTATCGCTCCCTCCCTTCTTGTTCCTTTTCAACATAGATAGAAAGAGACCCCCAAGCAATCAAGCAGGAGGTGCTAGTGCTGTGAGAGAGAGAATATCATTCAGCCTTTTCTCTTTGTGTCAAAGAGCTACCTCATAAACCCTACTAATACCCCCACAAACCAAAAAGCACAAAAACGAAGAATGAGTGAAGCAACAGCAGAGCCAAAATCGGGTGCGGTAAGCTCATCGGAAGGTGGTGGTGGTGAGATGTCTTTGAAAGACAAAGGCAATGAGTTTTTCAAAGCTGGGAATTACCTCAAAGCCGCTGCTCTCTACACCCAAGCCATCAAGCTTGACCCTTCTAACCCCACTCTTTATAGGTAAGGTTACCCTTATTTTTTTTTAGCATTTCTGGTTAAAGTTTGATGCTTTCGTAGAAATTTTTGATTTTGGTTTCTGGGTTTCAAAGTTAACTTGATTCTGTCAAATGGGTACTTTGCAAATTTCATTTTGTTGGGTTCTTTTTTTATTTTGATTTTGATCTCTGTTAGTGGTTTTACTTCACTGTTCACGTGTTATATCAGTTTAGAACTTTAGAAGCTTTACGTACGCTGGAAATTGAAATGGGTTTTGTTTGTTTTTGTTATGGGTTTATGCATTTGAACTCTACAAGGAGACAATGTGGATTTAAATTTTACATAAGCTTTGTCCTTGGATGTGAGGCAGTATAATGTAGTGGGGGGTTTTAGCTGTTGATGAGTTTTTGAGGCCAGTGTGCGATTAAGTGATGTCTATATAACTTAGTTTTTACAATTACACGTGAGATGGGACACCACACGAATTGTTCATAATGTTTCGGCACGAGCACCCTGTTGTTGCTGTTTAACATAGTTGGACACTAGCGAAGCGACAATTGGTTTTTGTGCTTTGTGAGGAAGTTAATATGACATAAGGGAGATGGAGGCATCAGCCAACCAATAAAATGATCTCATTTTGCATTGGTTGAAGAGAGATGTATTCAGTGCGGGCCCAATTAGTTGATTTTTAAGTTACGGGCCTACGGTTTATTCAATTCTTCATTGCAAGGTTTGGATAATTTCTGCTTGATGTTCTCAGTCACCTTGAGTATCACACAATTAGACAAGATCATGATGTCACTCTGAAGATAATGCTTTTGAAGAGGAGGGATTTGAAAGCAGCCAGTGCTTTTCTTATTGAGAGTGAATTTACTTTGGGACATAATTTGGATTTGGTAGATCCCTGATGGTGTGTAATAAAGCCTTCTCCACAATGGTTATTTCCAGCATGCTTGCCATCTGTAGTTCCTTATTCATTGACCACAGCCTTCATTTTTCCTGATCATATTTATGCATTTACTTAGCTACCTATGGAAAAAAATTGTAGAAGATAAGTATGGCTGCTAAGATTAGAATCTAGATGGGTATTCATGTCAGTATGCATAAATATGAAATGGTACTTTGCTTTAGCATTTAGATACTGAAATTGCAGATTGATCAGGAGAAGTATCATGGTGGGATAAACACCACCCTAAACTTACATTGTATGGTAGCTAAGATTAGAATCTAGATAGGTATTCCTGAATGCATATGTTGTGTAAACAACCTTTTCATTTATAATGTTCCATTATTGGCCAGCAACCGTGCTGCTGCATTTCTACAGTTGGTTAAGCTTAATAAAGCACTTGCTGATGCTGAGAAGACAATTACACTGAAACCCCAGTGGGAAAAGGTACGTATATTCATGCATATGAAACATTAATTGTACTTGATGTCCTAATCTTTTCCTTAAACAGTACTGTTTTGATGCACCTACAGGGATATTTCAGGAAAGGATGCATATTAGAGGCCATGGAACAATATGATGATGTATGTTTTAAAGTTACTATTATTTTTATTTTCTGTGACAACGATTCTTCTGAACCAGAGCTCGTGGTTTTGGTATCTTGCTACTGATGTTTATCCTATCCACATATTGTAGGCCTTAGCTGCCTTTCAAACAGCTTTGCAATACAATCCACAAAGTTCTGAAGTTTCAAAAAAGATCAAGAGGATTTCCCAGTTGTCGAGAGATAAAAAGAGAGCTCAAGAAGTGGAGAACAAGAGATCCAATATTGATATGGCAAAGCATTTGGAGAAGTTGAAATCTGAAATGGTGAGTGTATTTTTCAAGCATAAACTCCAAATTTTCATATATTTTCTCTTGTTTTTTGTTGGTCTGTAAATATAGTGATTTAGACTCCATTTCTTTTCACTTAAAACAATTTCCCAAAATTGTATTCCAAATTTTCTGGTCTTGGTACAGCTGAGAACTTATTGTCAACAAAAAATGTTTTGTTGGTTATTGTTAAAAATAAACACTAAAAAAAGTGGAAAATATTTTAGGCATAAACCATTTTCCATATGTTATAGGATCCATAGCTGACCCCTAAAATTTTGGGACTAAGGCTTAGTTGTTGTACAAGCAGCACTAAGGAGGGGAGAGAGGGGCGGGAGTAATATAATTATTGTTATAAAATGGAGTGCCACTTGTCAAGGTGCAGCCTAGTGGTTGGAGGCTTGGGATGAGCAGTAGACCCAGACATCCTAGGTTCGATCCCCACTAGGAGTTCTTCTAGATTACTTTTCACCCCAAAAAAGAGAGCATATCATTCCCATGAAGCCCCACCATATTCGTCCTATCTCCTTGTCGACGCAGCCCACCAGTGGCAGTGAGCCTCCATAACCTCAGCTTTTCAGGCAAGACCTTCTCAGGTCTCATCCATCCCCAAATCTACCTCTTGTCACTCTCCCATGAAGTCCCACTGTCCTTTCCCTTTCTCATTGCCTGCAGTTTGATTTCGTATCACTATGACCTCAAGAGGCTGAAAAGGTTCTCTGTGGTGAACAACAATATTTCAAAATTGGTGCCATCTGATTTGGAAAATTTTGGTTTATCCAACTTTGATGTGAACAATGAGCTCTGTTGGAAGCCCCTTGGGTCCAAGTTTCATTGAGGCTATGGTGTTGTTGAGCAATTGCTGCTAGAAAGTGAAGAGAATGTTGTCAGGTATTCTCTCAAAAATCCTAAAGTTGTGGTGGGACTGGGATGATAACCAAATCGACTGAATTTCCACAAAATCGAATCCAACTTTGATGAGAATTGGGGTTTGTTCTTCTTGGTTGCTTATACTTTCTGGGTTTAATATTTTTGTTTCTAGAATTGATTACTTTTGGTTCATTCTCAATTTTGAGCATGATTCCTATATCAAGAATTATGGGTAATTGGTGTCTAAAGAATTTGGCGCTAAAAATTATGATTTTGGAAGATTTGTTTCTTGTAATTGGGTTGATGGTTTTATTTATGTGAAAGTGGCTGTTTCTAACTTATCCAAAAAATAAATAAAATGATTGACTTTTAGGTTTTCATTCTGTAACCAAAGTTTGCCCAAGGTATTTTTGAACTATTTAGGATTATTCATTGAGCTTTGCCTTGCAATATTTATAGGCTTAGCTGCATTTGTAATTTGATGGATTTTGTGTGAACCAACCAAAACATGGAAATTTTTTTCATGACTATTTTTGGGATTCCAATCAAACCATGGAAGATAAGTGATTTCGTATTTTCCCATAGAATATGCTTAGGTTGAAACAAACAGAGTCTTAGCTTGACTTATTCTCGTTTTCTTTAATAAACTTTCTAGTAATGGTGATATAATATAATTGTTTCTATTTGCTTTAATCTTCGTGTTCTGCTTTGTCATCTTTCCTTCTCTCTTATAGAGCAGTTGTATGTATCCTCTGAAACTGTCTAATGCAGGTAAGAGTTTACTACTTCATCAGCTACTTATGACCATCAGTAGACTATCTGGGGTAGGAATTGTTTTCAGTATTCACAAATAAGGAGGACTAAATTGGTCATTATCTTTGCAGTCTGAAAAGTGGGGACCTGAAGAATCCTGGAAAGAGATTTTCTCTTTCCTTGTTGAGACAATGGAGACTGCTGTAAAATCATGGCATGAAACGTCTAAAGTGGATCCAAGAGTATACTTCCTTCTTGATAATGAAAAGACCCAGACTGATAAATATGCTCCAGTTGTGAATATTGATAAGGTATTTAAATTATGTCAATACTTTTTTTGCATATATAAGTTTGCTTGCTGATATTCAGTATGTTATGACCCATTAGTGTTGTTCAGGTTACATATGTGAACTCAACTTTGAATTTTTATTTTTATTTTTTATTTTATCTTATCTAGCAATAAGTTTCTAACACTTACATGCATGTTCTCTTTGTCCATCATTTGCAGCTTGTATTTGCTTCTTACACATTTTTATTGATTACTTTTATCTTTTGCATGTGCCAGGCCTTTGAATCACCCCATACACATAGCAGTTGTTTTTCATTTCTTAGGCAGTATGCTGATGATTCTTTTTCCAGAGCGGCCTGTGTGGTGGCCCCCAAAAGTATCATATCCTACCCACAGGTAACTTTTAAGTTCTTCAGGACATGGATGTTTAATAGACAGGGATTTATCATGTGACAAGCTGGATACCTCCCTATATTTTACCCCCATGCTAGTAGAAGCATGTCTCAAGATGTCTCAACTTTAATTTTGATGCTTACACTTGCTATTGTAAAGTGCTAAAAAAGTTTCTTTGCTTCAGATTTTTACTATAGAATGGGCACTGCATAGAAAGCGCTTTAGGTCATTATATGTGTGTGTGAGGTGTAATGAAAATGGCAACTGGTTAGTTTATAACTTGTTGGAGGTCACACCACAAATTTGGGTTCTAGTATTTCTAAAAGTTTGAAATATGCCTTCACCTACTAACACAATTAATGGCTGATAGTTGCTCGTTGACAGTCAAAAACCCAAATAATGATTTGATGTGGTGCAGTGCAATTTACTATCTCCATTTAGAATGTGGCTGATGGTTCCAAGTGTAATAACTGTTGAAAGATTAATCAGGCAGTTATGAACCTGCTTTAATTGATATGCCATTACCCTAATTAGAAAGCTCTATCTGATATGCCCATATCTGTATTCCATAAAGTGCGATAACTTATTCAGTTGCCTAGGAAAAAAAGGCTTATGCAGTCTAGAAATTGAATGTGTAGTTGACAACCAGTACCAAAACACCCTTTTGCAGGTCTGGAAAGGTCAAGGATCTAGAAAGTGGAAACATGGGCAACACGATGGTTTCTTTGTTCAGTTTGAGTCCCCTTCCCTGCGTCAGCTTTGGTTTATTCCCAGTTCTAGCGAAATGGGACAAACAGTGTGCAGGTTTTGTCTCTCTCTGTCTCTCTTGCATTCAATCTTATCTATCATGAGTGTTACCAATGATTATTAATTAGTTTAGAGTACAGAAAGTATTTCAATAGTAGTTACCCCGAGCGTATCATTGCCAAAGCTGTTTTGAGACAAATGCTCTTCCTTTAATAAATGGGTCCAGTTACGTTAATCATCAATTTTAGAAATTTTTTGATGAGAAATTGGAAAAGCTGTCAAAAAAGTTGGTCACATTTTCATTTTTTCATAAAAAGTTTCCTAAAATGGTTTAATAACATATGCCCTTAGGTCATACGTTAGTAAAACCCATAATAAAGGGTCTGGTTAATGTATGCAGCATACATTAATCATACATTTTATAGTTTTAAGTATCAATTTCAGGAACATGTATTACTTTTTGAAGCTATTGATTTGATTGAACAGTCTGTACTGGCAGGTCCATCACATCTCATTCTTTTTTGTCTATACCCTGGTGAAAAGTGATAGTTTTTAATTTTAAAAAAGAAAAGAAGAAAAGTGATAGTTTTTAACTTCCGTGTGGAGCTTTAATACTGATCCATATTATTCCCCCAAATTCACCGAGTTATGGTTTGTTTTTCTTTTAAGAAGGAAAAATCGAGAAAGTGAAACTGATTTTTTTTTTTTTGCAATCCCAGTAGATTGATTCCTCGTTGATTTCAAATCAAATTAATTCTTCATATTGATAGAGATTGGTTCCTTTTTTGAGTTTTAGGATGTAACCCACTGCTTTCAAGGAAACAGGCCACTATGCATGTCCTCATCTTTTATTAATATAATCATTCAATAATTTATCATATAGAACTTTGTAGTATTCAGTGTCCAATTGAATAGCATTGATAGACTCCATTCCATACAATTTTTTCTTGTTAAAACATACAGAACCTTAATCTTAGGGCCCTTTTCAGGGATCCAGAGGTTCTTGACATCAGCGTCCATGAAGTGCTTCCACGCGTATTCAGGGAAACGCTGCCCAAATCTTAATACTCTCTCTTATCTTGGCATGGGATCCATCTCATAAATTTTGGAGGTCTGCTAAAGTTAGACGGCTTTAAGTAAAAAAGAAAGACAAAACATCAGTTGTATGTGTTTTGTCTTGATTTGGTATGCAAGTTCGTGCTTTGATGTGGTAAATGCTTGCCAATAGGTGCTTTTCTTTGTCATATCATTCTTGTAGTCAGCTTTAAACTCTCTGAAAATTCTGCAGGCTTTTTGAGTGGTTTTGTTTTGCAGAGATTTTTTATTATATGATTGCTTTTCCTGTAATCTGATGAAAATGAGGGCTTTGGCCCTTGAACTAAGTGAGTCATTTCTGGTGCCGATTTTATATTACTAACATCAGTGTCAGGAACTGTTGGAAGTAATTGTCTTAAAAGTGTTTAAAATGGCTATAGCTTATAAATAGTGCTAATACAGTTATTCCAGATCTCCATTTATGTAAATTTCAATGAAACAATTTTTTATTTATTGGTCTGTGTTTACTCGTATGTAAAAAACTTGTTACTGTGCTCCTCATTAATTGCGTTATTCTGATTGACTGATATTGTTAACTTCTAAATCATTCTTTTATCTTGATTTCTGCTTAGAGGAAAGATGAATTGGTGGTTCGGAGTCTATCATCTTTCACGTTCATATATTGTGTGTTATTGTTCTGATAAGAGACCATCACATGTGTATCTCTTCAATTCTTCTATTACTTTCATGCTTGGTCCTACATATGAGACCTTTAAAACCATATCTAAGCAATTGTAATTGTGTTTAGGAAAGTGGGTAATCTACTTAAAGATTAGTTAGGGTTCTAAAAAATGATTATTGAATTACCATAGGCGTATATAAATTATATTGTGATATCACTAAACAGGAATTAAGGATGAATACTTTATCATCCTGAATTAGCTTTACCTAGATACAGGGAAATTCAGTTAGCTAATGTGGAAAGGATTGTGATCAACATTAATGTGGAAAGGACTGTGTTCCTCATTAATTGCATATTAACATTGTGATCAATTCTGAGTCAATTAAACGCAGTCATTGGACCTGAGAGTTCCAGTGGTAAGCAAAGATAGGTGATGGTGAGCTTTTATAAATTAAAGCAAGCGCCATATCTGACATACAAATAATTGCACAAATCAAGAGTGAAAAATGTGATATGGGTCTTGCTTGTTGATGGGGCTTCAGCATGGACAACGGATAAATAGGGGTGAGAATGGGATTAAGCCAGTTTGTACTGGGGCCATTTGATTTTGGTTTGGTTCATATTGGTCTCTATAACCTGGAATTTTTTAGCTTAGATCAGGATAAGACTTGGTAACTTGGTTGCGCTGACATCTTCTAATAAAAGCATATCCTAAATTTAGCTTCTCAAATGCTTATGTGATAATCTTTGGAGTTGCTAAATACATGAAAGCAAATAGAGAGGCACTCACCTATTCAACTGAGTATCACAAAATAGGAAATAAATTTGAAGAGAACCATAACCAACAAGGGTTTAATAAAATTAGTAGAGGAAAAGAGAAGAAGCAAAAGTAAGCAATTTCCAGTTATGCTATAACTGGAAAATTGCATTAGTAGAATTAATAATAAAAATGACATTTCATGTCAATTAAGGAAGTATCAGAGTATATGACTTTAGATAGAATATAATGGAGAAAAAAAATACATGTGGTTTTCACAAGTTCTAAGAGCTTCCGGTTGGGCTCTCCACTTATTTGGAGGCTCTTATGGTTTACATGGCTACATATTTCTATTGAAGTCCTAACTTGAAGGGTGATTTATTTGGTTGATAAATGTCTCTTAATTAGTTAATAAGGTCAGCCCATAAACTTCCAAGTTCAAAACTAAAGCTTTTCAATTGAGTTTCTTTACGATCTGAACTCATAGATAAGAGTGCTCGTTTTACATTGTTGTAGGAACTAGAATTTTAGGTGTAGAGTTCACTTGGGTGATTTGACATTTTTTAGAATAATCACATGGGAGCATCCAGACGCGCATAAGCTGCAAGTACACCATATTTAAGATGATATTTCAATATGTTTTTTCCGATAACAAAGTTAGTACAAACTCCACTTCAATTTGTTTAGATTAATTAGAGTTATTGATTAACTTTTAAGAGACCCTTATAAAGACATTGTCTAATTTCCTGTTGTGTGACATACGTGATAGGACAATGCCTATGCAAAAACCCAATAATATGTTTTTCTTTTTACAATGAGGGAAGTAGTTGAAAGTTGAAACTCTTATAGGTCTATCAGCACAGGACTAACAATTCTGGTTCAACTTTATGCTTGTGCACTTGACCTAAAACCACACAAGTAGAAATAAAAATGATGAATATACAAGTGTTGGTGAACAGTTGCTCTATATAACTCTCGAGTACTTTAAATTGTGGTCTTTATGCGTAATAATTATTTCACGTATTCGGCATATACAAAAGATACCTTCTCCTTCATGTGCGTATTGCTATTTATAGGTCAACTGTCGAAGATAAGATGCAAGTCTCAATTCAAGATCTAAGGACATTTCCTTTTCAGATTAGTTTTCTATGGCTGAAACAAAATAATTAGTCTTTATCACAATTCACAGGCCAACTGATGAATGTGATGCCCATGATGGTCAAGTGGTAATGGTACTTTTCTATTAAAAGCTGAATCTAACATAACACTGTTGATTCATTATGCAATTGAGCCCCACAAGTGTGGCCAAGTCTTGAAACTTCGATTACAGACTTTATAGTCAGAAACATTACATGTAGGAATCGGGGAATCACTTAATACCCCAGGCCCCATCAAGCCACTTGCCTCAGTACTAGTTCGATAAGTTTACATTTCATATTTCATTTTCATTTACAATACTTAAGAATTAGCAAAACACCCCAAAAATAATACCCTCTTTCTCACTCTGCATTGGTCCTCATCATTGGCGGACGCTCTTGCCTAATACTTATGGATGCATCTAGTACATATAAACATTTGGATCAATTATGCAATTGATCGTAGCTTAGACCATGTTTTGTCGTCCTTGTAATTCAACTGCAGCTGGATTGGGCTTGCAGGAGTGTAGCATGAAGTTGCATGCTGCCACAGCTTCTGCCACTGTTAAATAAATCCATTCTTCACCAATGTTTTCGATGAATTTGGACTTGTCCAACTTCTTAATCACCTCGCTTCTTGGGTTGGCTAGCACAAGCTATATTGAAAACAACATATATAGTACTTTAATAATCAACTAAAGCTATTTCTTGGCATTGAATTTAAAATAAGAAATGGCAATAAAATTTCTACCTTGAGACCCCTGCTATCTGAATTCTTCTTAACCTCTTCAAGCATGCTGATCCCACTCGTGTCAATGCTACCAACAGCTGTGATATGTAAATGCATCTTTAGCTACGAGGAGAGTAGTTGTAATATTGTATAGGATAAACGCTGATGTCTTTATTGAGTTCTAGAGAGACTGTTTCTAATCGATTCCTTACCGCTCAAGTCTAGGATAATGTACTGTAGGCTGGTTTGTCCAGAAGATTTTAATTTCTCTTCCTCCTCGTAAATCCATCTTTGGATTCTGTGAACAAGTTTAGCACCAAGATAAATATTTTCTTCATGCTCAATAATAGTGAGTTATCATTAACAACTTGAATATTGCATATGTTTTTGTACCTTTCTCTTAAGTAGTTTGAATTTGCGAAGTAGACGGGGGCGTCAATTTGGAGAATGAGTACTCCAGGAACATTATTAGCGATTGGATATTGATCAATGCTTCTGTAAGCCATGGAGTTGGGAATGTTCCCTAAGGCAAAAGTCCTTGGTCTTGATACAAATAGGAGTACCCTTAGCAAGGATAGTGTAACCTGCATTTTCAAATATAAACCACATGAACAACTTTAAACAATAAATTAGAACATATTGTATTTTTTGGATAATGTTCCTAATCCACTTACCGCAACGACAAGGCCAACCTCAACGCTGAAAAAGACGACACCAATATAGGCACCCATACAGACAACGAAATCAAACTTGTCGATATTCCAAAGGTGGATGGCAGCTTCATAGTCGATAATGCCAAGCATGGCAGCTATGATTATAGAGGAGAGCACTACAAGAGGTGTGTAGTGGAACAATGGCGTAAGGAATAGCAATGTGATCATCACTGCTGTTGCCATGACTATGTTGGACACTGCAGTCTTGCACCCTGCATTGAAATTCACTGCAGTTCGCGAAAAAGGCCCTGCAATCACATTGGATTGCATATGTATTAGCATTTGATCATGAAAAATGCTAGTCCTACTTGTTATAATAGTGTGGGGTTGTGATAACCTTTCTAGGGGCCCAAATCATCTAGCCCAAGGCAAATTAACCAAGGTTCTAATTTGGGTTTTCTTTGGATTAGGTGGGGTTTGTTTGTACCTCTTGTATTATTTATTTTGGACTGGTAAAAAATGTACCTGCGGTCAAGTAACATGAAGTGCAAGATCCAGCAATGTTCATTATCCCAAAGGCGATCATTTCTTTGTTTCCATCAATATGATAGTTCTTGAAAGTAGCGAAACTTCTCCCAACTGCTACACCTTCCTGTTTCACACCCAACAGTATGTGTTAGCATTCTCTTCGGGGATACAATATAACGTGACCTATACAGTATACTAACTAATTTTTCTTGACCATAGTTTTCTTTCTAATAGTAAACATTATATGGGCAAAAAAATAATTCATGAGTTATGATAAACATGGCAAATGCTAAGGCAAATATTAGTTTTATTACAAAAAGGTTTACAAGCTCACAAAATGATGAACATGCTTGGTACCACATTAACAATATAATAAATAATTTTTTTATTGTGTTAAAAAATTATCACATTAATTCGTAAAATTTATATATATATATATATATATATATTAAAATTTATAGTATCCCTAATATTAATCTTTAATCATTAATATAAAATAAGAGACGTAGTATATATTATTTAGATAATAAAATATAAAATTAAATTATGAATAAGATATATGTGTGTATATATATATATAAATTTAAGTTATACATATATTGCACAATAAGATAGATAATTTAGATTAGATGTATATTAAATTGAATTATGAATGGGACAAGACAAAATTCATTCTTGCTCTATCCTTATTGGGGGAAAAAAAGAAAAACCTGCACGGGATGAAATAGGGCTGGATGGGAATATCCTCTGTTTGCCCTCATTAATATTTTTCTATTACTACTTGTCCATATATCGTCTATCTTTGTTTACTTACTTTGACCTTATTGTCAAAAGTTAAACAAAACATACCAAACTTTTAATTTGTTTTTCTATTGGCGAAAAGAAAGACAGGTTGAACTGCAATCTTTAGTCGGTGACTCATGGGCCAAATGGTGTAATGTGGAGGCGCTAATAAACAATATTAGTCGGTGATCATGCAATTTTCATCATATGGGTCCCTTCAATATTGATAGTTGCCACGTATGGATTTGTCTTGTTTTCAATATTTGGAGAGGAGATATGAGTATAATGCGTGTTGTAAAAGGGTAAAACTTGACTCCAGTATTGCAGCTGACACAATTTTAATATATGACAAAAATTAAACATGTGACTGTATACATTGAAACTTTGGATGTAACCCGAATTTGTCTTAAAATAGTCACGCATCAGTTCAGCATTTCATCCGGTGCACGTGAGCAAAGCGCAAATAATAAATATCAAGATTTCATTAATCAGAAGTGGTGCCAAATGCCAAGCAATAAGCATTTGATGCATGTGAAGGAAATTGTATTGTTTGATACTTACAGCTAGGCCAATGATGCCCGTGATGATCCCAGTTTTGATTGCTGATGATAGATACGGTGACCCAAAAGCCAAGTCAGAGACAGAAAGTGGATTTATACCTTTCTTCAGATGTCCAATCTGGAGATCACAGATACAAATAAACAAACACAAATTAATGAATATGATACACCCTGTAATTAAATCCCTCCAGCACTTTAAAATTTATTATACTATAGTCTGTCCAAGAATATAAGTGTAAATGAAGTGTGTGAGTTTGTCATATATGTGTGGAATAATATGGTAAGACAAAGAAGATTTGTATGTCGTAGTCAGAGCTACTTTACAGGTTACATGTACATCATAGAATATTGGTCGTATTTTCATGGGTGGAGGCTTACTTGCTGGATAGCATAGACTAGTAGTGCCTAGTGGGGTTAGCAAAGACAGAGAGAGAGAGCTTACCACTTGAACACCATGTTTTTCAGCATGGGTCAGAAAAACAAGGAGGCTTCCCAAAATAACAGATGTCAGAGGCGCCATCGCATTTATCCAAAAGAAGGTTGGCTTTCTCTTGCTCTAGTAGATCAAAAATAAATAAATAAATAAAATAAATAATAATAATAATAATGCATGCAAACATAAATTTTGGTCTCAAGAGTGAAATATAAAGTTATATAGAAAAGAAAACCCATAATTGTTTTATAATTTTTTCTTTGTAGATTGTTAGGTTCAAATTCATATATTCATGACCTCATCATGAAGGATTGAGAGGTTTAATTCTTAAAATTTATGCTTTCTAAAAGCAAGCTATGCGCCTTTTATTAGAAATAAAATAATTCATTTAAATCTATTTGGATACCGCTTATTGTTGAAAATAAATTAAAAATACTGTAACAAAATAATTTTTAAATATGTGAATAGTGCCGTGAGATTTAATTTTAAAAAAAAATTTGCTGAATATAATATTTATGAATTCTGTAAATAGTGCATGAGACCCATAAAAAAACAACGCAACCATAAGCTGGGAAACGCTATCCAAACTCCACCTTATTGCACTAAAGATAAATTTTATTGGTTCCTAGTTTAATGCATCCAGAGAGAGAGAGAGAGAGCAATGAAGCCCTTAATGCTATTCTTTTGATTAAGTATTTCTCTGGTCAAACTATACGTGCTGGTTGAGGTGTAACTAACATACACTTTTTTTTTTTTTTTTGCGGTGAAAAGTAAGTTAGGTTTTGACTAACTTGTATCTTAAAAAAAAGTGCAGTTTTAAAAGCAAAGTAAAAAAAATTGACTTACTTTATAAGATAAATAAAACCAAACGAGTTTTTGGATAATAATGGTTGCATCATCTTGTGTAACGATTTGATTGGTTAAGCATTTTTCTTTTTATCCATTATTGACTTACCATTTGAGATCTAGCTCTTTGTTTTCCAAAACTTATTAAGGGGTGAAAGGTGAGTCCTAACCCCTAGAGTGAGGAAAGGAATTAATGAAGATACGTGTGTGTTTATTTTTGGGTAGGTTCAGATGATGGTAGCCCTTACTATTGAAGAAACACCCTTTACAATTTTCCATCACTACTTTGATTATTATTATTGTTGGTGGTGGTTTTGATGATGTTATGTAATTATTTAGACAGCAGCAGGTGGGTAAATGACATGAAAGGTAATATGTTTGATTCTTTCACAAACTTTGAAGATTGAACCTTTTCAAAACTTGGTACCGAAGGCTTAAAAAATAATGTTAATGCAATAAGTACTATACTTACGAAGTACTTAGTTAGAAGAAGGAAGGACAGGAAACAGCAGCCCAATACAGCACTTTCCCATCTCCACTGCAATATAGTAGCAAACATCATAAAAATTTCAACTAAGAAAAATAGGAGAGAATATATATATGTATGTATGTATGTATGTATGTATGTATAGGCTAGTTATAGTAAAAGAAAGTTAATTACCTGGTGTGTTTGGCCAAACACAGCGCGCATAACCGAGACAATATCAGTCTCATGGGTGAAATGAATCAGCCCAAGAATCCCTTTGAGCTGCTGGAGACAAACAACTGTGGCTGCTCCACCCATGAAGCCCAAAATTGTTGCATGCGACAGAAAGTCCACGATAAATCCAAGTCTGCAATTTAAAAGATCATTTCAAAAGATTATAAAATACCATGAAGCATGTTGAAGTATATTGGAGGTCATTTTTATTCTTCTTACTTTGTATCTTTGTCCACATTTTACTATTTTTGTAGCCTTTAGTTATGCCCTAAAATTTAACCCGCATGCAATGAGTACAAAACCCTATATAATAGGTATTAGGATCCATTTGGTAGTCGTGTGTTGCATTATTTAAATGACGGAACACGCTTTACGCTATTAGATTAACTAATGAAGTAAAATCTTAATTATGAAATGGACTATCTTCATTTTAAGTGAAATAGATAAGAGAACAACAGACCTTAAGATCCCGAGTGAAGCTTGAAAGATTCCGGCAAAGAACGTAGCAGTGAAAGCCAACTGAAGATAAAGTGTTGGGTTCTCATAAGGGCTAACTTCCTTTCCCAGCATAGAGGATATGAGAAGTGATGCAACAGCCACAGTGCCTACTGCCAAATCTCTAGAGCTTCCCAACATGGCATAGACCAATGGTGGGACAAAGCTAGAATCTGCATGTTTTAGATATCCCATTTTAGCAAAACAGATTCATAACGAGCATATTGTAATTCATAAGCTTATTTGTTATAAAATTTGGCCACTTACACAATCCAAGAATCGGTGGCAAGTTAGCCAAATTTGCATAGCTTATCCCTTGAGGGACAGCTAGACTGGCAATAGTGATTCCAGCAATAAGATCAGCTTTGAAGAACTCGAACGTGTAGCGAGGGGCCCATTCGAGGATTGGTACAAAGTATTGTAGGCCCAGTATAAACTTCTTAGCTAGAGACTGGTTCTTAAACTGGCGAAAAGGGTCATCAGGAAAGAGAGTCTCTTTGAAAGAAGACTGTATGGACTTGAACAATGGCTTGGATGGAGGAATGGCAACACGGTGTGGGCATTCATAGTCGGCGTTACCCATTGATTGAAAGCTTATGTTTGATTTAGAGATACAATGGTACAAAAGTAGCTAGAAATGTTTAATAAGTTGGCTTTATAATATACGTTGTGCTATGTAGATATCTAGCACAACTTATATGGTATTTGCCTTTTTCTTCAAGTGTGATTTTCCTAGTTGTAGTTGGCTAGGCTTGGTGACATTTGAGAGAGAAAGAGAGAGAGGGAAAGAGAGAGAGAGAGTTGCCAAATGCTAAACTTGGGTTTTGAGCTAAGAGCTGATTGTGCACTGAGGAAATGGCAAGGGGAGCTGGTATTTAAAGTGGTAAATGGCGCGTGGTGGATGTTCAAGTGCTTTATGGGACCCAGAAACGGATTAACACGCGGCCTTAATTTTTCATCAAACACTTTGACCTCATTCGACTGTAGACTCTGCTTTGCTTGGCAACTACCGTCCACTACTTTGTAATTTGTATCACTTCGTACGTAGGTTCATCATATCAAACTAGCTAGTAGGTTTCTGTATAGTTTTCTTTGAATTCAAAGAGGAAGTAATATCCAAATCGGACGTGAATTTCATATATAAATAGTAGATGTGGTAAAATTACCCCATAAGAGTATTTACATTAGTGAATGTAAAAATTTTGTAAAAATTATACATCTAAAATCTACTTTTTTTTTTTTTTTTTTTTTTTTTTTTTAAATTTTACATATTTACTTATTCACAACACTCACATCAGTTTATCTATTATACACACTATTTTCTCTAAATAATCATCTTATATTCTTTTTTTTATTTTTATTTTAACAACTTTACTATTTAATCCCACTCTCTCTCTCTCTCTCTCTCTCTCTCTCTCTCTCTCTCTCTCTCTCTCTCTCTCTCTCTCTCTCGGTGAATCTTCTTGCTTTCATCTTTCTTCACTAGTCAATATCTCTTCTTTCGTCCATTTCTTCATCGGAAAACTCTATTAACAAACTAGAAAACTCCACTTCAACACAAACCCATGTCAATCTAAGTCCATTTGGGTTGGATCTGGTGATGGCAGCAACCATGGCGCCGATTTGAATTTCCATCCAAACGCCGATATGAAATTTCCATCTGAAACTCCGATCCAAGCATGGTGCCGATTTGAAACTTCGATCCAAACACGGCGAGAAGAACTCCGATCCAAGCACGGCAAGAAGAACGCCGATCCAAGCATGTCGATATAAAACTCTGATCCAAGCACGCCGATCCGCCATAAGCCCCGATCCACTCTCTCTGTCTCCGTTGGTGTGTCCGTGTGTGGGTGTGTTTGGTTTTGTGGTGTCTATGGTTGATTTTGCTGTTGATTTTGTGGTTGATTTTTTTATTTTTATGGTTGATTTTTGATTTTGTCTATGGTGGGAGTGTGTGTATCAGAGGAAGAAGCAGATGATGAGGGCGTTGGATTTGCAATTGAAGAAGAGAGAGAAAAAAAGAAGCGAAATTAAAAATTATTAAAATAATGTATAGAAGATCATAGTAACCATGTATATATCCACAGTTACTGTAGATCTTGTATATTTATACACAATTTTGCACAAGTTTACACCCACTGATGTGGGTTTTCTTTTATCAAAATGTGTAAAAAGAGCTGCTTTTTGTATTTTGCAAGATTATCCATGGACTGATGTGGATGCTCTAACTAGACTTGAATTGGAAGGAAAAATGTCTTATTTGAATTTGAACCTGATTTTTTTTAATCAAGAATAAAAACAGGTTGACCTATGACCATACCTAGCTGACCTGTGATTTGACTTTTAAAAAAAAAATATTATTTTCTTTAAAAAAAATTTAGTCCTAACAAGTTTACTAATTGTTTATTTCGGATTTTACAATGCGTAACTCAAACTTAATATACATATTAATATTATTTAAATACAATAGCCTCAAGAAATCAATTGAGGCCTTATCTAGTTGCATGCAAGCGAACTAAAAGATGAATGATTGAGATCTTCTTCTCACTTGAATATTGCAAGAAGCAAATATTTTTAGATGTCAAATGATAAAGTGTATGCCAAGATAATCTAGTTGTAGTAGAATAAAAAACAAATATTTGAAATTATAGATATATATGAGAAGTATTCACAAGTGTGAAAAAAGTAAAGCCAAAGTATATTAATGAAATTGACATAAATTATGGGTGTTTAGGCTAATTTTTTTAATAGTCCATAGCCAAAAAAATTGACTTTTCAAAATATATGATGATACTTCTTAGGGTGTGTGTTGCTTAATAATTGCATTATATTCATAAAATAAACCATATATAAGTAAGTAAACAATTAAACTTTGATGTATATTCCTAAATTGAAATAGAGTCTCAACTACTGTGTATATATCTAAAATTAAATACAAATTGAAATGAAACTTGCATGTGTGTGTGTTTTAATTAGATTTTAAAAAAATGACAGACTAGACTCCTTTGTATTTATGCTATTTTGTTTTGGTTAACAATGTTGGAATTTGTATAATTTATTAATGAATAAGTATCAATTTGTTGATCTAAGATCTTTCTTGACATGAGTGAATCCAATTAATGCATTTCAAACCAAGTAATTTGATGTATGACTTATTAAGTGGCATACATGCTTTCAATTTTTTTTTTTTTTTCAAGCGGAAAAATGCAGGTTGACCAAATCTAATCCAGTTTGTAACTTGATTGACCCGATCCATTTGTCACATAAAGTTTATGATACAGTGAAATATTTCTTGATTTTTTATTTTTGTTTTTCTTGCCCTTTCTCTCACAAATGGTCTCTATAGAACTAATATGTTTTTATTTTTATTTTTATTTTTTTATGTGAACTAATACACTAAATTACACTTTTCTTTCTTTATATTTTGGTTTGCTTTCACTTTCGTCAATTAAATTAATTTTTTTTTTCATTTTCATCCCCGGCCGAGTTTGACTTAATTTTCAAAATGTTCATTCTGTCCAATCTATTACCCTAACTTCCATTGAAGGCCACATAAGCTAACCAACTAAGTATTTTGAGAACTATTTTGAGTGCTCCTTGCAGAACTACAAGAGTAATTTTAGTATTGTATAAAAAGTTACAACTTACGTAATCTGTCACATAGATAATTGCAGCAAAAATTTTGATTTTTATGTGGTCCTAGAATTTTTGACAGCTACAAGACCAACAGCAGCCCAATCATCATTGCTCTAAATGAAACTTAAACACGGAATCCTCAATAAGCCTTCCCTCATCCATCTCTTCTCAGGGGTGGCGCCACCTTAAGGCTAGGGTGGTCTCAAGACCACTCTAACCTGAATTTTTTATTTATTTTTTATTTTTTATATATAATAATTTAAAATTTTTTATTTGTCTACCCTTAAAAAAAACTGGGAACACCCTCAGTTTTTTTTATGCCATCAAAATTAAATTTTGCTCAGTAATTTGTTCTACATTCAATAGATGAATGATTGTTTGGTTGTATATATTGAAAGAGATGTAGCTTGTAGTATTGATAATGAGATTATCATGCACCGATTTCAAAATATGAAAACTTGTAGAAGGTAATTGTAAACTTTATGTATTTGCGTGTTTTTTTTTATTGTTGTTATTGTCAATATATGAATTTCTTTTTTTTATTAAATTATATAATTTATGCTTCTTAAGGAACACCTTGAGAAAAATTTCAGGAGCCGCCATGGTCTCTTCTCCACCCTTCTTGAACCCACCCCTAACCAATCCCCATCCCTCCAACTCATCCTAATCCAATCCCAATCCTTTGTCTCTTCCTAATTCTATGATATATACTCAAAGGTTGTCTTAAACAACAACAACAACAACAACAACAACAACAACAACAAAAAAGATTCAGTTCCCCATTTTCACTAGGGACCCCCACAAACCACTTAAACCATCTTTCTTTAAGCTTTCCAAAGCCACCTCTCTAGAAGAAATCAACAAGAACCTTTTAAAGTTATGTAGTATATCGTTTGTGCTAATCTTATCGAACTCAGCCTCAGAAACCTCAACGGTGGCAAGCTTTCGTTTGAAGCAATTCACAAGAGCTTGCGACAACATCGATCATCATTTGGGCCACCTAAAATAAAGAATGAGTCACTGTAAGCCAATTACCAAAAGGCAAAGACGGCCGCCTTTTCTCATTTTCGACGAGGGCTAGAGAAAGGACACATGACCTAAAGAGTGACGAACACTACAAGAGAAGGGACCAATGATAGGTGGTGAGATGGTTTGTAATTTGGAAATTCCATGCTGTGTGTGTGTTTTTTTTTTTACTTTTTTTGGGTGCAAGGAATCGGAGAGAAAAGAAAACTTTTTTTTTAAATGCAGCCACATCTAAAATGTAGTTATGTGTTGCCTATTTGATTAGGCATGTGTTAATGCTTATTTGACACTTAACTTACAAATTACTTATGGTAATGGACAAAATGATTATTTTGAAAATGAAGTAATGAACTCAAGCTTGATGGATTGAAGTGAAAAAAAAATTCAAATTCAATAAATCAAAATGAAAACAAGTCCCAGCATATGAAGGAGGAAAAAAAAAAAAATCTAATCAAACTAATAATTTAATAAATAGTGTACTATTTAAATAAATTTTACACATTTTATCAGTTCTTATTTAATGTTACACATATTATAGTCCAAGTGGCTTAAACCAATGGTAGGCTCATGTATTTGTGAAATAAGTAACTTCATTTTGAGTTAGTCTATGATTAGCCTAGAGTTAGTCAAATATTCTCTAGTATATAAACATTATATTAATTTTATTGTAACACAAGACATTAATAGATGTGTATATATATATATATATATAGTTGTTAAAGGCGTTCATACTTAGATGTAAGCCATTATACCGAACCTCGTAAACTTTCATGTGCTTTATTTTTCATGCTTTTGCTCATCAATCATCACACACAACCATACAACAATTTCAACATTTAATATTTTCAATTTAAAATTAGTACAATATATATTTCTATATATATCACTCAATTGAAATGCTTTTCGTGCATCATGAATGATCAAAAATCATTGTATTGTTGTCGGCGTACAGTATCATCTACTTAACTTGTATTGCATTCGTGCTTCCTGGCTCGGTGTGCCTCACAGAACCAGAAGAAACAAATTTGTGCATGATTACCTTTATTACTATTTATGAGAGTGGATATTGATGACTCACTACCTGCATTGCATGTAGACTACATACGTGGTGCACTTCAATTGGATGGAAGAATAAAGCACCATATGTGTTAGGTCACTGATTTCGCAGGGCCAACAAAGTTGGGATAGGATTTAGTTAGGGAGGATTGTCACGGCACTTCAATCCAGCCTGTATCTAACTCTTTGCTTGTTTTGTTTGTTAAATAAATAAATGTTTTTATTATTTGAATTTGAATTGTAATTTGGTTTATTTATAGTTTTGTCGGAGGCTAGGTTCATATGAATCTGAAATATAATAACCAATTATAATATGTCTAATTGAGGAGCATCATATATCATAAGTTGAACATAATTTAACTTATGCATAATGACATTTGACAAGAAAAAAAAAATCATTTATGAACTATATATAAATTTTCTTAAATAAAAATGTATTGAGGCAATAGCTGTTGTGACTGAAGTCTCTTTTTTTCCCTTATTATTTTGTTTATACAAAATAGTAATTAATTATTAATTACCTAATAAAATAAATAAATAAATAAAAACATCTAATTTGATGAAAGCTGAGGAGTGAGGATATAGTCTGATTACGGATCATTGGTGGTGATGACCTTAAAGTGTCATGTTTAACGGGTTGACCAACATATTTGGCATGTACATGTGGTCCAAACACTTATCCCTAAATTGGAAAAAGTTGACCAAATTTTGTAGGGTACTTAGTACAACAACGCAAAATGTGATAACTCATGTTAAAGGTTCCCCCAAATCCCAATCTCTCTAAGACTGCCCACATTTTGCATTATTAATTAAGGTCAAATTAATGTGCAATCTGATATCATGGATCTTAAAAATTGTTTAGTGTGATTTTTTTCATCTAGGTTCAGTGTGATTTTTTTCATCTAGGTTCGGTGTGATTTGGCCATGGTGGCAATTTTAATGCTGACTGTTAGGTTCCTATCTTTTCTTAAATTTTACCTCAATTGATTTTTTCAAATTAAAGAATTAAGTTAAGATATATAGTAAACTTTACAAAAATATCAACATTTGGAAGATTGTTTTAGTAAAATTCGTGGACTTATATCTAGTTTTTAGAAAATACTCCAATATGATTTGTTAAAAAAATTCAATTTTTTTATAAGGTCAAGAATTGCCATTGTTCATATTGTGTGTGTAAATGTTTCTAGGTAATTTATCTTATGATAGGCAGGGATGGACCTAGGTGAGGGCCCGGGCCTCCTGGGTCCTTTTTATTTTTTTATAGTTATAATATTTTTAATTTTTGTAGTTAGACTCCCTTCCAAAACTTTATACATCTTTTTTTACAATAAGCCTAACTAGCCTTACCCAAATAGCAATTATCCAACCAAAAAATTTAATAAAAACAATAAAAATATTCACAATGGTGATTATATTTTAGCAAAAAAAAAAAAAAAATTTTTTTTACCACCAAAGAACCAAAAAATTATGTGTTATTAGAGAAGATAAAACTAAATTTTTTGCAACTACAGTAAAGTGGTATAAATACCAGTTGGCTGTAACAAGTTGTTAATAATAAAATACAATATTTTATTAAAATTATATCTCTTTTTTCACTTAAAAAACTCAAATTCTTTCGCTTCCTTTATTATTTTAATGAATTTTTTATATTATTTTAAATGAAGTTATATAAAAAATAAAATAGAACATTTGATATTGGGTGTATTATAAAGTGAGGTGGTAAAATAGATAAAGTAACATTTTGGGATTCTAAAAGCTAAAATTTTTAACACCATCAATATGAATGCTCTAACTTAAAAAAAAAAAAAAAAAAAAAAATTTCCTAGTTAGCTTAGTATTAAAAAGACATTATTTTGTTTTTGTTAGTCTTTGTTGGTAAATCATTGCATCTTAATGTATTTAGAAACAACTATTTTAAGTATTTATAATATTTTGATACTATATGGATGCCTTGGATGATTTTTTTTTTCTTTATACTCCAAACCCTGCTAACTTGAAATCCTAGATCCATCCCTGATGATAGGTGAAACTCTTAGAATAAGAGAACAACGATAACAAAGTCTTGTTCATAAAATATCTTAGGGTTAACAATTAGGTACAATTTTCGATTGTAAAACATACTACAAGACATTAAAGCTTTTGGGTTGTTGAGTAAATTTGAGAACCAGATTCTATATAATTGAGTTCACTCAAAACTTGGATTCCTGTAAAGGTCCATGAATATGAATGATTCCTTGAATCAAGGTGTGTGAGAGTGGAAAAAAAAAACACATTGTACACGTTTCAGTGTGTATCATAATTAGAAGCTTCCTTGCATCGGTGGCTTTCTATGGAACAGTGAGAAAATGCAGCTTCATGTATGTGTGTTTCTTGTGAGTTGTGACTGCAAGTGATTGCCAAAAAGATTTTAAAGCAGGACGGGATTGAAGTATCTATTTGACTTGGTAGAAGGAGGGTGGGAATTTTCCTTATTCTTTTTTTTTGCTTTCTTTCCGCGTATGATTATCACGAGAAAGGATGATAGTGATAGCCATATTCTCTTCTAGACTCACTTCTTCTTCCTCCTTGAGGATCTCATTGGTGACGCAACACAAATTACTTTTCTAATTATTTAATGAGGACCCTTGCATGCGGATACAACTTTTCTTCCCCTAGTTGGAACAATTCTAAATATTTTTTAATTGCCCACGAGAGCAAGAATGGGAAGGAATTTTTTTGTTTTTTGTTTGTGGATGCTATATAATGACCATGCAATCACTCAAAAATATAATAGGGCATGATTGATACACTATTATCATAGTGGTTACTTAGTAATAGAGATTAGTATTTACCAGTAATTTAAGAAACTGAAATGTAATAACTATTGGTGATAACACAATAGTAAAACCCTAAATTTGTATTACACAATTTTGTGGGACATAGTAAGATGATAAAAATGAAATCATATTTTAATTAAATTTCCTACAATGACATGATAAAATTATATTTAAGACAAAATTTAGCTACAAAATTGGTTGTAGCCTTACTCAATATCATTAAAATTACTACATATTTTGAAAATCTAACTGTTGAATAGCATGTTCTTTATGTTCTTAATACACATGTCGAATTTTGTGTCAATCAAATATTATTTATTATATGATTTATAAGCTTATATTTCATACATAATTTTAAACTACAAAAACTTACAATTTAAATAATTTATTGATGACATAGTTATTAATCTTTAATTTTATAGAAATTTTGCAAGCATATATGATATAAGAAGAAAATGTAATCCAATGATAGATTTATCAAAATTCACCTTTAATTTTAGAGAGATACTACGTCTACAACAATTTTACAACATTTTTACAACAAATCATAAGTGGTTAGTTATTATTGGTTCAAATTTGAAACTAATAGTAAGATTACTTTTTTGCCCCAACAATAATAACCAGTAACAACCTGCCACTTAGGATTTGTTGTAAAAATGTTGTAGACATAACATTTCTCTTAATTTTATAGTTAAACTTTGTCCTTATATTTATATGGTTTGTGGGATTGCCACTTTGCCTAACGAAAACTTTGTCCACATTTATTACGATTTTTTTTTTTTTGGTAAAATTTATTACGATTTCACTAGCTTGAATATAATGATGACATATATAACACCGTGACATTATTTTTTTAAAATTTTTTCTAAAAATTTAACACATGTTGTTTCTAGAAAAAAGAACAAACACATATTAAAATTTTAAATTAATATTTTTTTCTCGGGAACCTACTGTGAAAAGTGAAAACCTATAACGATCTGTTCCACATTTACGGTAAAGACTAAGAACCCAAAAACCCAATAATCAAAATATATGGCAAAGACTTATTTTACAACCAATAATTACAAATGTTATATTTTATTGGAAAGAAATATTAATAATTTATAGTTACGCTATTAAAGAATAAAGGTGTTATATTTATTGAAAAGAAACATTAATTAATCTTTCATAATTAATGCGCCAAGGAATTCCATTAAAGATGTTTTATTTTATTGAAAAGAAACATTAATCTTTCATAACTGCACCAAGGAAACCAACTGTGAAAAAAAAAATATATATATTTTTTTGAGAAGAACTGTGAAAATTTCTAGATAACTGATGCACTATTACCGTAAAGACCATGAAATGAATAATTATAATATTTTGGAAAGACTATTACAAACCATTAATCTTGTATAGTTACACTATATTATGGACGAGAGAGAGAGAGAGAGTTTTTAAAGGAGTGTCAGTTAATGATGATTTATGGGATTTTTATGTTTTTAATAATCTTATATGTACTTTTTTCTGGAGAAGGATCTCATATTATGTAGTTAAGGGAATTGTTATTACAGACATTTTGGTGCTTCTCAAAAGAAAAAAAGAAAAAGAAAAAAAAAAGGACATTGTGGATAGGAACAACTATTTTCCATACTAAGAGCATTAACATTGGAGGTGTAAAACTCCCTAAATTGCTATTTTACCCACCAAATCCACAAAAACAAGTTCCAAAACCGGGTTGCTATATCTGAAAACATTTGCAACCCAGCTACAGTGGGGTTGTATAAATACAACCCCACTGTAGTAGTTGCTTGCCTTTTTTAATATTTTTTTTCTTCTCACTTTCCCCTTTCTCCTTTTCTCATTGGCTGCCTCCTTTTCTTGTCAACTTTTATTCTCTCTCTCCTCTCTCTCACAAAGTAGTGTTTATATTATTTTGTTTGGTAGTTATATTATTTTATTGATTTATGTAAAAATAAAAACTAGGATGTAGGGTGAGTTGTAAAATGTGTTGATAAAATAGATAAAGTGGTGTTTGAGAATATAAAATAGGTTTTTTTTTTTTTTTTTTTTTTTTTTTTTTTTTTTTTTTTTTTTGTGTATCCTTAGATTCTAGTGCTCCAAAATTGCAACTAAACAAAATAGCAGTTACATTTCTTGGTCTATTCCCGTCTATCAAATGTGTCTTACTCTTAAGCTTCTGATCACCTCAATAATGAATAAAGAATTCATGTATGATGTTAAATTCAGGAGACCAAAATTCATACTTATGAAACTAAGTATAGACTATAGAACCACTTTATAAATTGAAAAGGTAGATCTAATGTGTGCAATACATTTTGAATTATTTCATGCGCATGAATAGGTATAGGTCTATGTAAATTAGGAAATAGTTCTATTTTTAAGGTTCCTGTACATTAAAAATAAAAGGCAACATCGGTCTTATTCATGGTTAAGTGACACCTTGACAACAACATCATCTTTATAATGATATTGATTCTTACACACTCCTTATTATATATCATTTTTACACATTACTCATTTTTTATTATAAATACAGGCATCAATAAAAAATGTAGATTTCATGTGTTAAATTATGAACATTGTGTGTACAAAGTATATATACATCCACAAATGTGCAAGAGAACCATTATTACAATCATTGTTATTTTTTTCACTTTTCCAATAAGTTCACCAATGATTATTTATATAATATTAAGACTTAATTTTCCAATAAGTACACCAATGATTATAAATAATATTAAGGAATAATTAACAATATGAATATAATAATAATAATGAAGATGATGAGTGGGTTACTTTGTATCCTTAAGTCATAATAGATCAAGATATAAACCATAACATAACTCTTTATATATAAAGGTATAACAATATGTATTTAATAATACTAATGATGATGATGATGATGAGTGGGTTGCTTTGTATCCTTTTGTCATAATAGATCATTTATTTATCAAGATATAAACCATACCATAACTCTTTATTACTGAGGATTCAGGCATTACTCCAAAAAACTATCCATAATCAAGTGTTCCAAGAAAATCTCACCTCAACAGTAAATAAGTGGCCACCTTGGAGTTTTTTAAGATGACAATACAGGGATGACAGAATTTCAATATCTTGGTATTACGTCATGACTAGCGATAATTTTTTCAAGTCCTCATATATAATTGCAGCAAGTTTAAAAAATAATATAAGTCAGTGAATTGCAACATTATTGAAGACATATTCATGACATGATTGAATATATAAGGGTTAAAGTAGAGTGGAAAAGAGAAATAGAAGCAGCTTTCTTGAACGTCTAGAAATCTCTTTGTTGCAACATGGTTGAAATTAGTATATACAGTAATGATGAAGTTATATTTAAAAGCAATATGGACTATGGAGTCCCATAAACGACAGCCCAAGTAAACAACCTCCCCAAATATAACCTCCTCCTAACATTTCCACAGAAATCTAACGTGAGCAGGGATGGCATTGAGGTGGGCTGGCCATTGAGAAGACATGAAAGACAGAAGAGAGGAGCAGTTGTGAGAGTACTGAAAGGTAAAGAAAGATGGTGTTTGGGTGGGAGTGGTAATAGAAATATAGAATATGTGTAAAAAATAAATTATAAATAGGATATTTAATTATAATAAAAATTAAAGTATATATTAAATAAAAATATAGAAAAACATATTCGAGGTATGACACAATTACATGGAATGGAATAGGGTGAGCAAAACCTATACTTATCTAATTAATCACCTTTTTGGTTGAGGAAAATTCCAACCAGACAAAATGAAAAAAGATGGGTCAAACTGGGGCAAAGCATTTTTGCCATCCCTACACATGAATTCAAGGGGGAAAGAAAACATCAGATATGAGTGAGATGTCAATCATATAAGTCAAAACAAAATGCATAACTTTAACTTTTATGGCTTAATGGTCTCATTCAAAGTGAACATTATGTCATTTTAATTTTTAAGCAATCTAATTATAAGTAAACTAGATTGCATCTTAGAAAGTGAGCAAAGTTTTACTGAAAATAGTAGTTGAGCTTGAAAAATTCATTACTTAGCTATTGGTTCTAATGATTTTAGCCATTTCACGTTTGAAAACCAATATGATTCGGGGACATCAAGTCAAACATTAGTTTACAATTGAGGTACACAAGAGATTCTAGGCATCGACACAATCTGGCCACAAAATCAGCTTGGATAAGACCTGAAAAAAAACCATATTGAAGTTTGGTCGGTGTAGATGTGAAGCAAGATCTTCCTTTCACCTGATGCGATGCGCAATGCATAATATTCAACATACAATATAGCAGTTAGAAACAAAAGATCAAAAGGACAACCATATTAGTATATATAACTTAGCTCCAGAAAAAAAAAAAAAAAAAAAAAAAAAAAAAAAAAAAAAAAAAAAAAAAAAAGGAGAATCAAAGGGATGGCTCTAGTCTAAAGTGTAATAAAAGACATTAGGTCCACCGCATTCAGTGTCTTTTCTCTACAACATGACTTGCTTCATAGCCATTATTGCAAAACAACCCCTCTAGCATGTAAACTGAACTAACTAGGGGTACAACTATATATATAAACCAGTTTTCAACAATCAAACAAATAAGTTTTCAATAAAAAGTTGCATTCAAACGAACTCTAGATTATATTGTCTTTACGAATTAAGTTTTGTGATTGGACACTGAAGATTTGGTTCCCTAGCAGATATAAGGGGTTTGAGGGAACCCACTGAGAGTGAGACCAATAATTGTTGCATTAGCTATATAGTTCATGTTATCTAAGTAATTTTTTTTTTTTTTAAGATTATCATGTTATCTAAGTATAACAGGCCAGAATATCATTAACTAAGTTGACAGCCCATGTGGTAGCAAATCCCATTAAATTGTGGGAAGCACTGTTATGTGCATCACCATTAAATTATTCGATTTTAAGATGATAACAAAGGGCCCTATGATATTTTGACCCTTTAATTTGAACCATATCTTTTTTGAGAAAACGATCTATATGTAGGAATTCTTATTGATATCCATGGATGTGGAACCCTAAGAACCAAGAAAATTATTGTGGTCGAGATGGCGTGTGTAGTCTTTTCATAAATTATAATCATAAGAGTTTTAGAAGTAAATTTCAATTATGCATGAAAAAATCTTTTAGATTAGACCCCTTAGTTGATTACCCTATTATGCGATCATAGTTTTAACAATTCAAATACCACAAACTAGCAAGTCACCAAAAACATAAAGTACTGAATACAACGATATAGTGACAAAGTGAAAAATATTTCAAAAGGAATAATCATTATAGGGGTACCCTACCCCCAATACAAGGAAATTCATTGTAGGAAGAGAAGTTTTAGAATCTAGTCTCATATGTCGTTTATTAAGTGAGTCAATTCATGGCAGCTCCATGCTACTTAATTCATTATTATTTTTTCACTATCTTCTCAATTTTAAGCCGACACATTTTCATGGCTTACATTTCTGCTCACAATCACCTCTTATACTAAGAGCCTGCTTTGATTTAAATTTGGTAGCATGCCCTACCAATCGTTGTTCCACTTCTAGGCACTGCTTCTTACTTGGAACCTCTCTTATCATTCGGAGAAGTAATAAACAAATTGTTGTTGAGTATCGAGCTCTTATTGATAGCACCTTTAAAATCCTTTGGTTTTGATGCTTATTACAAGATTTGGTGTCCATTTATCTTCTGGTACTCTTGTATACTGTGACAATAGGGGTGCTATTCAAATTGCCCATAACAATGTCTTTCATGAATGGACCAAGTATATTGAGAGAGATTGTCCTTGTTTGTTGCTTCTCCTTTAGGGCTCCTTATAGTTTTACTCAATTGCATTTCATGATTAGTTCGTGAGCATTTTCACAAAGTAACATTCCCCAAGTCGTTTTCGTATACCAACTTAAGTTTGTTTCTTGTGATTCATCTTGAGCTTAAGGGGACTATTAGAATAGTACACCCAAGTCCATTCTTGAGCCCATTGTACTATCTCTTGTAGTGTATCTCTATATTGCTATACTTTTCAATTACACTGGGTACTACACTATTGTATTTGTTGAAAAATTTATACCTTGGTTGTTATCTTTTAACCAATTTTAAATCGTATCAATTAATTAACCAAATATGATTTGCAATTTCAAAGTTAGGTTAATTATGCCACATAAACAATATTACTAAATAATCAAGTGTGGAAAGAAAAGAACACGTCACTATGTTAGTGGAGTGAAAATCCTAATGGAAAAAAACCCCACAGGTTTACCAACAATCCTCAAGGCAACAAAATCTACAAGTGGAATCGAAGTTCGTATAATAGAATTAACCCTAACTCTAATGATACCTCTAGTAGTGACTTACTCAATTGATCACATGCACCTTCACTTTGGTTAAACTCTTCTACTATGGATTCCATTCACACAAACAATCCATTCGTGGCCTCAAGGAGCACCTTAAAGCTTTTCACAACAACGTGTGTTGATTGCAGTGGCTTTAACTTGATCACCAATCTTCAAATCTTCTTTTAGTTCTTTCGTTTGATGGTGAATGAGAGACTTTGTCACAAAACCATACGTGTACAAATGCAACCCTCTCAAATGAATTTTAAGGTCGACTTTAATGTTCTCTTATATACATTGGGCAGCAGGGCGTGAATTTCTAAGTAAAAATCGACTTAATGGGCCTAAGAGGTTTTTAGGCTTGTAATTCTCGATCGATCAATTAGCTGTCAAGAACTTTTGATTAATCGACTAGCTGTCGAGATCACAGAAAACTCCTACTGGAGATGTGTTGGTTATGAGTCTTGAAAATGAAACTCAAAAAGCATACAAGACGAATATTTTTATTCACGGTTTAACAACCAACGTGCAATGGACCTAACCTTACTTGTACTCTTTAAGTTATCTTACTTTTATATATGGACCTTTTTTGTACAATATTAATTCCACATGATTCAGTAATATATTAGTAATACATTCCAGGTCTCAACAATCTATAAGCCCGCACTGATAAAAGGAAAACGTTTTGGGGCTGGTTTTGTTATGTGGTAGCGGTACCGTGAAACACATTTGTTGTACTATCAAGGAAATTTGTGGCCTCAGGTCCTAGACTTACTGCAAGATATATTTTTCATGCTATATGGCCCCATTCTGGATTCTCAAAAAAAAAAAAGAAAGAAAAAGGAATGGCTACTGTTGTAAAGAATTGTGACTATACATTTGAGTGGTAGATGATACTTCATTTGAGTACGAGAATCAGAGAGTAGTCAACTCAGTAAAGTCATAGAAATTTAAAACAACAAATGAGAGAAATGTTGAAAACTTTGAGGTAAGTCTCCAAAACATCTTCAGCTGTAGTCCGATAAACTTGAAATTCCCTGTAGTCAACAATTACAAAAAAAATCTTGCACTCATCACGACATGCCAACATGCCACATTATAGCAAAAGATATAGAATTTTAAATGAGCTTAAGGAACTACTAATAGTTTTTTGTGCAAGGAATTGTATAGAGGAATGTAGGCTGCATTTGTTTAAGGTAAAAACTAGTTTAGGAAAATGTTTTACACCCTTGTGTGTGTTTGGCTCCAACGGTAAACACGATCAAACGAAAATTGTTTTACACTTTGATTGTAAAAATACCCCTTTTAGCTGTAAAATCATTTATGTTCTTATTTTACCTTCAATGTATTTCCGAACTCTCAGAGAGAGAGAGAGAGAGAGAGAGAGAGAGAGAGAGAGAGAGAGAGAGAGAGAGAGAGAGAGAGAGAGAGAGAGAGAGAGAGAGAGAGAGAGAGAGAGCATATCGTGCCGCCCCCACCGCCGTCCAACCAAGCTACAACCAAGTTCAAATCATGCTGCCCCCCCCCCCCCCCCCCCCCCCACTGCCTAGATTACGCCGCCCCACCGCCCAGATTGCGCCAGCCAAACTTCCTCTTTTTTCTCTCTTCTTCCTTAACTCTTCTTCTTCCTCTTGCTCAATGTCACTGATCTGGCCGCCACCAACCACCAGCCCACTCCACTCCACCCCTAAACCCACCTGATTTGGCCGCCGCCGTCCTCCATGCACTCCGATCTCTCTCTTTCCTGATCTATCTCTCTTTCCCTCAATCTATCACTCTTTCTTCCTCCTTTCACCGAGTATATTATGTATATGTTGTGAATAAATGTTTTTATTTTAATTTTTGGTTATGTTAAAGTGTATATTTTGAAATTTTATGTTATAAAATTTGTTTGGAAGTTGATAAAATGTGAAAAATTTGTAGGAAAATAGTATTTTCAGAATATTACCAAACACCAAAAATCATTCTCTAAATTATTTTTCATTGTAAAATTAAACACCCAAATTTTATTTCTCTTACGAGAATTTATATTTTTTTCTATATTTATTTTACACTCAAAATTTAATTTTAATATAACCGAACGAAGCCGTAGTCACAAAATAGAAAAGTGGTATATGGTACAACCTAGCTACAAAATGCTAAAGATAAGACAAAAGAAAGTGAGAATGAGAGGTACCAACAGGACATGTCAAATTGACATGATGCTGCAGCCTGTAATCCCTTTCTTTCATGGTTGCTTTTATGAAAGTCAGCCCTCTCAGTCACGTGTAAGATTCGCTTCAACCCAAAAATCCATTAGCAAAACAAAGTAATAGCTCGAGAAGCTACTTTTTTTTTCTTTTTCTTTTTTGAATGGATAGCTCGAGAAGCTACTGCACTTTAAAATGGTGGTTTTGAGATATCAGAATCCCTGACCACATCAGATGCATGCATTTGTCAGAAACTAAACAAATAGGTATCTTTGCCTGTTTGCCATTAAGGTAGATAGGGGACCAATTAATCAACCAGGAGATTTTCTTGAAATTTTTGATTGCAAAAGCTATGGACACCATTTCTTATTTTTCATTTTTCACTAACTAATTAATTAGAGATAACATCAAGAATACTCGTACTAACCCTCGAAATAGATTAACTTAATTATTCAAATTAAATATTACTTATCTAAAGGTGTATTTAATGCTACATAATTTAAAATTTTAAATAATGTAACGCTTTATATATTGTTAGATTTAAGATATAAAATATCAATAATGAAATGAACAGTATTAGAAATATTATGTTCCAAAATGCCCAATCCTATTATAGGGTTATGCATTTATAAAACAAGTAAGCTTATAGAGAGAAATCTCCCTTTCTAAAAAAAAGAGTAAAATACTATTTTGGTTCCTAAACTTTAATAAAAGTTTGTTTTTTTTCCATAAACTTTAAAAAGTTCATTTTTTATCTTTAAATTTTGTAAAGAGTTTTTTTAATAATTTAGAGATAAAAACAAGGATGAAAGAAAAACTTTTTTCAATAATTTAAGGATGAAAAACAAGCTTTTAGTAAAATTTAAAGATATAAATAAAACATTTTCAATAGTTTAGAGAAGAAATTAAGATGAACTTTTCAATAATTCATGGACCAAAAACAAATTTCTTAAAGTTTAGGGATAAAAAAAAATTTAGTAAAGTTTAAGAACTAAAATAATATTTTACCCAAAAAAAAAAAAAAAAAAATTTAGCTACCAAATACGCTTGTAAGCTCTTTCTGAACCCACTGTGCATAAAGCAGTACTAGTGGTCCTCCCCCATTAGTCATTTGATCACATGTTATTTCTTCTCCACAATCTCCACCCAACTACAATTATAATCTTGCCAATCTCTTCCTTCTTTAGATAACAAAAATGACATCACCCATTAGGCTTGGTGGAAATTTTCTTCCTCATTTATGAAACGTGCATCATACAAAACAAAATCTTAACTTCACTTTAAAATGAATGTCAGTCAAACTATATATGAGTTTAGTATAAATTATCAATATTAAGGTGAAAAGTGAATGCTTTCCGGTACATACTCTAGTTTCATCAAATTTATGGATTTTAATATTGAAAACAGCCAGAGCAATCATCAAAGAGACCATAATGAAGGAAGAAGGAGATGCAAAAGGAAAGTCGGTAGTGCAGGGATGATCATATGATGGACTTTTTTTCAAATTATTGAACAAGAAGTGGACTTTCTAATGACTAATGGGATGGAATCTCACTAAATATCTCAAAGAGTGGCCTTCTTTCTTTTCCTTTTGATAGGCATCCACAAAAGATAGCGATGGAAAAAGGGCCACATATTATGTTCGGGGTAGATTGGAATTCCAGCCCTCTCAGACCCATGAATAGATTCTGCTATTAAAATGTGCTTCTCTTTTTATTCATTTTCATTACCTTCGGATCATGCACAATGTTCCTGTACTCACTTGACATGAAATGCTTACAACTTATTTGGAAAATTTGAAATGAATATATTAGGACCAAGCGCTTACCTACTACATCAAAAACTATAGTTGATGATAAATGCGTAACTTTATTTCCTTAAAGAGTGGCAACCCAACGCTAATAGGTTAATTGAGACTTGACTCAACCTGGCTTCCGCTTTTATAGGACGTTGGATTTGGCCCACTAAGCCTCTACCAAATAGAATGAAAATAAATGGAATTGTTTGAAATTGATTTTTGAGAAATATTTGGTTTATTTTCTTATTTTGAGAATTTTTTTTTTTTGATAGGATTATTTTGAGAGTTAAGTAAGAAGAAATGAAAATATTCTCTAAGCTTCTATATTCTTTAAAGAGATTATATGTTTTATAAGGATTCTATATTCTTTAAAATAGAAGAAGAATAAGTACCACACACAAACACAATCACAGTTCTAATAGAAACCTATTCACTATAATGCCGAAATTACATGTCATATAATACAGAAAAGCAATTGGTGAAATGTTTGTCTCTAGTTTGTTTATTTGCAACATAGGAGATGGGTTTCCCAAACCAAAACACTGCTTTAACACGTGGGTGAGTGCGTTGGCTGATCCATTAAGGGGCCATGGCCCTCCAAAGTTGAAAAAAAACTAACACAAAAATTGTATATTAGACCTTAATGATGGAGTTACTGGAAGGTCAAAGAGCCATGGCCCCCAAAGTTGGGAAAAAAATGTTTAAATAAAACTTCTCATATAATGGTCTACAACCCACAATCTAATTCTATTTCTTAAAATTTTTCAATCAATTAAAAAAAAAAAAAATTATTGTAGTTTGTGTTAATTTGTTTATCAAGTGACTCCTCAATTACGATGTCAAAATTTCTTTTACACTTCGCTGTGCACATCTTTCGCGTTCACCACAATGCTGCTCTCCCATTTTAGGCCATAGCAAAAACATGTCGGTTTCTTCTAGAATTACTTTATTTCTTTTTGCCAATCTTTTGACCTTCTTATTACTGGAATTTTAATTGATATAGTATTTTGTTTAAGGGAAAAAAAAAATCTTAACCCTCATTCATATTTGATTTTGTTCAAAATAATGTTATTACTTCAATATATTTATATACTAGATTCTTGATTTTTAAAATCTAATCTTATTAAATCTAACCAGTGTTGTGTTACTATGAAGTACAATATTTTTTTTAATAATTATTTATCCTTATTATAATTTAAGATTTAAATTTTGGATAAGGCCAAGTTGATGAGAACTATAAATATATTTAAAAAAGAAAAAAGAAAAAAGAAAATATGTCGACAATTTAGAAAGCAATAGACCTTGGATTTTAATGTTGAACCTTCTTTCCCAAAGAGCATCTTTTCTAATCTTCAAGGATGTAGGTTTTTTTCCCCAAGGGGAAATTACTGAGAATTTCAATTTGGATTTGATTCCTGATTATTTTAGTTATTTAAAAGAACTTAAATTAATTACAATTTTAACAAGGGGTTATTTAGTTTTTGTATTTTTTGTTTCTTCATCTAATGGTTTATAAAATATTTTATTTGTATCATAAATTTTTGTTAAAGAAAAATCATGATTTCACTTTATAATCTTTTATACTACTATATATAACATAATATATAGTATGTAAAAAAGAAAAAAAAAATCATTATAGTTTTAGAGTGTGTTTAGATACCGCTTATTTGCTAAAAACTAAAAACTTATTATTGAAAATACTGTAACAAAATAATTTTTAAAAGTGTAAATAATGCTGTGGGATCCAAAAATGCATTAGAATCTATGTTTTGCTGAGTTTGGTGGAAAAGTGAATAGCACTCATGGGACCCACTAAAAAATGCAGAACGCACGAATTGGGCAAGACACCCAATCCAAATGCAGGCTTAGTTTGGCACCGCAAAGATAAATTTCTAACTCTGTCATTGGATAAGGGGGTCAAGTTGAACTTCGAAGTCCAATTTTTTTGCCTCTACCTACCGCTTATTTGCTGAAAACTGAAAACTTATTACTGAAAATACTGATGCAAAATTATTTTTAAAAGTGTAAATAGTACTGTGGGATCCAAAAATATATTAGAATCTATATTTTGCTGAGTTCGGTGGAATGTACGAATTGGGCCAAACGCACTCTTAGTTTGGCACCGCAAAAATAAATTTCTAGATTTGCCATTGGATAAGGGGGTCAAGTTGAACTTTGAAGTCCAATTTTTCTGCCTCTACCCACTGTGTTGTGTTTCTCTGCCACATTTGCACTTTGTTTCTTAGCAAGACTTATGTATTAGGCTAGAGGACATGGCGATGAATTGAAAGTTTGAAACAAAAGGTTATTCGAGAAATAATGGTCGATGCTTTCAAGATGATCTTGATTTTAAGATTTCAAATCAAGGAAAATGTTAGGGAATGAACATTCTACACATATATGCAGACTAAACCAACATAATTGATTTGATCCAATCAAAGAAAACAAACCAAATACTAATGATAAAAACATTAATAAGACAAAGAGTATATGGGAAAGAAACTACTTACAGCCAAGTAAAAGGCTCACTCGGCTGGTAAATATGAACTCTTCTATACATAATAGGAGACACCACATATATATCATAGGCAAGTATACGATAAGAGGAAAGGGGTCATATCAAATCTATCTTTTACGACTAAAATTGTCACTCCCAATAGTCCCCCTAAAAAAAGATGTATTATTTGTTATAAGAGTTACATATATTCCGTTCACATGGTGTGAATTCATATATTCCTTTCACATGGAATAAGTCTTACGTTTGTAGTTGTGGGAGACTAATCCTTATGTGAGGAATGTTATATACAACATCGACACAAAATATCAACTTCCTAAAGAAAAAGGGTAGACTTTTAAGTCATGCATGACATTTTCTAACAAGAGTAATGTTGTGACATAAAATATTTTTCGATTTTTGTTTTTCATAATTGGTAAATGTGATAATTTATAATTAATGGAAATATTAAACATACTGCTATTATCACTTTTTCATCGATCAATCATAACTTATCACACCTTTTGTGGGGGTACTAGTTGTGGGTTTATTAGCTTGTGTGACATAAATCTGAATGTCCCACGTTCAATCCACCATAATATTTGTCTATGAGGTTTTTAGGATGTCTCATAGGTAGGAAGTGAAATAGTCTAGTCAAATGTTAAACACCACTTTCTTCTATGAAAAAAAAAATGGTCACTCTTATAAATTGATAAAAAGTTCATTAAAAAAATTGCATATAAAAATTTTGCAACACGAGGATTGTATGAAAGTGAAATGGTATATCAATGTCGTTAATAATTCATTTTAGGAAAATTTTGATACTACTTTTATGGGAAATGAAAAAAACTGTCAAAATATTAATTACTTTTTTTTTTTTTTAATTTCCCATAAAAATTTTCTTTAAATGAATTATTAACCAGTACCCTAAAGGCACTCGTCAGCATTTTCCTTTGTATAAATATGAATTTAATAATTATGACAGTTATTAATAAACCTTTATTATTATTGTGTTTGCATATGGAATATTAAATATAAAATTTGATAATTATGGTAGTTATTAATAAGTATTTATTATAATTGTATTTATATATGAAACTATCTATTCCATCATTTAATAAAGGGTGAGGTTTGGGTCTAGTGTTCAGTTACACTAGACCAGTTGAGATTATAACTGTGAGGGGAGAAAACCCTGCCAAAGGCATTGGGCCCAAGGCCCTACCTACGGCCCACCATTCCCCGAAGAGATGAAAAAGCCTGGTTAAAGGCTCGGATAACATCTGGTGAAGGGTGTCCATGATCCGAGGATGGGTTCGACGATCCGAGGAGTCCAATACCCTCGGATCTGACGTTCAACCTGCAACCCGAGCGATTCTCTCGGCAGGTATAGTGACAGAATGGGCCTCGGACGCAAGGGAACATAACTGGATCGGAGAAGTATCTAAAAGACAGACCCCAACCACCGCATTAAATACACCACACCTACCTCCCTGGCCGCATTAATGTAGAAGAGACCCCTGAACAGTATCAACCTGCTATCGCTACTTACATAAGTCTGGGGAACACCCTTAATGGGACAAGCACTCGAGTGGATGTCTGGATGATGAACAAGTGGACGATCAAGATAGAGTGAGGAGGTACTATATAAGTGGGAAAATCCCCTAATGGAGGGGATAGAGAGTTCACAGAGAAAAAAATGTATTATTTACCGTAGCACCAAGAATTGTAACCCTCCAAGGGAAATCACCTCCTCGGACGTTGTACTTATACCCATCCGAGCAGTTATTAATCAGAATTCCTTCACTAGTGTGGCTGTTGCACACTGCTATTTTTGCTGTTTGCCTTGCTCTTTCACCCACACTCTACAAAATTCATTGTTTTGGGTTCAGTGGGCTCCAAATCCATCCCTCCTTGGGCTTAGGCCGCCAAATCTGACCCTACAATTGGCGCCGTCTGTGGGAAGAGCACGTGCAGGAGTGAAAACAACAGTCGACAATGGCAGGACTAGGCGAACAACAGGCAGAATCCAGAGCATCCCAGCACGTGGACCATTTCGTCAACTTGGAGAGGAGACAAAACCGCGAGGGGAGCGTGCACACTGTGCGTCTTAGCCAGAGCCAATCACAGGGCGGAAGCCACCTGGCCCATGCAAAGGAGAACCGTGATCTGCAGTTGGAGGTGGAAAAACTAAAGAGGGAGTTACGCTACGCGAAGAGGAAACGGGCCTCCTCATACTCTGAGGATGATCTTGATGACGAACAGGATGTCTCTTATCAACACAAATCCAGGACACCAGCTAGTGAGTCCTACACTTATGAGGAAGAGTCTCATCGTAAGCAACAACGTAGGAGTCCATCATGTGGAGACATAGAGAACAATGCCATGAATAGGGCTCTGAACCAGATTTCTAAATCACCCTTCACCCGCAGGATTGATGGGGCTAGACTTCCTCGGCGTTTTAACCAGCCCACTTTTACCATCTACAACGGTAAAACTGACCCCGTAGAGCATGTGAGTCAATTTAACCAGAGGATGGCTGTCTACTCCAGAGACGAGGCTCTTATGTGCAAGGTCTTCCCCTCCAGTCTGGGACCTGTCGCCATGAGGTGGTTTGATGGTCTGAAGGCAGGCTCCATCAACTCCTTCAAGGAACTTACTCAAGCATTCGGCTCCCGTTTCGTCATGTGCCGAAGGGTGGCCAGGCCCTTTCCTTCGTTGTTGTCACTGTCTATGCAGGAGTCTGAGTCATTGAAGGCATACTCAGACAGATACTGGGAGATGTTCAACGAGGTGGAAGGCAACAATGATGCAATGACCCTCAGCACGTTCAAGCTAGGCCTCCCCGCCGACCATGGTTTGAGGGCATCTCTATCTGGCAAGCCGGTCACGAACGTACGACAGCTAATGGACCGCATAGAGAAGTACAAGATGGTTGAAGAAGATCGGCAGCAGGGCAAGGGAAAGGACAAGATTGTCTCTCAGGACAGGAGGGAGTCGCGGTCCGACCGTTATAATTACAGCAAACCCAGGAGAGACTTTGCCGGGCAATCAGGATTGACGAATCCTCAAGCGGTTAATACCGTGTTCAAAGAGCCAGTGCATCAGGTCCTGGAAAAAATCAAGAATGAATCGTTCTTCAGGTGGCCGAACAAGATGGTAGGAAACCCAGAGAGACGCAACCACAATCTATACTGCCAGTACCATCAGGACCATGGGCACACCACGGAAGATTGCAGGAGCCTGTGGGATCACTTGGACCAGCTGGTTCGCGACGGTAAACTGAAACACCTCTTGCATCCCTTCAGCGGCCAAGGGCAGGCGGGTTCAAGGACGCACGGAGTTGATCCCTCAAAGCCACCGCTAGGCACCATAAACGTCATCCTCGCCGCGCCGGGGAGAACGGGGTCCTGGCCATTGAAAGTCATGTCGGTAGGCCGACCATCAACTGGGGAGCCATGCCGAGAACCGAAGAAAGCTGAGTCGGTTGCCCCCTTTATCATGGGATTCTCGGATGAAGACAAGATCGGCACCATCCAACCCCATGATGATGCACTAGTCATCACCCTCAGGATAGGGGGGTACGACGTGAAAAGGGTGATGGTGGATCAGGGCAGTGCTGTGGAGATAATGTACCCGGACCTCTACAAGGGGCTGGGCCTGAAGCCTCAAGACCTAACGCCGTATGATTCTCCCCTCTTGAGCTTTGAAGGACGCCCGGTTATCCCAAAAGGCCGGATACGCTTACCGGTACAGTCTGGCTCCGAGGTGGTAGAGCTGGACTTTATAGTTGTGGACGCATATTCGCCCTACACGGCACTCGTGGGCAGACCCTGGATTCATGCGCTTAGAGCCGTTCCTTCCACTTTGCACCAGAAGATCAAATATCCATCGGGAGGGCAGATACATGAGATCCGAGGGGACCAGTCCGTCGCCCGACGGTGCATGGTGGCTGCCATCCAGCATAAGGCCCCGGCCGAGTCCTCGGACGTGACGGGGGGAAATTTATAGCAATTACAGTCCCGAGGAGTTCCCTCCGGAATGCCAGACGAAGACACTCGGTGTGAGGAGCTAACCAGAGTGGTCATTGGAGACGATCCTGACAGGTTCTTCCAAGTCGGATCTCAGCTGCCTCTTCAAGAGAAGGAGGAGTTGATAGAGTTCCTCAAGAAAAATCTCGATGTATTTGCCTGGAGTGCGTACGAAGCCCCCGGGGTTGACCCGGAGTTTATATGCCATCACCTGAAGGTGAATCCCCTAATCACCCCCAAGAAACAGCCTATTCGGCGCCCATCCAAGGAACATGCTGAGGCAGTGAGAGATGAGGTAGTGAAACTCAAACAAGCTGGGGCTATCAAAGAAGTTTTTTACCCCGAGTGGCTCGCAAACACCGTGGTGGTGAAGAAGAAGAGTGGGAAGTGGCGAGTGTGCGTAGATTTCACGGATTTGAATAGGGCATGCCCCAAAGATCCGTTCCCTATGCCAAAAATAGATCAGTTGGTGGATGCCACTGTCGGCCACCCTCGGATGAGCTTCCTGGACGCCTTCCAAGGCTACCACCAAATACCGTTAGCGATGGAAGACCAGAAGAAAACTGCTTTTGTCACCCCTATTGGCAACTACCACTATAAAGTGATGCCGTTCGGCTTGAAGAACGCGGGAGCTACCTACCAGAGGATGATGACCAGGATGTTCGAGCCATGGCTGGGCAAAAATATCGAGGTTTATATAGACGACATGGTGGTGAAGAGCAAGGTCATAGCTGAGCACATAAGAGACCTTGAAATTACTTTCGAGACCTTACGAAGGCACAAGCTACGTTTAAATGCTTCTAAGTGCTCGTTTGGTGTAGGATCCGGCAAGTTTTTAGGATACATGGTCACCCACAGGGGAATTGAAGTCAACCCCGACCAGATAAAGGCCATTAATGACCTACGTGCTCCTCGGAATCCCAAGGAGGTCCAGAAACTGACCGGAATGACCGCGGCCCTCAATCGGTTCATCTCCAGGTCGGCAGACAGATGCCGTCCTTTCTTCTCTCTACTCAACAAATGGAAGGGATTCGAGTGGACTGAGGAGTGTGCTCTAGCATTCCTGCAACTCAAGGATTATCTGGCTCGGCCACCCATCATGTCCAGCCCCGAGCCTGACGAGGTGCTGTTCGCCTACATCGCTGTAGCCCCCTATGCCGTGAGCCTAGTGCTAATACGATCGGACTCTGGAGTGCAGAGGCCTGTTTATTACGTAAGCAAGTCGCTGCACGAGGCCGAGGTCCGTTACTTGCCTCTAGAGAAAGCTATCCTTGCAGTGGTGCTTGGCACGCGGAAGCTACCTCACTACTTCCAAGCCCACACGGTCATCGTTCTAACACAGCTACCACTCAAAGCGGTGCTCCGAAGCGCCGATTACACTGGTCGGATTGCTAAGTGGGGTACAATCTTAGGGGCTTTTGATATAAGGTATATGCCCCGCACTTCGGTTAAGGGACAGGTTCTTGCTGATCTGGTGGCTGAGTTCACGGAACCCCAAGCAGAAGAAATAGAACCCCCGTCAGGCATGGATGAAAAATCAGTTGGCATGATCTCCCAACAGAATCCCCCCCATTGGGAAGTGTACGTCGATGGCGCGGCAAATCAGAGAGGTTCCGGAGTTGGGTTAGTACTGATATCCCCTGAGAAAATCATTATCGAGAAATCGTTAAGGCTGGACTTCTCAGCAACGAATAATGAGGCGGAATATGAGGCCCTGTTGATGGAAATGACTATGGTCCGAAGGTGGGAAGTCTGTGGAGTTGTTCTCGGACTCGAGACTGGTAGTAGGTCAAGTACAAGGCGAGTTTGAGGCAAAGGACGAAAGAATGCAGGGGTATTTGAGCCGTGTTAAACACCTCCAATCGGAGTTCGACTTTTTCAAATTGCTGCATATCCCTCGAAGTGGCAACTCACACGCTGACTCTTTAGCCACGCTTGCCACCTCTTCGGCGCAGGACCTGCCGAGGATCATCCTCGTCGAGGACTTGCTCAGGCCTACAGAAGCAAAATCAGGGGCAGTCCAGGTTCACCAGGTCAGGGCAGGGCCTTGCTGGATGGATCCTTTAACCAAATTTCTCAAAGAAGATATCTTGCCTGAAGGGAAGGATGAAGCTGATAAAGTTCGGAGGAAAGCGGCAAAGTTCTGGCTATCCGAGGACCGGAAACTGTACAAACGCTCCTATTCGGGACCATATTTGTTGTGTGTACACCCCGAAGCGACTGAGATACTGCTGGAGGAGTTGCACGAGGGAATCTGTGGGAGCCACACTGGAGGTAGGTCCTTGGCTCACCGAGCTCTCACCCAAGGCTACTGGTGGCCTAACATGCAAAAGGAGGCGCATGAATACGTCAAAAAGTGTGATCAGTGTCAACGCTTTGCTCCAAACATTCACCAGCCGGGAGGAAATCTTAATCCGCTATCTAGCCCATGGCCCTTCGCCCAATGGGGCTTGGATATTGTGGGACCCTTCCCCAAAGCTGCAGGAAACAAGAAATACATCCTGGTCGGAACAGACTATTTTACCAAGTGGGTCGAAGCCGAACCACTAGCCAATATCAGAGACGTTGATGTGCAAAAGTTCGTGTGGAAGAACATTGTCACTCGGTTTGGAGTTCCTCACACTCTCATCTTAGACAATGGCTTGCAATTTGATAGCAGGGCATTCAGGAACTACTGCAGTGAGTTGGGAATTACGAACAGATACTCGACTCCTGCCTATCCCCAGGGCAACGGACAAGCGGAAGCCGTCAACAAAGTCATACTGAATGGCTTAAAGAAGAGGCTAGATGATGCGAAGGGCAGATGGGTAGACGAGCTGCCGCACGTACTCTGGGCTTACAGGACTACGCCTCGTCGGTCTACCGGGGAAACCCCCTTTTCAATGACCTATGGGGCCGAAGCTGTCATCCCTCTGGAAACCGGGTTCCCAACGATAAAAACAGGCACATTCAATCCAACCGACAACGATGAACAATTGCAGAAGAGCTTAGACTTGATTGAGGAAAAGAGGGAGAATGCAATGGTTCGGCTGGCACACTATCAACAAAAACTCAGGCAAGGTTATGACGCTAACGTAAAGGCAAGACCCCTAGAACCCGGTGATCTGGTGCTGAGGAAAGTTGTGGGCACGGCGAAAAACCCAGCTTGGGGAAAATTGGGACCTAATTGGGAGGGACCATACCGCATCACCTCTGGAGCAGGCATCGGAGCATATTTTTTGGAAGACCTTGACGGTCATGTAATACCACGTCCGTGGAATGTAAACAACTTGAAGAAGTACTTTTATTAATCAAGCCTTTTTCGTCAGCCAGCATGTCCACTGTGTGTCAACTTAGTGTTTAAACTAAAATCCAAATCATGCCTGTAGTCCTCGGACCAGATGACTTGGGTTAGTTAACACTCCATCAGTGTTTAAACTTAAATCCAAATCATGCCTGTAGTCCTCGGACCAGATGACTTGGGTTAGTTAACACTCCATCAGTGTTTAAACTTAAATCCGAATCATGCCTGTAGTCCTCGGACCAGATGATTTGGGTTAGTTAACACTCCATCAGTGTTTAAACTTAAATCCGAATCATGCCTGTAGTCCTCGGACCAGATGATTTGGGTTAGTTAACACTCCATCAGTGTTTAAACTTAAATCCGAATCATGCCTGTAGTCCTCGGACCAGATGATTTGGGTTAGTTAGCACTCCATTAGTGTTTAAACTTAAATCCAAATCATGCCTGTAGTCCTCGGACCAGATGATTTGGGTTAGTTAGCACTCCATTAATGTTTAAACTTAAATCCAAATCATGCCTGTAGTCCTCGGACCAGATGATTTGGGTTAGTTAGCACTCCATTAGTGTTTAAACTTAAATCCAAATCATGCCTGTAGTCCTCGGACTAGATGATTTGGGTTAGTTAGCACTCCATTAGTGTTTAAACTTAAATCCAAATCATGCCTGTAGTCCTCGGACCAGATGATTTGGGTTAGTTAACACTCCATTAGTGTTTAAACTTAAATCCAAATCATGCCTGTAGTCCTCGGACCAGATGATTTGGGTTAGTCAACACTCCATTAGTCTTCCTCAATTATGTTCAATTCGAAACCGAGGGACAATAACCTATGTTTAATCTGGAAAGGGACGCGAGACTCGCATAAGTATTCATTCCAACCATTACTCATCAACAACTCTTATTTGGCCTATCCTTTTCAATGTTAATTCCGATTACTCACGTCATCAATATGACGTATCAGTCAAGTTACTTGCATTTTTATGTCATAATTGCAACGTGTAGTTATGTGTGTGGCAATAATAAGTAATAAAACATGTATCAAAAACATCGAAGGCAAATGGGGAACTATTCCATTAAAGAAAGAAGGTCTACATATAGAGTCAACAAAACAAAAAAAAGAAAGTTACAATTCCTTAAGCAAAGAACAAAAAGTACAAGTGCAAAATGAAAGCCCTATGTATCTACTCTTTCGCTGGAGGAGGCCCAGGGTCAGCAGCGTGGCTTGTCCGTTCAGATGCTTCGAAGGCTTGGTCCTTGGCTTCAGCAGGAACTTTCTCTTTGCCCGAACCATTGGCCGGCTCAGCTGGTTTGCCCTTGTCGTCCGGCTGTTCCTGGAGGGTCTCTGGAGTCTGAGTGGCAGGGAGGTCTATTTCTGGGAGCTCTCGGATCTCAGGATGATAATACACGCTCCCAGGCAGCCTCAGCTCCGAATCGGCCGAAACTCCAGCGGCATCCAAGGCTTTGCCCCAACTTATGAGGCAGTAGTCTCGGCTGACCGAGGCGAACTGCTCCACAAGCTGGGATGTAGTCGTCTCTACCCCCATCTGGTACGCCGCTTTCCTTTCGGCCTCAACTGCCTCCTTAGCCAGCCTGGCATTTTGCTCAAACACCTGGGCACTCGCCTTGGCCTTCTGCAATTCAGCTTTTAGACCTTGCACCAGCTCCCTCTCGGTTGCCAGGTTGATCTCGGACATGCGCAACTGGCTACGCTGTTCCTCGGCCTGTTTTTCAGCATTTTTAAGCCCGGCGTCGAGGCTTCGCTTTTCGGAGAGCGCCCCTTTTAGCTCCTCGGATATCCGAGCATGCTCCTCCTTCAGCTGACCAAGAGATGCCTCCGCCTCAAGCTGGGATTGGGATGCCGCTCGAGCTTTAAGCCACGACTCCTCGTTCATTCCCTCGGCCACGTAAACCTGCTGTGTAAGCTGCAAAACAACGTCTCCAGCATCAAACTAAGGAATAAAGCCGATCACACGTAAAACCTATACTTAGGAAGGGTGCACTTACCAGGGCCAAATCCCTTTTAAGGGACATGAACAGCTCCTTTTGGGAGAAGCGCCCGAAGGAGGTCATGTCATGTGGGAGGAGGAGCGGCTGCTGCAGGGCCTCGGCGACGTAGCCTGCCCTCCCTCCATCGTAATTCCTGAGGGAGGTATCCCACAGAATTGGAGCGCCATCCAGCTCCAATCTCGGGGACCAGATCCGCGGTCCCCCTCCTCGGCGCACGTCTGCACCTGTGGGCTCCTCTCGGCTCTCGAGAGAGGAAGCCCTGTGCGTCCTGCTGTCCTTCGCCACCTTTTGCTGCTTGCCCCCCTTGGCCGGTGGCACCTGTTTCCCCCCAACCTCATTGTGGAGTCTCTTTTTCTGAAGGTTTGGCATCACCTTCAAATTTGGGTTAGGGACTTGGGTAGGCGCAGGAGGCGCAGGAGGAAGTGTCGCCACTGCCGTGGAGGTCCCAGCACCTTTCGGATCGGGCTTTTGGCCTCTGCCCTTCATCAGGAGCCTCAAATCCATATCGTCTTCGTTAGAGGAGTCCTCTAAGTGAGCGGCTAGCAAATTAAGACGGACGTCCGGCTGATCGTAGGTTTCTTCCTCGGCGTCGGAGACCTCTACCACCTGGTGAACTCCTGAAGCGTCCCCCTCGAACCGAAAGCCGTCTATCTGCTCTTCTAGTGAGGAAGTTGAAGAGCCGACCCCCTCACCTTCAATCTCCTGTCCGGGGAGAACTTGCTGAAGGGGTTGAACAACGGGAGGCACGTTCGGAGGATGTGGGTGGGGTACAGGTTCAAGATCGTATGGCGCCAAGAAGTTCGTCCGACCAACGTCAATTCGTGCTAGGCGGTGATCTCCCTGAACGATTGCGTTGCCGGCCGGTTGGATACTTTTCGGCTTCGCTGTATATCCAAGAATAAGGGGAGCAGACCGCAGTTGCCCGTCCTCGCTCACGAAGATCTCTGACCTCAAAAGGAAGTTGAGGGCGGCAACGTTCGTTAGGCTAAGCCGAGGAGAAACGTGTCTTTTATCTGTTGCATGGCAGTACAAAAAAGAGGAGTCAAACTCAAAAACAGAGAAAAAAAAAAAAAAGAGAAGAAAAGACGCCGAAAAACGAGGTCCCTAAGTCTACGGTTAGTGTGCCTAGATCTAACGTCCCACCTGGCTCCCCAAGCCTGGTCGGGCAACCATGGCCGTCATGCCAGGCGCCCGAAATGATCACGTAGTCGTCCTTCATCCCTTTGTTGGACTTGGGAAGGCAGGAGATGAGCCTGACAACATCCGACCGGGATTTTAAGTAGTACCCAGCGTCTTGCTGGCTGTGGCATTCGTACATATGTACTACGTCTAGCCAGGTGAGGCCCAACCCCAGATGGCGCTCAAGGTCCTCAATCGCTCCTAGGATCCTAAACATGTTAGGCGCGCACTGCCAGGGTGTAAGCCTGTGGTTCCGAAGGTAGTTAGTAGTGATGGGACCCATAGGAATTGTCATTCCTCCTTCTTTGAAGGCGATGAGGGGGATCACCACCTCCCCCGTTTTGCGTTCTGTTAGTATCTTTTCCGGGGGGCAATACCTCACACCCACGTTAGGGGGTATGCGATATGTGGCCCTAAACTCCTCAAGTCGTTCAGGGCTGTCCACCATGTACTCAAGCTTTCCCATAGTGCTTAAAAGAGACGGTGAGCCGAAGAGAGAATTAAAGGAGTTGTGCGATGACTCACCGGGAACAAATCTCTGAAAGGGTTTCAGGCTCGTAGGAAGGTTCGTGATGATTCTGGGGAAGCTTGAAAGCAGTGACTGAAGGATTTGTGCTGGGCAGTGCGTCTGTTCTTGCTGGAGCGTCTGAAGGTTTGCAAAAGTGGGGAGGAAATAACTTCCTCTGAGGCTTTATACCGGGTCAAGCGAAAGGTCAGGGCATTCCCGCCCAAATTCCAAGGAAAAGACCACCACCGTCTGATCAATCGCTCACCGTTGGATACGAAAGACAGGGCGCCACCTGGTGCAATTAATGCTGCGGCTTGGGAGTGTGGAAACCACAATGGCATTAATGAAGCATCTATCCCAAGGCCCCCACACACGTGCCAGCTTGAATTGGCCTGCACCCCAGCTTCTTGTTCCGTGGCAGGTCAAAATCATATTTTTTCCCTTCGGATATGAGGAAAAAAATACAATTTTGAGGGGCTATTGTGAGGGGAGAAAACCCTGCCAAAGGCATTGGGCCCAAGGCCCTACCTACGGCCCACCATTCCCCGAAGAGATGAAAAAGCCTGGTTAAAGGCTCGGATAACATCTGGTGAAGGGTGTCCATGATCCGAGGATGGGTTCGACGATCCGAGGAGTCCAATACCCTCGGATCTGACGTTCAACCTGCAACCCGAGCGATTCTCTCGGCAGGTATAGTGACAGAATGGGCCTCGGACGCAGGGGAACATAACTGGATCAGAGAAGTATCTAAAAGACAGACCCCAACCACCGCATTAAATACACCACACCTACCTCCCTGGCCGCATTAATGTAGAAGAGACCCCTGAACAGTATCAACCTGCTATCGCCACTTACATAAGTCTGGAGAACACCCTTGATGGGACAAGCACTCGAGTGGATGTCTGGATGATGAACAAGTGGACGATCAAGATAGAGTGAGGAGGTACTATATAAGTGGGAAAATCCCCTAATGGAGGGGATAGAGAGTTCACAGAGAAAAAAATGTATTATTTACCGTAGCACCAAGAATTGTAACCCTCCAAGGGAAATCACCTCCTCGGACGTTGTACTTATACCCATCCGAGCAGTTATTAATCAGAATTCCTTCACTAGTGTGGCTGTTGCACACTGCTATTTTTGTTGTTTGCCTTGCTCTTTCACCCACACTCTACAAAATTCATTGTTTTGGGTTCAGTGGGCTCCAAATCCATCCCTCCTTGGGCTTGGGCCGCCAAATCTGACCCTACAATAACATATGTTCACTTTTGAACACTTGTCACCATTTTAACAGATCCAGTGCATTACATGCACTGGGCCTAAGCCTCACCCTTTAATAAAAATGTAACGTGACAAATTTTAATTAAGAGTTTAAATAGAGAATAGAATTCTCAATTAAAACACACATATATACACACACGCGTACTAATATATTGACATGTAAAATTGTGAAATGTCACTTGTCAATAACTTGTGCAATTCATCTAAGAAAAAAAAGATAACTTGTGCAATGCACGAGAAAGTTTAACATAATAAAATGTTTTTTCTCTCTATTATTATTTTTGTATAAATATGATATTTAATTGTGGGTATGCATGGAATCATGTGTCATACTATTTAAAGAATATATGATGTGTTAAGATTATGATGGAGAGTTTAAATATAGATTTGAAATTTAAATTCAATTAATATATATGTGTGTGTATATATATAAATATAAAGATGTGTAATAGTTGTCACATCTTAGAAGTTTATGTGGTACAATATTATAAAGTAAACCAAAAATCAAACATCTACAATTTTATAGACATTATAGATTATAGACTAGTTAATAACTTATGTAATATACGGGAAAGTTTAACATAAAATGAGTTTTTATTGATTTACTCAAGCTATAATAATAATAATAATATTATTATTATTATTATTATTATTATTTGTCTCCGTTTAGTATTTACACGTGAAACTTTAACAATCCTTTTTTTTTTTTTTGTTAAATAGATTGACAAGGAAAAGCAAAAAGAATAAGACCCATAAGCTATCATAGGAATCAAAATATTGATTTTGGGCTATATTTGAAACTCCGACAATATCAACAAGAAAGTAAGTTTGAATAGGACTAGCCACTAGAGTGAGGATGGAATGTACATCCAATTAGTCACTGGCACTGCATCTGTATGGGTATGGCCCATGTGTTGTTTTGTTGAATTGAACCAAATATACGGTCTCCAATCTCCATAGGGTCCTACTGTGTTGGGATTTTGTCAAAGATGGTTTGCCATTAGTTCTTCAACCACTTCAATTTTTCATTAATCTGTGCATCTACGGGCCTTTTGGGCCAAGCATAAAAGAAAATTAGACCATGATCTAAAAATTTCATCTGTTTAGGCCCAAGTACAGCGTGTAGCTGAAGACTCATGTTATTTTTTGGAGGAGTACTGTATGGTCAGATAAACAAACTGTTTTAAATTCGATTCTCAAAAAAAAAAAAAAAAAAAAAAAAAAAAAACTAGTTTTAAATTCTAATATGGGCTTCTAAAAGCCCATTTCTGAAAGCCATAATGCTAGTAGGCTGATTTGAATGGGCTTTTAGAACTCGGATAGGCTTCTATTCAAGTGAAATGAATAGTAAAGATTTTGTTTCAATTCCTACTCTAACAAATTTGTTGTAACAAACGGAGTGGACGTTAACATTGAGATTGCAATGGGATCATTCAATAGCTATAATGTATTGATTCACCAAATCCATCTTTGAACTCACAATGTTATCACTCGTCCCATCTTTGTTTGTAAATTCTTTGACTCTCAATTTTGTGATTTTTTCTACAATGTTCATATAATTTGAATCTTTAACTTATATCTTTTGTTTACACCTTACCGAATGAATAGTTGAATAAAATTTACAGTCAAAATTACACATTGGTCCCTAAACTTTAGCTCACAAACAATTTTAGTCTCTAACAAATTTATAGTGACCATTTTTAAATGTGTCTAACAGAGTAATGACACATCAGTTTTTAGTTTGACTACATTATCTAAGAGATTAAAAGAAATTATTTGAAACATAGATGTGCCTCCAATGAGATTCTTGACCTTAAATTTTCAGTAACTGATGTAATTCGCTCTTTTTTCGACATGATTATATTTATTTTTGAGTTGCAAATCATTTAAAGTCAAGATTTAAAAGGGATATACTTATAGCATCATTTCTATCATCCATGAAGGATGCCTGTTCTAGTGACTCACAGGAGTGTGGTGCTTAATGGCCTCAATTGAGAGTTATGATATTTGGACTCCAAATTCTCATTGACTAATCTACTTTCCCATATGTTATTCTTCTCAGATGACATGCACTCTGAACCTTAATGCATAGTCCACAAATAAGGTATACATAGGTTCTTATAAGCTACTAGTTACTACTAAAGTAACTAGTGTCATATTCTTCTCATGATGTAATTTCTAAAACCATGGCTTTGGAGGTGAGAATATGGATAGGACTGATGCATATAATGTATACAACCAAAACCTTTTGAGTTTTCTCAGTCATTTCAACTGGACCATCCTACAAGAACAAGCACTTACATCTCAGAATAGGAGTATCAAGCTGCAGATGACTAAAATAACCTCAATGTTGCAAGAAATATAAAGAAATTGGTTTCTGTATTATGAGGTTTTTTCGTTGCCAAGAACGGCTATCTGATGCGATAGTTGATGTCAAGGATCTAGGCCTGAGTATAATAAAGATCTTATTCATGAGGAACTCTAGATAACTTATAACTATGGAAAGGGTAATACAAAGGACCTTGCAGTAGAATATTAGCAGGGAGACCTGCGAATCAGTTGCAAACTATGTAGATCTTACTCAATATATGCATACTAAGCAAAAGATGCAAACAATAACTTGTTACTATATGACTGCAAAATCACATTTCATAAATTTTTATAGACAAATCAGAAAGCAAATAAATCATGTAGGAACACCAATAGCTTCTCTCATGAAGTTAACTTTACATTTTTCAACTCAGGAACACATTCAGCCAAAATATGCAGGAACACCAAGTGGAAAAAAGCTATTGACTCTACATAAAATTGACTTACAATATGGCACTACCTTGCAATAACACTGAAATCCAGAAACTAAGGGGGAAAATAAGTCAGAAAACTTAGCAGCTTCTATATCAAACATTTCACCATATTTGGTCATTCCTTGCTGATGCTTTCATTATCTGCTTTGTATCTGCATGTTTCTTCTGGTTGGACCGTATACAAGTTTCAGTCATTGTTGTGGTGAAAGATGCATTGTTAATACCTATTTCCATGAGGCTGCAGTCACAACAAAAAGATGATACAACTTGATCAGGTGTTGATTAAGATTAGCTACCATCAAGCAAATTGTCTTCTTTTAGAGAATTTCTACATTTTCTTCTTCAAGTGTTCTTTAACTTGTTTCCTTTTTTTCTGGATGAATTATAATAAGTTACTGATTTTCCCAAAAGTTTAAGCTGTTAGAAAATGATACATGTTTAAATTTTCAATGGGAAATAGAGTGTAGACATGGTTTTAATTTATGAGTTATGACCATTGACTTTAATACCATGATAAATTACCAGTTCTCTCAAAAGCTAAAGCTAATTGAAAATGATGAAGTTAATAATTTAACCATTATTCTAAAAAAATTACACTCACATCATATGCTGCAAGAGATCTGCAGTAGTTTGTGTTTGTGAGCACTGTACTGGTGGATCCACACTCACTGTCTTTGAGTGAAACTGTGGATTTGTCAAGCTTGATTGACCATGGATATTGGTAGTTTTGAGCAGTAGAACCCACATGTGAAGAAGACCGCTGCATCCGCATGGCCCTTGGGACATTCCTTCCTTCCATTGATACTCTACGCCGACTAGGTTGCCTCTCAATTGAGTCTGGTGGCCTTTGCTTTGGTGCACTCTGTGAACGGGCTTTAGCCCTTGAGGATTCTGTATTAGCCATGTAATTTGGGAATAATGGATAGTCATAGGACATAGTTTCTGCATAATCTGGCCTGGGAAATGCAAAAGGAATTCTTGTTGGTTCAGGTTTGGACACAGCAGAGTAGTACTGAGGACTGCTTTGTGCTGTGGTGAAGGAATAGTCCTCAAAATGGCCACTGCAGGCTCTTGGGCTCAATTCAGTAAGAGCTGATGGAACTGGAGAGGCCTGGTAGTTGTCTTGCTTTGAGTATGCACATTGTACTGCATAATAAGTGGATGTTCTATTCTCCTCTCTTTCATTTTGTGTATGGTTAGAAGAATAGCTATTTCTGCTCTTTAAACTTCCTTTTGATTCACCAAGATCCATCTCCACAATCTTAATATTCTCCTCCATTCCTTTATCCGTCTCCTGGATGCAAAAAGACCAAAGTGCATATCAATTTTCATCAGTAGTGTTACTTCTTTGCCAAATTGCATGATCAGTATTGTTGCTTCTTTACCAAAGTGCATATCAGTAGTGCTTCCTCCTTTTTTTTTGGAGAATCAGGCAAAGAAGTAAAATTAACAAAGAAAGGAATATTTTTTTAGTGCTAAGAGAAACCCATAGAGAATAAATGAAATTTCAAACTAAATTGACAAGTTTCAACTATCATTATTGTTGAACATATATTAAGGGCTATAACAAAATAATAAATATATTCCCAATTTTGGAAATATATAGAATGACCCATTTCTCAAAGATGCAATGCAGGTAATTTCTCTTTCATAGTAAAGATCTCAAATAGGAAAATTAATGAAATAACTAACATGATAGGTGTGACTGAACCGATTGTCCTGTGTTGATTTTCTGTGGGTAGATTGCCTCTGGTTAACAGGATTTGCTTCTAATTCAACCATCCGGATCCTCTGTGCTCGAGCTCTAGCCTGTACCGCCACCAATGCCTGCATGCACTTTAGTGTAGCTGTGGCCTGTTTCCTCACCAGGTGACCTCTCACCAGTGCCTGCAGCTTCACTATTCCTTTTAATGCAGACAGTGCTTTCCTTGCCTGTAACAACACCATTGAAATAGCTCACAATTAACATTTTCATCTTTCCAACATCTGGGTCATTATCTGTGATATTTGTTTTATAATTCAATTGTTGAGGAAACTAGGTAATACCACAGAGTTATAAAGCTCTTGGCAACTTCTCTGAGTTTAAAACAGAGATATTCACTGTTATACATAACTACTGATAGAGTTTCTTACCAAATAAGAACGAAAAACGGATTGAATTTTTATTGCGGAAGCTTCTTCAACTGCAGTGACTCTACCATTGGCAACTGCAGCGAGTCGGATCACTGCAGCTGCAGCCTGTGCAGCAGCAACGGCTGCATCAGCGGCTGCAGCCATTGCCAAGGCATGCTTTTTCTGCTCATTCTCAACGTCCAATGCATTCTGTACCGCTTGTGGTGTGGTGGCAATCTGTTCTGTAGAAATCGAGTCCTTTGGAGATGCTGATGCTGCAGTGGCTGATGATCTTCGAAAACTCCATCTCCTTTTCTCTTTTGGGGTCGACTGTAGACTCGAAATTGGAGTTGTTGGATTATTCTCAATGGCAATGCAAGAAACTTGATTACTTGGAGCACACTTTTCCTTGTTTTTCTTCCCTGTCAAGAAGCTTCTAAGCCATTTGCCTGTCTTCCCCATTTTCGTCAAATCTTTTCTAAGCTGCAATTGTATCACACTGCAACAACATACATATGAGAAAGCAACAATTGGTATTGTTAGATCTCACTGTATCTATATTCGAGAAACTGCATTCAACACTATAACGGTCCAGCTTATTAGTACTGAACTTATTGCTCTTTGTTTGGACAGCCTAATTTCACTGTTCTATTGTCCTATCACTTCTCTCTTCCACCTCAAATTATTCCTATTCTATCATAACTACCATTTACAATGGATGGTTTGCTCTTTGATCTATCATTGTTTATTCAGTAAGTTTAGTGGCACCACTTTTTCACAACTGCAGTTAAAATGATATGTTATGATTAATACATAATAAATAAAAGTGTTGTTATCGGTGGATAATTTTGAAAATAATATTATTCCAATCACAATAAAATATATCAAAAATTGTGAAAATTTTCTTATTGGGTATGGCCATGTTGATGGGGGAAAGAAACAAAGAGGAAACTCCCAAATAAGCCACTTGCTTCCCTCGTGGAAGTTCAAGGAAGAGATTCCTTTTACCTTTGATTAATTGAGCTTTTGTCAGCTACCCATTTTGTCCTTGTCAGTAATCCTCATTGTGATGTAGTCAGCTAGTGTGTTTTAGTCATTTTCTTTTATTGTGGTTTACTATTGGATATGGAGGATCAGAAACCATGTGAAAATGGGTTCATGAACATGCAGAATCCGTGTAAAATACTCATATCTGGGTGGGGGAAGCTGTCCATTTGGGGGCTCATGAATTTAGAAATTGAAAGGCCTCTTGCTTGGGTCCACAAACAAGTGTATGAACAAGAGGCCTGGGTGGTGAACACGTGCTCATTCATTCTATCCTAGCCAGTAGCTAGCTAGCTCTTGTGTTGGAGTCAAGTCCAAGCTTTCCAATGGACCATGATCCAAGTAAGCTCACCCTGCAGATACCAAGACCGTGCAGGAAGTCATCCTTATCCCACCAATCGTTTCATTGTGTCTCCTTTATTCAAAAGTGTGTCCCCAAAAAGCTTTTATTTAGCTTTACCAGAGAGCCGTGCACTGCTATTAAGGGAGTGTGAAAAGCTGTTTTAGTTTAATGTGATTTACTGCTTTACTTACCAGGGACCATTAGTTAGGTACGTGACCTTAAGATATGTAGATCCTGATTAAATGTGAAGAATGATGCATACAAGGAAGAGTAGGTTTGGGCTGTGAAGGCGTGTTACTAGGCTTATATTTATTAACTAATTCTTTGTTTGAACACATATGGTAGGAGCAATTACAATCTAAAATCTATGATTAATAAAACATCTCTCTACCTAATAAGACTGAAGCAATAACTCTGAGACCACTTATTACAAGACTTGTATCGTATCATTAAATTCTTTATTTGGACATATGATAGGAGCATGCAAAATGTACAATCCATGATTTTAATAGAACTTTAACACTTCATAAAACTGAAAGTAAAGTTACATCAACCTCATTGTTTTTCATTCTTCATCATTTATTATTATTATTATTATTATTATTTTTGCAGTTTCACTAGCTTTTTAGGGCTTCTATCCGTTCTTCATCTCCTTTAGGTTAGGTATCGCTTCAACGCCTTGCGCTAATATTTATAATGCCTTTTTTTGTGACAATAATAGCACTTTGCTTTTTTTCTTTTTTCTTTTTCTTCTTTTGGTACGTGATTTGAATAATTCTTACGCACAAAATTTTTTGTTGTTGCTTACAATAAATGGAAAAGGGGGATTAATCAAAATAAGTTTTTTTTTTGGTTGGAAAGATAAAAAATGTTTATGTTTTTCTTATGTGTGTTTTGCAGAAAGGATGTAAAGGTAAAAGGATATAAAATTAATTATTATTATGCTCTTATTATTTTACTTCTCTCAAGTTTTCTCTTCATTTTAGAGAAAAAAAATTCATGGGCATGGAGGAAAAACTCTTTCATCCCCATTAATTTTTCTTCCCTAATTTCTTCCCTTACCAAATAAGAGAAAATGACATTTCCTCTTATCCTTTTCCTCCCCTATTTTTCATGCTCTCTAAAATCTCTGTTATAAAAGAATCGAGTAATGCCACTAATCCATATCACTCTTACTAATAATATATTAAAAATTTTACATTGATGGACCCAGAAGAAATTAATGTTTCACTAGTAAAATCTTTCGCACGCAATATCCATGCAACCTTTGTAAATTGCCAACCGTATATCTGTAGTTTTTTTTTACCCCTCTCTCATAGGTCTTGGATTAGATTATATAAATTTGGGCTATGACTCTTGTAATAAAATCAGCATGATGATAAATTAATATATACCCCCAATCCCACCTGGACAAGGGGGACTTCATTTAGTCATAACTAATGCATCTTTATTTTCTTTGGTCATTAATTGAATGATAATCACTGCATTTGATTTGATCTTATCTACCTTTTATTTTGCATTATATAAACAATTCGCAATAAAAGACAAATGCTAACTAAGTATATTTGTATAATACTATAACATATTCAAATAGAAAAATTCCCTCATTATCAAAAAAATGAATAATTCCTTAAAAAAAAAAAATAATAAGTAATTACAGCCTCTAGAACCAGTGGTGGTTGTTCATGAACATTGAGTTAATGGGGTCTGGCCCATCTCACCCATCATAGATGAGTTAAAATTGCATTATTATCTATTAATTGCTTACTTATAATGAACCAAATAGTTGGCTGTCACATGGTATGTTTATATGCTCCCCCTTTGACTCGGTGTTTGGTTCTGGGAAACACTGTTTGGGGATTTGCCCATTTAATTTCTTCTCCAGCAACTCTAATCAATCATTAATCATGTTCTAAATGACATTATCAAGGCATGCATCTCTCTCTCTCTCTCTCTCTCTCTCTCTCTCTCTACTAAATAGAATGACTTGGAAATGGTAATAAGTTCACTTTGGGACAAAAAAAAAAAAAAAAAACTTTCCAAATCCAAATAGAAACCCTTTAAATTTTAGATATTTCATCCCAAACTCATCTTTCTTCTTCTAAAAAAAAAAAACTCATCTTTCTTTTATTTTTAAAAAGCCCAAACCCGTCTCATACATGCCCATTTATATAACCATTAGCTTCTTTTTTTTTTTTTTTGGGAGGGAGATCTGACCATTAGTTGGGTTGAATGAGTTGAGTTATTTTGTAAGAACTTATAATTAAACACCTGAAATGATATTAATATAAATTGAAGTATTAGTGAACACTGTGGGGACAATTTTTGCTTATGTATCAAACAAGTGGTACTCTATCACTATTGGCTTATCCCTTATATGGCATGAAGAAGGAGGCTTTCTTTCTCATATGGGACAATAAAATTGCCTAAGGTTACAACATGGTCTTAACCAAACTAGTGGTACTCTATCACCATTGACTCATCACTTATATGACATGAAGATGAGGCTCTTTCCCATGTGAGACAACAAAATTGCCTAAGGTTACAACATGGTTTAGCCCTTGGCCTTTGAAGCAAAAATTGTCCCCACAAACACTTATACACTAAATTCAACAATATTTAAAGAAAGAAACACACATTTACTTTTGTTATAGAAACCACATATTTTTGTGTAAATAAAATTAATAATTGAAATATTTTAGTAATGTAAATATCTAATTGGGTAGGTTTTAGAACATATTGTGTAAAACCCAAACCCATTTAAAAATTCTCAAATCCTTATTATTAATATTAGGTTGGGTTAGAAAAGTACTAAACTTTACCCATTGTCTTTGGAAAAGATTTTTTTAGGATTTTTAGACAAGACATGTTATTGGTAGACCAAGTAAATAAGTTTGGTTAGGCAAGTATGATTAGTCTAGGTCAAACTAAAACAAGCTACTATTCTTGTTACCTATTCTCAGGGATGAAACTAGGACTTGTAGTTAGGGGGGCAACTTTGCTACTGGTTGTGTACGATGGCTCAGCCACTTAGATGTTTTATTTTTTATTTTTTCCTAACTTTGATGCATGTTGTTGGGTAAGGACAATTATTTTGTTTGAAATTTTTTAAAATGTCACGTTATTTGTCTTGGGTAAAATAGTTGATTAGACTTAATTTTTTTAGTTTTACTATTGATAATTTTTGTTGTTGGGCTAATTTTTTTGAGCTTGTATATTTTGTTTTAAATTTTAAATTTATAATTTTTTTTATGGTCTTTAAAAAGAAGAAAATGCTAGAGTTACAATTTTTTTTTTTACAAATAACTGATGTGGTGAGTGGTTATTGATAAGTAAAAAAGTGATATAAATGGTGGGCTTAGATACGAACCAATAAGAATCTTCTACCTCAAGAGTTTGCAAAAATATTGTAGAAAAATTTGTGGCTATAACATCACTCTTAAAAGAATTAATGATATTATTAAGGGAGCAAAATCTAATTTTATAGAACTAAATTGCTAAAATTAATACCTAGTATATATTCTAATATTTTTATAAAAAAAATTGGGGGGGCCATTTCCCCCCTAAGTCAAAGGCTACCTCCGTCCCTACTTGTTCTTGCATTTTCGTGGTCGGGTCAACTCCTGATGACTTGCAATATTTTTTAGATTAAAAAAAAAAAAAAAAACTTAAACATATTTGTAACATCTTTTGTGTTTTTTTTTTTTATTTAATTTTTTAATTTCCCAATACAAAGGAAAAAAAAATTAAGAAAACACTCAAACATAAAAGTTAATAATACAAAAATCCTTAAGTTTAAGGTCTTATACATAACTAATTGTAGTAGTCTATTAAAAAAAAAAAGTCCAATAATTCTACAATAAAAGCAAACAAGTGTATTTGTTGTATATATACCATTACAAAGTTGAATCACATAAAACAACTAAATATATATATATATATATATATATTAAACATAAATGTAGCATGGTAAGTAAAGAAAATTACATAAATAATTAGTAAGAAAAATCTATAATAAACTTGTAAAATAATTACTCCATGCTAACAGTAGATTCAATGTTGAAAATATTTTATTTGATTTGAGAATTGTCTACAAGTTGATGAGCAATGCTATCATTATTTCATTATTAATAAATTTTAAACTTTAGAATAAATAAAAAAAATGGGGTCAATAACAAATTAAAATTTTAGATTTTATAATAGAGACTTGACAACTAACCAATTGTCTGGTCAGGTCCTTTAATGGGCACGATTTTAATTTTGTTAAGTCTATTTATTGGTTTATTTTGTAGAAGATAGCAAACTATATGATGCATGGTTTAATTCAAATTAATATGTAATTTAATGTAAATTGTAAAGCAAAGATTTATCGTAAAATTGAACAATAAGGCAGACAATCTTAAAACCCCTAAAAAAAAAGATTTCCTTTTCATTGTACTTCACTATTCATTAATTCCGTATTGTCATTCATGTAATACAGATTTCCTTGCTAGGCATATTGATGTTGTTCGTGTGCAATGTGGATTGAGGACACCCATGTTTAATTTTTCAGCTGGCAAATTAAGGACACATTCAACTTCAATGAAAAATTAGGCCTATCGACAGCATGGCCAAAGTGTCTCTAAACTATATTTATTTTAAAACTTTCTCTCTTTCTTGAGAGAGAATCTCTCGGCACACATGGCCAAAGTGTCTCTACTCTTTTTCTTCTAGATATGGTGTTTTCTCTCAGTGGTTCTTGGAGAGCATAGGATTTTTGTTTTGCAGTTTGCTTGTATTGATACTTCTTCTTAGCAATAGGATGTTTTTCCTTTAGAGGCAGGTTCTTTTATATATATATATATATATGGATGCTTCTCCTTTGTTACTTGTAATTATTTTATTTTCACAATAAAATACTATTGTTTTCTCTAAAATATTTATAAAAAAATCAATGAAATTCTATTAATTCTGATTTTAAAAAAGAAAAGAAAAGAAAAAAAAAGAATAGGACTCTAATCCAATCCATATCCAGAAAACACAAAAAGAATAGGGCTCTATATGTCATTGCTCATGGAATATTTGATAAAATTTAAACCAGTGAATAAAATTGTCTTTAGAAATTAAGGTACACATATTTTATTTTTAGGATTGTAACACTAACAATTTGAATATCCAATTACGCATGAACAATGACATATAAAACATACGTCGGTGAACCAGAAGGAGAAATTATATACATCGCCAAAATACCCAAAAAAAAAAAAAATTGATTTCATTTAATACAAATTTAGATCCAGAAGACACAAAGGTGGGGGCAACGGAGATACCAATGTTTTTTCTTCCTCCATTTGATTGTCAATCTGAAACCAATCATGTGGAAATCCGTACATATTTCTGAAAATTAAGACATTCTATTATTTGAGCAATAATGTAAGTATGGCAGAAGATTAAAAAAAAAAGGTTAAAATTATTAGTTAAGTTATTGGAATATTGGGCTGTAGTACTAGTACCTAAAACAAACATTAATTAAATCGATATACGGAAACAAAAGACTTCAAATGGGCTAAAAAGAATATATGTGCAATGTGAAACATTGCCTGATTTAAGAAAAAGATAGATCCTCCTTTCTTTTTGTTTGGACTTTGGACCTATATCTCTCTACCTTTCATGTTTCAAAGCACATGCTAGGTTATTTTGCTTCATTTGGATACGTAATTTCTACTTTTGGTCTTAACCTCAAGTGCAATGTGGCTATAAATGCCGAATTGGCCATTTTCTTGTGCTACTAAACAGGAGTAAACCGAAAAATATCAACAATAATTCACACTTTTATTATTCAAAATAATAAACTTTATATGCATCATTACCGATGGACATATGATCTACTAGCACGTTAGCTTCCTTTTCTATCAAATTTAACTTATCAAAAAAAAAAAAAAATCTATAAATAGCAATAAGTAGCATTTCTTTAAAAATTGTGTAAATAAAAAAAGCATAAATAAAATAATTGACGTGATTTGACTTGATAGCCTATATTCATAACAAAAAATTCCAAACGAATATAGTTTTACTATAAGACATCCTAAAATCATGGTAACTTGTGGTATTAATCATAGATTATATATTTCTAATAATATCTTATTAGATTCTATTATCCATTTCAAAGTTAAAGTGGAAGCTTGAAGACATCTCAAATTTGAAGGATAAGCTCTTGAATGAAAACCATGATCATGAATAACCAGATTGAATGCAATATCAACATCTTCCAATAGTCCCAATTATGTGAGAAGGGTAAAAAATGGGACAATGTCTTATGTCAACATCTTCCAACCTTTTTATTGCCGATGCTCTTGGATCATGTCGGATGTGCTCTCTAATGTTATCCATATCTTTTGTACCTACAAATCCCCAGGGCAGCAACTATCATATATTACTCCGAAGTTAGAACATTTTTCATAGAACTTCAATTGATTAAACAAATAAATCCCTTAAATTAGCAATTGTTTTGTATTGCACTCTTTCATATGAGCACATTACTTGTGCAATTGTGTAACAGTTTTAGCAAAAAGATAACTTACATTATTTAATAGGATCCCTTTCAGTCACAATATTGGGCTTATTTTCATGTGCAACTGTGATTAAAGTCCAAAACTTTCATTTTCCTTAATGGATTTACCTAAAGCACATGCTGATCACAATCAAGCTCATATACAAACAATATATTCTATTTGTATCCAGGACAAATTGCTTGTCAATTTACCCATAGGAATTCTAGGACAGAAGCTGAACCCTTTAAAAAAAGGCATTTGTTACCGTTTATGCCAATGATAGTGGTGGCCCCGTTGCATTGAAACTTGAAATAAGCTGAGAAGGGATTCTATAAAAAAAATCGCTTTCACATAATATTGAGAATCATCGTGTACAAATCCAGTGCCATAGATCAAGTCGGTTGTCGTGATTAGTCACTGTTTGATAAGTCGTAGCTCAATCTATGTGACACCAAAGTATCTGGACAAGATTTGTGGTCCTGTAAATTAAATTGTAATGAGGATCCAAAAGGAACAAAATTTTTCCTCCAAAGCCATCAAAATCAAACAGTTTTGGACAGCATTGTATTTTTGTATAAGCAGGACAAGAGTGGTGATGTTCAAGGATCTTGGTGACTGAAGCCATTAGAGGGTGAGGGTAGTCGGACCAATATCGCCGGTGTTCAAAACCAGAGCCACAAACCCAATTGTGGTGGAATTCGGATTTTAGTTTTTGGGACTAAAGAAAAAGCTAAATTTTTTAAAATTCAAGAAAGAAAAATATACTAAGTTTCATAAAACTATTATTCATTCATTGTTAGCAAAATATAAATACTTAGATTTTAAATCATTCAATAATCAAAAATAGAACACGGTGTGCTTTTAAATTCTGAAAATAATCTATGATTAGTTTTGTGCTGAATTCAACATTAGAAATCAAATAGTTGTTTAGAAAATCATCTTTCTTTTTGTTGTGAAGAATAAATTTGACAACATTTACAGCTAAAAATAGTTTTGTAGTGGTAGTAAAAACAAAAAGAATAAGTACAATTATTCTATAAACAAATTGGTAGATTGTTGATTTCTTACTAACCATTTTTTCACAATTCAAAAAGAAATTATGATAATTTTTATTTTTTATTATTTTTTTTTATAAAACATACTTGCTTCAAATCTACTGCCATCGATATCTAAATCTTGAAGATTAGTTTTTTGTTATAGATAATATTATTGAACGATAAATCTCTACACTTATTTTTATTGATATCCATAGAACTCAAAAGAGCACCTTACCTCACAAAGCAGCTTAGGGTGTGTTTGATTGGGGTAAAAACAAATAGGATGAAAAAAAGAGAGAGGAAAATAAGGTGAGAAATGTCATTTTCTACTGTTTCATTGAGGAAAGAAAATAGGAGAGACAAAAAATAAGGGAGAAGGTTTTCTCTCTGGGCTCACTTTTTTTATCCTCCCAATTTATGGGGAAAATGGGGAGGAAAAAGTGCTGGAAAATGTATTTTACACAAATATCCTCTCACCTACCCCTCACTTTGTTCATGACCTGATGACTTTTACCTCTTTTCAGTAATGTTGCTTTGGCTTATGTTTTTGTTTTTTTTTTGGGGAACTTGCCTCTTTTTTTTTTTTCCTTTTTTTTCTTTTGATTTTCTAGGCTGCCTTTTTTCTTTTTCTTTTTTCTTCTTCTGGGCAAAAACGTTGCCTTTCTTTTTTCTTTTCTTTTTTTTTTCTTCTTCTGGCAGTAAAGTTGCCTTTTCTTTCCTTTTTTTTTTTTTTCCTATTCTTTTTTTTTTCTTTCAATTTTCTATGGGTTGGGCATGAGTTTTGTTTTTTATTTTTTATTTTTATATCTAGACATGATTTTTTTTTGGGGACATAAATTTTTTTTTTTATATAATAAATTTGAGAGATTGTTCTTTTTTGTGTGGTTATTTGTCATTTTTTTTTTTGTTTTAATCGGGCATCATTTTTTAACAAGAGTATATGAGTAAATAGGAGAGAAAATAAATTTTTTTTTATCTTCTCACTTTTCCATCCTTCTGTCATTTTCTATCTTCTTACTTTTTCACTCTTCCAACCAAATGAACTTGAGTGAATTCAAGGGAAACAAACTAGGTTAAAGAGCATTCTGGTTTTTTGGGCTCTTGGCAAATTAAGGAGCATTCTTAGATTGCTCTGGACACTGTCAGAAATGCCTACAAACAACACATTTTAAAATAGATGTAAATCAACTGGGCTCTCTCGGTCTCCCGAGCCCAAGAGACTTTGGGTATGTAACCGTTCATCCCCAAAATGAAATAACGGTCTCCAAATATTTTGGTTTGGTCTCAAAGCTTGTGCTTGTCCCTTATGCTCGAGCCATAGTGTTACCTTATCTTTGCCCGACTAGTTGGACTCTGATTGTTGACTGTCATTATGTGTTTGGGCTATTGCTTGGATCCAATGGTTCTCTTCTATTATCCTATAGTATTTATTTGTAACCAATTTGAACAAATTTAGTTGTTTCTATTATTCTCATTCTAATGAAAACAATTTCGGAACAGATTATTTAGAATCTATGACATAATTCGCATGAAAGGAGAGGCAGCAATATCTATGACTTTGAAAGTGTTAGCTGAGGGTCATAGGTAAGTTTAAAAATTAAAACAAATATGTTACACTAGACATGTATATTGAAAGACACCATAATAAAACTAGGATTTACTCAAAAATCTCCAAATTAAACCTAATCCATTTAAACCAAACATAATTTCCTTCTCGGGCTGTAGATTTTTTTTCCTTAAAAAACTAAAGGTAAAATCAAATACTTTTTAATTTGGTGAGGTGCTTTATGAAGTTTTATTGGATTTTTTTTTGAAGATGTGCTGCAGTAGAGCCTTTTTATATTTTAATAGCTGGTGTTTTGTGTACAACAAATTAAAAACACAATTGTGACTCATGTCTATTTCTTTATGGTTTTACACTTTGGTGATGAAATGGTCATGTCAATTTTTTTTTCTTTCCTCTCGTGTAAAATGATTCTTAATGATTTCACAATTTGCTTCTTGCCTAGGGATTTTGGAGGTATATGGAGCAATTTGGCTGCTCCTAAAGCTAGAGGAAACGGAGGTGTGAAGACATTTTGATATGGAATCAGACATGTTCTCGCTCGGCACCAATCGTTTGTGTCAAATTTATATATTTTTTGCACTTAAAATTTCCGGTACAGTTGTGTCCATCTCATGTTAATTGGATTTATACATAATTAACGTAATTAATTATATACTTGGGTAAAATTAAACCTTGCTTTCTCACAGTCTCGGCCCAAGACTTCTGTTGTTGTGGGCTTTGTAATCCGGAACTCAAAAGGGGAGGTTATGGCAGCATCTTGTGAGCGAACCAGGAAGGAACTTCATTCTCTTTGGACAGCAGCTGCTGTGAAAGCAACTTTGCTGAATTGGTGGACTTCATTAACTCTAATAGGATCTGCTCCTTAGAAGTGGCTTGGATTTTGGAGGATATTAAGCTTATATGTCAACAATTTGATAGTATATTTTTTGTTTCTTTTCCTTTAAAATGTAACCGTGCTACTCTAGTTTTTCCTAGTGCTGCAAAAGAGAATGAAGATACTATTGTTTAATTAGAAAAATACCCCTCTTGAATAAAATCTACTATCGTTTTGTATCAAAAAATAATATACTTGGTTAATTAATTAATTTAATTGGTGTCAAAATTTCCCAAGACTTCATGGACTTTTGTTTTGGGGAATCAAAATATATATTAAGAAGAACATCGCATTAGGTATGCAGCTGTTGAAATTCCAAAAGCATCGCATTAGCTTTGTGCACAGTTTGATTTGAAGGCAGGGCATCCCTCTCAAATCGATCTCCATTCCTCTTATTAGACCAAAAAAAAACTAGGCAATCATAACGCATTGCTCCACACAGTGGCATTGCAAATTATCTATGAGGTAAATTAAATTACCCAAACCTACAAAATCCAAAAATTGCTTGACCCTTAAACCCCCAATCTCCCAAACTGGACACATCAAATAACATTCCCTAGCACTAAGGCATGAATTCCATCCTCCACAATCCACATCAAACTACCACCTTCGATAACTCCCCTTTTAAGTATATTATTTTCAGTCGGCAAAGACTGATGATGGGCCCCAAAGAAAATGTTTACCTTTATTGGAATATAACAATTAAAAGGAGATTTGAGTCTGGGTTTGGTATGAGAATTCGTGGGAAAATTGGCATTTGTCACTTAATTTATAAATTATATAGCAAAATATTCATATTTTAAAATTATTTAATAAAATGTCCATTTTTTTAAACTCGATTTTAACGAAATTGAGTTATGTGTAAAACTTGATATTCTCAAAATCAAGTTATATGTATATTTTTAAATGAAACTCGACATTATGTCAAGTTTCGCTTAAATTTCTTTTAAAATATAAGTGGCAAAATATGCATAGAACTCGATTTTGTTAAAATTGAGTTTAAAAAACAGAGGAATTTTATTAAATAGTTTTAAAATAATGACATTTTGCTGCATAGTTTGTAAATTAAGGACAAATACTCATTTTTTCTGGGATGTCGTAGGTGTTTGTGTTTTTACATGTTTGGTTATAAGAAAATAAAAGAAAATCTTGATGTTTTAATTTTCGTATTTTTTTGTAATATTTTTTTCTGATTTTTTTTTCTTCAATTAAAATGTTAACATGGAAGCTTAATTAAAATAAATAAATGCTAATGTGATATTTTTAAATACCAAATAAATTTTTTTTTTTTATTTTAGTAGGTTTTTTTTTTTTTGGGAGAAATAAACACACACTATTATTTTAGTAGTTATGTAAGCTTTTAATGTGCCAATTATGCAATCCATTAGCCATGTAGGCATTTTTCGTTAGTTAGTTAATGGTAGGAACTAAATTGACTATAAATTGAAATAACATAGATCAAATTATTTGCTACTAAAACATAAAAACCAAATTGACTATGACCCCCCAAAATGGAATTTTTGCCAAAAAGAAAAAGGATTTGATTGTTACTTTTTGAAACCATAGGTTTAATTTGTTACAATCCCTAAACTATGGTGCTTAAAATTTAATTTTGCCAAAATATTTTTGGGGTTAAAATTTCATTTCCTCTATCGTGCATGTGTGTTTGTTTCTAAATATATATATATATATATATATAAAGAAAGATGTTACCATTAGAGCCAGTCCCAGGAAATAAGTAGGTCCATGTATTTTATGATGCCTAGATTTCTGAGCCATTTTTGGCACAGTTTTTACACAAGACAAGAAGGTTTTATGGATTGCACATTTTATCATGTTTATGTATAGTGTTTGTTTGGGAATAACTTATTTAAATTTTTGCTAAAAGTTAGGAAAAGAATACTTATACTTAAAAAAAATGAGATTTTAAAAAATTATATATAAAATCTAAAAAGCAAAAAACTAGTTTATAAGTTTGTTTTGGTTTTAGTACTTCTTTTTAGGTACCATTTTATTTTTATTTTTTTGGTTTATTAATATATATATATATATGCATATTTTGTCATGATGGAGATGCATGTTCCAGGAGTATAATGGTCAAATTATGTTCTTGAAAGAATTTTTTATTTGAACTCATTTAATTTTTGCCAAAGAAGTTTGTCAATTTCGATTGAATGGAATTAGACAATCACAAAGGAATAAAGTTTCTCTCCAAATTAGTTTAAAAAGAAACCTTTCAAACTCTTCTTATATCTTTGTATTGGATATGAATTTTGAAAATTGAAACTTTGGATTGTATGTTATTTATATTTTTAACACAGATGTAAAATTTCATTCAAATTGGATATTATTTACTATCCAATCAATAAATTTATTTTTTATACATAATTTTAGATCATAAAATCTTGAAATTAAAACATTTGATTGATGACATAGCTATTGATCTTTTTCAAATTTTGTAAGCTTGGAGGATATAATAAGAACATGTAATTCGACGATTAGATTTTCAAAATTCATATTCAATAAAATGATATAGGATGAGTTTGAAGGGTTTTATTACTAAAAGAACAAAAAAAAAATTATTATTGAAAATATGTTCCAATCACTATTTTTAAAACTAGTTTTTATTCATCAATTTCAATGTTTTCTTATAAAAATAAAAAATATTGCATGACTGAGTACTTTAATCTCAATGATTGAATTAAAATATTGCATTCTTAAGAATTTAAAGATGGATGTTAGTCCTTGATGTGTGTGAAACGAATGAATTGCATATATCTGAGTGAATAAACAGATACTCAAATAGGTCTAAATGCTCTTGTTTGTCACAAAAAAAAAAAAAAAAAAAAAAAAAAAAAAAAAAAAAAAGAAGAAGGTCAATCAACTGGGCTCACTCAATTTGCCAAGCCCAATTTGTGATCCAATTTTACTAACATGCTGGGCCTAAGCAAGTAAGCTCATTCATTCGTCTATCAATTTTATCCCAAACAACCATATAGTAGTAAAATATTAAGACTTCAAAAGTGAACTTGACAGAAATAAAATACCAAAAGAAAACATAATGATCCATACATGAGATCATGGAGATGAGGGACAAACTGGAAGCTTGAAGTTAGATGATTCAACCTCAAACTAATGAAATACACAATCCAACCAATCTCCTCCCAGAAATAAACGAGATGTCATTTGGCTTGTAGTTCTAGCCAAAATACATAACAGGTGTAGTCTTCTCATTGTAGAGATCGACTTGTCGTTTCCAAGATTCTCAATTCTCTGTTAATAAATATTAAAAATAGAACACTAGAAAATACCAACCAATTAAAATACAAAACTCTTATTAGCAAAACCTAGATTACATATGCACTTAGGATGAGCTGAATTTTTCAGCTTATCTTCACTTTCAGCTTACTTTTGCTACTATTCATAAATTTTACTGCACTTTTTGATACTATTCATAAATTCTACTGCACTTTTTGATATTATTCATAAATTTCACTGCACTTTTTGATATTATTCATGGGTCTCACTATACTATTCAACTTATTTTTTAACCCTTTTTCTATATTTTCAGTAAAAAGTTTTCAATTTCAGTTAAATAAACTGTTCCAAATGGATACTACATTCATAATTTTCAATGCATCAATTCAATACTATATTTTCAATTTTTTTTAAAAAAAATATCAATTTAGGTGCACGTATTACGATTGTCCTTGTCCAAATCCATTTCTTTAGACGGTGGCATGTGAAATCCATCAAAGTGAACGTGGTTCCAATTTTCAACCCTATTTGGTAGTTATGATTGATACCGTTTAGCAAGTTCATTGACTTATTTGAACTTTTGACTTTTGCAAACTATGTGCACCATTCATTAATGGAAGAGTGGGCAAAAGAGATGAGAACCACGTGTTAAAATTTTGGTTAGATGCGTCAACAGATGTTTACCAAAATCTTTTTTATTTTCTTCTTTTTTTTTGTTAATGAGTAAAACAATAACTAAGATTACGGTATTTAAGGCACAACAGGCATAATAGGTGATGTAGGTAGCTAGAGCTAAGTATGAATGCAAAGACATTAATAAAGCTTAGAGTGGGATCGATCCCTTCTATAACCTATTGGCGATGTAGAGCGAAGTAAGTCCAAACGGAGTGGTTTTTGTATGTACTCGTTGCTACTTGCTAGCTAACTTGGAAGCTGTCCATTTTCCTTTTGGCTAAAATGACATGGTAGCCCACTCGTGGTGAGTTGTGCTATTTTATGTGATTCTATCATTACTCATTGAAGAAACAATAATTAAAAGGCATATACGAACACACAATAAAAGAATTCAAATAGTAGATGCACATGAATTCTCTCAAATGAGTTGAGTCATAGTTAATCTTATATCTATCTATTTAAGATTTAGTAATTTCATATGGTGGACAACAATTGTTCTTAATGAAACCAACGTTATACCGTTGTCCTAATGGTTCAAATTCAAGATGTATCCCCATACCAAAAACTCTAAAGAGGTGTTGGTTCACTGTGATGTGTTTGAGTTCTTAAGGTTAATCTTCCTTAGCTTGATTAATTTGATTGACTTGTTTTCTTTTTTTCACAACTACTTCAACTCTACAAGGGCATTATCTTTGGTTGATAACCCTGATGACATTCATGGCTATGGTTTAGTGGAAATAGGACTTATTTATATACACAAGGCTTACGGCCCTACATTCCAGTTAGATTCCATAGATTTCATGCTACTCCATTGCTTTTGGTTTTCCATAGTTCCACTTGACCAGCATTTCTATGTATATATGATCAAGTCCTATAAATAAATTATGACATGAACAGGGAGGAGTATATTGAATAGATATAACTCAGCAAATGACTTAGAGTAGAACATTTTAAAAATAGGGCATATGTGCTTTTGTTAAACATGATTTGATGATATTGAGTTCTATTACCTATTTTGAGAAACTAAGACTAGTGTTGATTTGTTATGTTAACTTGTTTCTTTACTAACCATATAAATATTGGAATAAAAAATGAAATTCATTAACCTTCAAAATGGCTGATCTTTGAACTTTGTTCACTAAGTTGTTGGCTGATTGTTGGATTCAGATATGCTTTAGTGTTTGAATTTACATTGTGCAATTCAAAACTTAATTGAATGATCTCATTGCTAAGCTGAAAGCTAGTATTACTCAGAAAATGTTTCCAAGGTGCCAGCCACATTTGAATTGACATGATTGGTGTAGTGCATATTTTTTGTTCTTTATCGTTTGTTAATGGTTTCACGTTTGGACTGCTTATGTGACAAGCAAATGTTCAGCTTCCAAAATCAAGCGTCATAAATTTTGAGCACCCAGTTGAGGCCGTACGTGATATTTATAGGGCAATCCAAAATAGCACGGGCCCAAAGCTCGTTCCTTGCCTTGCCTGCAGTGCTCAATCAAAAATATTGGGAAAAATTACATTTTAATTCATTTAGTTTAATTCTTCTATAAAAAATAAATAAAAAGTGATGTAGTTTATGGGAGTAATAAATTAAACCTTGATATTTGAAATGGTAGTAACTCATATTATCAAATACAATACACTTTCATTTAGATGGGCTGAGTTTTAATCGGGTAGTACTTTTTTAAAATATTATGATTTGATTGGTTTCTTGAGAAGTTGTAACTCAATGACATTACTTGATTTACTTTATGAGAAAAATTAGGATTTGAATCCTCCTTTCTCCACTTATTGTAACAGCTATTAAAAAAAAAAATTGATGTGTTTCATTGTGAAATTATAGGTCTAATTTGTTACATTCCTAAATTATAGAGCTTAAAATTTTAATTTTCCCAAAATATTTTTGGGGTTGAATTCAGGCTGAATATTTCGCTATTAGAGACAATCCCCAGGAAATAAAAAATGTAGGCCTAAGTATGTTATCATGTCTAGATTTTTGGGCCATTTTTGGCGTAGTTTCTACACATGACAAGAAGGTTTGATCTTCGTAGCTGTTTGTGTTTTTACATGTTTGGTTACTAAGAAAATAAAAGAAAATCTTGATGTCTTAATTTTTGTATTTTTTCTTCAATTAAAATGCTAACATGGAAGCTTAATTAAAAAATAATAATAAATGCTGATGTGATATTTTTAAATACCAAATAATTTTATTATTATTATTTTAGTAGTTCTTTTTTGAGAAATAAACACACACACTATTATTTTAGCGAGTAATGCTACAGTTACAAACTATTTTACAACATTTTTACAAAATATTGATGTGGCCAACCTCTTATTGGTTTTCATCTAGGCTCACTATTAATATCATTTTTTCATTTTCCTAATAATCACTCACCACATTAGTAGTTTGTAAAAAAATTTGTAAAATTGTTTGTATCTCTAGTATTATTCTATTTTAGCAGTTATGTAAGCTTTTAATGTGCCAATTGTGCAATCCATTAGCCATGTATGTATTTTCCATTAGTTAATTAACGGTAGGGACTACATTGACTGTAAATTGAAATAACATAAATCAAATTGATTGCTGCTAAAACATAAAGACCAAATTGACTATGACCCCAAAAATGGTATTTTTGTCAAAAAGAACAAGGATTTGCTTGTTACTTTTTGAAACTATAGGTTTAATTTGTTACAATCCCTAAACTATGGAGCTTAAAATTTAATTTTACCAAAATATTTTTGGGTTTAGAATTTCATTTCCTCTACCGTGCGTGTGTGTTTGTTTCTAAATAATTTTTTTTTTAAAAGAAAAATGTTACCATTAGGGCAATCCTAAGAAATAAGTAGGTCCAAGTATTTTATGATGTCTAGATTTTTGGGCCATTTTGGGCACAGTTTTTACACAAGACAAAAAGGTTTGATGGGTTGCACATTTTATCATGTCTATATTTAATACTCCCTCCGTCCCATTTTTTTTATCCTGTTTGAAAAGTCAAACTTTTTAAGGAAACATCATTTATTGTTTTGTCTATCTTTTAAAAATGTATAAGTTTCCAAAACTACCCTTAAAAAAATTTATAAAAAAAATTGAATTAGTAAATTAATAGGGGTATAATATGAACATTAGTAAATTAATAACTTTTATTTTTAGAAACAGGACAATATTTTGGGACATCTCAAAATGGAATAGAGGACAAAAAAAGGGACGGAGGTAGTATTTGTTTTAGAACAACTTATTTAGATTTTTGCTAAAAGTTGGTAAAAGTATACTAAAAAAAAAAAATGAGGTTTTAAAAAACTGCGTATAAAAGCTAAAAAGTAAAAAACTAGTTTATAAGTTAATGACCTTGAAATTTAACTATAGTTTTAGTTTTAGTACTTATTTTTGGGTACCATTTTATTTTTATTTTTTTGGTTTTGTTAATACGTATGCATATTTTGTTAATAGAGATGCATGCTCCAAGAGTATAATGGTTAAATCATGTTCTTGAAAGAATTTTTTATTTGAACTCATTTAATTTTTGCCAAAGAAGTTTGTGAATTTCGATTGAATGGAATTCTACAATCACAAAAGAATAAAGTTTCTCTCCAAAATAGTTTGAAAGGAAACCTTTCAAACTCCTCTTATATCTTTGTATTGGATATGAATTTTGAAAATCAAATCATTGGATTGTATGTTATTAATGTTCTTAAGATAGATATAAAATTTCATTCAAATCAAATGTTATTTACTATCCAATCAATAAACTTATTTTTTATACATAATTTTAGATTAAAAAAACTTGAAATTAAAACATTTGATTAATAACATAGCTATTGATCTTTGATCTTCTTGAAATTTTGAAAGTTTGAAAGATATAATAAAAACATGTAATTCAACGGTTAGATTTTCAAAATTTACATCCAATAAAAAGATATAGGATGAGTTTTATTACTAAAAGAACAAAAAAAAAAAAAAAGGATTATTATTGAAAATATGTTCCAATCACAATTTATAAAAACTACTTTTTATTCATCAATTTCAGTATTTTCCTATGAAACTAAAAAACTATTGCATGATTGAGTGCTTTAATCTCGATGATTGAATTAAAATATTACATTCTTAAGACATTTTAAGATGGATGTCTATTCCTGATGTATGTGGAATGGAGGAATTGCATATATCCGAGTGAATAGTCAAATACTCAAAGAGGTCTAAATACTCTTATAAGTTAAAAAAAAAAAAAACAAAAAAAAAAAAACAAAACAAAACAAAACAAAGGAGATGTCAATCAACTGGGCTCACTTAGTCTGCCAAGCCCAATTTATGATCCAATTTTACTAACATGCTGGGCCTAAGCAAGTAAGCTCATTCATTCGTCTATAATTTTTATCCCAAACAACCATATAGTAGTAAAGCATTAAGTCTTCAAATGTTAATTTGACACAAACAAAATAACAAAAGAAAACATAATATTCCATACATGAGGTTATTGAGATGAGGGACAAACTGGAAGCTTGAGTTATATGATTCAACCTGAAACTAATGAAATACGCAAGCCAACCAATCTCCTCCCAGAAATAAATGCGATGTCGTTTGATTTGTATGATAGGTGCAATCTTCTCATTGTAGAGTTCGACTTGTCGTTTTCAAGATTTCCAATTCTTTATCAATAAATATTAAAGAGCACACCAAGAAATACCAATTCATCCATTCATTGTTACCTTTATAATTTTCAATGTATCAATTCAGTACTATATTTTCAATTTTTTTTTTTAAAATATCAATTTAGGTGCACGTATTACGGTTGTACTTGTCCAAATCCATTTCTTTAGACGGTGGCATGTGAAATCTATCAAAGTGAACGTGGTTCCAATTTTCAACCCTATTTGGTAGTTATGATTGTTGATTGATACTGCTTAGCAACTGTATTGACTTATTTGAACGTTTGACTTTTGTGAACTATGTGCACCATTCATTAATGGAAGAGTAGCCAAAAGAGATGAGAACCACATGTTAAAATTTTGGTCAGATCGATATTTACCAAAATCTTTTTTATTTTCTTCTTTTTTTTTGTTAATGAGTAAAACAGGAACTAAGATTACGGTATTTAAGGCGGAAAAGTCATTATAAGCGTTGGTAGCTAGAGCTAAGTACGAATACAAAGAGAGTAAAATGTGCTATTTTATGTGATTTTAGGGAGAAAATGGGTTTTTGTCCTTTTTTTTTTTTTTTTAATCTAACATTTCACATAGGAAAATGCTCCTATTTTGAAATTCGATTTTCTAAAAATTGAGTTTCAATTTAAAACTTAATTTTTGGAGAATCAAGTTATAACAAACTAAAAATTAATGGAACTTGAGTTCCATGCAATTTTATTTATTTATTTTATTTTAAATTTTGATCGCCCCATACTTGATTTTCTACAAATCGAGTTTTACATTGAAACTTGATTTTGAAAAAATCGAGTTTTAAAATAGAGGCATTTTCTTAATTAGTTTGGAAAATTGAACAAAACACTAGTTTTTTTGCACGAAAAGGGCATTTGCCCATTTTAGCCATGATTCTAGCATTACTCATTAAAGAAATAATAATTAAAAAGAAAATATGAACACACAAGAAATACAAAATTCAAATAGTAGATGCACATGAATTCTCTCAAATGAGTTGAGTCATAGTTAATCATATATAGATTTATTTAAGATTTATTAATTTCATATGGTGGACAACAATTGTTCTTAACGAAACCAACATTATACCGTCGTCCTAATGGTTCAAATTCAAGATGTATCCCCACACCAAAAATTCTAACGTGAAGCTACAAACCTTGGAAGTATGACATGGTTAATTATCATGCATGTTATGGTTAAGTAACCATGAATATTAGACCCTAGCTTTCTGTTGAAACAAGACTATTTTTTACGATGAATCAACTATTAGCAGTTGACAAATAGTGTTAGTTTATCTTTGCTCGACTAGTTGGACTCTTAACTCTCGTCTTTCGTTTATGTTCTATTGCTTGGATTTAGATTAAAGAGGGTTGAGGAGTAACCCACGAGATCCAACCGAACCACATTATTACGTGAAAGAGAGCCACAAAAGTTGGTGGGCTAGTACCTAACAAATCAGCCACCATCAAAGCACCTCTGGGCTTTGGAATTTACAAAAGTTTGGTTTCTTCTATAGTTGACAAAAGGCAGCAAAATCAGGAACCGGCCCTGGGAAATGGTTTCCTTTAAACAGGTGGCATACAGCAGCGGTTCTATGATTTTTTTTTTTTTTTTTAAATAGTCATTAAAAAATTTAAATTATAAAAAATCTAATAAAACAATAATTTGAATATTTGTTATAATTGTGAGTCGAATTATTAAAGAGAGTAAAATTGTTGGTACTGTAAAACCAAAAAGAATATAACTATCATCACCATTAAAGAAAACTGACAACCACAATATTTTTCTTGGTACAATTTTTTAGGGAAAAATGAAATTAAAGAATTTTTATTGAATTGGTTGAATAAGCTTCAAATTTGAATATTTAACGATTTTTATCTTTTTGTTTTATAGTAGACTTTTCGTTGAGTAATTAGATCACTTCTTGTTATTTGGTCTTATCTTGTTATTGTTTGGTTTATGTTTGTTGTTATTTGGGCTAATATTTACTATTGTTATTTTTGTTTTTTTTTTTTTTAAAGGATTAAGGATTATGTCTAGGGACCAAAATTAATTTTGGAATAATGCTGCGTTCACAATATTTTTACAATAAATCTTATGTAAAAAGCTGTTAATAGTGGGTAAAAAAATAATATTAGTATTGAGCCCAAGTTAAAATCAGTAATAACTTACCATATTGGATTTATTGTAAAATTATTGTAAAAATATAGTGAATGTGACATTATTTTTATTTTTATTGAACCCAATATTTTTTAATTCTCAAGTCAGAATGTTTAACAATTTTATTAAGATAGTCACAATAAGTTAATTTAACATAAAATTTTTTTGGCAAGTATATATATACAATCTTTCGCAAGCTAGGTGGTCTGGTGACCATGCTGGCTTGCATGTAGAGCAGTCTGTGATGGCATAAAGGTTAGGCCAAACGATTAGAACACGGGTTCAGATTCCTTAGATGATTTTTTAATAAAAAAATTTTGGTTGATTCTTTAGATGATTTTAATAATTTTATATGTAAGTTTATGCTTATTGATGAAAAAAAATGAGCTAATATATAGTAAAAAGTGATATATTAAAGAGCCGTTTATTTGGAAATAAATCAATGTGACATATTGTAATTAGCATAACATCAATTTGATATCACCAATGACAACACTTTTATTGTACATTAAGTACAATGTGCTAGTCTCATAAGATATATATTACAACATGTCAAGAATTTTGTAACTTAATTGACACTTTATGGTATTCCAACATAAACGTCAATTTTCTCTATCTCCATATGGCCATATTCTTACATCGATAAATCTTCCTTTGTTGCCAACAATTGTATTCTTTTCCTCATGTACGCAAACTTGGTAACATTATATCTCACAACCTAACTAAACATGTTAGAGGTTTGTTGGTATGGATGGAATATATTCCTCCAAACTTGGTTTTTGTTCTCTTCAGTCTTTGCTGATCACGACTGATTTATTAAAAAAGAAGAAGAAGAAGAAGAAGAAGTTCAAACACTTACCATTAATTATTAAAAAAAAAAAAAAAGTAAAAGAAAAATTACACAAACCTCTCTTGAGTTCTGGGACATTAACACTTCACCCTAAACCTTATGGGAAATAACTCTCCCCTCCCTTAAAATTTGAAGAAATCAACATATTATTGATTTTATTAATAAAATGGTGTGATTAATGGGGCCCCATTAGGTCACTTGTTAATGGAAAATTTTAGGAAAGTTTTAGTACCACTTTTAAAAAAAAAAGTCTTTTCCTACAAAAAGTTTCTAAAAATATTTATTAAACTAATACCTTTAGGGAAATTGTTAACTTTTCTCTTAATAAAATTATAAAAATAAAATAAAATCTTTTAAATTTTGAGGAGATCCTTCTTGATGCAACACTAACTATGATTTGGTGGCAATGAAGCAATGTTTAACCAACAAAAATTTTCACTAACCATGGCTAAGGTTTGGTCAAGAGAATTTTTTTAAATTTTAGAATATTTTCTTACTGTTATAGCTTATAATGGAAGGACTAATATACTGATTTCCTTAACTTTGAATGGGGGGAGTGTCATTTCTAAGAGTGTGCATGGGCTAGGTTGGATTAGGTTGAGGGTTTTTTCAACCCAACGTACCATAATGAGTTTAAAAAAAAAAATCCAACCCAATTCACGTAAATCGAGTTAGACCCATAGGTTGGAAAGTTTTTTTTAATTACTATTATTATTATTATTATTATTAAATTGAGCATTAGAACAACACTACCATAAATATTAGCAAATTTATAACTAAATAATCATAAGCATAACACTAAACCAACACAAACTATATGAGGAAAACTTAAAATTTGGATTCTATTTAGGAAAAAGGAGGAAAAAAAGTAAATAACAATATTGTATAATATATTTTTAAATATATATTAAATATGTTTTTTTTTTTTAATTTTAAATATATATTCAATATATGTGAATTAGGTCAAATTAGGTAAATTTGTAAATCTTATATTTCGAACTCAACCTGACCCACTTTAAAAAAAAAAAAAAATTCATAACTCAACCCAACTAACCAATTAATCCCTAATAACTGACCCAACTCGTCAAATTTAATTAGACCGAATCGGTTTTGACGATTTAACTTCACGCTCATTCCCATGGAAGTTTGTAAAGGAATGTAATCACCCAAATCTTGATTATGTAATTTATTACTCTCTCCGTTCCACTTTGTTTGTCCTTTATTCCATTTTAGGATGTTCCAAAATATTGTTCTATTTTTAAAAATAAAAGTCATTAATTTACTAATATTTTTATTATACTCCTATTAATTTACTAATTCAATTTTTTGATAAATTTATTTAAGTATAGTTTTAAAAACTTATATATTTTTAAAAAGTAGACTAAATAATAAATAATACTCACTTAAAAAACTTGACTTTTTAAACTGGATAAAAAAAACATAGGCCAAAGGTACAGAGACCCGGAGGATGTATAAAAATAAATAAATAAAGAGCCCATGCCCCAAAGTCCAACGACGCACCCTAACTGGCCAGGTAAGCATTTATTGCTCAGCCATGTTAGCTTTCCCACTTTCATCAACGAAAGCTTCCCGTTAAATACAAAGCACAGCTTCTCTCTCTCTCTCACTCTGCCTTTGTTTGAGTGAGACATGGCTTCCACTTGTGTCACTGGTTTTCTTGTAGTTTTGCTTGTTCTGCAACCTTGGATTGCTTTAAGCTACCTTTTGCCCCCTGTTTTCTCTCCTGTCTATGGTTTGTTGTTAAACCTTTTACTTATTCTCTCTCCTAATATCTTTACATTTCTTTTAACCTTCTGAGTCATAATTAAGCTCATTCTTTATCTGTGTTCTGTATTATACTGTTATTAATTGCCATCATGGCAGTTTCTTACAACAGAGTCTTCTACTCTTTCTTGATTTTCATCTCTGTATGACCACAAGTTGGGATTGAAATGACTTTTGTCACACTGATTATCTTTTTCTTTTCTTTTTGTTACCACAGATGATGTGTGCAAAGATGTGGTATGTGGAAAAGGAACTTGCAAGCCATCAAATCAAAGCGCTTTCCTCTTGTTTGAATGTGAATGCTATCCTGGGTGGAAGCAGGCTAACTTTGGCCTTGCCGATAACAAATTTCTACCTTGTGTGGTTCCCGATTGTAAGAGCTCTCTCTTTCTCTAAATTTAAATGGCTTTGCGTGTGTGAATATATGACTACAATCCCTCACGCTCACACTGCAAAAGAATTTGTTGATGAATTGCTTTGTATTTGTACTACTGAATGAGTAGCAATAGCTTGGTAAATTTTTATTAGTTTTTGTGGTGTTTGTTGATGGCATCAGAACAGTTTTGTAGTTAATTATGGTTTATTTGGGAAAGTTGAAGGGGTCCTAAACTAATAGTTAATTGTGGGGTCAGTAGTCAAGTACAGTGGACTAAATTTCTTGCCAAGAGAACAAGATGTCAAGATCAAATAACAACAGTGCATAATCTACAATATCAAGATTAAACATACTAATTAAAGTTGGTGCTGTTTGTCAATCAAAGTCTAAGGGTCCGTTTGGATACTAATGATACGTCTAGCGTGCGTTTCTTTCTTTCTTTCTTTTTTTTCTTTTTTTGAAAAGGGTGTTTTATGCTTTTTCAGTGTGTCGCGTGCACTGTTTACAAGACCCATAAACATTTTTTCTCCGCAAAATTTTCATTAAAAATGGGTCTCGCGGTACTATTCATATATTTAAAAATTATTTTGGTACAGTATTTTCAGTTTTTAATTTTCAGCAAAATAAGCAGTATCCAAACACACTTTAATTATCTTATAGAGTTGTGTTGCGCTGATATCTGTCCAACTTAGAGCATTCGCAGTTGGCATAGTATATGCTATATCTTGCCAAGATTTACCATTTTAGTACAAAGAAAGTTAACAACTGGTCTACTTAAGCTAAAAAATTTGCAATACTGCTATAGTCCCATCGCAAATTTGAGATTGTACAATAGCAACATTCTAAATCCAAAAATTATTATTTTATTCTACCTACAAAAATCTGCCTCCTCTCTCCACTGTCTCATTTTCTCTCTCTCTCTTTAGAATATATTATTTTATTATGTAGATATATTATTTTATTGTGTAGATATATTATTTTAATGTGTAGTATGGTAAAATAAAATTTGAGATGTTGAGTATATTGTAAAATGGTATTCTACTTACAAAAATCTGCCTCCTCTCTCCATTGTCTCATTTTCACTCTCTCTTCAAAATATATTTTTTTATTATGTAGATATATTATTTTATTGTATAGATATATTATTTTAATGTGTAGTATGGTAAAATAAAAGTTAGGATGTTGAGTGTATTGTATAATTGATAAAGTAACTTTTTGAGATAGTAAAATGGAATAAGATGGAATTATCGGATGGGAATGCTCTTACTTGGAAGGGATAAACATTAAACGCTTGTAAAGATGTGATGATGATCTTGTACCTGACCTGAAGTGTAATTTTTTATTTTACATGTTGAATGATAAGCCTTAAGATTTTATATTAAACATTTGATCTAGTTTAGCAACCATTAAAGAATTCCATGATTTGATGATGCTGATAGTTTTTGAATGATTTTTTTTAGGTACCATCAATTACTCCTGCATGAATGCCTTCTCACCCATCCAAGACAAAGGGAGCAGAGCTAATGAATCAATCTTCGATCGTAATAGCATTTTTTTTAACCTTATATGACATAGACTCATAGTTGTAGTTTTTTTAAAAATTAATTTATTAATTTTGTTATTTTGGTCTTACAGCTTGCCACTGGACCAATTGTGGAGGTGGCTTTTGCAACAAAACATCAAATTTAACATATAGCTGTGAATGTGAAAAGGATTATTATAATATTCTCAATGATACTTCCTTGCCATGTTTCCAAGATTGTAAGTGCACACGTCTACAAGTTGCTAGAGAAAATTGTTAAGGGTAAAATGATACATTTAGGTGTGGACATATAAAACTTAATATTAACATATGACATATCTAATGTATACAAGTAGTACGTCTTACCACCGTTCACCTTTGATGTGGTGGTCACTTTACAAGTATAAGTGCTTGTAAGGTGTGGGGTGTGGGAGGCAAGAGCCGGAGTTCAAGTCTCTAGGAATGAGCTTCACACACACATACACTTAGATTAGGCTAAAGTAAAAATTCTATCTTGTATCAAAAAAAGTAGTATGTCTTCTTCTAATGCATTATGTACAAGTAGTATGTCAGAAAAGAATCCCCAACTTAAGTTTTAATATTTGTGTTTTAGGTGCAATTGGAATGGATTGTTCAACCCTGGGAATATCATCTTCAAACAAACCTACTTCTGCAACACAAGTACTGTATGATGATAGTATGAATCATGGTAAGTCGCAATTTAGACTTGCATATAAATAATTTTCTTGCTTTATTTCTTTGCCAAGATAAATAGAAGGAAATTAATATGGTAATGTCTTGATTTAACTCGTTTTATTTTATTTTATTATTTAATCTATGATCAGAGCAGTTTCTTTTTTTCCTTGGAGCTAAACAAACAGCAATTCCTCTGAATTCTATTGTTATCTTGACTCCTAGAGCAGTTTGCCTCTTTTTAGAATGCAAAGGCGAGGGCAATCAAAGGAAAAAAAAAAAAAAAAAAACTCCAGAAGATAAATGTCATCTAAAAGTGATGATTACTTGTCATAAAAGCAACCAATAGGGCTGTTCTCCTATTTGACTAAATAAGTCCGTCAATCCCTTAACAACTTTTTCTGATCTGAGTCTCTTTTTCTGATTATAGAACTCCAATATCTTTTCAAGAATTCACAATTTAAAACTTGATATACAAATTGAGTTGTCTGAGTTCTTGGGTTAATCTTCCTTGGCTTGATTCATTTGTTTTACTTGTTTTTTTTTTTTTACAGCTACTTCAATTCTACAAGGACATTCTCTTTGGTTGATAACCCTGATGACATTCATGGCTATGGTTTAGTGGAAATAGAAGGACTTAATTATCTACTTAAGGCTTATGACCCTGCATTCCAGTTAGATTCCATAGATTTCATTGCTACTCCATTGCTTTTGGCTTTCCATTTAAGGTCTGCTGCCTGTTCCACTTGACCAGCATTTCTATGTATATATAATCAAGTCCTATAAATAAATTATGACATGAACAGGGAGGCATATGTTTGAATAGATATAACTCAACATAGGACTTAAAGTAGAACATTTTAAGTATAGGGCATATATGCTTTTGTTGAACATGATTTGATGATCTAGAGTTCTATTACCTATTTTGAGAAAATAAGACTGGTGTTGATTTGTTGTGTTAACTTATTTCTTTACTAACCATATAATTATGGAATAAGAAACGGAATTCATTAACCTTCAAAATGGGATCTTTGAACTTTGTTCACTGAGTTGTTGGCTCATTGTTGGATTCAGATGTGCTTTAGTGCTAGAATTTACATTGTGCAATTCAAAACTTAATTGAACAATCTCTTTGCTAAGCTGAAAGCTAGTATTACTCTGAAAATGTTTCCAAGGTGCTCACGAATGTGAACAAAAACTAGTAAAGCGCACTACAAAGACTTTACTAAAGGCCACTTCATTGACAAAAAGAGCTGCACAAGACTATGAAATAAGAAAGAATTCACAGCCGCAATAAGAGAGAGGGTGTGAAGTGTGGAAGTTTGGGCTTTTTTATTTTATTTTTTTTAATGTTCTGGACAAGATAGTGAAGGGGTGAAGGTGAAGAAGATGATAAGGCAAGGTAGTAGAAGAGTAGGAGGAGGAGGCCATTAAATAGACGTCAGACTTCAAAATTCAAACATTGTTGCACCGACTTGCACGCTTAATTTATTATATTCAAGCTATTTATTATACTCAAGCTTATTTTAGCCGTGTTTTAAAAAAATTTAGGTTATTCAAATTTTTATTTTAGAAGAGTTAAATAAGAAAAAAAAATTAAAAATTAAATATATTCTTTGGAGCAGCTTAGATTTTTGGACACTGCATAGCACCACCCATTGCTAAGAGTCATTTGTTTGAATGGGTTGTTGAACTTGTTTGAAAAAATGTGTAAGAAGAAGTAGAGATGAAAGAGAATTTATTATGCTTTCACAAATGTGGTTTTAATTTGGAAAAGAAAAACTTACGACTCTAGAGTAGACTCTAGACTTTACACTCTTAATTAAAAAGTGTATATGTACAAAGTCATCTGTTTGAATAGGTTGTTAAACTTACCTAAAAGAGTGTAAAAAGAAGAGGGAGTGAGAGAGAATTTATTACGCTTTCACTAATGTGGATATAAATTTGGAAAATAAAGACTTTACAATCTTAATTAAAAAGTGAATATGCAAAGAGCCATACATTTGAATAAGTTGTTGAACTTGCCTGAAAGAGTGTGTAAAAAGAAGTGGGAGTGAGAGAGAATATATTATGCTTTCAAGGATGTGGGTTTAAATTTGAAAAATAAAGACTTTAGATGGTAAACTTTAAACTCTTAATTAAATCAACATATTAGTCATTTTATTAATAAAATTGTCTAATTAACGGGGCCCTTTAGGGCACTTGTTAATGGAAAATTTTAGGAAAGCTTTAGTATCATTTTTATAAGAAAATATTTTGCCATAAAAAGTGTAGGGACTCATTTTTACTGGACCCTGGAAATAAACAGGTTTACAGTTTAACAAGCCCAAACAATGAATTTGTAGAGAGTGGGTAGAAGGATTAGGCGCTGACCGTCGTCCCCCTTGCAAGAACTTATTTTCTTTTATATAAAAAAAAAAATAACTTTTACAACTGGGGAATGCTCCTTGGCCCATGGCCGAGGAGCCCTTTTTCTTCTAGTCTTCTTCCCCCCCTTTTTTACCTTACTCGCTTTTCTCATATAGCCCTCATCATCCTCTCTCGTTCTTCCATTTGTTGATCACTTATTCGCCTTCCTTCTGGTTGTCCATCCCATCAGAAGTCCTATCAGTATTCAAGCGGTTCACTCTGATCAACGTTGCCCTGCCAAAGGGTTATATCACCATTAATGCGGCCAGGGGGGTTAGGTGAATACATTAAGTGTGGAGGTGACAGCTTGCCTCGGGTTTGTCCCCTCTAAGATTCATTCTCGGCATGCCGAGGACAAAAAGGCTCTCGGCCTGTAATTCGAAAAGAGGCTTTCTCCATCTTAGCCTCGGATTAACAGTCTTTCTCGGAGTGGGCCTTGGGCCTACTAAGTGGTGGGCTGAGGTTACCAGGCCCATAGACCCCACAATAGCCCCTCAAAACCCTACTGCACGTTCCCTCGAATGGGTAGGAGGGTTTTGATATCTACGGGCCCTCCTAGGCGAATCGCTCCACCTTGGTTTGTGCTAATGTTGGCGACTTTTCGACTACTCGATGTGTGTTTCTTGCGTTTCACGATTTAATGTGTGCCCACATTAAATTTTGGCGGCACCACGTTTCTCGCCTTCAATGGTGTGATGGTAATCGTTTGGTGGGGATCTTCTGCTTTTATGAGCAGGCAGTTACATTTGGGGGAACTAAAGGGGGAATATAAGCACCTGTATAAACCGCTTGGTTCTTTCATTTTTCGCGCTTACAATCATTGATGCGTACAACTTGAGTCTAGTTCAACTTGCACCCTTCCTGAAGAGAATCACCATACTTCTGTAAGTCTTCTCCTTCTAGCGACCCTAAACTTTCTTGATTTTACTTCTCCTTTTGTTCTTTTAGAACTTTTAGTCGTCCTTGGGGAATGGGTAAGTTTAAGAAGTTGGTTGAGTCCGACGAAATGATGAACAAATTTATTGTCGACTATAGGATACCCAATAATGTGAGTCTGAGATACTGTGAAGAAGGGGAGTGGTATCTTAAGAGGAGAGAGGGTGAAGTCGTGATCCCCATAGTTGCCTTCGTAGAGGGAGGGATGAGAATCCCTATGAGGCCAATGACCCTCAATTACCTTAGGCATTTTCGCCTAGCTCCCACCTAGTGTGCCGTGAATGTATTTAGGATATTAGGCTGTGTAGATATCTTGAATGAGAAAATAGGGCTGAGACTGACTTACCACGATGTGAACTGGTACTACAACCTTCATCACTTGAGGGGTAAGACGTACTGTATGAAGACAAGGGACAATAGGATTCGTCTCATCCAATGTCTTCCTGATTCCAATAAGAGGTTGACTCAAGATTTTCTTATAGTGTCGGGGGAGTGGCACAATGGCTTTCATTGCCCAACAGTAGAGGGAAAGCCAGGTAGGGTACTTGAAGAGGGGGTTTCAGTATCTTTATTTTTCATAACTGTATTTTCGCTTTGGTTGACTAACCACATGAGTTTCACTTTTCTTTTTTGTAGATCCGCACGCTTTTGCACGTTATTTCCACCTGGTTAACAAAGCAGATTTGGAAACCGTTCTTAGGTCAGACCTTTTCCTGAACGAACCTGATAACTAGGTCATAGCCGCTCATCAAATCCTTAGGTGTGACCCAGTTCAAAAATCATTTTCAGTCCCGAAACACGTAATCAGAGCTCGTGACCCTTGGCTTACGCAGATCACCGTAGTGGAGGACGGTTTTATATTTTCTGAAGGGTCTTACGTTCCTGAAGGTATACCACTAGCAGGTTCCTCCTCATCCTAACAAGTAACGGTGGCCGAGGAAGGACTATCTAAGAAGACAAGGGAGGTGGTTGAACTGAGTTCCTCCAAGGACGAATATAGGGTATTTGACCTAGCTGATCAATCTGAGGATCCCCCTAGTGACCTAGGAGATCCTTATTTGTCCGAAGCCGACCTTCGATCCTCAAGAGCTAGTACTCAGGCTGAGATGGGTTTAAAAGATAGCCCCAAACCAGCCTTCTCGACTTGCTCGAAGGTGATTCCAAGAAGAGCGCACCGGTAGAGTCACAGCCGAAGCCCCTAACACCTCCGCCCTAGGTACTAACTGTGCAAACTAGGTCATCTTCTGTCCCTGTAGCATCGGACCCTCAGACAAAGTCTTCCGATCCGAAAAGGAAAAGACTTGACAAGGGTAAGGAGCCAATGGATAGGAGTAAGTCCTACTTCCCGCCCGAGAAGGATAAATCTCGCAGGCCTCCGAAATAATTGAAACTTGGTGGTCCACCGAAAAGTAAGAAGATTGTCCAGCCGTCTGGGGCTCAAGCATGGCTGCCCGCTGCCATGCTTCATGATCAGCCACTGACGGATGACGCGTCTATACGGGAATCTCAAGGGGTTGAGGGGGCCCTCGTAGCCGATGCCCTGGAGAAGTCTCTTCTTCTTCCTACTAACATGGCCGAGCTTGAAAGGATGAGTGGGTCTGAGGTTGTCCTTGACCTAAAGAAGTATCTGGGCATGGTGAGTCTTTTGGTACTTATTTATTTTACTCAACTTTTGTCGCCTAGTACCTTCATTTCCCTTTAAGGAATTATTTGTTTTCATTGGCAGGCTATCCAGGCTCTATTTAGGTTAGACGAGGAGGTCGATGGTCAAAGCAGTGCCTTGGCACAAGAGCGTGACAAGTTCTTAAAAGCTGCTAATACCCTTAAAAAGTCTGAGGCTGACCTGAAAAAGGCAACCGAGGACTTGGAGGAGATGAGAAGGGCCAAAGACACTGCTGCCTTCGACCTGGCCGTAGCCAGGAAGCAAGTTGAGGACCAAACCACCCGCTTGCAAGACATCGAGGGTCAGCTATAGAATGCCAAGGAAGACAATGTCTACCTAAAGTAAGAGCTGACTAAGGCAATCCATGAGAAAGGCATTGCCGAGTATGCCAAGGATGAGGCTATGAGAGCCAGAGATGAGGCAGTATTTGCAAAAATAGACGCTGACCACTTTGTAGATAGGCAGAGGAGGAGGCCTTTGCAATCGGGGTAGCCAAGACTGAAGCCATTCTTCGGGCGCAAGTTCCTACAGTATGCAGGCATTACTGCTCTCAGACCTGGCATGAAGCTCTTAACCAAGCAGGGATTGATGCTTCATCTGACCTTAGGAGGGAGGACAGGGTATATTACCCTATAGCAATTCGTGAGAATGCCATTGATGCTCCCAAGGAGGGGTCTTCCTTACCAGCGATTGAGAGTCACGATAAGACCGCCGAGGATATACCTTTGACTGACCAACCATCCGAAGAGATGGAACCCCCGAGGACGTTGGGGGGAGCTAGAGCCGAGGGTCAGGAAATACCACCAGATGTGGCAAGGTTCCCTGCAGACCCTTTGAAGCACAGCCCCTAGGCCTTGGCTGAAGCCTTTAATTTGCTGATCGAACTAATTTGCCTACTGAGTTGAGTGAACAGGTATACGACATAGGATAATTTTGTTTATTTTCTCTTTCATTTCATTTTGTTTCTTACCTTAGTGGCGTTGTAAGGAAATTGTATACTTTTTGTTTAAGCTGAATGCATAGTACTTTGCTTCCAACTACAGACATTCTCTTTTGTTTGCCTTACTATAATCTTTTGCTCAATATTTGTATTCTATTTTAGAGTTAGTCTCATGAAATTGCCTGTTATCCTTCAAATATAAATATAAAGACTGTATCATAGTTTAACTCTAGGTAACGCTTTGGTTTTTCTCCAAATATTTATTTTTTCCATAGGTTCGAATCCGAGGACCATGCGATACCTTGGTTCTGTTTAGTACTTAGGTATAATGGTGTGTATAATTTTACCATAGGCCTGGGTCCGAGGACCATGCAATACCTTGGCTCTGTCTACCACTTCTATTTTTCTGTAAGTATCTAGTTTCCCCATAGGTTTGAGTCTGAGGACCATGCAATACTTTGGTTCTGTCTAGTACTTAGGTATAATGGTGTGTATAGTTTTACCATAGGCCTGGGTCCGAGGACCATGCAATACCTTGGCTCTGTCTACCACTTCTATTTTTCTGTAAGTATCTAGTTTCCCCATAGGTTTGAGTCTGAGGATCATGCAATACTTTGGTTCTGTCTAGTACTTAGGTATAATGGTGTGTATAGTTTTACCATAGACCTGGGTCCGAGGACCATGCAATACCTTGGCTCTGTCTACCACTTCTATTTTTCTGTAAGTATCTAGTTACCCCATAGGTTTGAGTCCGAGGACCATGCAATACCTTGGTTCTGTCTAGTACTTACGTATAATGGTGTGTATAGTTTTACCATAGGCTTGGGTCCGAGGACCATGCAATACCTTGGCTCTGTCTACCACTTCTATTTTTTTGTAAGTATCTAGTTTCCCCATAGGTTTGAGTCCGAGGACCATGCAATACCTTGGTTCTGTCTAGTACCCAAGTATAATGGTGTGTATAGTTTTACCATAGGCTTGGGTCCGAGGACCATGCAATACCTTGACTCTGTCTACCACTTCTATTTTTCTGTAAGTATCTAGTTTCCCCATAAGTTTGAGTCCGAGGACCATGCAATACCTTGATTCTGTCTAGTACTTAGGTATAATGGTGTGTATAGTTTTACCATAGGCTTGGGTCCGAGGACCATGCAATACCTTGACTCTGTCTACCACTTCTATTTTTCTGTAAGTATCTAGTTTCCTCATAGGTTTGAGTCCGAGGACCATGCAATACCTTAGTTCTGTCTAGTACCCAGGTATAATGGTGTGTATAGTTTTACCATAGGCTTGGGTCCGAGGACCATGCAATACCTTGGCTCTGTCTACCACTTTTATTTTTCTGTAAGTATCTAGTTTCCCCATAGATTTGAGTCCGAGGACCATGCAATACATTGGTTCTGTCTAGTACCCAGGTATAATGGTGTGTATAGTTTTACCATAGGCTTGGGTCCGAGGACTATGCAATACCTTGGCTCTGTCTACCACTTCTATTTTTCTGTAAGTATCTAGTTTCCCCATAGGTTTGAGTCCGAGGACCATGCAATACCTTGGTTCTGTCTAGTACTTAGGTATAATGGTGTGTATAGTTTTACCATAGGCCTGGGTCCGAGGACCATGCAATACCTTGGCTCTGTCTACCACTTCTATTTTTCTGTAGCAGGGATTTGTCCTCGAACCGCTTTGTTGGAGGTGATTCCTCCTTGGATCGGATTATGATTTTTACACGTGGCGTTGATCTTGCCTCCCGCTCGAGGCCTTATCTTCTTCATTTACGAGGTGTCCTTTGGCGTTTCGTTTTCCGCGCTCAACATTTCGGTGCGTAAGACGCGCCCTCATTAATGTCCTCGTGAATTAACACGATTCCAACAGTCTATGGCCTCCTTGGAAATTGGTAGCTTCATTATTAGCCCAACTGATAATTCTCTTTTCGAACTCTGCATGAATTAATTCTCACCAACCCCCATCCCCTATATAAGGTGAGGAAATGGTTTCTCCACAATCCATGGACCTCTTAACACAAACAGAAAAAAAAGAAAACACATTCCTCCAGCTCCCCAAGCCTTTTTAACAATCCCGCCGGAATTGTGACCGGATTTGGCACAAGCCGGTATGGCCGCAGTCCCCACTGGGCTTCCGGTGCAGCAGAATCTTGACATAACCCCGATGGCGCCCTACAAAGTGGCCTAGAGGGATGTTGCTAGAGTGCCTAACGTCTCTCCTCGGAGCGCACCCCCGACG